>OX276464.1:16819608-17425192 GCA_946251905.1 Cryptocephalus moraei | reverse complement strand
AAGGTTGTGAAGGCATTAATTCGAGCTCGAGAAAACGTTTCGGTTACAAATATACTCGGTAGGGCGTTTGAGGGAAATGTCTAGGAAAATTGGACTAATGAAAATTCTCTAAATGGCGCATTTTACGAATGCATAATTGCCCGAACCACAATTGATCAAATGGAAAATTGCCCGAAAATGGATACAACTTCTGTGATGTCTATTTTTAAAGAAATGAAGGAAATGAAATGAAATTCCGTGCACAATTAGCAAATTATGTACCTTCATTACAGAGAATACAAAGAATTTGTAAACATTCAATTAGTCATATTAACACCACAAGTATATATTGAAATCCATCGCAATTTTTTATGTTATCCATGTATGAATACATCAGATATATTAGGTTTTTTGGCTCAATATACACAAGGTACATTTATTTCGAACAAAATTGTAAACGGGAGAAAAATGTACCTTGGGAGTATTGTAAAAAATATACTAATTTAAAAATAATATTTTGAATATGTTACTTGCAAATAAAACTTCTTTATATTGCCTTCGTTTCTTCAAAAATAGACATCAAGCAAGTTATTCTACTTTTTCAAGAAATTTTTTATTCGATAAATTATTGCTCGGACAACTTTCCATTCGGGCAAATTGTCTTTTGGATCAATTGCACTCCGGGAATTTCCATTAGGGCAATTCTCCGGCTACCTTTAGAGATGCCTCACTGGGCGTAATGGAATGTTATATACTATTTTTGTTGGATTTTTATGAATTATTACGAATAAACCTGTCGGTAGGGAGAGTCCACTTCATTATGCTTTAGTTTTGGGAAGATGTCGAAAGTTTCAAAATTTAGTGTAAAATATGGAAAAAATTGAAAATAATGAGGTTTTATCGGCACCAGCAGCGCGCAGTCCATGGAAGCGAGGGAAGCGGTGCTTCCCCTAGAAAAATATTAAAAATGACAAAATATCGTCTCCTTAAATGTAATTTTTGAAATAGGAAACGATTCCTTTAGATTTAGATTGTATTAGAAATGCTAAAAATGGGTTTAAATATCCAGCCCGCAACAAACACAGCCTTGACCCAAACCGCATCACAGCTAGTCGTGTGCGCCCGGCTTTTCACTACTCTAGAAAAATCCAATAAAAGGTATTGGTCACTTGGAACATAAAGGTATTGGAAAGGTCATAATATTTCTAAAAACAAGGTTCATATGGGTGAGTATCAGGGTATAATTCTCAAGTCAGTCTGCTTGCTACATTTAAAATAATATGATCGTTGTCCGATTTTGTTGAAATATGAAAGTATCAGAAATGTTGAGTGAAAAGGGGAAACCCACGTTCAGTACGTATCTCCGTACATATTCGAAGGTATAAGTTTGCTGTATGTTTTCCGTTTTATTAGTGCATACTGAACATACAGTAATACAATTCGCACAGTGCATATTTTTAGAGTAAACCAGCAATAACCGAATTATATGAGTAATTACAGTACGTCCCAATCCCGATCAATCCTCCTCGTCGAATGTAAATGCGGGTCGTTAGCGTCCGTATCAAAGTCGAAACAATTCCGACTCCTTCCCGATTTTGTACTCCCCTCCCCCTTTTCCGTCCCCCGCCTCGTTATGAGGTTTTTTCCGTCGAGCCGGAATATTATCGGGAACGAACTCCCGGAGGTCGCGTAATTTTATTAATGCCCCAGTCAAATGGCCTGGAAACAATCCAGGCCGCCGGCAGGGAACAGGGAACCCCGTTCCCTGTTCCCCGTTACAATCGGCCTCGGATAGAATTATCTCTAAGATCGGAACGGGAATCGGCCGTGGGAAATTGAAGGGGTTCAGAATCGGAAACGGGAAGGTCGGGAAACTTACAAGTGACGCAAATTCAAATGTTCCGATTTGAATATCTTCAAGTTGGAAAAACGGGAAAAAGTCTTGCTGGGATTAGCTTGGAAGACGATTCAAAACGACATTTTGGCGGATTATACCTTTTGCCATCTTACGGAATGTTGTCTAGACTTAGACACGGTGCGGCGAAGCTACCGCTCCCTAAGTTCATTACGAGATAGTAGGTTGAGTTGCCTAACCACGGTTTGCCTCGTTACACAACCGTTAAATATTTCTCATTCAAGTTTAGGTCTCAACTTAAATTTAAGTTTTAGGGGCAAATTTATAGAAACGTCCCTACACTACAATCCTCATAAAAAGCCTCCATTAAAAAGCATAAATCGTCCTCCAAAAATTGTAGGGAAGAAACTTGTGGCAACACCGTAAATTGAAGGGAGCTCTAAATAGTTTTGTCTTTTGTTCAGTACTATTCACGTGTTCCATACTTGTACGCTGACAACCTAATGTCCACGCTTGGCATTCGTTAATGTTTTGTATTGTGCAGCGCATAATTTAACTATTGGTGTATTGGTAGTGCTCGATAGTCTCTATTCACATTATTTCCATAAACCATCGGAAATATCACGTTTCTAATAATGTCCCCATCGAATCGAAACCTTTGTTTCATTTCATCATTAGTCAACGTTTCGAGAGGATTGTTTCTATCCCTCAGGTAGTTACTAAAATGTAATATAATTTTAATTACATGTTAGTATGTACTATCATATAATTATGTAATTATTACACTAACTTCAACGTTCTTCAACGTTTCCATCTTATAATTACATTAATCTCCTTACCGTGGAACTACTACATATACTTCGTCTTGAACGTATTGAACAAATTCATCAAAATCCTCATCCATCATAAGTAAAATATACACTAAATCGAAACACACATTAATAGAAACGACTCCAAACCACTACAAACACTTTAAATGGACCATTCATTTCTAGGACAATTCTAGGGTTAGTGACATTTATAAATTCCGTTTTGAGGGAGATGGGCGTGGCCACTTAAAATTAAGGGAGAAATTAAGTGTAGGGACGTTTATAAATTTGCCCCTTAGTCTCAACATTGTTCAGGTTTAAAATGTTTACTGAAGCGATTCATTGCCCAGATTGCCACCCACCGATTCGGTTAATAGAGTTGTATATTTGGACTTTCTGGCCTTTTCTTGTTAATAATTTCACCATCCCTACCAGTGCTATCTTTGACGGTCTACTAAGATTATCGGTGGGAAGTGGCTGAAGCTATCGTAAATTTGAATATATCTTACTGAATAATAGGACTACCTCGTAACAAGGGCAACTTTGGGTTGCTCTGTAAATTAAATATTTTGGTTACTGGCGCCCTTGGCTTCTCGGTGTTTGATTAGCTGCCTAATCTTATAGATTGGGGAACAGCACGACCACTCGCCGAACTGGAGTTAGCCGATGCAATCCTTATTTGCCATCGTAAGATTAGTTGAAGATTATGTGGGTGGCAATTTTGTCGCCCAACGTGGGGCCAAATTTTCAAACTCTTGAAAAGAGACCTTTATCTCAAAGCATCGCCCATCCAGCTGTCCCACTCGTACAAAAAAAAGAACAAATTTCCAAAATTCGCACGCTTTTAAATCAAAACGACCTCAAAGAAACAAAAATTTAAACCTCTCGCTACGAGAAACGTCAAAATTTCCACCGTCCGAATTAAAGTCGCACATCCGCCTCGCTTCCTGCGGGAACGCCCTGCCCGTCACGTACTCCGCGTTCCCGTCGGAGATAATTCGTGCCGTCTTCATTACGAATGTATGACGCGACGCCTTATCCGCCTCGCCGTGTACACCGAACCTCGTCTCGTAGTTAATTATACGTAATGGCGAGGCGAGACGGTGCAAGGAAGAGACGTTTCGTTTATTTTTGTCAAATATTTAAATAGCTGTAGAGGTGAACTTTGTAGGGAATATTCAGGACGAAGGACGAAATTGTCAGGATCGTTATAAAAATGACAGAAATTATCACGAGCGAGCTGAAATGTACTCCTGTCATAAATGTGATGTTATCAGGATATAATTTTTGTATTGATCCGTTGGAAAACATTTATCAGAAGACAGTGAAATTATCAGGATTTAGAGTCAACTAAAGTCATTACCGTAAAATTGAACGGTTATCATTTTATGTAGTACCCACTGAAAGCTTTTCAGGATTAGCTTGATTAGATAACTTCACGTGATAATTCATGACAAATCAATCGGTGTTTATTTCCATTTTTGACAAGGTTTACGTGTTTTGGAATTGTCAGAAAACACAAAAAATACTCAAGATAAAATGGTACAATCAATACATGTTCAAGATGGAGTTGTCATGATGTCACCTCGATAAAATTGTAAGGACATAGTTTACCAAAACCGATCAGGACAATTACAGTTTAATATAATGAGGAGGCAATTTTCCTGATCCTTGCATGGGATTTTCAGGTTAGCGTTACAATTATCCCTATATCAAACATCCAAGGTGGAGTTATCAGGATGCAATTATCCTTGCATTAAATCGTCACGCTGCATTTATCAGGATAGTTTTCCAGGGCAGAGTTATAGTTTTCGGTGCATGATATCTCCGAGACGGAGAGCTAGCCGTCTCGAGTAAGATTTTAGGAAAAAGTTATAAAATCTTCATTAAAACTACACAATAGAGTGATCGGGCGATAGTCATCAGAAGAGAGTTAGTTATCAAGATATAACAGCTGAAAGCAAATTTTCGAAGTGTTTACAGAAGACAGTTGAAATGATATGGATAAGTAATCAAGAGTCAATAATCACGATCAGTTAAGCGGAGTTAATAGAGTACAGTTGTCATGATAGAATTCAAAAATCACCTATGTAGGAATCGACTTAAATTAAATACCTTATTGCCGCAATTGTTATTGTAATAGTAATAAGCAATGGTATGCACAGTAAATATTCAGATAACTTTATAAATAATAGCGTGGGAGTGGAAGTAGTCAAGTAGTGCAGCCAGAACGCGCGTAGCGCGTGCCCCTTCCATTTCGCTCGCGAACCGAGCCGATCGCCAAATCGAGCGTTCACTCGGACGTTGTAGTGGAAGAGGGATAGATGCGTCGCAAGGCAACCGCTAAGGTCGATCTCTGTCTATTGTTCGCGATCTCACTCTAGCTCGCACGCATGGGTCTGACGTAACGTTACAATGTTTTCTGGGAAGTGTAGGTTGATAATTGATAAGATTGATAAGACGTATATCACGTCAAAAAAGGTGCTCATTTAAATATAACAGAGATACTTAGTAGAGCGTAACTCAGTTATAACAGTATTCTTACTGCAGGAGGGATCAATAAAAGTTTCCAATCTTTGATCAACAATTAGCTATCCCTATTTCTCCTGTGCTCGTTTAAATATATCATAGGGACTCAGTAGAGCGTAACTCGGTTATAACAGTATCCAGTTCAGTCAGATAACAAACACAATAAATTACTTTATTCTCATTGCTTGTTAACGTTGAGAATTTGTTGCTTAGCTGCAATAGACACTTTTCGGGTCATTCCTGATTATCCCTTCGACGTATCCCTCCCGCGACGACTTTTCTCGGTTCGAATCGAACGGGCAATTTTTCCATCGAATCCCCTTCCCAGGACGAAACCGCCGGTTCCCACGGGATAGTCCTCCCGGCGGGTCCCGTAGCTCGAACCGCGATTCCGCGCCATTTTTCCCCTTGATTAATGCGAGCTGCGGGGGTGGGGGTCGCGTCCCCTACGCACGTGCGAACTTTCACTTTTTATTTTTATCGTTATCGTTATTATTTCCACATTACCTGTTAAGCGCTAATCGGTTTTACGGCCCCCTCTGGCGACGGCTCGTGAGGGGCGTTTGAGCGTCCGAAGCTCCGTAAAAGTCGTCGTGCGGGCGAAATGAAATGGGGAAAACGGCAAAAAGCGCAGACAAATAAATCCGTTATTAGGGTCGTGCCGTAAAGGTGATTTACGAGGCGGCGTGAGCGAATCGGGAATTATTAATCGAGGGCGCTCCAGTTTTTTTTATGTCGATCGTAACGACCCTCCTTCTTCTGGACTCTCGAGTCGCACATATTGAATTCTACGTTTAAGCGCTTTTCGAAATACGTTTTACTGCTCCGTATCAATTTACCGTTGTTTCGGAAAATTCCCCGCCCAACTTAAGGCGGCTCGACGACCGCCTACGACTTTTACGTTTTCTCCCGAATAATTTCTTTTCCCGATAGCCCGACGGAGAGGTTTTAAATAACTTCCTAAAGAACTTCGGATACTTCGAACTCTCGTAGCAATATTTCGACTGATTTTTAAAAGAACTTCAGATTTCTTAACACGCTCCTACGACTTTCACGTCTTAAATACGCTTTTGAATAAATTTTCCTACAGAAGTTTAGAATAAGTTTATGACTAACTTACGACAACTTGATGCTCCCTTGTTATACACTTTTCCGGGCAATTTTGTTTTGGAAAAATCTTTCCGACAGATGTCAGGAGTAGTTTTGAAAACAATCTCAGACTCCATGAGACTCAAGTTTTTTGTTCTTTTCCAAACAAATTTTCTTTGCGGATACTCTTGTCCTATTGTAAAATTCCACGTTTTTACAAATAAAGGAAATTTCTCCGCAGTAGTTTCTAGTGATTTTCTAGACTAGTTGGGAACTCCTACGATTTTTCAATTTTCAATAGTTCTTCAGTTGTTTTTGAGTAACTTCAAATAGTTGTTCTACGTTTGGACTATTTTTTAAAATAACTTCAGATCACTTTAATTCCCCATAGAATTTACATTTAAAACACCTTTGTGACGTGGTTTGCCTCGAGAGGCAGTAGTGTCGTCGGCGGCACGAAGACTCTCTGCTAGAAGGTTACGTCACTTTGTTGAATTGGCGCTATTTGCGGAGTTTCGGAGTTTTAAAGTCGGTTTTTCGGTTTTGCTCGGGCGCCAGATTTTTTAAGGGTTTACTCCCTAAAGCCACGGGTTAGTTTATACTCAGGAGAATGCCAGGAAGTCCGTGAAAATAAAACACACACTTCGGAAAACAAATAAAGAAAATTTATTATAGAAAACGGCATCAAAGTAAAGTCAAACATCAGGTTAGAGAAATGGAAGCATTGGCAACGGTGCAATAACTAAATATTTACCGGTTTCTACAGAAAAGCGACATCTATGTACAATCTTCCCAAATTCTACGAAAAGCGGATAGATCCGGCAACTATGTACATCGGAAATACGTGGGGGGTTTCGGTCTTACGCAGCGGCCGGGCAACAATGTATAGTGCGGTTATTACGGTGGGAGGGGGGGTAGTGCATAGCGGTCTAGCTAATCTAGTAGGTGACATGCCTATTCGCAATTCGCAATAGAAGAGCTAGTTACGTGCAACGGTTAAGCAAGTGTTACGAAGCGGTGAGAGCGGGGCAAGCATTATAGGTGAAAATCTAGCAAGCGGGGTTTAACTATATTTAGTAATGAACGGTTATGCAATTCGGCGGATTTTAATTCGAAATATTAATTAGAAATTAATTAGAAAAGCAGCGGTCGCGAATTACGTCGGGGAAACCAGGCATAATCGGTACTCCAGGCGCCGATTCGATAATAGGGCGAACGGGGCCCTGCGGGTGGTCGAGACAACCGGGAATTCGTTGGATCGTGTTTAGGGAGGCCACCCCGAGTATCACCCTGGGGAGCACCTACCCAAACGGCCTAAATTGATCCTCCAGAGTATCACCCTGGAAAGAGTCAATCCAATAGCCTGACCCAACGGGACGGCAGGGAAGGGGCGGTCCAAATTCCCTAACAGACACTTTACCTTGAACGGTCGGTTCCTGGTTCCCCGGTCGGTCGGCCCGGAACGGCAACGCGGCGTACGGCGGGATCGGAACGGCAACGGCGGGATCAGGACACGTGTGCTAATCGGAGCACCTGCGGTTGTCGGCAGAAGACGGTCGGAGCACTTTTGTTAATATTTCAATATTTTCACTTATATTTAGAGCTCCCAGATAAATAAAGATGGGTAATTTTGCAGCTCGCAAGTAGAGAGACAACTGGTGGGCCTTTGTTTAAACTTGGTCTTGGAATTTTGCAGGTGTCTCATTGGGAGAAAATTATTGTTTTAATTCGGTTTGCGGATTTTCCGCAAATGGTAACAGAGGGAGACATGGCTTCTTGCCATCGGAAAAATATGCTTCGTCACACCTTCGTAACTATTTATATTTTTTATTTTATTTCTATTAATTTTATTTATTTTTTCGAAATAACCCTACCAACTATTTGGTTGACTTTCCAAACAACTTCGTGGCAGTTGACATTTCCCTGCGATTTTCCAAGTTTTAAGCACTTTTCCAAAAACTCCTCTATTCAGAAACTTCCCCGCATGAGTTTTCAGCAACTTTTTGAATAATTTATATACTATTTTAGTGTTCTCAACGGTCCTAAGATTTTCTAAACGAATTTGGGCCGCCCTAAATACCTGGAGTTTGGGACGAATTTCTGAATCAAGTTTAGAGCATATGACTTTCTTTTAGAATGTCCTACGTTAACCTAACTAAGTTTTCTTGTCCAAAACTTTTGATTTTACCAACAAATTTTGATCAGTTTTGAGCAATTTTTCGAAAAACGCTTCTCTTCAGAAAGTTCCTTATAAACGTTTTCAATAATTTTGGGACTAGGTTTAGACTCTTTTAAACGTTGGTAAGATTTTATAAACTAATTCAGGACACATGAGTTGCCCCAACTGAGATTTCTGATGATTTTCCAACACCACTTCAGATCACTTGGCATGAACGAAGTGTGAAGTGGTCTCTGTTGAGAGTGGACTGTATGTAATCTCTCTCGTAGCTCGTGGGTGGCTGCGGAGGTGAATCTTGTCTCCAGGTTGTAAAGGCTGGAGACTGTTGTAGTAGTTGGAGATCACGGCTTGTCTAAATCTCCGCAGTGGACCTGAAGGCGTCTCTTGCAGATCCTGAGTTGAAGTCCTCGAAGTTCTGGAGAGAGGGCGTGACGTACTTCTCCGGGGTTGATCTGAGGCGTAACGTAAAGATCTGGGGTTGAAGATCTCGAAGTTAGAAGTTCTCGTAGAACTATCAGGACGTAACGTGAGAGTAGTCGTGTAGGGTGAGGTTTGGTCTCCCGACTGCAGTCTCACAGTCGGTTTCAAGATGAAGGGTGACTTTGAATCAAGACCAACAACACACGTCGTTTTGAGCATACAAGGTATACTGATTTATTGTCTCAAATTTCAGAGCTTTTATACATCTTATTTTACATTAGCTCAATGAGATTACTTGTTTTGTTACCTTGCACCAAACTGACCTTCTCGAGAAGCGCTCGTTATCACGTTACCTAGACGTCGTGTTATGCTTAGTCAGCTGAGTATTGGGATTTGAACTTGACCGGCTCACGTTGGGTCGTAGTTATTTTCCTCTTTGTAACGTGAAACGATCGCTAGTGTTATTGATTCGTGTAGGAACGTTAAAACCATCCAATTATATTTTATACAACTATCCTCGTTCTTAATCATGACTTGTTTTCCGTTTGTAAAACAACGCGTGTTGATTTCAATAATTAAATTAGGTAAAAAGTTCCCTAAATTCGTTTACCATAAATTATGATTTCTTCACCTAAAATTCCCTTAAATAATATTGACGCTAACGTCAACATGGCATCTTCCTAGAATTTCCTACATTTAGAACGCCCTCCTAACAAGTTGTTCTTTTGAAAAACGTTCTTATAAGTATTATGATTAATTTTCCAAACATTTTCTGGTTTATTCTTACGATTTTCCAAGTTTTGGGAACGGTTTGGGAACTTCCTTACAGGAGTTTTCAATAATTTTTGGATTAGCTTAAGACCACTTGACACCATATTAGCCTTTTTAACTATTTTTTCTAACAATTTCCAGATCAGATTTTCTTCTCCGAAACTTTCCTCTAATCCTTTTGATTATTTCTCAAACGACTTCAGACCACTTGTAATCTTCCTGCGATTTTCCATGTTTTGAGCACTTTTCCAAAGAACCCTGCCATTCGGAAACTCCTCTACAGAAGTTTTCAATAGTTCAGTACACCTCCAATTATTTAATTTAAGACCAGTCGAAATCGAGCTACCGACGTTTCGGACGATTTTCCAATCAACCTCAGATCACTTGAAACAATTTCCCACAATTCAAACCCTTTTCTTTACAGAAACTTCCACGCGGGCGTTTCTTTCAACTTCTGACCATTCGACGCCCTCCTAACGACGATTTCCTAACCGACTTCGGTCCACCGGAGGACCTACCGCGGCTTCCTCGTTTCAGGAGGAAAGCCTGAAAAACACCTGAACACACCCCGAAACGGTTCTCCTTTCTCGAGACGCTCTCACCGACGCGACGCATTTCGACAATTATCTTAACAACCTCACGTCCCAAGTTTCCTCCCTTATCCCGACGTTTCGGACGATTTTCCGACCCACTTCAGGCCGCCCCGTCTCGGTCAATCTTTCCTCGATCGGAAGTTTGAATTAGAAGAATCCGAAAACGTCGGAATCGATGCGAGAATCTGGGACGGTCGAAGTACGTAGTCGGAAACTGCTATACGGGCTCGACTTTATCGCGTGCACTTTGTAGCGAAATAACGCGATAAATCGCCGGCGAGCGCATTGTATGAAGGCTGCAGTCGTAAAACTCTTTTAGAATAAATATTTTAAGCGGGAGGGATGTTATATTCATTAGAGGATTTACGACTGTGCACATTAAAAGTTCAGCTAGCGAATGTATCAGGGCGACGCGATAAAAACGCGCGTCTCGATTGCGATGATACACGTTGAAATCCTCGTGGATGCGGGGATTACACCTGCAACTCTACCCTCGGGATTTAACAAGAGGGCAACTCTATCCGTCCAGATAATTCTAACGCGAGGATTTTGTACAAGGGAACCTATAACTCTGTCCTGATAACTTCATCCTGGTTGGTCGTTTACTGCAAGGATAACTCGATCCTGAATAATGCATTCAAGGACATCCTGAAAATTCTTCAACTGTCCTGATAACACTCCTGATTACTCTATCTCGAGAATTCTTTAATTATCTTGATAACTCTGTCTAATATTTTTGGTAACTGGATCTTAACCACTATATCCGGAAAACTGGATTCCAAGGATTTTATAAACAAAACTACAACTCTATCCTGATTACCCCACTGTGACGATGTAATATAAGAATAACTCTATCCTGATAACTACTCCACAATGAGTATAAGGGTAATATATGATAATAAGGACATTATAATGGATGATTATAACACTGTCCTGAAAATTCTATGCAAGGATACCTGAATCCTGCAAGTTGTCTCCTAATTATATTAAAACTCTATAATTATCCTGATAACTCCATCGTGACGATTTATTGAAAGGATAACTGTACACTGATAACTCGTGGGTGTAAGGAAAATGCTGAAAAGCTTCTAGTGGTTCATAAATAGGTAACTTTTCGATTTTATTGTGATAAATCTACTCCATTGACTTTGATTAAATAAGCCTTATTACTCTATTCTGGGAATTCAATTTACGAATCCTGAATTTTTTTTCTAATTACTAAATTGATTACTTGTGGGTATAAGGATAGCCCTGAGAAGCTTTTAGTGTTTCATAAAAAGCTAACTATTCGATTTTATCATGAAAATTGTACTCTATAAAGTTTGACTAAATGAGCCTTATTATAATTTCGAAGATTTCAACTGTATATGCTAATAACATTTTCCTTAAAAAATCACACAATTATATCGTGATAACTTTCTTCTGAAGGAAAACTATAACTTTATCCTGGCTGGTCGTTTACTGCAAGGATATTTCAATCCTGAATAATACATCCCAGTATAATTGTATCCTGAAAATTTTCTCCTAATTACTCCATCATGAAAATTCTATAGTTATCATGAGAGTCTCGAATGTTTTTGGTAGCTCTGTCTCGACCACTACATCCAGATAACTTGGTCTCGAGGAATTTATAAACTTAAGACTAAAATTCTCTTGTGATAACTCCATCTTGTGTATTTTGATAACTTCATCGTTACGATTTAATGCAATGATAACACCATCCTGATAACGTCCGATATAAGGATAGTTAGAACTCTACCCTGAGAGTTCCTTGCAGGGATAACTGAATCCTGAAGTTTATCCTAATTACTCCAACATGAAAACTTTACAATTATCCTGATAGCTATGTTCTTTTTGGTAACGTATCGTGACAAATTTGTCAAGATGATGTCATTCAAAGTTACCTTTTATAACACTTTCTTATGTTGCATTCATGTTAAATCTGTCCTGAAATTTTTGTCCTGCCCTGAAAGATTTAGTTTTTTTTTGAAAATGGGTTCCTACATGTACGCGGGCACTCATTCCTATATTGAACATTTCTCAAATCTTCCCGTAAATCCGAGAACAAAAATGTTCAGCGCCAAGGGCCCATTTTGAAATAATATGGGATTTTGTGCCAGAACCGGCATAGCTTAACTACTACCCCATTTGAATTCTCGATTTGAGTTTTAACAAGTACACGAGATAAGTACTTATGATTGCGATTTTAAGATAGGATCCGATCTTAAATCCGACGGGCCTGGAAAAAAAATCCGTTGAATCGATGTCTAATATATTAGACGCTTAATATTAAAAAGACAGTCTTATTGTGTGTACACCCGAATCATAATTAGTAAAATAACAAAGTGGTAGTAATTCATCGTAACTTCTTAACTTGAGTTTCCATTCGCAAGTAACAAGAATCTGGAAACACAGTTTACACGTTATCTGTAATGTATAGTAGGTAAGCTAAGCTGGTTCTAGCACAAAATCTCATGTGATTTTAAAGGAAGGTCCGTTCTGCACACTATTTTTCCCCGCCTTTAAGCTACAAAGGTCCACATTATTTCAAAGCTAGTTTATGAATCTGCAATTTTTTGAACCCCGATTTAATGACAGATTTCGTTTTTTTTTGAAAATGGGTTCCTACATGTACGCGGGCACTCATTTCCATATTGAACATTTCTCGAATCCTCCCGTAAATCCGAGAACAAAAATGTTCAGCGCCTGGGGCCAATTTTAAAATAACATGGGATTTTGTGCCAGAACCAGCATAGCTTAACTACTACCCCATTTGAATTCTCGATTTGACTTTTAACAAGTACACGAGATTTGTATTTATAATTGCGATTTTAAAATAGGATCCGATCCTAAATCCGACGGGCCTGGAAAAAAAACCGTTGAATCGATGTCTAATATATTAGACGCTTAATATTAAAAAGACAGTCTTATTGTGTGTACACCCGAATCATAATTATTACCATAATAAAGTGGTAGTAATTCATCGCAACTTCCTAACTTGAGTTTCCATTCGCAATTAACAATAATCTGGAAGCACAGTCTACACGTCACCTGTAATGTATAGTAGGTCAGCTAAGCCGGTTCTAGCACAAAATCTAATGTGATTTTATATAGGAAGGTCCGTTCTGCACACTATTTTTCCCCGCCTTTAAACTCCAAAGGTCCACATTATTTGAAAGCTAGTTTGTTTGAACCCAGATTTAATGACAGATTTCGATTTTTTTTTGAAAATGGGTTCCTACATGTAGGCGGGCATTCATTCCTATATTGAACATTTCTCAAATCTTCCCGTAAATCGTCAACAAAAATGTTCATCGCCAAGGGCCCATTTTGAAATAACATGGGATTTTGTGCCAGAACCGGCATAGCTTAACTACTACCCCATTTGAATTCTCGATTTGAGTTTTAACAAGTACACGAGATAAGTACTTATGATTGCGATTTTAAGATAGGATCCGATCTTAAATCCGACGGGCCTGGAAAAAAATCCGTTGAATCGATGTCTAATATATTAGACGCTTAATATTAAAAAGACTGTCTTATTGTGTATACACCCGAATCATGATTATTAAAATAATAAAGTGGTAGTAATTCATTGTAACTTCCTAACTTGAGTTTCCATTCGCAAGTAACAAGAATCTGGAAACACAGTCCTACACGTCATCTGTAATGTTTAGTAGGTAAGCTAAGCCGGTTCTAGTACAAAATCTCATGTGATTTTAAAAGAATTTCCGTTCTGCACACTATTTTTCCCCGCCTTTAAGCTACAAAGGTCCACATTATTTCAAAGCTAGTTTATGAATCTGCAATTTTTTGAACCCCGATTTAATGACAGATTTAGATTTTTTTTTGAAAATGGGTTCCTACATGTACGCGAGCACTCATTCCTATATTGAACATTTCTCAAATCTTCCCGTAAATCCGAGAACAAAAATGTTCAGCGCCAAGGGCCCATTTTGAAATAACATGGGATTTTGTGCCAGAACCGGCATAGCGTAACTACTATCCCATTTGTATTCTCGATTTGAGTTATAACAAGTACACGGGATTTGCATTTATGATTGCGATTTTAAGATAGGATCCGATCCTAAATCCGACGGGCATGGAAAAAAAATCTGTTGAATCGATATCTAATATATTAGACGCTTAGTATTAAAAAGACAGTCTTATTGTGTATACACTCGAATAATAATTATTAAAATAATAAAGTGGTAGTAATTCATCGTAACTTCCTAACTTGAGTTTCCATTCGCAAGTAACAAGAATCTGGAAACACAGTCTACACGTCATCTGTGATGTATAGTAGGTAAGCTAAGCCGGTTCTAGCACAAAATCACATTTGATTTTAAAAGAATGTCCGTTCTGCACACCATTTTTCCCCGCCTTTAAGCTCCAAAGCTCAAGATTATTTCAAAGTTGGCTTCTGAATCTGTAATATTTTGTACCCTGATTTAATAAAGATTTCGATATTTTTTTTTAAATGGGTGCCGGCCATATTAAACCTTTCCCAAATCTTCCCGTAAATCCGGGTACAAAAATCTGCACCGCCAGGGGTCCCTTTTAGAACAACATGAGATTTTGTTCCAGAACCCGCATAGTTTAACTACTACCCAATTTGAATTCTCGATTTGAGTTTTAACAAGTACATGAGATTTGTATTTATTATTGCGATTTTAAAATACAATCCGATACTCACCTAAACCCTACGAGTCCCGAAAAAAAATTCGATGAATTTAAATCGAATACATTAGACGCTGAATATTAAAAAAAGTTATTACAGTCTCCCTCGGCCTGGAATATCGAGCGATCCCCGACACATACACAATTTTTTAATAATTTCCCACTTCAGCTCCCGCCAGAGCCTCCCGCGTATTAAACGGGATCCGACAGGACGGACGGAGGGGAGAGAAAAAACTCCACAAGTGGTTACGGGGCGTATAAATCTCGGCCTCCGTCGAAATATACCTTTTTCTCGCGTTAAACGTGATCGATACGATTTCGCCGGGCGTCAAATGTAATAAGGAGCCGCCGCGGGCCCGACGGTCCCTCTTCGAAATTGGATTTTCCCCCGGACACATCCCGCCAAGGGGGTAGGTGTGTGTACGAGAATTCCGCTCGTCTTGCGGATCTCCCTTTGAAAAATATGGCCGAGAGGAGCGCCGCCTAAGTTGTCCATCGGACGGGAAAATAAAGGCGAGGGAAAGTATGTTTGCGTACGGGGAATGTCACCCGGAAAATTCGTGCGAGCCGATCTGGAATATGTGTGCGTTCCTGTTCAGAAAATAAAGAAGAATGTTACCTGATGAACGTTTTACTATAATAGTAAGTTCGGCATTAAAATAAGAGATTTGAGAGGGAAGATTTAATGTCGCAATTTGTATAATTCACAGGAGCAATATTTAGTAATCTAAGCGTATCTATTGAAAATCTCACTTCTTAATATTTGAATCCCAAATTAATTAACCACCGACGATACTCGACTCCAAAATTAGAGAGTATACGAGTTGCGTCCCGTGATCAAAATATCATTCAGGTCCTTCATTTTTACCGTCTAGTTGCGCACCGCGTAGTTATCGTAATAACGGTTGTAAGACGAGTTAGCACAGTGTCGGTTGTTCTGAGCGATGTATATACTATTCGCTGTTTGAAATGTTAAGAATTCGGATGTTATTTAGTAAAACGAAAATTTTACGAACAAGCATACACACATACATACATACATACTGTAACGCGACATATAAACATCGGTACGCAAGGCGTCTCTTATATGACCAAAGCGGCGCAGTTCAAAGAGAGAAGGCCGCTCCGCTTAATTGGGCCATAAAAACCTTCCCGAACGTTCCCGGAAACGTCTTATTAAAGGAAGAATGATCTACTCTTTTCGAGAAAAAATATTATTAAGAAAAAACGAATATAACAGAAGGTTCCCGAATGCATTATTGAAGATATATAAACACGGGCTTGCGGTTGGAGAGATTAGATTAGACGAGTAAACAGTGCGAAAAACGACAAGTGAACATAAATTAGCCGTTAAGAGTGTGAGTGTAAAGACAATGCGTAAAATAAATTAGAATAAACGTTACAATACATACATATACATACATACATACGTACACACACACATACATAAATACTTATCTATATTTTGTTAGATTATATTTGCGGTTATTTATGGTATGAAGTTGCTTTTACACAGGTCTTTAAATTACTTATGTTATTTTGAACTTTGAGGATTCAATCAATAAATTTGAAAATACTGGGATAAGCAGTATAAAAAGAATTGTTTAAGTGATCATGAAATGACTCGCATGCGTTAGTGGACTCAATACTCAATGTAATTTTTGTCCACATATTGGTAAAAAAATGGAATAGCTCATCGATATATACGTTCACTAACTAGCCAAAAAATGTTACAGATTCATATTCTGACTTTTTAGCAATGATTTTAAAAGAAAAAATGTTACTTTCTTGCTCTGGTTATAAATAGGGTTATCAGAATGTAATTTATAACCACTTCCTTATGTCTGAATCAACATTCTTATATGGTTTTAGATAAACCTAACTCAAGCTTGTTTCAACTGAAAAATGCATCCTTGAATTTTCGATAGAGGAAAGTTATTCCTCACAGCTAAATGTACAGCTTCTTAAAAAACTACCATAGTTTGTTTAGGATTAAAGCATACATTAAGTTTGTTACTTTAGTGAAGAAATTTCTCTTCTAACAGTTGTACGTCTGTATGTCGAAACTACTTTAGAAGAGTAAGCTGAAGATTAATGGTACATACTGACCATTTTTCAATCCGTGAACAGTGAAAAGTTAGCAAGACAATATCTAAAAGTTAAAACTTGATTTTAGAGATTTTTGACCGCCGTGCGCAACTGGCACGAACCGTAAAACTGTAGTACCTCCGTTCAAGTAAAAGATTTTCATCACTCGTAACAGCTCCCCCGGGCTATTAATATCCGCGGATTCAATCCCGTAACGAAAAATCGGGAACATTACCCGGAGACGTACCCAATTTCCCGATCTCGCTCCCTAATCCCTCCCGCGGGAACCACGAGAGGTATAGTTTACGTCCGGACATTTACCTGGACCCTTTCGGCGAACGGCCTTTTTTTTAAATTGAAGCCGTACGTGACCTCTCCCGAGGGAAGAACGGACCCTCCTCCCGACGAGACGGTGATTATCGCGCCGCGACCGTTCCCCGCGTCCGTCACATTCTAAACACCGGGACGTTCCCGGATAGTTCGCTTAGTTCTTTCCCGATCTCGGCACTTTAAATATTAACCGGGGCGCTCTTATCTGTCAAAAGGGGCGATCATCGCCGGGAATTACTAATCCCGCGAGGTGACACGACGTAACTTCCCGTCGCCCTTCTTCGGGTCGAAAGGGAGATAAAAGTACTTTACGATAATACCGGCGAAATTCCTCGGGGTCTTGCGGCGGCGAAGGGGAGAGTCGGGGGGTCGTAAGAACCGCGGAAAGGGTGAGGTCCCGTTAAGGGTGAGTTTCGGGTTACGACGCGATAAGGGCGCGCCCTACTTCCGACGGAAGGGATGTGCCTTTCCCCGATGGAACAGCCGAGCCCGCAATCATCGCACTTCCAGACGCTGAGTCAATCTGAGATGTACAACAAGTCGTTACGCCTTAACGTATACTGGAGCCAACTGTAAATGGCCCATATCTAAACCTCTCCAAATACTTACGACTCCCTCGTAACAATTCCAAATTCCTCAATTTGCCCTCGCGAATCAAACTCTAAGATTCTACAAAGGTGTATCAAAATCTTTGAATGCAAGAATCAATTACCTTATTGGCGCAATTGTGATTGTAATAAGCAATGGTATTGACTGGAAATGTCCAGTTCACTTTATGAATAGCCGGCAATACGTTAACGTCAAGCTGTGTGCTGCCGCTGTCTCTCTTTCACGCGGACCCAAGCGGCAGGCAGAATGGAAGGGAGATAGATGCGTTAGAAGCGAAACGCTAACATACGTGTGAGTATAATGCGTCGCAAGCCAAACGAACGTAGATCTCCGTCACTTGTTCTCGCTCTCGCTTCCACGCATTACAATGTTTTCTGGGATGTGTAGCCCGCACACCGATTTATAAGACGTTTATCACGTCAACAACCTTGGACACACGCAGGGTGTTACACGAATGAATTTTTCCAGGGGAGGTAAACCGAAATTAGGCAAATATCCCAAGCAATTTTCCGCCACGAATTTCCTCCTTCCCCATTTTGAATCACGCCATATCCCACTTACTCTTGGGTATGTTTGTGAATCCTAAATTACCCAAAAGTGGGAGTGAACTCGTGATTTTTCTCCCCAGTCCTTCAGATTTGTTTCCAGTCGTTCGGTCAACCAGGTTGCGCATTAACCTTCCAAACGGGAGCTCTGGATCTCCTCCTCATTTCTCCCGGTAAGAAATCAAAAACACGAGGAGCTGAAGCTCCGATCTTCTCCCCAGCGACCGTGCATATTTCACGCGAGTCGTCCCCCAGGGGGGCGAAACGTGGGGAGATATTCTCGGTGTTTCGCGCCCCTATCCGTCTGATTGATAGCATCTGGCAGGGGGCGTACAAGTGTACCGACGACGACGTCGTTTTTATTATTTTTCCCTCTTTCTCTTTCTCTCCTCCGTTTCTCCGTAGCGGAATTAAGGCCGGCGTGATATCTCCGATACAAGCGGCACTGCGAAGCGTCGCGAGAGTTTATCTGGACGCGTCATATTCGTGAAGATGTTTTTGTTCCCTCGGGATGATCGAGAAGGGGTCACAAGAACTTTACGATTTGGAAATGTCAAAGTATGGCTGTCGCTGTAAATGTAAAAAAGTAAATTAGAAGGGGAAGTAAATATATAATTGACGGGACATTTACTCAACATGTCAAATGATGACACTTCTAAAACAAAAGAGATGAGTTAATTTATTTAATGTAAGATGGTTTGGTGTACAGTAAGGTTTTAAATAATTGCATATCTACATGTGAACGAAAATGTTGTAAGGCTCACTTATAGAAATTTCTGATTTTGTTGTTGACTTTTAAAAAGAGAGCGAACAATTGCTCCGGCTAGCTCTGCCTACAATGAATCCTCTTATATTGATTTATAATTCATGGGATACTGGAGACAACTAAATAAATTTACAGCGTTGATGATGGTAACACTGAGATTTAATGACTTTATCATACATACCAGACCACCGATTTTATAAACAACTCACATTAGTACCATCTCTAATGCCTATAGGTAGGCAACCAACAATACAATTCGTTAGCCCACCAACCAGGGGCCTAATACCCTGACTAAGTTTACCTCGCTTACATAACCCTAAAGTTACGTTATCACTAGTTAACTCCCAGTCAAATTCTTACGACTCTTGATAGTATTAACTATACTTTACAGGGAGGACCTACCGAACAACGGCTTTAAGGTTAACTTGTGGTAACGTAAATAAGCCAAAAAAAATTTTACCAATACAATGATTCTTACTCGAAAACAGATCAACTGTCTCAATAAAACAAAGTATTGGTCGACCAATACTAAAACGCACGATACCTGATCAGGATTTACTAAACGTCGTTGAAGCGGTGCAAATTCACTTAGACTCTATAGCCCTAGTGCGTAGAAAACATCAGGAGGGGTACTGGCTCCACGGTGTCTACTAGCAGACCGATCCAGTTGACTAGACAGGTCACACGTGTGCTCCCGGCCAAACACCCAGTGTCTGAAGTCGTTTGCGCATGAGGGGGGAGTAGTCGACCGAGACAATTCAGGGAGCGTAGCGCGATCATCATCCAGCCTGATGTTGAGTCCACTGCTGGACATAGGCCTCCATTAAACTGCTCCACTAGGTTCTCTCTTGAGCTGCTCTCATCCAGTGTCCTCGAATCCTCTTTATATCGTCACTCCATCTTGTTGGTGGTCTACCCCTGCTTCTTTTATCCTCTCTGGGTCTCCAATTTGTTATTCTTATGGTCCACCTGTCGTCCTTAAATCTCGCAACATGTCCCGCCCATTTCCACTTTAATGCTGTTATTCGCCGAATTATGTCCTGTACCCCAGTCCTTCGTCGAATTTCGGTGTTTCTGATACGATCTTGGATCCCAATACCCAGCATAGCTCTCTCCATCCTTCTCTGGGCCACTTCCAATTTCTCCACAGTGCCTTTTGTCAAGGTAAGCGTTTCGGCGCCATAAGTCATTACTGGCAGCACTCACTGATCGTATACTTTCCGTTTCAAGCTCATTGGAACGTCACTATCGAAAATATCTCTCAATCTTCCATATGCTGCCCATCCAAGACCAATCCTCCTCTATAATTCTTTGTTTGGTTGTCTCTATTTATTCTAATTTGGTGTCTCAGGTATTTGTATTCGTCGACTTCCTCGATGGCTTTGCTGTCTAGTAATATAGTCTCTCCCAGTACTAGATTTGTCATGATTTTTGTTTTTTGCTGGTTTATGTAAAGGCCAACATTTTCAGTTGCCTGCTTCAGTTCGTTTATCATTAAACCGGCTTCTTTGAGGTTGTCTGTAGCGCGATACTGATTAGTATTTTACGTTCGCACGACACCGTTCACTAGGCTACTTCACTTTACCAATCAACAAAAAACTACTAGAAAGAAGTAAACAGACAGGAAACAAAAACAAACTAGGTAAATGTGACCTTCACAATTCACAACAATTGATCCTTATTAACCTCAAATTATGGCTCTAACATTGGACATCAGGTCCCGCTCAACGTCTCTACCCCACTGGCTCGTCTTTCCTTCGAAATTACCCTTTCTACCGTTACCTCTGCTACGTGGAGCGTTCTCATTGGTTTAACTTTTCTCCCTCCGTAGTTACTTATTCGGGCCGCGTGCAAATTCTCAGAAGAGGCTTATCTCTCCAACCTTCCCATCTTACCCCGAGGGGAGAAGCAATATAACTTATCTTCATTTTCAAATATCTCAATTAATACTTCGTCCCCAAACTTGAATGGGCTATTCCGGGGCTAGTTCGGGGTGTAATTATAAGTTGATCCGTTAACGAAAGGGCGAGTAATTAGCTACGCATTATTTGTCGCCTACAAACTGCGAAAATCGCCTCCAGGAGCGTATCGGAAAACATGACCGTTACAGTGTAAAGTGATCTCTGTAGAGTGGACTGTATAGGATCTCTCGTAGCTCGTGGCGGCCGCGGAGATGAATCTTGTCTTCAGGTTGTAAGGCTGTAGACGGTCTCGTGGGTTCTGACGTGATCTCTGGTCTGAAGTTTTCGAAGTATGGAGAGAGGGCGTAACGTGCTCTTCGTGTTAGATCTGAGGGCGTAACCTGCAGATCCGCGGTTGAAGTTCTAGTAGAGTGGAGAGATGGCGTGACGTGCTCACCGGGGTTGAAGATCTTGAAGTTAGAGGTTCTCGTAGCTTGAAGATCTCGTAGAACTATCAGGGCGTAACGTGAGATCTTGTACGTTTGGGTGAAGTTAGGTCTCCCGAAACTACAGTCTCACAGTTCGGTTTAAGATAAGGGGTGACTTGAATCAAGACCACAACACACCGTCGTTTTGAGCATACGAGGTATAGTAATTTATTGCCAAAAATTCACGAGCTTTTATCCACAGTCATTTTGGGTTACATTACTCTTTGGTTCCAATTATTTGATAACGTTGTTAATTTTTGTTGAATGTTATTTTCCAATGTCCGAAAATTGCTCTACTGACCTTACCGATGCGGATTGGCGATCACGTTATCAGTGAGTGTTTTGCTGACATCCATAATCCGTACCTTAGTAGTACACTGTTGACTTCATTACGTTGAACTAGTGTTATGCTTCGCTTCGTAAAACAAAGCGTGTTTTTGTTAAATGATGTAAGAGGCTCCCTGAATTATTTTTTCACCATAAAAATTTCCTAAAATAATGTTGACGTTAGCGTCAACAACATGCACAAACTGCATGTTTTACGTACTTTGTGGATGTTTAAATTCGTCTGCATATAATGCATAAAGTAGAGAAAAAATATACTTCCCCAATATCATACGTACTTCTATTCATTAGGTGCATATATTGACGACGACGTTGCGATATACTATATAAGTCAAGCAGTAATTTGTTTCAGAATATTCGATTCGACAGATAATTGCGGTGTCCCTATATGTGTCCATTACTTTAGTATGGTTGATGATTTAATAAGTCACTTTTGGAAAGTATTGCAGTAAGAATAGTAGTTTAAAGTACAAGTTGCAGAAGACATCATATTCCAAGCCCGAGTTTTAGAACGGACGAGGGCTTGGAATGTCTTCTGCAACGAGTACTTTACAACATTTTCTATGTTCCGGCTTCCATTTCATTTTTATTTATGTTTAAATAATTAAAAATTCTTAGCTGGGGCATTTTTTATCGTGACATTTAAGTTGGTATTACTGCTGTTTCCTAGACATTTGTCAATTTTCACGCCATTTTCAAATTTATTTAATTGATTATTATTATATTGATATTATATTTATATAATATCAATATATAATATTATATATATTATATTATATTATTACAGTCAACTCCGTTTACAACGCTCTCGCATTTAGCGGACTATCGGATTTAGCGAACTTTTTAGGAAGTCCCGAACTGATGCCCTTTACTTTATTAAAAATAAGCATCGTATTTACCGTACTTGCTTTTAACGGATTGTCGGATTTAGCGGACGAAAATCTCTTAGAAAGTACGTTATTACCACGAATTTCGAAGAAATTGTCAGCGTTAGCATGACAAATCCCAAACCGTTAGAACGGTTTAGGACTAAGGAATTAACAGGATTAGCGAAACACGGATTTCCCCAAAAATATATCCGTTATATCTGTGTAGGTACCTGCTGCGTAAATTATGAATAGATCGGAACCCGACTCATTTGTTTATTATCCTTAGTTTAACTGAAACACCCCAACATGACGGACAATCCCAATAAAAAACAACGGTTAGCGTTCTCTGTAGAGGAAAAATATAAAATTATCCGCGAAATAGAAGCCGGACGGAAACAAAGTGATATGTGTCGCGAATATCAGTTATCCAAATCGACAGTGAATACGATATGGAAAAACCGCGAGACCATAATAAAGACTTTCGAAGAAAATGCAAACGGAAAATCGAAGCGGGTCAAGAAAAGTGCTCACCACACAACGGACCAAGCTTTGCTGAAGTGGTTTAGCAACGTAAGAGAAAAGGGCGCACTCATCAATGGACCAGTTTTACATGCAAAAGCGGAAGAATTCGGAAAGAAATTGGAAGGCGATAATTTCCAGTGCAGCGCAACATGGGTCGAGAGATTTAAGAAAAGGCACAACATATCTTCCGGGAGCGTGATTGGTGAATCCGGTGCAGTTAGTGAGGAAAATGTAAAAGAATGGTTGCTGAGTAAATGGCCTGAAATTCGACGTGGATACAAGGAAGAAGACATTTTTAATGCGGACGAAACGGGTTTGTTTTATAAATTAACACCGAATCAGACATTAAAATTCAAAGGTGAAAAGTGTTTTGGAGGTAAACTCTCTAAAGATCGATTAACAGTTTTAGTGACAACTAACATGTGTGGTACAGAGAAGCGCAAGCTTTTAGTTATTGGTAAATCTTCAAAACCCCGATGTTTTAAAACTGTGAAATCGCTTCCTGTAACTTATACAGCAAATAAAAAATCGTGGATGACGTCTTCAATATTTAGTGACTATTTGCGCGCATGGGATAAAGAACTTGACCGGAAAAAAAGAAAAATTTTATTATTGTTAGATAATTGTACGGCACATCCACGATTGGAATTAAAAAACATTAAAATGCAATTTCTTCCAGCAAATACAACAGCTAAATTACAGCCACTTGACCAAGGCATTATAAAAAACCTTAAGACTCATTACAGACATTTTCTACTAAGTGAAATGGTTAATGCAATAGACAGGAATATAAATTTTTCTGTTGATGTTTTATCTGCTATAAATTTGTTGCATAAAGCCTGGGGGTGTGTAACGGAGCGTACAATAAAAAACTGTTTCACACATGCTAAATTAACACTACCAAATGAACATGAATCTTTTGATGATTTTGAACCAGAGGATGATCTACCACTAAGTACCTTTGTATCAAACTTCTGTTCAAATCAAGCAGATTTTCAATGTTACGTTGATGTAGATGATAATTTAATTGTCGTAGAGGAAATGTCTGACGATGATATTGTAAGGGAGGTTCAGGAAAAAATTAACATGCAAGTTGTAGAAACTAATGATGAATTTTGTGAACCAATTTGTGAACCAGAACCTGTAATTAATTTACGAGAGGCACGAGATAAAATGTATCAGATTACTCGTTTTATACAGTCGAATAATGTACCACAAGATATTTTGGATTGCTGCATGTCTCTACAAATACATATTGAAAAAATGACATGGACCAATCCAAATATCCAAAAAAAAATTACGGACTATTATAAAAATGCCGAATAAAAATCTAAATGAATGAAAGTACGTACATATATTATCTTGTATCACTATTTACATATGTAGTATAGTAATACATATGTATTTTGTTTAATGTAGTCTCTTATTATGTAATAAATACATTACACCATGTGTTGAATTTTTATAATCCCCAATAATACCTCAGGTATTTATTCAATCGCTATATAGGACTTCCACATATCACATTAGGTATATATATATGTATATACTATATACATATTTATGAGGTAAGTACATTTTTTGTATGAATATATATGCCTTTAACGTACTTCGCATTTATCGTACTTTTTTTAAGTTCCCTTGAGGTACGTTATAAACGGAGTTGACTGTATATTATATTTATATTTATATTATATTTATATTGATTATTTAATTATTTAATTGATTTAAAGAACATCGTGTCACCAACCCAGCAAAAAAAATTACCAAAAACAATGATTTAATAAGCCTCATTAAAACACTGTTTTCGGACATTTTAGTGCTAGAATAGCTGTCATTCCGCCCGAAGGATCTCTTGTGAGGGTCAAGCCATGTTGATTTGCATGATGATTGCAACGCTGATGCAGCCTTACCCGACTTCGTTAATTGGGGTCCCCTCGCGACAATCTCCTGAAATGTATCAAAAATATCTTAAAATATCTCCAAAAATTACCTGCATCTGCATTTTTCGTCGAAAATATGACGGTTTCTGTTCCATAAACTGTCACAATTAATCCAAACCTTAACTCATTTCCTCCCTAAAACGCTCAACTTCTTTTTGGTACAAAGTTGTCCCTAAACGTCTTGATCCCACGACGCTCATAGTTTTGCAATCCTCACTGCCGTCGCCCATGCGAGTTCTTTATCTCCCCAAAAGAAAACCGAGCAGGCCCGTCAACCATACCTTAAGACCGAATTTCGGTTAAACATGCTCAACGTAAATCCCCATCTACCCGTTCCCCCCCTAATTTGTATTCTATTACAAGTCGTCCGACGGAGTTCTCGTCGGGATTAATCTGATGAAGGAAGCCCCCTTTGATATACGATCCCGTTCACGGGGAAAAACGTCCGCTCCTCGAGGATCGCCGATAAGGACGGAACGAAACGGGAAAAGTGGGGCTAATTAGACTTGATGGAATGAAAAAAAGGGAAGCGAGGGGAGCGCTCGCTGCTTGTTTTCTTTGGGAAGTATTGAACCGGTGAAGTGTATTTCATGCGAAATATGAATGGCTTCATCGTTTCGCCCTTTCACTAAATACCAATTCAGATGCTATGCCAGGGGATAGATCGCTCACAGTGCCCAGTTTTGGTATGTTCGATATAGAATCCTCATTCGTTCTACTTCTTCTCGCTTTTAGTAATTTTCAGTTTTATAAGTGTAGTGGAATTTATACCAAACGATCACCATCAATTGCGGGAATCTGCATTACCAACGTCGCTTTATGTACCAGGAGTTTTGTCTATCATACAAGGTGTTTGGGAAGTCCTGGGCACGTCGCTCTCTCTCTGTCTCTCTCTCTCTCTCTCTCTCTCTCTCTCTCTCTCTCTCTCTCTCTCTCTCTCTCTCTCTCTCTCTCTCTCTCTGAAGAACTGAGTAACCTTGGTTTTAAACGAAAAGTATCTTTATGTTGTGTCTACTTCATTGTTCTGTCTTCCATTTGATTTTAAATAACTGGATAAGTTTTGGAACTTTAGTTCCTTACACCAGGGGTTTGTGAGCGAGGGTGGTCGCGCAGCAAAAAATCTGACCGTTAAATGGAATGCGTTACCGGAATGCGTTACCGGAGCGAACGCTGCCGAGCCGCTACGAACGCTGCCGAACTGCTCGCTATCTCTCTCTCTCTCTCTCTCTCTCTCTCTCATTGGGTCGTTCGCTGTCTTTGTCACTGCTCTCGTGTACGAGGCCTCGTCTCTGGCCTCGTGTACCAGTGACTCATAGGCTTCAGACTTATGCTGCGATTCTGAACACATTTGGACATACATCTTTACGCTGTAGCAATCGTAGTCATATCTGTAAGCCTCGTAAGCATAAATGCAATTCTGAACATTATCGTAAGTTACGGTTTCTCGTAACTTCTTACGATATATCGTAAATAGTTACAGGAAGCCTTCTGTGTGTCTGTAAACACACTCGAAAAACCGTAGTGGAAGAAAACGAAAAGAGGTGATTCATGTAAAGCGTTGCAATATAAATAAAAACATGAATTGCGTACAGTTTTTGAGTTATCAGATAATCGATACGTTCTCACGAAAATGTTAGGTTAAAAATCTTCAAAATTGATCAATATTTCTGTAATGTTTTCACATGTTTTCAGTGCGTCACAAATTGTTTATTTTAGGAACAGGACAAGAATTATAAGAAAAAATTTGCGAGACGTGATGAATCCCTTTGAGATTCCAGAGCAGCATTTTACATAAATGTTTCGTTTAGGTAAAATAAACGTAGAATGCTCATAAGTGAATTACAACCTTACATACCTCCCAGAGGCATGATTCCATTGCATTTAAAGGTAAAATTGTACATGCTTTTGCTGAAGTGAGGTAATTAACACGCCTTTATTGTTCAGCAACATTACATTTAGTTGGTACAGGTCCTTTTCAGAGTTCTCAGAGCCCTGTGGGTAGCAATGGTTGGATTGCATTAAGCCAAAAGCCAAAAGAAACGAAAGATTCTCAAAAGTAAATTTACCACTTCAAACTTCACTTTAAATATTCAATTTCATTTTTTTTCAAAAATCTGATTGTTAATTAAAAAGAACTAAAGTTCCTAACGCGTGTCCCGCGACACGTTTTGAGAGTTTTTAATGCTACTAGGCATAAATCTAAAGGACTCTAAAAATCTGAAGTTAATTGTTCTATCGGTGCATTTAGTAAAGGATATGTATTTTTTTTATTGATGGGTAGTACAAATATTACACCTTTAACCTACGTGCTTAGAGCTTTTATAATGAAGTGGCTATCATATCCTGATAAATTGTGTAAAACTATCGGCACATAGTGTGCATCCTGATAGTTAATATTACACACCGTATGAGAATTACCTCTATAATTACCGGTACGTTGCGAGTGGTCAAGGGATTTAATTTCACTTTCAACAATATGAGATTTCGAAAAATACACATGCATTTTCGGAACGTTAAATAAAATTTCAAAGATCCTTCATAAAGGACAGTTTGTTTACTTTGCAAATAAAGTAAATTCACATAAAGTTCGTCAATATGCTTCTTGAAATTGAAATTGATCATTGATGACTAACTCACCGATGTTTATTTCCACCATTATTTATTCGCGTCGTTTGCTCTTTCTTATTCGTTTTGGCGGTCAAGGTTTGTCGACTTCGCTAAACCAACGTGTAAGGATAAGAAATTCTATTCGTTGTTTAAAGTTGAAAAGTTCACGTTTTTCCCTTAGATTAATTACCTGGTCTACACTCTGCCATGTTGTATGTTACAATATTCAAAACACTTGTCAAAAAATAACCGGGACAGCAATAACACCGCATTAGACTATAAAAACAGATACAGGTACATAATTCAATAAAGCGTCTTCACGCTAAATTTACCTCATATTGGCTCAGTCAACTGTTATGAATGAAAATTTCGCTTATAATAGAATGTTCCGTTTTGTAAACTTTTACTTTTGGTGTATTTTCCGTCTTTATGTTTCCTTTTTGTTATACAATCTGATGCCTGTTTGTCAATTAAGAAACTTAGGGTTACGTGAAAGCTTCCAACGATCCTATGGTCGTTGGGAAAGATCCCATATAGCCAATTTGTTATTATTACTTAATGAACGTGACGTAATTAATTTCCTATTTTCACGCGTCGAGGTTTTTGCGCGACGAGCGGAAAAACCCGATTAGACGAACTCTGCCCTGATCGATGCGAGAACTTTCGGAGAAAAACTAGATAGGTTATTTCTTTCCTCTCCCTTTCCGGGGCAGAAAAACAGTAATAAACTTTATATTAACGGTTATAAATTACGTGAACAACGTTTGAATATCTCTTTTATGTCCTTCGGGGGACAAAGGACCGTAAAGATCAGGAGCCGTTGGGAACATTCGGCGTAAGGGTTTTGTATTCTTTAGGAGTTATTGCGACCCACTCGCAGGGAGTACGTTTGATTTCGAAATAAAATTTCATATCGGGTGTAGTGAGTTATTAATGGTGATGATGGTCTTGCATTCGCAGCTGGTTCTAATGGTGCAAATGGCGGGTTGGTGCGCCATTTTTAATTATTTTCCGCTATTATCTAAACAAACGAGAGCCATTTAAATAATTCATACAAAGATATTACTTTGGAGAAAGATCTGCAATACATGCGTGACGACAATATACCGAATATGGCTTTATTTATTCATGTAAATTGGAGCATTTCATCCCTCCACAATAAATTCAACTTTTTACATATTACCAATATACCAAGTATAACCCACATGTTGGTGTCTTAAAATTCAAGTAATAGAAATAACTTTGAAGAGCCACAAGACGTTAGAACGTTAATTAGAAACTTTCCTGTAGATGGCAGTTTTCACGGAAACAAAACTCTTGAAATACCATTCAACCGGAAGGAATAATGAGCTCCGTTTCCGGCACGAACGAATTAAAAAGGTTTCGAAGGGCGGGGGCGAGAGAAAGAGGGGTTGTTGAAATTTACAATCCGCCAAAGAGCGTCTTAATGATCAATTCGTCGGAGCGAGAAATTCGGGATGATCCTTAAATTGGGACATTCGAAAGCACAAGGGATGGATTACGATTATTATTGTTATTGTCGTCCCCCGTTTGACTGAGTGTTAGGGTTTAATTTGCCAGTCGTCTTAATAGTGAGTTCAGTTAGGATGTATACTTCTGGGGGGTAGATTCATCTCATGACGTTGGTTTTTGATATCCATCAAAGCCAAAGGCAAGGCTTCTTGCATACCTTTTGAACTACGGTTGTTATTGTTATTGGCGTACCTTCCCCGCAGAATGCATAACTTCTGTTTTTAAACAGCTGATATGCAACGAAATTAAAATAAAAATTCGATGTTCAAGATTTAAAAAATTTAGACTTTTGAACCACTATGTATCTTCATATTTCCAATATTGATGCCCGGAAAACTCTGCACACGTAGCCACTCATATTTTCGGCCCTGCATACTTGACACATTTCCCATTACAAAATCGCAGGTTTTACTTTCGAACCGAACAATTTTGGAGAGTAAAGTGAATTTTCATTCTCACTCGACACTGATGGGAAATTTCGTTTCGAGCGTAATTGATCGAAATTGATTGGTCGAGTGAAAATAGAATTAAAATGGAAAATCTGCGGGAAAGTGGCTGGGTCGGTTCATCTAAATAGCGCGCTTTTACATGAAAACCGGACAGAATTTTACTTGTTTAATATAGTTTGAATTTTATAAAATAATATGGGCTCATTTTGCTATTTCTTAAATTTTTGTGGTAAATGGGAATAAAGTAATGCATTATTGAGATTATGACATAATGAATGAATCTTCAACTTCCAAGTCCCACTTCATTTTCATGGGATTATTTTCCAGATTTGATTCCACTGATTAATTAATTTAACGGAACACCAGTGGAAAAGTAAAGTTTGATATGTTTAATCGAAACGGTGCGCTCCTGACATGAAACTAACCAGAATTTATATTTTTCAACGTTATCTGAATTTTCGAAAAACTTAATAGGCTCATTCAGGCGTTTCAAAATTTTTGTTTATATGATTTCAAATAGGGAATTCAAGAAATGCCCAAAATTGATGGTTTGCTTAATAATTTATTTGCGGATTACAAAATATATGAGTAAACTTTCCTCGTCACTTGACACTAATGGGAAACTATCGGAAAAAGCCTGCGGAGAAGTGGAGAGATTAACTAAGTTTAACACGTGAAGTTATACAGACTTTTCAACGTTCAACGTAGTAATATAAATTTTCGCAAAACATAATAGGCGCATTTAGGCATTTAAAAATTTTTTTTTAAGTCATTTTGAATAGGAAAATTAAAAAAATGCCTAAGAAATTATAGTTTGCTTAATAATTTCATTTCGGATTATAAGAAACGGTTACATTAGTCGGTGCTGTAGAATAGTGCGAAGCTTCTTACTATTTTTTCACTGATCAGTACAATGGGGAAGTTTCTTTCAAGTGAGACGAAATTTGAAGTATAGTAGATCTTAGACCTTATTTTTGTTTGTTTTTTTAGCGTTAAAAAAAGTTTCTTGCAGTGCAATAATTATTTGTATTTTTAAATTGAAACTTAAAATTTTTAGTATGACGTCACTAAGCGTTCGCCAATACACACACCGACTATTACAGAATTATTATCACAGTGATTACCACAGAACATCTACATCACAGACCACCCTAGGTTAGGGTTGGCTGCATTATTGAATATTTGACGTAAAACAAAAACTAAAACCACAGCACACAACATTTCACAGTCACAGAACATGACTATCTGTCATTTGGCGGCGTCTTTGAAATGGGAGTCACGTCACACGAATTTCAAAGCTGTTTTTGTCGTTTAAACTAAAAAAAAGTTTAAAGAAAAACACGTCTGTTTTATTTTACGGCCTATTTTTTTCCGAAAAACATGGAAACTACTCTATTCGGCACTTTCACGACCTTCCCATGGGAACGGCAACGTCGCCTTTTTACGGTCGATCTTAGAGCTGTACGCCTTTACATCGATGTTGGCAACGTCGTGCGCGGGGTCAACGTGGAGCTGATAACCGGCTGTCGAATCACCGTGTCGTACCCAGAAAACGAGAGAGAAAGAGTGGGAAAACTTATATTCTCTCCCATCCATGCTCGAAATGGTTCGTAGTATACTATAAGTATATCTGGTATATACAGAGCAAGTATATAATACTATTTATGGCTACAGCATTACATATTTTCATGGCGCTCGCTCCAGCATTTTACTCTACACAAAACATAATAAAACGCCAGTATTGAAGCTTCGCTTGGATAAACCTATAGACTTTCATTGTAAATTGATACTAATGGGAAATTTGCGGAAAAACATTCCGAAAAGTGTTGAGGTTCACTAAGTTTAACGCTCTTAAGAAATCCAAATAGCAAGCTATCCTTACGAAATCATATAGACTGTTACTAGTTTAATGTAGCCAGATTTTTTTTTTAAAAATTGGTAGTCTGTAAAGTCGATTTACCGATGATAACATCATGAGAAAACATTGATGGAAAATTGCATACTTTTATGAATTGAATTATCACTAAATTATCATTACTGTGAATAATACAAAGAAGGAGTTAATTGAAAATTACAATTTTTTCGATTTATTTGCACTCGTTAATTCAAAATGTTTTTTTCCCATTATTGCCGCAGTTGTTATTGTAATAAACAATAGTATTCACATGAAATATTCACTTCACTTTATAAACAGTCGACAATACAGTTAACTTGTAGGTTGTGTGCTGCCGCTGTCTCTCTTTCACTCGGACGCATCGGCCGATGGAGTGGAAGAGGGAAATGCGTCACAAGTGAAAAGCTAAGGCCGATCGTGCCTCTCTATCGCTTGTTCTCGCTCTCGCTTGCACGCATGGCTTAGGCGTAACGTGACAATGCGTGCGTGCAGACGGCGTTCATTGATTTATAAGACGTTATCACGTCAAAAAGCTAATTGAAGCATTTTTGCAATTTTTGTTTAAAACATTTCAACGTAATCAGGGAAATCTAGAAAATGTTCAAGATGTGATAACGGAAATGCTAATGAAAGATGAATGGGTTTTTATCGGTACTCGAAACTCGTGGAGAAACCTTTATTCAGGTTTAACCGATCGGCGAAAATAAAGTGTAATTGAAAACTTGCAACCCCTTTTAAACAGATTTCCACATCTATAAGCATCTGTTTTCGATGCATCAGAATCAAAAGTCCTCCAATTAGCGGTCGGCTTTTACTATTTCCACTTTCCGAGAAGGGGATGTTTTCTCTGCGGGCAATTTAAAGTTTTTCGATGACGGCGCCGAAACGAAAAAAAGAAGAGCTCTCGCAACAGGTTCGATCGGAAAGTTTGTTCGCGCCCCACTAATGGAGTTACAATCGTCCCTCGGGATTAAAAATCGGAGAGTCAAACGGGGAACTCCGATCGCATCGTAAGTTTCCCACCCCTCCCGCGCGAAAGTCACCTTTTCGCCTTACAATGTTCGACGTAATTAACGAAATCTAATCAACGTGGAGGGGGGGAGGGTGACCCTCCTCGTTAACCCTCAATCCGGCCGTCGCGGATTATCGTCGATGCGGGCGGAGTTTTTCGCGTCGCCGGACGGATAATGACGTCCGATTAAAGCGGGTCGGTCGTCGGCTAATTAAAATCCGTTAATGAGGTGCGGGGATCCCGTCGAATTACGGTCGTCGACGATGGAGGGATCGCGATTTAAATGGAAATGTGACGGATCTGCATAATGCGCCGGCGTGGAGAGTTCCCGCGATGGGTAATAATAGATGAGCTCGGGCGCCAGATTTAATTACGCGGGATGGGACGTGAGGGTCGTGTAACCCACACACCCTCAGTGGTAGGTCGTTGTTCCTTAATATTTCCTTGCTATAATATTCGTTTGCGGTAACGTTCTTATGGGCCACTTCAACACTGTAAGTAAATATTGAGCGAACTTAACGTGGCGAAAATTTTAGCAACATAATTAAAATATAGTACTGTGGCATATATCTACATACAGAATCCATATTTTGTCATTTTATGCATATCCTATACAGCGCATTTCTAAATAAGGTCGTAACGTCCTATGACATTCTTAGCTTCGAAAGTCACTTGTTCCAATGAAGGTTGGTATTCCTGTAGGTATGCCCACATCATAATATTAAGCCACAGCATTTTTTAATATAGTCAAGGAAACTCCAATAATTGAAATAATACTTTACTCCTCAATAACTCTATAAAGGTTGAACTTCGTAAGTATTATAGGTGGAGAATCACATAGTATGAAGTTAAAGAAATATTTAAAAATCCATTGGAGCTCCAATTGCTATACAACTTTACGCACTTTTGTAGTTAATTTTTTTAATAGCTCGATAAAGGTTTACTTTCATAGTTATTGAAGTTATTAAATTCCTAACATATTGCAATGGTTCAAATATTTATCCAGATAGAGTTAAACTCCAACAACAATCAAACTCATCGTGGTTTTTTTACTAAAGTTTCCCTAATAAAATTGTGAAGTCTGAACTTCATACCTAAAAAAAAATAGAGTTGTATTTATTTAACAATAACAATTTAAAAATTGCTAACAAGTTTTTATTTAACGATATAACCAATTGCTGACATCATAGCACTACGGTTCAGATATTCATAAAATATCCAATGGAACTCGGATTATCATGAAACTTTACTTATTTATATACTGTTGTTTCCATAATAATTTTATTAATTTTGACCTTGGAACCTTCTTAAAGTACTAGAGTTAAAACTGATTGAGAATTGAAAGTATGAGAAAAGTTTCTTTTAGGAAATTAGATTTTTCTCAATTAATCCATTAGTAAAAGTGAATCATTTATTTGTCCTACGTATTCGTGCTACTTTAGGTTTGATATCAAGAATATGAGGTTGAGTTTTATGTGTTGAATTAATTTGAGTACAGGATAATAATAAGCATATTTCTGTATATCAACTACAACGTGATGAAGAATGACTGTTTGAGTTGGCAATACTGAATTTCATTTTTAAATGGTACAACTGGTAATTTGGATTTGATATTTCAAATTCAAATTTCTGGTATTCTTTTCAAATTTATTTATTTAAAATGGTTTTCACGTTACAACACGAAATTTTCATTGGGATGGTGTATTTTCGAAGCGGGATTTATAACCCAATTACTGGTTGGCAGTACTCTCTCGAAGCGACATAGCAGCAATTTCAGGAGTTGTTTCCGGAGATTTTGGTTACTTTTGCTGTCTTTCTGCAACATTGCATCCGAGTAGTTGAACGTTATTTAAACACAGGGAGCATAAGCAAACAAAAATCAACTGGTAGACCTTTAAACGAGGAAGTTGTCGAGGATATCAGAACTCGAACGAAAAGAAGTCCTCCCAAATCCTTAAGAAAGCTCTCGCTTCAAACAGGTTTGGTCCTTATGCCTCCTATTCAACCAATTTTCATTCTTACCCATAAGACTACCACTTTTCCATGTTGTTCTAATTCACGGTTTTACCAGGTTTATCATATGGAAGTTGCTCCACTGTGCTTAAAAAGTAATTAAAGTACCACCCTTACAAAATTTCCATCGTCCAGTCATTAACCCCTCCTGATCACCCGCAGAGAGTTTTATTTTGCAATTGGTTCAATAACATATTAAATAATAATGATATCCTTGACAATACCTTCTTTCCCGACGAAGCCTGGTTTCATCTCAACGGCTATGTGAATAAACAAAATTACAGAATGTGGTCAGGTGAAAATCCTTACGCTATCAGAGAGACATATTTGCACCGGGTTAAAGTTGGTGTTTGGTTGGCAGTCTCAAGGACGCAGGTGTATGGGCCGATTTTTTTAAATTCTACTCTCAATTCGGAGAGATATATCCAACTCCTTTTGAGGCTTTTTATAAACCAATTAATAGACGAAGAGCGTCAAATTGGATATTTCCAACAAGACTCTGCAAGGGCACATACGGCTCGTGCTACTATGGGATATTTAAGAGAGAATTTTGGCGACAGAGTACGGTATTAGTCGGGGCATTTGGGGAAGCAGGTCACCAGAACTCACTCCATTAGATTTTTCGTTATTTGGACTCTTGAAGGACGATGTCTTTAGGAACATATTGCATACTGAAAAGAGCTTCAAGAGGCAATAGTTCAGAAAGTGGCAAACATTACCCCCAATATGCTGGTGAATATCTTCGACAGCCTAAAAAGAAGAGTTAATTTATGTCTGGAACAAAATGGGGGGCATTTTGAGCATTACCTTTAGCTGTTTAATTAAATCATTGTTCTGTATTTCGAGTTTCATTTTTTAAGCGTTAATTTTTATTCACATAACCTACAATCTTATCGCTGATTGTTTTGTCCATAGACATAATACTGTATAGACTACGGATCGGTATAAGGCGCGATGTGCCGAGTGGGAGCGAGAGGCAAATAAATAAGACGACTTGTCTCTCACTCTAAATGGGCGGAGCTAACAACGCCGTAACCATGACGCTCTAACCTCTCCAGCCTCATGACAATCATGTGTCGACATAATCAAGAATTTGTTATCACTTATCTTTGAAAACTATTGAGGAAATATAAGAAATGAAATAAAACTGTAAATATAGCGGGAAAATAGTGGAATTGAGGAGAAGAAGTTCGTTTTCTTGGAGTTTAGAACCCGCGACCTCCAAAATAAAAGTACGTGACGTAACTGACAAGGCAAGAGGTTAGATCGTCATGGTTACGGAGTTGTCAACTCCGCTCATTTAGAGTGAGAGACAAGTCGCCTTATTTATTTGCCTCTCGCTCCCACTCGGCACATCACGCCCTATACCGATCCGTAGTCTATATAGTATTATGTCTATGGTTTTGTCAAATAAATGAAATAAACATATCTGGTTGTCAAGGTATATCAACTTTAAATAGGTTACCTCATTGAACAGCTTCCGGGCGAGGGGGTTGCGCACGGGAGGCGGAGTTCGTGACGTAAACTGGCGACCCAGATCTGAGTTTTTTTACCTGTGTTTAAACTAACTCTGGTTTAATCTATGCTCTGTATTACTTTGATAATTTGGCGTTTGGCTGGCGTTTTCGTTAGTAATTGACAACAGTTTTGAGTTTTTCAAAGTATTTTTTGCATCGCCGGTCGCCGTGTGACGTAGATGACGTTGTGGTAGGTCAGGATCGCTTGAGGCAACCTATTTAAAGTTGATACGCCTTGTCTGATTGTAGCGTTGCAAACCCTTAGGCAAGAAAATCCTCCAGGTAGGATTGCCAACTCAAACAGTCATTCTTGATCACGCTGTAGATACCCTGTAGATATAGCGATATGAGAAATATTCATTTTTTATTAGAAACTGAGATGTCCTTTAGTCAGTAAATACAATTTTGCAACGAGGCAAAGAAATATGCAGAAAAGTATCCATTTCGCACGAAACCGTCGTACCTACACACGTCAGTATTAATATGTTGTATGAAGACAATATGCATTTTCTGCATATAAACCTGAGGAATATGCGAAATATGCATTTTTCGTTAGAAACTTTGACGACATTTTGTCAATAAATATAATTTGGAACGAGACCAAGAAGTATGCAGCGAAGTTGTCGCATCTACCCATGTCAGTAATAATATGCATGGGAAGAATATGCATATTTATCCGTATAAACATTTAGGAACATGCGCAACATGCCCTTTTCATTAGAAACTGCGTCGTCCTCTAGTCAGTAAATACAATTTTGCAACGAGACAAAGAAATATGCAGAAAAGTATCCATTTCGCCAGAAACCATCGCATCTACACATGTCAGTAATAATATGTATGAAGACAAGAGGCATATTTCTGCATAGAAACCTTAGGAATATGCGAAATATACATTTTTCATTAGAAACTGCGACATCCTTTAGTCAATAAATATAATTTGTAACGAGACCAAGAAGTATGCAGCGAAGTACCCATTTCGCATGAAACAGTCGCCTCTACCCATGTCAGTAATAATATGCATGGGAAGAATATGCATATTTCTGCATACGAACCTTTAGGAATATGCATAACATGTCATTTTCATTAGAAACTGTGTCGTCCTTTAGGGTACGAACATACCGAAGATGTCGCGGTCGATGTCGCGGTCGATGTCGCGGTCGATGTCGAAACAAACCTTTATTTTCTTATGAAAGCGTACATACCAAAGATGTTTCACCCATTCACCCTCGCCGCCTATCATGGCGGTTTACAGCGAGGTCGATGCCAGATCAAAATAGTTTGTTTTACATCGCGATCGAGCTGTTGATCGCGATGTAACTCGCACGTTCATTGGTGCTCTTCAAACCACGTGACATTTAGCTGGAGGGAGATACGGAAGGCAATTTTATTTACTGAAGACGGGCGAATTTCCGTATTCCTTCTCATTGCGACGTATTGAGACTTTTGGATGGTGTTACTAGATAATCTAGATAATGAAAGACGAACTAATAGATTTGGTATACAGTACTCCTGCTGTTTGGGATAAGCGGCACAAACAGCATCATAATAGACATGTTCTGGGGAGGGAGTGGAAAAGGATTGCGGCAAAATATTACTACTAGTTTTTCTTCGCCAAGAATAGGGTTTGTATGGTAGTTGTTATATGTGCAAAGTTCAATTCTTGTTTTTACATTGTCATAGATATACTGGAACGTATCAAGAGTCATTCTCATGTACGCAAAAATTATCTGGATGGTGTTTTAGCTCATTGAAGAGATGGTGATATTCACCTAAATATTGTCTTTTCTGGTTTATGGGATGAACATTGAATTGGCGATTTGATGAATTACAGAGAATCCACCACTTTGCACTTGAAGACATGTCATAATCACTGTCACTACTATCGCTGTTATACATTATTTCACTACTTTTTAATAAATAGACAAATCAATAAACAACGTTCCCGTCGTTCCTCGAGTAGACTGCAAGGAACACTGAAAGGAAAAGCATCTTCGGTATGTTCACCCTCACATCGACATCGACCGCGACATCGACCGCGATATCGACCGCGACATCGAGGTATCTTCGGTATGTTCGTACCCTTAGTCAGAAAATACAATTTTGCAACGAGGCAAAGAAATATGCAGGAAAGTATCCATTTCGCCCGAAACCGTCGCATCTACACATGTCAGTAATAATATGTATGAAGATAATATGCATATTTCTGCATATAATCATGAGGAATGTGTAAAGTATACATTTTCCATTAGAAACTGCGATATCCTTTAGTTAATAAAAAATATAATTTGGAATGAGACCAAGAAGTATGCAGCAAAGTACCCTTTTCTCCCGAAACAGTCGCATCTACCCATGTCAGTAAAATTATGCATAGGAATAATATGCATATTGCTGCGTATAAACCTTAGGAGACATGCATTTTTCATTAGAAACTACGACGTCCTTTAGCCAATAAATACAACTTTGCAACCAGACCGAGAAATATGCAGAAACGTACCCATTTCGCCCGAAACCGTCGCATCTACCCATCTCGCACCCTCCATCCACCCCTAATAACAAACTAATCGAATGCCGTAACTTCCGGCTGACCTGCCGTCGCTGAAACACAAACACAAATGGAAAATATCGATTTCCGTACGTCAGCCAATTAGTATTCGACGCTTCGCACCGCAAATACACACAAACACGTTCGCACCTAACGTCATGCACTCCAATTATAATTCGGTTACGTCCGAGCGTCCGTCCGCTCTGCTTGTTAATGCCGCGGCATGTCGAATCTGGGACGAGCCGGGAACGGCCCCGTTGGGATAACAGATGTCCCCCGCACCCCAAATAAGAGAGAGGGAGAAAGGGACGGCCCGTTTCATTTTATAAGTTAATCTGCAAGTCAGATACAAGTTCGGACGGAATCCGTTTTGGGATATATTTTGTTAGGTCGCGCTGAATCCGCTATTAGCCGGTGCCTACGAAGAGTATAACTCTGAAAAATGTGGCGAAGAGTATAACTTTCATTACACGTGGCGAAAACTATTATGTCACGGAAAAGTATAACTCCGCGAATAGAATTACTCTTTGACGTGTGTCAGCGAATACAGTCATTTCTGTTAATGCGTCCACGAAAACATTTATTATTAAAAAGCATCCGGTGAAAAAAATTTACTATTCGATAAATGTCAGCGAAAATAATTACTCCTGATTCTAAGTCCGCGAAGAGTATAACTGCTAATAATACGCGGCGATAAAACGAATTGCTTAAAGAAAGATATTTCTGTTTAGGTGTCCGCGAAGAGTATAACTCCTCATAATACGCGGCGAAGAAAATTACTCCTTTGAGACGGCGAAGGAAACTATTTCTATTTGGGTGTCCGCAAAGACTAACTCATAATAATCAGTGGGGAAAACAATAACTCATTGATAAGTGACGTTATTTTATCCGCCGAACATTTATCAGCAGTTATACTCTTCGCGGGTACGCAGATTAAAATAATATTTTTCGCCGACACTTATCGAAGAAACGTGTTTTTCGGTGATAATCTATCGGCAGTTATACTCTTCGCGAACACACACACCCATACACATAAAAATATCATTTTTTTCCGCTTATAGTCTTCGTTGACACAAACATAAATTATATTTTTCGCAGTCATACATAGGGAAATAACGTTTTTCGCTACAAATCTATTGTGAGTTATACTCTTCGCTGGCATGTAGAGAAAAATATTTTTTTTTCGCAGACTTATCAAAAAGTTATTGATTTAGTCGAAAATTTTTTTGGGAGTTATACTCTTCGCGGGCATACGGAGAAAATAATTTTTTCGACGATTCTCATGCGAAAGTTATTTTTTTCGATGGCCACTTATTGGGAATCATACTCTTCGTAGGCACATGCGTATTAATGTTTCGGAAATAAGGGAGAGAGGGGAAAATATGCAAGAGGAGAATATGAAATTATGCATCCTTTTCACCTATTCAACTTGGTTTCAATCATGTACGATTTCATTCTTGTTTTCTGGCCTTAACGAATAAATATTAGAAAACATCATTCCACTTAATTTGCATATAATTTTGCATGTTTTACAAACAATCTATTGCATTTCTCATTGCATAAACCGCGAGTTCGTAGCTTTTGATATGTTTCCATATCAAATTGCATATAATTTGCATATGATTGTGCATACTTTTAAAACAGTCTGCTGCATTTCCTATTGCATATACTGCGAGTTCTAAAGCGTTTAATATATGTACTAAGTTAGTACATTCATTTAGTGGAAAAATATGACAATCCACCAGATTTATCCCTGCTCTAGAGCTGAGTGAATTATATTCATAACTCACGAAATTCCGTAGTAACTCTTATTATGTACATAACCGACAGCTCTCTGGAAGAATATAGTATATACCTTGATAGTTATGGCCATAATTCACCCGGTAAATACTTTGACGCTACTATACGATCAGTTATGGTCATAACCCATCACGTCTGCATAAAAATATTCATTTTCATTAGATTAATGTCCCCGCAAAAAGTGGATAGAAATACACATAACTCTGGCAATTTTTTAACAACTCTGGTAAAATCGTAATCGTTGTATGCACAACTGACAGATTTCGGTGAGGATTTATGACTTCGTATGACTATAATTCACAATGTAAACGGACCGACTCCATTATCTATTAATCACGAAACGTCGAGTTATGGCCATTACTCATCACGTTCGTACGAAATTCGTTATTTCTCTCGATCGATTTCGCCTTAAATACACGGAGGAATGTAATGAAATGGATTATGGCGGTGCAATTGAGTATTGTTTCATATTCAAACGTAATTAATTCGTGTAGATATATTATTAACTGATTGTGATGAAGATTTAGATTCGTTAGTTATAGGTTATAGCCATAACTCACGTAGCAAATTCCGTAATCGATTAATAAGTGTTGAGTTATTGTCATTACTCCTCAGTGTATACCAAATTCTTGAATTCCACACAATGTGTTCCCCTTAAAGAGGTGTTAAAATATGAATTACTCTAACGCAATTTCGCAGCGCTTTGGATTCAATCATAATGAGTTATGGTCATAATTCATTATGTTCATACGAAATCCTTAATTTTCCTACAACAATTTCGCCTGAGAAATACCGAGAGGTATTCTGAAATGTGGGGTTACAATATAATCGGGTTAGAGATTCGTGTATGTCGAGTTATAGTCATTACAGTAGTTATACTGGGCGGTTTTTACGTTAGTAGTTCGACAACCGCCACCAGGTGGTTGTTAGTAGTTAACTAGTTTACTAGCAGTACTAGTAGTTTGCTATTAGTAGTTTTACTACTAGTAGTAGTAGTAGTTTTGAAACCGCCACGCCACCTGGTGGCGGCTATTGAACTATTAACGTGGAACCCGCCCAATATAACTACTGTTACAGCCGTAATTCACGCAGCAAACCCCGTAATCGATGAATCACGAAGTGTTGAGTTATTGTAATTACTCAACAGTGTATACCAAACTCTTTACTTGCATACAACGTACCCTTAAATAATTGGAGAGGTGTTCAATAAATGAATTACTCTGACGCAATATTGTAGCGCTTTGTGTTGAATCATAACTGGGTTTATTTGCTTGTGTAAGTCGAGTTATGGTCATTACTCATCAAGTCTGTATAATTCCGTAGGTCACTTCTCCCTGAAAAATACCGAGAGGTATTATGAAATATGGCTCAATTTCGAGTTTAAACTTATTCCTCTTTTTGGTTTGTGTATGTTGAGTTATGGTCATTACTCATCAGGTCAATACAAAATTCGTTATTTCCCTCGATCGACGTCGCCTTAAAAAGACGGAGGAGTGTAGTGAAATTGATCATTGTGACGCAATGCAAAGTAATGCAAATAAGTATATAAAATAATTTTCGGCCCGTTAATTATAGCCATAATACACACAGCAAATGAACTACTTCCATAATGATTAACCGTAGTGTACCCAAATTGAATGAATTTAGTAATAGAGTATGGTCGTAATTCAAAAAACAATCGAGCCGATCATGTATTTGATGACGAAATGTCGAGTTATAGCCATTACTCATTCATAGAAAATTCACAAAGTGCGGATAAAATTAATTGGATCGCACGGATTCAATTAAATCAGTAAATTTTTAATTGTCGTCCGGGTCAACATGCACGTGCCTCGTTACGATTATATTTGGATTAGTTTTTATTTTGTTTAGGTTTAAATTGATATATCTGATTTATTGAAACGGTATCGACGCGATGATTAACGATACGTATATAGCGAAATGTGGTCCGATTAAATTTCGATAAAATGAAAATATATGTTTTCATTTATTAATTATTAATTAACGAGCCGTACCCGGCATGCGTTGCAATGCCACGTAAAGTTTAAAAAAGAAAGATAAATAAAAGTTATAGATGCTGTTGTGTTTGATGTGCCCGAACTCGTTCCATTCTAAGCCTATCTACTTCATAATTATTTACTGGTAAACGCAATTCTGTCATACCAATGCGAATGTTATCATTATCTGTCTCTCGCCTTTCGTCAGTGCGATTTGCACGTGAATAATATTAATAAATTTATTATTTCATTAAATTTGTTGGCGGAGACTTAGTGTTTTTCTTCGAATACACAAAATAAATGTTTGCGATTTGAATAAGTATTTTGTTGCCAACCGACAGATGTGAAGACAAAATATGCCAAAGTAATGCGACGATCATAACGATGAAATCGAGGGTACAAAGGGAAACTTCCCTCTACGCCCACGGAAACTTTGTGTTCACATCAAACGGCCTAAGGTCCACGGCAGAAATCCCCAACAAAATTTCTTCCTACGAAATTCCCTATTTAAGCGTTATCCGCATCATCCCGCGCCAGACATTCAGAAAACGATATCCTCCGTCGATCCGATTTCCATCCCCCTCCGGCCAATTTGGCGCACCCCCGCCGCTAACAGGTTGCGCCCCCCGCCGCTAAATTTAACGGTGATCGGGAAAAGTGTCGCCCGTAATGTTTACGGACCACCTCGGGCCTAATAGCTTATCAATTATGATTCGATCGTCGATTATCTCGAGGTGGCGTATGTATCGATTGCCGGGGACGATGGGGAGGGGGGGATTAATTTCGGTCGTTATTATCTTTTATTTCGCCGTCCGTTCCGTCTGGAGGAATTTCTCGTTAGCGGAGGAATGCCGGGAGATATGTCGATGATGATGATGATGATGACGATGATGATGACCGATTGACCTTTGACCCATGGTTTTTCTTTTACGGTGTAATTAAATCGGCGCAGCTTTTTCCAATCGCAGACGTGGTTTTTATGGAAATGTCGATAATTATTCGATTGATCTTTTCGTAATTGCTTTATCCCTTGGAATTCCTTCTTATTCTTCTAATTTTACTCTATATATACTGAGACAACTCTAACGAGAAGCTATTGAACCATGCCACAAAGTTTCGTAATGTATTGGAATCCATTAATACTTCGGTATCTTCCCTCTTGTTTTACCTTGCGTTACGACTTTACAAAACTTTCATCAAGTCTCCAGTAAATCAATACAAGATATTTAATTAACTTCGAGCTAAGGTTTAATTTTCCCAAATCCGTATAAGACGTTTTATCAGACAAAATCGCGAAATTATAAAAAAATGTATCTAACTTAAGAGAATCTTGATAATTTAACAAGCTTGTTTCAGAACTTTGATAAAGTTTTATACTCATTTTATCCCAAATCGGTATATGAAGTTTTATCAGACAAAATCGCATAATTGTAAGAAACTGCATATAACTTAAGAGAATCTTGATAGTATAACAATCCTGTTTCAAAAGTTTGATTAAGTTTGATAGTTATTTTATCCCAAATCCACTAATCACCTTACTATTTGAATTAGTTAAAAATTCCACGTACGTCCTCTAATTGTTCTTTATACGTCTATCGCAATTACTATAGGTTTGTTCCAAGCAGTGTTTTTGGTATGGTTCTGGGACGGTTTTGTTACTGTTGGAATTGACTTTATGCGCAAGCGTCAACATACACTATTTCAAAACAGTTCTGGAAGTGTTCTCTAAGATGTGAGCATGGAACGACTTTGTAATCGTTTGTGTATTGTGTCGTTATGGTTTGTGTTCTGTGGTGTCATTTTACTTAAAATTATTAAGTGTCAAAATTATCCTTGACGCCCATATGGTCCTGGTTGGTTTTTAAAATTAGGGCTGTTTGAATATTGCTCCCCTAAATCATTTGCCACATCTCTCGAAACCCTAAAATGACCGAAGAATACCTCTTCCCTGTACTTTGTGCCTGTAGTCTCTAAAATAACAATAGATAAATTCAAAACATATTTGCATGATTATAGAATTTAATTTCGAATAAATTACTTACCTAAATAGTTTTCATTTCTATGCATATATTCATTACCGCCGGATTCTAAATCCTCGCCAGAAATATCGCTTAAACAGTCGCTATCATCATCCATGTTTGAAATCAAATTTGTCGAATAAGTTGCTGAACGAAGTGTGAAGTGGTCTCTATAGAGAGTGGACTGTATGTAGATATCTCTCAGCTCATGGGTGGCTGCGGAGATTAATCTTGTGTCCAGGTGGTAAGGCTGAAGACGGTCTTGTAGATTGAAGATCACGGCGTGACGTGATCTCTTGAAGTTCTTGTAGTTCGGAGAGAGGGCGTGACGTACTTCTCCGGGTTTGGATCTGAGGGCGTATCGTGCAGATCCGGGGTTTGAGGTTCTAGTAGTTTGGAGAGAGGGCGTGACGTACTCTCCGGGTTGGAGTTTGTTAGGTTTTGGGTTGTCGGGTTAAGTGGCGTGAAGAAAGATCACAACACACTGTCGTTTTGAGCATACTAGGGTATACTGGTTTATTGTACCAAATTTCAGGGCTTTTATACAAATTATTTTACATTGGTTAAATGAGTTATTATTTGTTTTCTTACCTAGCGTCCTAGCGTTGCAGAAACTGACCTTAACTGGAGCGCGCTTTACGTTCCGTAAACGCCTTTGTTATGCTGACTCGGTTAATTATTGTGATTCTGAACTTGACTTGTTGACGTTCGGTCGGCGTTGTTATTCTTCGTAATAAAATAAGACGTGCTTTTAGTTGAAATAGATATCCCAAAAACCTTGTTACCTAAGCTGCGTCAGTGAATATTATCTGTTTGTAAAACAAAACGTGTTGAAAAGTTCCCAAAATTAGTTTACCATAAATTACAATTTCTTAACCCAAAATAATGTTGACGATAATGTTAATGTTGACCGATCCTCGAGATACTTGGTCTGGGACAAGTACCGAAATTACTGTTCAAGAACGGTTCACGAATCGTTCCAATTTCACTTGGAACGTTCGAAGGAAACCGTTCGCGAACCGTAACAGACAACTTGGAACGCTTTTTATCTATTGCGCTTGCGCGGGACGGTTCCAGTACGGTTCTTTTGGTACTTGGAACAAACCTTATACTTCCTGACCTTGCTCGCGCGTTCGTGTATCACTTTACATCAGTTCAGCAAAGATTAATCTAAACGAAATTATAACGTTATAACTACATTCTATATCAATCGATTCAAGGTGTGTTATTAAGATGATTAACACTTTTTTGCACGTAGTGTCGTCATTAAATAACGGATTAAGTTATTTAAAAAATGTCCTAATCAAATCACAAAAGTCAAGTTCCCCAAATTGGTCCCAAATTTGAATTGACACTCTTCGGATTTAAATATTTAAATTGCACAATTCCACCAAATTTAAGTTCAGCCTAATAAGATATGGATGTCATTCCCAGACACTAAAATAAAGCAGGTGATTAAGTGCCTCTGCGAAATTGTACAGCGACTTGTTTCCCTAAGTCATTCTATCGACTTAACGTTATTTAGTTTAAATGTTTAGTTGTTTTAAATAAGCACACCCTTGAATTTTTCCGAACTTATTATCCCAGCGTCGTTTAAATACAAAATGCAACTCTCACTAACTGTCTCAGCTCCATTTAACTCATTCGAGACGGTCACGTTGCAACGCCCTTTGGGTACTCAAAGAATTGTTTCGGATTAATAAAACTCGATTTGCTCGGGCGCCAGATTCGAAAGGTTTACTCCCTCGAATCCCAAGTAGTTTGTAGCCCTGGAACATTAGTAACGATTACATTCTTTCTTCCAGATATCGGACGATGATCGTATGTCCTTAACGACGGCAGTGTCGGACGAGGACGATGGCGAGAGCGTCATGAACTCCCCCTACAAAGCTAAGCAGACGGGAACCGCGGCCGCTTCCTTTAACTGTACCGGCGCCGTCAGGAAAGCGGGGTAAGTCGGTTTAGCATTAACTATAGAAGCTTTTAAGTTAATTACACTTAGTTAAGTTACTCCCAGATGGAGTACAAGGAGAGAAAAAAAATAATTAAAATGAATTTTAATTTTCTAAAGCACAAAACAAACTGTTTAACGTAATCTACGTCACCACGTAGCGTAAGTGTTCGATATTTCTCGCCACGTTTCTGGTAACTTTGTCCTCATGGTGTGGATTTCAACGGCGCCTCCACCATATGTCACACCACATAGCGTGTGCTTTTAGGGCTGGAAACAGAAAATAGTTATCGTTATTTTGGTCCTAGTGGGAAGGAGAAGTAGTTAAGTCTCGAAGAGGTGAGCGTAATGGTGTTGAACTTGACCGATGACTGATCGATCTCTTCTTGATCCGCTGAGTTGGTATTTAAAGTACTTACTCAAGTTGCTGGTTCAGGCTCTTCCGTTTATTTGATGGTACTAGTTTTAAGAAAATGCTCATTTACGTCGATGCAGGACGATTTGAAAAGCTTGTAGAACGCTTACTACCCGCATCTCAACTATTTTTGAAAACCGTAGTCTGGTAAATCGGTTAAAAACGTCATTTTAGCAAAAACTTTCCATGAACTCAAAATGCGTGTAAATCAATCAAGAACTGTCCAATATGACGCGGGCCTTAACGGTGACAGCGTATTTACATAGCAAGCGTTGAAACTGATTGGTCCTCCTCGGTTAACCCACGGTGTAATTAATCTCTAGGGAGGAAGCGGCAGCGAGAAGGGCGACTATTCAATTTGTGTACCTCGTTAAGTATTCCCTTTTAGTTCCTGGACAGACACACGAAACCACCGGGATTCCCTGAGACGTATCGCTTAAGCAACAGGAAGGCCTCCCGATATTGCCTTATCTCTCTCTATCTCCCTCCCTATTCCCTCCGACGGGTCCGATATCTCCGATCGTATATCCCACGGGACCACGAAAAGAGGAAAAGTCCAACGATCCCGCAAACGGAGGGAAACCGAGCGCGGCGAGTGAGGGATCTTTGTCGTGACGTTAAAGGAGACGGAGATCGGGCGCTCTTTGTACTTGTCTCTTTGCGTCGATTTTTTTTACGGGAACATCGGGCAAAGAAAAGGGAAGAGGGTGGAGTCGGGATTGGATCATCGATAACGTTTGTTTGTTAAGTGTCGTAGGGTAAATGCTTCAAAGGGATTCTTTTCGGTTTTGAAGTACAATCGGCGGTGGGAACGTTGAGTGAGGATTACAGTCTGGCTGGCTCCTTTTGGAAGGTCTCAAGGGGGGTGGTTGCTATTTTTGGATCATTTCGGCTAAAAAAGTGTAGTATGCAACCATTCAGTAAGCAAAACGTGACAGTGTCCACTTGATAACAAGCTTTAGTTGACAGTTAAAGTCGGTTTGATCGATATTGGTATTAAGTTCCTACTTGGAAAGATGTCGGTTTCTTCAAAACCGATTTGGTCTAGTGACACTTGTGTTTTGTGTGTCGCATCAGAAAGACTGGTGTGTTGTGCTGTTGGTCTCTTCAAAACTGATTTCTTCTAACGAACCTGGTAGAGGAAAGAGTTAATAATCAAGTGCGTCGTATTAGAAAGATTGGTGTGACTTCAAAAGTGATCTGGTTTAATGAAATTGGCAGACGAAACATTTCGCCGATGCCTACGAATAGTATGATTTCCAATATGTTGCCAACGAAATAAATAACCCTTCGATGAGAGTAGGCGAAACAAAATTATTTTTCTCTGTATGCCCGCGAAGAGTATAACTCCCAAAAAATTGTCGGCGAATAAAATGACTCTTCGATAAGAGTCGGCGAAATATATATTATTCTCTACATGCCGCGAAGAGTATAACCACCAAAAAATTATCGGCCCAAAAAATCCCATAAAATTCTCAAATTCCCAAAAAGTCACAAAAATTATATTATTAGTAGTTATACTCTTCGCGGACGCAGAATCAGAAATAATTATTTTCGCTGTACACTCACACTGACACGCTTAGAAATAATAGTTTTCGCCGCGTTTATTGAAAGTTATACTCTTCGCCGCGTTTTCAGGGTTATACTCTTCGCAGGCACCGGCGATTTGATCATGAAGTGCGTCGTATCAGGAAGATTGGTGTGTTTTTCTGTTAGTTTCTTTAAATGTGCAATAACGATGAGATTTCGTAGTAGTCGACGCAAAACAAAAGAGATGGAAATAATCTGAAATAGAGACTTCAATACAATAAACTCTTTGAATCCCCAGGAAGAGAATGGACCAGAAGCAAGAGTAGACCTAGATTTAAGTTAATCTTAGATAAAGGCAGCAATAGACAAAGAGTTCTGGTAGAAAACAGTAACAGAAAAAGGCAGAACTAGCGACCTTACCAGAATGTGGAGGAAGAGAATAGACCAGAACTAAGACTAGACCTAGATCCATGTCACTCGAACGGTGAAATAAAAGAGTACGTAGATGACTCAGGGTATGGAAGAGCGGCGAGAGTTCTGAAAAGAATGATCTGTTAAGACGCCCTCAGTAATCCTAAATCAAATTGCGTTGAAAAACTTGCTAAGGCTACCAGTACCATGAACGACGATATTCCACCCTAATCTACGACAGAAGACATTCACATACGAGAACGTCCAAACTGCCAGAAAACTGAGGGTTTCCCTGAAGAAGACGAAACATTGGCCGAGTACAGCATTACAGCGCACTAATCCTCACCAATGTGTAAGGAGTGTGTAGATAATCTGGACAGAATTAAGGTAAGGAGGTGCTCATTGTAATCTACTAAATGCGGAGTATCAGAAAGGTCGCAGTGTTGTCTTGTTGCTGATGCTGTAAATCTCTTCAGAAGGATATACTCTTATTACTCAAGAGACAGTAAGAGCGCAAGAGAAGAAACTTCCCCAAGTGCATTCAACGAGCCGATATATTACAGAAGTCCTAACAGTTATCCGGTCTGGCCACTAGGACGTTTTTCATCTTCACCAAGCTGTCGTAGCACGAGCAGTTCAACGGGTTCTCGAAGAACAGCACCCTCTTGACCTTGCCCAGCTCGTCCATCACGTCCCTCGACACGCACTCGATCCGATTCACGTTCAAGTTGAGCGTGTCGATCTTGTTCAACGGATGCTCGAAGTACTTCAACTCGTTGTGATCGAGGTACAGGTCCTTGAACTCCTTCACGTGGAACAGGTCTTCGTGCACCTTCGTGATCTTGTTGTAGCTGAAGTAAGCGCTGAAGTTGCCCCTCGCGAGGTTCCTGAACGAGTCGCCGGCGAGGTACTGCACGAAGTTGTACTGGACGCTGATCGACCTCAGCGCCGGACAGTCCTGGAACGAGATCGCGTACGCGGTGAGCTCGTTGTAGTCGAGCACGATGCTCAGCAGGCTCGGCATGTGATCGAAGGCGCTCGGCTTGATGGTCGAGAGCTTGTTGTGGCTGAGGTCGAGGTGGGCGACGTCGACGAAGTTGAACACGCCGTCCTTGATCGAACGCAGCTCGTTACGCGACAACGTGAGGTTGTCGAGGCGCGGGACGTGGCTGAGGCAACCAGGCTCGAGATCGGCGATCTGCGAGTCGCTCAGCACGAGCGTCCTTAGCTGAGCGGCGAAACCGAGGTCGAAGCTGCGCAGGAGCACTGGGACGCGCTGGTTGAGGACGAGCTTCGTAGCGTTCTCGATCGAGGCCGGTAACTCCTGGCGGCTGTGGTAGGCCTGCAGGAGAAGGATAAGTAATTAGCAATCAGGAGATGGTACCTAAGTACTGATTAACGCCAACTACAGACACATAACAAACCCAACCGAAGAGTTCATAAATATACCTATCTGGGAGCAAATCGCCCGTGCCTACGAAGAGTACAACTCTGAGAAACACGGCGAAGAGTATAACTTTTAATAAAAACGGCGACAACTATTATTCCTAATTGTGTGTCAGGGAAAAGTATAACTCTTAATAATACGTCAGCGAAGAGAATTACCCATTGCTGTGTGTCGGCGAATAATGTCATTTCTATTAAAAAATGATTAGGTACTTCTAACTCTGAGTCTGCGAAGAGTATAACTCCTTATAATACGCAGCGACGAAAAGAACTGCTTAATAAGCGTCGGCGAAGAAAGATATTTTTGTTTGGATATCCGCGAAGAGTATAACTCCTTATAATACCCGGCGATAAAAAGAACTGCTTAATAAGCGTCGGCGAAAAAAAAAAAAATTCTGTCTGGATTTCCGCGAAGAGTATAACTCCTCATCTACGTGTATACAGTTTTTTGTAATTCAAGATTTTAACTTGTGAAATGTGTTCTTAGTGCTGTGGATACCTAATGAAAGTGGGCACCTAAAATTTTCGAACTCGGCACTATGGATTTTGAGTACAAACTGTACACTATCTCGCTTTCTAGAGTTTTTGCAGTACTTCATTTCAGTTTACAAGTTAAGACGATTTAGACGATTAGACGACGGTTTTCATTAAAAGCAAACTTTTTTGAAAATTTTAAATCTGAAAGGTGTTTCAATTTTCAAGCTTGATTTTTCAAAATTTTGTCCATTAAATGCAGTAACGTATTTTAAGTTTTGATACTAATTCTGTAACACAGACAAGATCCAAATTAGAGTGCATATATTGTGCACAGGGGTGTATCCCATCTCGGCACATTTTATTGCGGTCAATTTTACGACACCTTGCCGGTCCATTTCTAATATATCCATCTCGGCACAAAGGATGATGCCAGCCCGGCGGGTCGAGCAGGTACACACGACAATAATATCCCAACTCGGCATAAATCTAGGAAGGTACCTTCTTGATAATTCGGTATTGTCCAAAATAAAGGTGGGTAATTCACTGTTGCGCAAAATTCATAATATTTGGGAAGCCTAGTATACGCAGCACACCGTATACGAGTGAACGTCATGTGATGCGCTTGAAAGGACGTTGAAAACGCAAGGGGGCAAGGATCAAACATGTAAGGGGGAGCAAGGATCAAACATGTACTCACTAGGTCTAATAGGCATCATCAGAGATTTTTTTAGAATGTGTAGAAAATCTACCTGAGGGTGATCGGGTTATACACAGATAATTTCTGTGCCGAGCTGGGCTCTGTAAAACAGAGTACCTGGTAAGATATGGGCCCAGATGGGCATCACACTATGCCGAGATGGGCACTGTAGAATGGAGTACCTGCATAGATGTATGCCGAGTTGGGGTATAATTTTGTCGTTTACCTGGTTCCTGTGCCCAGATGGGGATCGCCGGTGCACAGTACATTCCATAAAAAAGGACATGTCCCTTTAAGACATATCGCGATGTTAAACTTTTATCTTTCGTTGGAGTTAAATTTAGTATACTTCTAGTTAAGACAAAATTACTTAATAATGAAAATGGCCAACGATGCGATTTTTGACGTTTTACACTACGCTCCACCAGTTAAATCAATCTGGAAAATACTTTTTTAGAATACTTAAAGAAAAATACGTAACATACATTGCTTTTATCATTTCTGCTATTACCCTTACCAAGATACCGCAATTTCAACGTTTCGGGCATATCTAATATTTGAATTTCGCGCCATTTTTTTTACAAAACATCCATATCGTACAAAAAACACTCAACAATTAAAGAAAGACGTTTCTGTGATAAACAGAACCAGGGAAATATCGTAAATAACTGAAAATTACATTTGAAATTGGTTGAGGTAATGGGAGCGTCTTAATGTCTAAAAACCTAAAGGTAAAGGTAGCTTTCGGTTTCCAAAATGGGGAGGGTCAATTTCTACTATATCAAGTAATCTAGAAGGTTTGCCTGAAACACTAATAACATAATAGTAAACTGTGATTTCATTGCCAAAAATAATTTGGAGCATTTTTAAAACTTTGTCTCAAATCAAAGTTCTCTACCTAAAAATTTCACTCAAATTCCAGGTAAACGAATTCAACAAAAATTGCAACGAGGTAGCTACTAAAATCACAAGAAGCTAAAATTTCATTAAAAATAAACTTTTTTGAAAAGTCCCAAGCTAAAAGTGCTTCAATTTTCGAACTTCATTCTCCAACATTTTTTCTATTAATTTTAATAACTGTATGATTTCTGATCACAATTATTTATTAGAGACAAAATCAAAATTACTCGTCTCTAAGATTTCCACTAATTAGTGACGCATTGAATACAGTACATACCACATAAAACTATGCATCTCTTATGCCTATTAAGCCACATCATCCATTTCATAAGTCAGCATTTACTATAGGCTCATATTTTATTGCTAATTTATTGCTAATTTATTACGCAAACAACGATTTTATTGCTCCACCCCTTAGCGAGAAAAAGGGGCTAATCTGACATAAGACTTAAGCCACATCATCCACCCCTGTATCTCCGGAACCGTAAGAGATATATACATAAACCAAGCGGCATATTTTATTGCCAATTTATTGCTGGCGATCGCGACTAGTAGCACAATTCCTCCAGACCCACCCCTTCAACCATTAGTAGTAAACTCACCCTCGAAATATCAGAAAAATTCTAACAAAAAATATATGTCCGTTAAATGCAGCACGGAATCTTTATTATTATTTAATTTGTCAAATTCGAACGAAAGCATGATTTTATTGCTCCACCCCTTAACGAGAAATAGGGGATAATCTGACTTAAGAAATAACCCCAACACCTGTATCTCGGGAACGTGAAGAGATATATACATAAACCAAACGGCATATTTTAGTACTAATTTATTGCTAATTTATTACGCCAACCACGATTTTATTGCTCCACCCCTTAACGAGGAAATGGGGCTAATGTGACATAAGACTTAATCCACATAATCCACCCCTGTATCTCCGGAACCGTAAGAGATATATACATAAACCAAGCGGCATATTTTATTGCTAATTTATTGCCGACGATCTCGACTAGTAGCGCAATCCCCGACTCACCCCTTCAACCCTTAGCACTAAACTCCCCCAGGAATATCAGAAAAATTGTAACAAAAAATGTAAGTCCGTCGAATGAAGCCTGGGATCTTGATTACTATTTAGTTTATCATCTTCCATAGAAAGCGCGATTTTATTGCTCCACCCCTTAGCAAGAAAAGGGGAATAATCTGATTTAAGACTCACCCATCCACACCTGCATATCTGGAAACGGAGGAGAAATATACATAAACCAAGTGGCATATTTTATTGCTAATTTATTGCTGACCATAGGAACTAGTAGCGGAATTTCAGAACCACCCCTTCAACCCTTAGCATTAAACTGACCCCCGAAATATCAGATAAATTGAAGAAGAAAAAACTTATTTCCGTTAAATACAGCCTGGGCTCTTTATGACTATTTGATTGCTCAACTTTCAAGTGTTTTTCTGATATTTCGATGGTGAGTTTAATGATAACTGTTGAAGGGGTGATGCTGAGATTGCGCTACTAATTACTATCTTCACCAATGGATTAGCAATAAAATACTCCGCTTGGTTCATTTATATATCTTCTGCGGTTCCGGAGATACAGGTTACAGACATACGTCAGATTATCCCCATTTTCTCGCTAAGGGTTGGAGCAATAAGATCACGCACCCATGGGAAGGTGAGAAATTAAATAGTAATAAAGATCCCAGGCTGCATTTAACGGACATACATTTTTTGTTAGAATTTTTCTGATATTCTAGGGGTGAGTTTAATGCTAAGGGTTGAAGGGGTGGGTCTGGGATTACGCTACTAGTCGCTATCGTCAGCAATAAATTGGCAATAAAATATGCCGCTTGGTTTACGTATATATCTCTTACGGTTCCGGAAATACAGGGGTGGAAGTTGTGGATTAAGTGTTATGTCACATTAGCCCATTTTTCTCGTTAAGGGGTGTAGCAATAAAATCGTGGTTTGCGTAATAAATTAGCACTAAATTAGCACTAAAATGTGCTATTTGGTTTATGTATATATCTTTTGCCGTTCCGGAGATACAGGTGTTGAGGGTGTGTCTTACGTCAGTTTATCCCCTATATCTCGCTAAGGGGTGGAGCACTAAAATACTGCTTTCGTCTGAATATGGCAAATTAAATAATAATAAAGATTCCATGCTGCATTTAACGGACATATATTTTTTGTTAGAATTTTTCTGATATTTCGAGGGTGAGTTTACTACTAAGGGTTGAAGGGGTGGGTCTGGAATTGTGCTACTAGTCGCGATCGCCAGCAATAAATTAGCATTAAAATATGCCGCTTGGTTTATGTATATATCTCTTACGGTTCCGGAGATACTGGGGTGGATGATGTGGCTTAAGTCTTATGTCAGATTAGCCCCATTTTCTCGCTAAGGGGTGGAGCAATAAAATCGTGGTTTGCGTAATAAATTAGCAATAAATTAGCAATAAAATTTGAGCCTATAGTAAATGCTGACTTATGAAGTGGATGATGTGGCTTAATAGGCATGTATCTCTTTAAGATATGGCAAGACTTTAACATTACATCTTACTTTTTGGCTTTTCTACTCTTGTTCCACCGCCTAAATAAATAAGGAAACTAATTACTTACCTTATTAGCGGGTAAACATATAATACATATTGCTTTAATTGTCGCTACTATGTTCACTTTTGAGATATCGCAATATGAAAGTTTCAAAAATTTGTAAAATTTGAATTTCGCGCCATTTTTTTTAAATTACGTATTGTAGGTAATGAAAAACTCAAAAAAGTAATCAGAAAGAAGTTCTACAATGAACGGAACATATCATGGATATATCGTCAAAAATGTGAAAATTGCGTTTGAAATTGTTTGAGGTTATGAGAGCATTTAAAGGTCTAAAAATCTAAGGGAATATAAATATATACCTATTTGGTTTCTTAAAAGGGTAGGGGGCAAACTTTTTGTAAATTTGATGAGAGCTCTGCAAGCCTAAAGATTTTACTGAAGACCCAGTTAAATGAATGTAAAAAATAATTAAAGCAAAATAAATATTGACATTATTTAAAACGAGATATTTCACCAGCAGTTAAACTTTTTGAAAAGTCCACAAAGCTAGAAGGCAATCCAGTTTTAAATCTAATAACATTTTTAATCTTCGAGGTGAGTTTTCGAACCTAGACAAGAGTAATACCGCTTGACTACAATATTTCCACTAATTGGTGAGCGAATTCCATGAAAAGTGTTTTTTAGAACATTTTTAGAAACTTAAATTTCCATGGAGCCACATTAAGTTTATAATTTTATTTTAACTATTTAAACTTTGTAACACTTTTTATCGAATTTATTTTGACCCATTTATGGTGAGATCAATTACGTTAGGCAAGATGAAGTCGAAACTTTACTTTAAATTGCCCGCACTACTTGTTTCAATATATTCCAGTGATGCTTTCCCTAACCTCATGCATTCTACAAGCGTTCCAAGGGAAATTCCCCAAATTTCCAACTCCCAAATTTTACCAAATTATTTCAAAATCCGCGTCTTAGAATAGAAACTCCGCAAACGATCGACTTGTAAGTACCTGAGAGACCGTCGAGTTGTTCTCGAACCAGACGAAGCTGAAATCGAAGGTGGCACAACCGATGAAACGCAGCAGGTTAGATAGCAACAGTAGCACCTTCGCGACCAGCAACATCTTGACGAATAAGTAACGACGAGTAAATGGCGGACGTCGTGAATTTACTTAATTTTCGGTGGGACAATTTTCGCGCGAGTCTTAAGTGCTTAAATGGTTTCGGAATTAGAAGCGCCAATTGGGGCCGATTAGGACCTTGGACGAATTAGTAGTTAGTGAGTTTCCCCAAAAACGAAACGAGACTGGAAAACTGACAAACAAAACACTTATATTGTAACAAGCCGTACACGGCATGCGTTGCAATGCCACGTACAGTTTAAAAAAAGAAAGATAAATAGAAGTTATAGATGACCCGGGGAACTTCGTATCACGTACATATATTTTTGAAAAATATGGTCAAAACTTGATACAAAATTTTTATCGACATTAAATTAAATGCAACACAGTTATACACATAATCAATTTAAGGCTTTCTGATGTACTATATTTTTTGCTGTGAGTAAATATATAAAAAATGATGGTTTTACGACTCTCGAACACGCGACATATAATTGGCCATGCGCGAAACAGGGAAATTCCAAGTCGATTCCGCAAACCGTCCTTGTACTTGCAATTGTATATTATCTTTTTAAATTTTTAATAAACAATTGATACTACCTTGAAAGTGGGCATGAAAGTTTCCTGTTCAATGTGTGGCACCAAACGACGACATTTGAAAGAAAATATTATATTTTTAGATGTTGGCCAAGAAATGCTTAGAGTCATTCCCCACCCTGAAAACTAATGAGTGTATTGGTGGTAACAATTGTGCAAATTTTACTTTATCATCAGCACAACATAATCCAGTAGAATCACCGCTGTATTTTAACGTTTTACAATATTGACAAATGATTGTCATTTCTCCAATCCTTTTGAATTTAACACTGCGTCTGAGGAATCGCTCTGTTTCGTTGTGTCGTACTTGCTGTTGTTCTGTTTGATGTGCCAGAACTCGTTCCATTTTAAGCCTATCTACTTCATATTTATTCACCGTTGAACGCAATTCTATCATACCAATACGAACGTTATCATTATCTGTCTCTCGCTGGTCGTCAGTGCGATTTGCACGTGAGGTAGCTCGTCGCATATTTGATTGACTTCGACGACCTAAGTCAGGTCGTCTTCTCCTTGGCATTTTAAAATCAATAAAGTCCTCGCGCACTGAATAACTGATGATGGATTTTAATAATCGTCTTGACATTTATTTATTTGACAACTAACTAACACTATACTTTCATTTGTTTGATTACAAAAGTCAAATTACAAAACCTACCTTTTATACTATTTCCGTTACTTATTATTTATGTTTCTCGTCGCTTAAACCTTCCCTGAACTTCCACAAATGTATGAAGATCAAAATTAGCAAATTCGGTCCAGCCGTTCTCGAGATCAAGCGACACAAACGAACAGCAATTCATATTTATATATATAGAAATTCCAATATCAGCAATTGAAATGGACTAGTTTACGTATGTAACTCGATTTAGCTGCCCTTCAAATTAAATTTTCTGCCGGGAACGCCCCACCTTTCCAATTAAAACCTTCATTCCGAGGTCCAAATCCTCTACATTTTTTATTTACATGTACTTAAAACCGGGATTTTAAAACCCCCTCAAAAAACGTCCCCAGTGCCTTTCATCCTTCAGGACGCGTCGTCCTCCCTTTATGGCGTTTCGGCGACGGCGAACGGAACGTCGAAAGTGTTTACAAAACCCTCGGATGTGAATAGGACCTCCACGTCGGGGGGATGGGGTAGGTGGAGGTTTTCGGTGGAGAAGTGCGCCGCTCTCCGAAAGTTAATTTACTTAAATAGCCCTTTCTGTTTGCCGAAGGAGAGCGGCGAGTTTATTCATGGGCACTTTTACCCTCGGATAATTGGAGGCTGAGGTGTTTGGCGGGATTAGAGGGAACGACCAGGGAAACGGGGTGAAAACGGTTGTTGGGGCGTGTGTGTGATCGGATCACTCGACTTTATCTGATCAATTGTAGCTTCGACTAGTTAGTTAGCTTCGAAAGTAGATGCCTTATCATGGCAGGATAAACGTTTAAGGTTTTTCGACTTAACCCACTACCTCAGCGCTTATCTCCTTAGTGTTGCCCCTTTGGAGTGCCTGGGTACTTGTTCATCACAGGATTTCTCCTTCTCATTGATTCGCTGCACGTTCCTGCATAGGTAATTTCTTCTGCCCACTTGTTCCTTGTGATACTCGTTGTACGAAGATGTACAGTGGTCTGTATTTAGTGGACCGTATGTAGAATCTCGTAGCTCATTAATTGGCTACAGTGTTGAATCTTGTCGACAGGTTGTAGGGCAGCAGACGGTCTTTTAAAATGGAGACAGGGCGTGACGTAATCTCCAGTGTGGACCTGAGGGCGTATCGTGCAGATCCGGGTTGAGGTTGTTGTAGATTGGAGACAGGGCGTGACGTAATCCCCGGTGTGGACCTGAAGTCGTAACCTGCAGGTCCTGGTAGGTTGGAGACAGGGCGTGACGTAATCTCCAGTGTGAACTCTCAGGGCGTATCGTGAGAGCTTGTAGTTAAGGTAAAGTAAAGGCCTCCCCAAATGCAGTCTCACAAATGGGAGTTTATTCTTTGAGAATATATTTTATTAACTTTAAGAGTTTATTCGGTATGGCCTCATAAACCAGCCATAGGAGTTCATACCATCTGGTCCGGGAGGCTGACCGTATTTTTGTGAGTTTCACGCAGTTCTCTAGTTCTGTTGGCGTGAAGTTCAGTACATCTTCTGTATGAGAAACCTATCTCATTCCCTCCCAGTGTTAGGGAACAGCTCCTTGATAAACCTCTCCTTAAACAGGGAAATGATGCTGTTTAGTTCAGCCATTCGAATTAACCGTTTAAGTTGCCAACATGCGAAAAATACCACGGGAAGACATCATCTGTATGCTTTGGTTCTCAGCCACAGCTTGATATAATCCAACCATCAGCTTCTTTGTCATGATGGAATATCCAGTGGCGCTTTAAGGAGTCAGGGACGAAGCGTTTACCACCCCTCGGGCGCCAGATTTGAAAGGTTTACTCCCTTGAGTCTCGGGTGAGTTTACACTCAGGAAATTTCAAGGATAGACGGTTGGTCAGGGCATTATCGCCGCACTGAACGATATAGAACACTGCAGGAAATTAGGTCAATCACCCACCTTCGTTGCTGTATGGAAAATTATATTTGGTTTGGTGCTATTCAATAAGGAAGGAGGGAAGGTCGATCCTCACGTCAATAGAAGATCACCAGAAAGAAAAGTTGGAAGACAAAGTGATACCGAAATGACTACCTTTAAACCTGATGACACCAATTACATCAAATCCTTCACAGGAAGCTATCATTGGCGCTTTACGGTGTTAGGGACAACTTAGGCGGCAGATTTGAAGGGTTTACTCCCTTGCGCCTCGGGTGAGTTTACACTGAGGAAAATTGAAGGATATCCGAAAAATACTTCAATTAGACGGTTTGTCAGGGTATTATCGTCGCACTGACCGATATAGAACACTGCAGGAATTTAGGTCAATCGCCAGCTTTGGTTGCTGTATGGAAAATTACAATTGGTTTGATTTTATCCAATCAATTCGAGTCTGTAAGGAGGGAAGGCAAATCCTCACGTCAATAGATCACAAAAAACAAAAATTGAAATGGAAATTGATATCAAAACGACTACCTGTAACCCTGTTGAAACCAATCGCATCGAATCCCGCAAGGGAAGCTATCGAGCAGGTATCGTCTTCTAACCCATAAAACCTGACCAATCAGCGTTTTTCCCCCGCCTCGATTTCCACATGGAAACACCGAAACTTCCCGACGACTCGATGACAATTTCGCGACCCTGCGTCACTTTCCCATCGTAGACTCGAATTCGCTGACCCCGGCGGTCGGAAAAACTCTTTCCCCTTAGGAAAAGCGGTGGATCGAGGGCGAACCGGACGATGGCGGGTCGGCCATCTTGAGTTATGTGCATTTTCTATCTGCGACGACCGGCAGCGGCATAATTTCCCGGAGATATCAATGAGGCGTTATTGAGACGTTCGTTCCGAGCCCAGATAACGACCCAACCCCCTTTTCGGACTTCGTCCTTTTGTCCTTAGAGGTGCCGGAAGGGTGGGGGGATTGACGTTGCCGGGTAGCGTCGGGGGCGGTAAAACGGAGATAACAAGTCGAGATTAGGTGGCACTACGGAAGATAATTTTGTGATTTGTGTTGTTTGTGTTATGGCGAGGGTTCGGCGTGAGATGATCCCGTGGGACCGTCTCAAGTTACAATTTCGTACAAGGTTTGACCTTAAAATTTAATCCCTTACTGTGAATTTCGTGAATATAAATGCGTTTTTGATCACAAAAATGGAATATCCCAGAATTTGAAATATCCTTTGGAATTGATGTGAAATTTGATTAACGTCTTGAGCTATTTATTCTGGCAAATAGAGCAAAGAGAAAACTGGTGAAAAGATTTCTCGCCTTATCAGGGGTACTTGTACAAACACCAAGCCGGAAATAACTACAAATTGAAGACGCTTCAAATAGTGAAATATGATTTCTGCATTGATTACCACTCAGGTCCGGTTTATTAACCTCTCCATAAAGCTTCAAGTAAGGTTACTTATGACCATTAAGTACTAAGTATAGTTAACTAAACGAAAGAAAATTTACAGGATACTCTGACCACTCAGTAAAGTGTCCAGCAACTACTTAATTAGTTATTAGTACTACTTATTAGTTTGACCAAAGTCTCAAATTCCAATTTGGTTTAGTTTGACCATTCGATCCCTTACCGTGAAGTTTGTGATGTAAATGCGTTTTTGATCACAAAAATAGAATATCCCAGAATTTGAAATATTCTTTGGAAGTTATGTGAAATTTGATTAACGTCTTGAGCTATTTGTTCCGGCAAATAGAACAAAGAGAAAACCGGTGAAAACATTTCTCGCCATATCTGGGGCACGTCTACAAACACCAAGCCGGAAATAACTACATTCCGAAATTTAAGACGCTTCAAATAGTGAAATATGATTCCTGCATTGATTACCACTCAGGTCCGGTTTACTAACCTCTCCGTAAAGCTTCAAGTAAGGTTACTTATGATCAGTAAGTGTTAAGTATTGTTACCTAAACGAAGGAAAATTTACAGAATACTCTGACCACTCAGTAAAGTGTCCAGCAACTACTTAATGAACAGAGAGCTTATTAAGCGCCTCAGTGAAGTATGGAATTTTTCTTGATTATGTCACTACGCCATTCTGACCGTTTATCACTGCAATATGGCTATTTAGCTTTGTTAGTTATGATTTCAGTAATTCAAATAAACATCTTAAGAGTTTGTATAACAAAACCAGGAGATAGTTGATTAACAGTACAACTTGAATAATATGACATTTGTAACATCATATTTTTAAAAAAAGCTATTTTTACTTAAACATTTATTACTGTAATGTTTCGGTGTATCTTCATTGACATCTGTAATTCAAAAATTAATGTTATTAATGATCGAGTTAGTTTAACAAAGGCAAGGTACGAATTGAGATCAGGACACAATGAAAATGATTTTTGTAATATTAATATTTTTTTAAAAAATGAGCGTTTTTAGGAAAATGATATTTTCAATATCTCTATTCATGTTGTTATCACTGATTTCCGGAATCAAACATCACAAATTAAAAAAATATCACGAATGAGGAAAATGAAGGAGACGATGATGAGAGTGATGTTAGTAGCGAAGACGATGAAGATTTATCAGATGAATATGATGATGCCTAATATTTTTATATGTAAAAACATAAATTTTTATACAGTGTTACAGATAACACTATGTTATGTTACAAATAGAAAAATGGAAATGACAATTCTTGTCGGACTAGTGATACATACCCGTTTTCTTGTAGGACGTTGTTTTATTTGGATACAGAACACTCTAACCTATTATGTAATATTTTTGTCCTACGGTTAGTAATAAGAAAAACGGTCTTGCGGTATTAACAACTTCTGAGCGTTGGACCGGGATAACGTACCACGCAATTTGTAGGACAATGTGACTGTTAAATTACATAAATATTAATGAAGCAACAGTCAAAAAATCAGCTAGTAATAATTTTTTGACTTCGTTCTCGGTACATGTTGGAAGGAGGAGACTCTTTGATCAATCCATACATTTTGTAGGACAAATAGTTTTGCAGTAATGTTAATAATTTCCTTAAGATTTAATACAAGAACCCACAGTTAGTAACAAACTTTTGAGAATCGTCAAATCGACATATTTCATCCCCTGCTACTCCTGCTATCTACTACAATCGATAATTTGTGTAAAAATTTTTGGGCGTCTCATCAAAATGAAGGTTCTCACGTAGAATTAGTTTGATAGTAATAGATTGTAAAAATGGTGATAACAATTTGGGCGTAATTCTGGCGGACGCAAGAGATACGCTTTCGCTGTAAATACGTGACATATCGTTAAAAGAACCAAAACTTAAAGTTCTTAACACCAGCGTTCTTAATTAGGATCGATACAGATTTGCGATTTTCTCCATTTTCCATTTCCCCAACGTATAGGGATGTATGGGATGAAGCGGGCCGATAAATAATAGTTGATTTTGAGGGATGAAAATCTGATTCGGCCTGGCGGCGTCTATCGAGTTCCCTCAGGTGTGATTTCCCTTGGATATCGGTCCGATCGCTTCAGGAAGTGTAGATTTAATTTATTGGAGCAAATAACTACCTACTAAACCTTACACTTTCCAGGTATGAAATGGGATAATCACACCTAAGGAACGTTACGTACCTACGTCAATGAATCCAATGTAAAACCGCACGACGCCTAAGAATTTTCCTCGTCATCCCCATCGACCCCGAAACATTAGTAAACGTCTTAAGTGGCCCTTCCCTAATTAGTTCCGGATTTACTTTGCCCCCCGCCCTCCTCTTCCGCCGCTCCCCAATTAATACTCGTGGACCGAATCTAATTTACGGCCGGAGGTCCAATCAATGCGAGCGGAACTGCCACGTGCGTAACGATCGATCAGTCGACATTTCTTAGGTAAAGTTGATCAGAACTTTGGATAAAGTGGGAGAAGACGTAAGACAAATAAATGGATCTCGACGGATTTGGTTTCGATGTAATTTCGAGCTGATGAGCGACGCAGACTGGATGAATTTTTCTTTGAAGGGGGGGGGGGGAACGGTTACGTAATCCACGAGCGTTACGTTCCATGGTTTTCGTGACGCGTATATCCTTTTATCAACGCGAGATAATTTCGCGAGGAACACAACATCCGGTTTCGTGTAATTACGTTGACTTGGAGTGAGGGGGAGACGTTCCAGCTTGTGTGTACGTATGTGTATGTGTGCATTCTGATTCGAATATGACTCCGACGTAATTACACAGCTCGGTACGTGGATGCTAACAATTAAAATAAACTCAGCGTGGATTGTTGATTCGAAAACTATGTACACGTAGCGCAGGGTGTTCGCTAAGCAATTTTAAGTTTTTAGGGGTGGTTTAAATGAAAAAGGGATATTTCGTGCCAAGTATTTAATGACTGTAACATACAGTAAAGCAACAGAAATTAAAACTTATAAATACGTAAGAAAATTAGAAGTAAGTGTGATATTTGACAAGAAAATCAAAATGCTACGCGAACAATACGTTTCAATAAAATTTTAAAAAAATTACTAAACACTCTTATTGAAAAATATTTCGTATTAAACATTTTCTATAATGGTGTTGAATTTCCACTTGCTACGTCAAATGTGTTTGGAGTTACAATCGTCTATTTGGAGAAATGACATTTTGAAACTCCCATACCGCTGTTTTCGACAATTCGCAGTAAGTTTGGAGTTCATTTTTCGATCAAACTTCAAACGGTAGTTTTGGTATTGGAGTTAAAGTAATATATTCTGCAAGTTTCAGTTTTCTAGTTAAGACGAAGAAGTGCCTGATTATTAGAGACAGTTATGGAATTGAAACTTCATCATATTTCAAAAAAATTATTAATCACTCGATTTGAAAAATATTTCGTCAGGTAACTGAATTGTAACTGAAAGGTAACTGAACATTGTCTATAATTGTATGGAACTTCCACTTGCTACGTCAAATGTGTTTTGAGTTACAATCGTCTATTTGGAGAAATGACATTTTGAAATTCCCATTTCGCAATTTTTGAAAATTTCGCAGAAAGTTTGGAGTTTATTTTTCGAAGAAACATTAAACTGTAGTTTATTAGAGTTCAGTTAATATATCCTGCAAGTTTCAGTTTTCTAGTTAAGACAAAGAAGTGCCTCGCTATTAGAGACAGTTATAGAATTGAAACTCCATCATATTTCAATACATTACTAAACCCTCATTTTGAAAAATATTTCGTGAAGTAACTGAATAGAACATTCTCTATAGTTGTATGGAATTTCCACTTGCTACGACAAATGTGTTTTGAGGTAAAATTGTTTATTTGGAGAAATGACATTTTGTAACTCCCATTCCGCTGTTTTTGAAAATTCGTAGAAATTTTGGAGTTCATTTTTCGAACTTCAGACGGCAGTTTATTGGAGTTCAGTTAATATATCCTGCAAATTTCAGTTTTCTAGTTAAGACGAAGAAGTGCCTGACTATTAGAGACAGTTATAGAATTGAAACTCCATCATATTTCAATACATTACTAAACCCTCATTTTGAAAAATATTTCGTGAAGTAACTGAATAGAACATTCTCTATAGTTGTATGGAATTTCCACTTACTACGACAAATGTGTTTTGAGGTAAAATTGTTTATTTGGCGAAATGACATTTTGTAACTCCCATTCCGCTGTTTTTGAAAATTCGTAGAAATTTTGGAGTTCATTTTTCGAACTTCAGACGGCAGTTTATTGGAGTTCAGTTAATATATCCTGCAAATTTCAGTTTTCTAGTTAAGACAAAGAAGTGCCTCACTATTAGAGACAGTTATAGAATTGAAACTCCATCATATCTCAAAAAATTACTAAACACTCGTTTTGAAAAATATTTCGTGAAGTAATTGAATGAAACATTGTTCATAATTGTGTGGAATTTCCACTTGCTACGTCAAATGTGCTTTGAGTTACAATCGTCTATTTGGAGAAATGACATTTTGAAACTCCCATACCGCTGTTTTTGAAAATTCGCACAAAGTTTGGAGTTAATTTTTCGAAGAAATTTCAAACTGTAGATTATTGGAGTTCAGTTAATATATCCTGCAAGTTTCAGTTTTCTAGTTAAGACGAAGAAATGTGTGACTATTAATAACAGTCATAGAATTGAAACTCCATCATACCTATTTCAAAAAAATACTAAACACTCGTTTTGAAAAATATTTCGAGACGTAACTGAATGAAACGTTGTTCATAATTGTGTGAAATTCCCAACTGCTTCGTCAAATGTGTTTTGAGTAACAATTTGTGGTTCTGAAATGTTGAAACTCTCATACTGCTGCTTTTAAAAATTCGTCAAATAATTCTGGAGTTTATATTTCGACGAACCTCTAAACCGCTTTTATGGAGTCTCAGTTAATTACCCTGACAACTTTCACTAGTTCAGTAATTAAGACTTTGGATGTGCCTGGCGATTAAAAAAACTCATAAATGAACTGCTAAACGTGCAATTTGGATAATATTTCGTGATGGAATTGAAGAAATCTTTGCCTATAATCACATCAAATTCCCACTTTAAACATTATTTTATTTGAGTTATGCAATTGAAAATTTGTAAACCAATTTGGAGTCTATACCTCAAAGACTGTCCAAACAGTTTTTAAGTGCAGTTCAATGCTGTTAAATCTGGTACGAAACAGACTGAGAATTGCTGAGAAAAAATCTTACGAAGTACATACTGACCCACAAGGGATGAGGTAACACAGCAGTACCGTAATAAAGTAAACAGGGAAATAGAAGAACAATATGACAAAATGGCCATTTCAAAAGACAGGATGATGTAAGAATTGTCAAATTAGCATGGGAGCAGGCTCCATGCAAATTTGGGGACCATGAGGAAGACCACGGCTACGGTGGAGAGAGAACATAGCTTCAGGTCCTAGAACGGAAGCAGAGGAGCTAATGATGAATGATGATAATAATGGAGGCGACTTGTTGATCATACAGCCAAGATCCACCCGGGAATTTCGCGAATTTGATAACCTCAGGGATCCTACTGACTGCGCCAATTTCGTCTATTCGGCTGGAATGAGACTTTTTTTAAGAAACGAAATTGCAACTACTCTTACATGTGTGACAGCTAAGCAGAATTTCTTTATTTTCGTATACAATTTTTATATGAAAAATATGATACTTGTAACATGATATAGCGTTGAGTTGCATCTATCTGCTTATCTTAGTTGACCGTACGAGCTGCAGAAAAAAAAATTTACGAAGTATATACACAAGGGATGAGGTAACACAGCAGTACCGTAATAAAGCAAACAGGGAAATAGAAGAACAATATGACAAAATAGCCATTTCAAAAGACAGGATGATGTAAGAATTGTCAAATTAGCATGAGAGCAGGCTCCCACCGGTAGAAGACCATTAGGACGACCACGACTACGGTGGAGAGAGAACATGGCTTCAGATCCTAGAACGGAAGCAGAGGAGCTAATGATGAATGATGATAATAATGGAGGCGACTTGTTGAGTTATACAGCCAAGATCCACCCGGGAATTTCGCGAATTTGACAACCTCACGGATCCTACTGACTGCGCCAATTTTGTCTATTCTGCTATGCAGTTCAACTAAGTGTTCACCATCCCTATTTTTGATTAAGTCTGACTTCAAAATTTAGTTTTGATTTGAATACCTTTTCTTAAAAGTATTTAAGAATTAAGGAGAGTATGATATAACCAGTTTCGTTCGTTAGAAAGTACTTGGCACAATATTGAAGTGGGCTACGCAATACAAGGTTTGTCATTTTTATTTAACCCTAATTTTAATTCCAAATAATATTTAGGATTAACTAATAAGGTATATTTTTTTATTCATTTATTTAACCAAGCACAAATAGTATATTAATACATATTATCGATAGTTACATCTGATTAAGTTTCGTAAGAGGTGAGTTTCACTGTGCACGGACTTGGTACATAAAAAGATAAAAGAAAATTTAAAACCAAGATTATACTAAATTATTTCAAATCAATAATTTTATATATTTTGTGCTCCTCATTAATTTTAATTACTCTCTGACTTTTTCAATTTACTATCTTTTTTAATTTAGAGTTAATTGTTTACTCATTCAATGTTGTATTTTCACTTTTTCAATTTGTTTTTTATCATTTTTGTACCTACAGTTAAATTCTTTACCTCAACTGAAAGAGTATTGAATAATTTTATGGCACTATACATATACCTCTTTTTTCCAACATTCAATAATTTGTTCGACTCCATTAGTGCGCCGACATGTGAAAAGAACTGCGATTTGTCACATTTCCCGAGCGTTTGATTAAACAACTCGGACAATGTAAATATTGTCCCGAGGGCCATTTTAATCAACACGCTCCCCTTTCAACAACGGGCCATTTCCAATTTTTCGGCAGGTATCAACTCATCCATCTAAACCGATTGTTTACGTGAAAGCTGCAAAAGTAACAAAGCGCTAAAGCTGTCGGGAGAAGCGAAATTTTTAATAAGAATAATAGCAAAAAAAATAAAAACGGGATACACGCGAGGGAGGGAGAGGAAGAACGGAATTCCTTACTGCCCTTTTTTAATTAAGCGAGATATTTAGATTAAATTTTTTAAGCGACGGGTCATATCGCTTTTCAGTACTCGCGAAAGCTCCTTTCAGTAAATAATCTGCATATTTTCGAACAGTGGAAGTGCATGGAGGCTATAAATCGCGAGAGGTTTGGGTATTGAAAGGCGCTTCTCTCGAAAGGAGACGCTGCATGATTTAAAATGCTCTTCTTTAGATGGCGAATACTCAACGCTATATCGTGTTACAAGTATTATATTGTTCATATAAAAATTATATGCGAAAATAAAGACATATCCTGTTTAGTTGTCACATATGTAAGAGTAGTCGTAATTTCGTCATTCCGGTAGAACCGACGAAATTGGCGCAGTCAGTAGGATTCGTGCGGTTGTGAAACTCCTATCGCTTCGGGTGTATTCTCGTCGCTTCGAATTTCGCGGAAGCGACACTTCCCGACTCGCGTTTATTTTACTGCCAGACTTTCCCATTACATTGTTAACGTCTGCTGCAAGTATTTCATCGAAATTAAACCGAGCCTTATTCACATTTTGGTCAAATATGTTATTGGAGCACGTGCCTCGATGGGAGAAGGGCGTATTTACACTCATCTCTTCGACTATCACTCAATTTCATTCAAACACCTAATCCAGGATTACATCGTGGAAGGCAAGAAGGCGGCAGCGGGGGTTGAGAGAAACATTCGCATTCACATTCACGCAAACACACATCCGCTCACAAAAGCCTATCTCTCTCCCTCCCTTTTCTGCCGCTCCCGAAGTGAACAATAAGGGTAGTACAATCATTGTTGCCTCTTGCTCGGCTCTCGACAAAGGGACGAATGGAACTATGCAATAAACAAGCGATAGCGTAAGTTCTGGAACGCTCGCCCCGTTTGTTACCTTTTCCGCGAACGCTCGTTACGGTGCAGTCTCCAAAGCGGTGGAGGAGGAGGGAAATTAATTTTCAAAACGGCTGGGAGATGTCAAACGGCAACGAAATATAACGCGAAGGGAGGTTCTCCCGTCAACTCCTCTTCGGGAATTTAATTTTATAAGGTGATGTGACTGCGTAATATCCCGGTACCCAGAAACACTCAACGCGGAGGTATATTTTAGAAACTTTTACTTATTTCGTATTTTTCTTCTTAAACAATTTTGAGAAACTTGACATGCTCAGAATATTGGCGACGCTTCAAGCGTACTAAAATGTCTATTTCAAATGCAATTTAGAACTTCCGAATCATCCCGATATACCCAAAATGTTCAGGAGTACTTACTCTTGCAGTTCAGAAAAAATTCATGAACTTTAATACATTTTCAAAATCCACACATGGCTTTCTAAAACGCAATTTGAATTTTGTAATTCTATAGGATTTTAAATGATTTTATTGTTTTTTTGTGTTTAAATTTAATCAGAAAATTATTTTTAGTAAAGTAATAGCCTAACAGATGCCCAGGAAACTGTTTAAGACTTGTGTCAAGGGCTCTGATTATATCAGAATTTTTTTAAAAAAGTTCCAAAATACCCAGAAAATTATTTCAAATACAATTTTGAAATATTTTTATACACGTTAAGGGGGCAGTCTCTTTCAAAATGTGAAAAAACTTTTTAGACATTTTTTAAAGGCTATTGTACTTAGTAATTTTTTTAATTTGTTTACATTTTGCGCTATATTTATTGAAGACTACAATTTTTTAATAATGTTTGTCGGCGGCAGAGGTGGTCTTGTAAAATTGCCTTTAAAAGTTTCTTCCTGGAAAACATAAAAACAAAATTCAAAATTGATTATGTTCTTTAGACTTTCTTCTAGACCCATAAAAATGAAGATAAATACCCGTCGTTCTTATACACGTACTTTTCCCAAAACAATATCCGATTTTTAACGTTTTAAGAAAAGCTGTCATAAACCAATTTCAAAAATCTCCAAATTTTTTTTTAGGTTTACGTCCTAGAAAAAAGTCTAAAGAACAGGATCAATTTTCAATTTTGTCTTTATTTTTTCCGGGAAGACCACAGTGATTGGTACATTATTACAAATAAAAAAAAAATGGATCTTTCAATAAATATAAAGCAGTATACTCTAACCAGTAGCAATTGGAACACTCAATAAAATCTGAATTTACCGAGGACATTCAAAAAGAGCCCGTTGTCTCTATACAAAACCATGGGACTTATCTTATGGCTTATTCAGAGACTCTCTGGTATTTTTAAAATGCAGGATGCCCAAGTGAAATCATATATGTGAATGTATGGATATGTACAGATAAAGAACTAGAGGGTCAATTTTTTTTACGACAGCGGCACTTCGTTTGGATTTTCTTCTTCTTCTAAGGTGTAGGTGTACAGTCGATCAGTGAAATCGTGTACGAGGAAGTACGCGAGACTCTACAGATACTGGATGGTCCACTGGACCATAACACAGCGGCCACGTGTGCTTTCCTTGTGATGTCTTCTTCCGCACTTATACTCGAGAAAGCAGTGGTGTGCGAATGTGTGTGCCATTTGTTTGCGCGATTTGGAAGTGAATTCATTGTTAGAGTAATTATCCGTAATGATACGCCCATGGAGGACAAGGCGGCATCGCTCTTCACTACTTAAAAAGCCATTAAGTGTTATTGTTGGCGTTCTAGTTGGGACTGGACGAAGTATACCCAAAAACACTCAACGTGGAGGTATATTTCAAAAACTTCTACTCATTTGGTATGTTTCTTCTTAAACAATTTTGAGAAACTTGACATGTTCAGGATATACTCAAAATGTTCAGGAGTACTTACTCTTACAATTCAGAAAATTCAAACATCTCAAATTCACAGAATTTAATAAATTTTCAAAATCGCCACAAGGCTTTCTAAAACGCTATTTGAATTTTGTAATTCTGTGGAATCTTATCTAATTTTCTGTTTATTTTTTTGTTTAAATTTAATCAGAAATTTATTATTAGTAAAGTAATAGACTAACAAATGCCCAGAAAACTGTCTAAGACTTGTGTTAAGGACTCTCATGATTTATGATTATATTAGAAAATTTTTAAAAATTTCCAAAATACCCAGAAAATTATTTCAAATACAATTTTGAAATATTTTAATGCACGTTGAGGGGGCAGTCTTTTTCGAAAATGAAAAGAAACACTTTTTTGAGATTTTTTAAGGCTATTGTCTTTAGCATATTTTTTTTTAGATTTTGCTTTATATTTATTGAAGACTCCATTTTTTTAAAATTCCTCAATAATGTTTGTCTGCGGTAGAGGGGTTTTTGTAAAAATGCCTTTTTTGCCCGTATCAATCACTGTGGCCGTTCTGGAAAAAATAGAAACAAAATTCAAAATTGATTTTGTTCTTTAGATTTTTTTTCTTGGACATAAACCTATAGAAATGCAAATAAATACCACTAGTTCTTATACACGTACTTTTCCCAAAACAATATTCAATTTTTTAAATTTTAAGAAAAACTGTCATAAACCAATTTAAAAAATTTCAATTTTTTTTATAATTATTAAAAAATCTGAAGAACAGGATCAATATTGAGTTTTGTCTTTATTTGTTTCCGGGAAGACCAGAGTGATTGGTACATTATTGAAAATAAAAAAAAAAGATACTTTAATAATTATACAGCAGTATCTAAAAAAAAAAAAATTGGTCAAATACTCTTAAAAAAATCCCAAAACAGCTTAAAATAAATTAAATACGCATGTGTTATATATTTCGGAAATCGTGAAACCGTTCAGAAAATTTAAATTGTCACTTTAAAATCTAAAATAATTCCTACAAAGAGCATAACTTTTTAAAAATATCGCTAAAAATTCAATTTCTATTAAACGTTATCCAAATATCTTCAGTATCTTAAGAATACCTGCTAGATGCTTAGAAGTTTCAAAGTGTATCAGAATGTCTAGAAAATTATTTCAAACGCAGTTTAGAACCTCCTGAATGTTCTGACGTTTCCAAAACGTTCTTCTAAAGCGTTCTTGAAGTTTGTCGAATGTTCTTACAGTTGATAAAATTGAAACAATGTAAATTTACACAATATAATAAATCTCCAAAATCTCAACAGCGCTCAAGGCTTGCTAAAACACTTTTTGAATTTCGTAATTTTCTAGAACGTTTAATTTTCTTCGAAATTGCCAGGGAAATTATTTTTGCTAAAGTAATATTAGCTTTAGTCTGCAAGATGTTCAGAAAACTGTTCCAGGATCGTGACAAGAACTCCTATGATTTCTCATTACACCAGATAGAATTTAAAAATTTTCGCAATACCCAAAAAAAATGTTTAATACAATTTCGAAATATTTTACTATGCCTATTCACAATTACTCTTCGATTGCCTTGTAAATTTTGGGAGATTTCAAACAGTCCTGAAAATTAAATTTTTTTTTGACTGAAAATCTACAAATGGTTCTACGAAGAGCTCCTATTGAATGTTCCTATTAATTCCAAAATATCTCACTGTTTCCCAAAACATCCTTTGAATTTCGTAATTCTTGTTGAAATACTTTTCCAAGTATCAAATTTATTTGAAAATAGTAAAGAAAAATTATTTTTATTAAAATAATATTTACTGGTAAACATGCTAAGACAGCTTTCCTACGAAGGTGCTGTTACTATTCCTCAGTAAAAAAAAAGAAAATTATTTAGTTAACATTCACGATTATTGCATAATAAATTTTGGAAACCTACATGACAGCTTAGAATGGTTAAACAGATTTAAATTTTTAACTTCACAAAACCTACTGAAATTCTAAAATTCGCTGACTTAAAATACGCTTTGAGTTAAATAATTAAAAATAAAATGATAATAAGTTAATAGTTATTTATCCAACACATGACAGTTATGACTGTCATTATTAATGTCATTTTAGACAAGTAAACTATCAAATAAATCACGTTCATATTTAAAGAAGTATTCTATTTATTTATTGCCCGTGGCAACCAAACAAACAACCTACTTTAACCAAAATGTAAAAAAGTCACTGTCACGTCATTCTGACATTTATAGGGTACTGAGACGCAAGTAGCTTTGATTTTATCACAAAGCTTTAATGATTATCTCATAAAAAACGAATTCTTCCACTTGTTGGATTAAACATTGTATGCCACTCGCGTGTTATGTTTCCTAACTCACTTGAGAATTTATACCACTCTACCTGACGGCCTTCGTGGTATAAATCTTCTCGCGTGACTTATTTTCAACATAACACACTAGTACCATAAATAAAATTTTAATAATAAAGAAATAGCTAAAATTACACAACTATTTTAAATATTATAAAATGATCCGGAAATATTTCTAAGACTTCGACAAAAGTTTCATCTCTTTGGAAAATTCGGAAAACTAAAAATATCCAAAACTGTTTGTCCAATTGCACTGTACATTGCGAAATTCAGACAATTCTAGTCAAAATTTGCAAGTTTTAGTAGGAAACATATTGAAAACCTAATTATTCCCTCTGTTTACGTTACGCCATGGAAAAAATCCGCCAGAAACGCAGAGAAAAGTTAATTCCGCAGCGACGGGACCGTCTGACTCTCGGCAGTCGCTTTTAATTATGCTAATCCGCTTGGAAAATCTGTTTAGCGGACTGGGCGGAGATTCAGCGCATAAATAATTTTTTTGTTTGAAGGGAAAACAGTAATTTGCCTTGTGAAGCGTTTGAATGGGCTATTCACCTTTGATAAGGAGTCATTAAAAACTGTCAAACGTTCGTCTTGGAGGTAGACGGTGGCGAAAACATTGAAAACTAAGTACTAAAATGAGACACTCCGATACTGAGCGAGAGGGGAAGCATAGCTTTCTTAAAGCACTGCACAACAAGTGGATCGAATAAATATGACTGAAGCATGACGTAATGTAAATTTATTAATATTCCTTATACAATAATTCTTAATATTGTCACGGCCTAAGGGCCTAGGGCGCAGAGGGGTGCTCTAGTTAAAGGGGTAAAGGTAAGGGTAGAGGGTGCGAGGCTCTCCCTATGACGAACATCTCTCCTCAAAAAAGGGCGGCGGGCTAGTATGCAGGTCAAACGGCCAGCGACACAGGCTAAAATAGAAAATTTGAAATTCAAGGTTTGAGTGTAGGTAGTTTACTAACTAATATGTTTCGACTTTTTGTTCAGTATGAATTTCAAATCACGCCAGTTCCTTGATAAAATGGGAGTCGGGTTTTATGGGTCAAATAGGTTTTCAAACCTTAACTGTTCTTATAAGACTAATTTTTGAAAATAGTTAATGTCTTCCAACGGATCTCTTAAAGGCTCTCTTACCTTCTCTTCTCTTCTAACATAACACATGCTACATACAAGTTTTCCACTTACCAATTTTCCCTCTCTTCCAGTTTCCTGAGCGTGAAGAAATGGCTCCTGCGCAAGAAGCACCAGATCGAGCTCGCCCGGAAGCGAGGCTGGAAGGGCTACTGGGTGTGCCTGAAGGGCACGACGCTCCTCTTCTACCCTTGCGATTCGAGGGAGGGGAGGTCGGTCGAGGCGGCCCCCAAACACCTCATCATCGTCGACGGGGCGATAATGCAACCCATACCCGAACACCCGAAGAGGGACTACATCTTCTGCCTCAGCACGGCCTTCGGTGACGCTTACCTCTTCCAGGCGCCCTGTCAGGTAAGTCAGTTTGATGGTGAAGTTCCGAAGTTTGATGTATTGTCACGCCTAAGGGAGGCGAGGTTACCCCAGACACTGCGCTTGGACGTAGCTATAGGTGGAACGCCACCTCATGATACTAAAGATGATGAAAACCACCTACTTCACGTCTCACTCGCCTTAGTTTCATTTTTAACCGTTGCCGAGTTCAATAGTTGTAAGTTCCCCTCTTGCTTCTACAGGTCGAGCTGGAGAACTGGGTGAACAGCATCCACAGCGCGTGCGCCGCCGCATTCGCGAGGCACCGGGGGAAGACCGGGACCCTCCACCTCCTCCAGGAGGAGATCTTCCGGCTGGAGAAGTCCATAGAATCGGTGAGTGATTTTTCCATTAAATCGAATCGGAGGTTCTGTCTGGATCTGAACCCAAAATTCTAGTCCAGTTAACCGTTTTAATAGACGCTTTATCGCATTTTGCAATGAGGTTATGATGTATTACACATGAGGCTCTTTTGATTGGGTTCTTTGAAGATTTGCTTGCTTCTATGAAAGGAGATTCAGCCTTTCACAAGAGCCTTTCATCACTTGGACCACCCCCTTTCACTGCTTTGAGCACTGTCTACTTCCTCAGAAAATGTCTCCTACAAGATTGGAACATCGGCAGAACAGCTTCAGAACACAGTTGAGCAGCTCCAGAACAGCTTTACTGGAGCGTCAAATTGTGTAGCTGTTAACGTGAAGCTGTTTGGAGACATGTTTAGAGAAAGTGGAAGGGTGTAGCCCAAGTGATCCCATATCGACTCACTGATTTCAGCTAGATTTAACCATCCACTCCTCAAGATCTAGTTTCGATTGGTTCGGTCTGGTTGTGGTTGATAAAATCAAAGCTCCCATTTGCTCTTGCTCTCACTCTTGCTAGAAATAGAAAACCTGGAAGTATTGGACAACTAATTGGACTTCCTACGCTTTGCCTTAGTTGAACAAAGTGGATTTAACCTCTGGAAAATCTTGGGTTGCTTTAAACCATAATGGATTGTGAAAATCATTAGAAGATTGTACATATTGTTATTGAGCTACAAGTAATCGACTGCACCAGTTTTGAAAATATCTCACATTTTCATGAAGATTCATAAACCGGAAACATATCGACTTTTACGCTTGGAGAGCCTAATTTCACAAATTGTTCTCCATCCAAAACTCTTCGTTTCTACTAAACTTTCTGAAACCCGAGCGACGTCAAAATCGAATTGCGAAGCATCTACAAATAATACGGAACGTATTTCGATCTAAACGGAACTGAACAAACCCCTCGAAACTCGAGTAACGATCGGAAGTGCATCCATCTTGCCACCGTTAAAGTCGAGATGATTCGATGGGGTTAAGGGTCGTATCGAGTTAAGCGTTTCATCCCTTAAGGAGTCGAGTCAATAAGGAGCCACGTATAATATCGACGGTTCGAACATGAGACAAATAGCGACGGGCGATATTCGATCAATGGCAAAGAGGATTGCGTTATTATTATATTTACATCAGAGAGTAGGGCAGAAGGACGAGTGCTTGGAGAGAATGTATAGAGATATAGGTAATACGATTGGCTATAATAGATCAAAGGAAGCATGAGAAGGATATTAGAAGTAACAAACGAGGTAAAAATGTCTTACCAATAATCACACCTAATGAATGGACAAAACATTACTCATTGTTACTGCAAGAAAATAGACCGGAATACAGTACACAAGGCAGTGCGGCAACAATCATTGAGGAAGCTGAAATTACAGAAGAAGATATAAACAAAGCACTCGAATCAGGAAACAAAAAAATGGAACTGTTGAAATATGGAGAAAGGAGAAAGGGTTGTTATCATTTATTCGAGTATTCAACGATATTGAAAGAGGGGAAACCATTCTAAGTGAATGGTATTTATCATATCTGTCCTTTATATTCAAAAAAGGAGACAGAAGATCGAGTAAGAACTATTGAGGAATTAGTGTCATACCTTCAATTGCTAGAACCTTTCCCCTTCACGCAGTGTTAAAAGATAGTGAAGAACAATCTGGATTCCGGAAAACCAGATCATATTTGGACAACATATTTCTTATGAGAAAGGTAATAGAAGAAAAGGAAGAAGAGCATATGACCTTCATCTGTTTAGAAAAAGCATACGATAGTACGCCCATGAAGCAACTATGGGAAGACCGAAGGTTGTCCAGTATCTCGAAGGTGGCCATGGTAATTAAACCAGAAGAAAACACAAAGTCTTCACCACCAATTTATTAACCAAAGAGCGACCGGTTTCGACTATCTAGTAGTCATCATCAGGCTCGTAATATTAAAGCATTTTAGGGCTCACGGCTGATTTTAGGGCTGATGATGACTACTAGATAGTCGAAACCGGTCGCTCTTTGGTTAATAAATTGGTGGTGAAGACTTTGTGTTTTCTTCTGGTTTAACTATGGGAAGCATTAAGAAGCCCATAATATTCAACAAAGGTACAGAAAAGGGCTACCGCCTCCACCACTTCAAAACAGCAGAATTTGCACCAATATTTAAAAAATGATCTAAATCTATTGCAGCAAATTACATGCCAATATCGCTAATATCTAAACTGCCTTAACTCTTTGAAAAGATAATACATGTTAGACTTGTTGAATTTATTCTTAAACATAAGCTAGTATGTCTTCACAACAATTTGGATTTCAGAAGGGTGTTGGGTGCAAACAGGCTCTTGCTACCTTCACAGATTTCATACACCGAAATCTGGATGCTAGTAGGCCTGTTATAGTCCAGTCTGCTTAGATATTGGTGTGGTTTTTGCTTGATGTAAACCAGATTATTTTTGAAATTGGTTAAGAAAAATGTGTAGATTCAGAATATCTCTATGCTGCGTGCGAAAAATAACGGGAAGTTTGTTTAAATAAATGATAACTGCAAAATCGCTCAATTTCTCTCCACAAATCAAGCGCAGCTTGAAAACGAAGGCTCGGACTAAAAAATATGACTAATTACTTTTTGTTTATTTTGAAATTTTACTTAAGGTGAGTGTATTGCAGAATTGAAAATTGCGACATTTACATTGTAAAATGGCAAAAACCACTTAAAAATAAATTTTCAGTTAGAGACGCAATAAACAAAGCAAATATTAATAATTATTTATGACAATGTGGATTTGAGTATATGCACGTCTCACGAATGCGTATGCACGATCCGGTGAAAGTGCGATCAATAGTTTTCCCTAGGCGACTTAATTAACTAAACTAATCACGAAAATTTCGATCTAATATAACTTTTGTAAAAAAGATCTCAGATAATGCCTGAATTTTTAGCATACTTATCAAGACCGCACAAATGATAGGAAATCCAAAAAGTGCAAATTTTTTATTTTTACAACCATTTTGTAATTTTTTGAAAATTTCGCGTTAATTAACAATAGTAAAAAAAAGGTTAAATATTGATCAAAAATAAATAAGGTTTTTTTACTTTGATAGTGCTTGTAAGTACGGTAATTTTTCCAGTTGTTAGACTGCGATATCTTTATTAGGTCCGGAGATATACCGAGGTAAAGTTATTAACAATTTACAGGTTAACTATGTGGCATATCGACATTTAAGAAAACTCGATAAACACCTTATTGTATGTACTTATGAGGGGCATATGTGCGTATAACAGTGTAATCGATTAACCCTTTGATTTTTAATTCCGAAAGTAGTGAAAACGCACGAATTTCGCCACGGCGGAGGAGTGCGCGATGGTGGGGGTAGCTGTGAACGGCGCGCTGGAAAATGTGTTCGTGTGCTTCAAACTCGCTAACGCAGAAAAATTCTGGTTTTCTCAGCAACGGAAGCTCCGATTGACATGAACTTTTTTTTAAATCGATATAGCACATTGACAGACTACCAAATATGGAGGTCTTATTGAAATATATTTATAGTTTTTTTACTAAATTCGATAATTAAGATAATATTCAATATTTATTTGCATATTTCAGTTCTCAATTGATATTTATTTTTATATGTTGATATCTTTTCTTACATAACATTTTATACATTGATAGTTATTTAAACAATAGTCTGCTTAGAGTATTATTTAAATAAAATTTCAATTTTTAGAAGGGAAAAATAACAAAACTGTATAGAATAATAACATTTACAAAAAGGACTATTTATTTTTCACATTGTTTAAAATTTTAATATTTTTATAAACACATATTTATCACAGTATATTTACATAATATTACTAGCATCTACTTTACTCTTCTTTTTTTTTGTACATGTTCCGTAGGCAAATCTACTTGTACATCTACATCACTAACCTCATCGTCACTGTCAGCTTCAACATCGCTGTAATTAAGATCTGCGGTCTCGATGCATTCGTTTTCATAAACATTTTCATCGACCTCAATTTCATTTGATTCCGTTGTTACAATTTCATCTACATCAGGTGTTGCAATCTCATGATTTTTGCACGTTTGTCCTCGGCAATGTGTACAATAATCAGAACATCGCAAACCATGCTTTACGCATCCGCACGTTTTCGTACATTGTTTAGCGCACCTACACCTAATATCTTTCAAGATATCATCAGGTACTAACGGGCCTGTTACGTATGACGTATTGATGTGATTCGAATAATTACATGTTATAAACAAACAAAACAATCGTTGGAAAAAAATATCAGTAACATTCATTCCAATCTAAATTTATTGTTAAGATTCGATATAACCAAAGACAATAAAGGTTAGGTTAGGTTAACCTAACCCAACCCAACCTAACCTAACCTAACCTAACCTATATTGTCTTTGATATAACGTTTCTATACTGCTCAACACGCAATACTTTCTTTGAAAGAAACTATGTAGTTATTTTTTAAGATAAAAAAAATTAAACAAATTGTAGAAAATATCTATAAATTTACAAAGGCTTCCTGTGTGTATATCAATCTCTCGATACCAGTACAATTATACAATATGTTATTTTTTAATCTAACTTTATCTTAAGACAACTGAAATATGCAAATAAATATTGATTATCTTAATTATCGAATTTAGTAAAAAAACTATAAATATATTTCAATAAGACCTCCATATTTGGTAGTCTGTCAATGTGCTATATCGATTTAAAAAAAAGTTCATGTCAATCGGAGCTTCCGTTGCTGAGAAAACCAGAATTTTTCTGCGTTAGCGAGTTTGAAGCACACGAACACATTTTCCAGCGCGCCGTTCACAGCTACCCCCACCATCGCGCACTCCTCCGCCGTGGCGAAATTCGTGCGTTTTCACTACTTTCGGAATTAAAAATCAAAGGGTTAATCGATTACACTGTTATACGCACATATGCCCCTCATAAGTACATACAATAAGGTGTTTATCGAGTTTTCTTAAATGTCGATATGCCACATAGTTAACCTGTAAATTGTTAATAACTTTACCTCGGTATATCTCCGGACCTAATAAAGATATCGCAGTCTAACAACTGGAAAAATTACCGTACTTACAAGCACTATCAAAGTAAAAAAACCTTATTTATTTTTGATCAATATTTAACCTTTTTTTTACTATTGTTAATTAACGCGAAATTTTCAAAAAATTACAAAATGGTTGTAAAAATAAAAAATTTGCACTTTTTGGATTTCCTATCATTTGTGCGGTCTTGATAAGTATGCTAAAAATTCAGGCATTATCTGAGATCTTTTTTACAAAAGTTATATTAGATCGAAATTTTCGTGATTAGTTTAGTTAATTAAGTCGCCTAGGGAAAACTATTGATCGCACTTTCACCGGATCGTGCATACGCATTTGTGAGACGTGCATATACTCAAATCCACATTGTCATAAATAATTATTAATATTTGCTTTGTTTATTGCGTCTCTAACTGAAAATTTATTTTTAAGTGGTTTTTGCCATTTTACAATGTAAATGTCGCAATTTTCAATTCTGCAATACACTCACCTTAAGTAAAATTTCAAAATAAACAAAAAGTAATTAGTCATATTTTTTAGTCCGAGCCTTCGTTTTCAAGCTGCGCTTGATTTGTGGAGAGAAATTGAGCGATTTTGCAGTTATCATTTATTTAAACAAACTTCCCGTTATTTTTCGCACGCAGCATAGAGATATTCTGAATCTACACATTTTTCTTAACCAATTTCAAAAATAATCTGGTTTACATCAAGCAAAAACCATCTACCTATCCTTTTCTGGTTCCGCCGACTGGGCTATTATAGCATGGGGAAAGCAAGCTGCAAAAGCACTCCATGAACACTTTTCCACTCTTTACAAAGGAAATAAAACTGGATTCTTCCAAGCATAATCACTAGAAAATACAAAATAAGAACTAAGCAAATATGGAAACGGATGGGAGTAGAATGCTCAATAACAAAAAACTTTGAAAACAGAGCACTGCAATGGTACGGACGGTTATATCCAAAAAATGCCAGAGTCCAGGTGGCCAAATGGAGTGTTGGAATGGAAGCCCCCAAGGAGAAGGCAGAATGTAAGACCAGCTCTAAGATGGAAAACATATATAGAATATACGATCAAAGACAGAGACCTCACAGTAGGTGACTGGGAAGCAGGAGAGTCGTGGAGGGCCAAAACAGGTAAATCATAATGGTAAAGTACCCTTCCTGGAAAAGCGAGGAGACACCACGATTTTTAACCCCATTCGACCCATCGGACTTTCGAAACATCCAAGCTATCGAAATATGAAACTCCCAACTTACAAACTGGATTAGGGGTGAAGGAGCAAAACGAGTAGATAACTTATATTATACCCTGCACAATCGAAGGGAAACTTGGAAACTCTCCAGGAAGAGTCCCGTTGAAATTTAAATTACGAGGCGCCGTAAATAGAATTATCCCGTACGCTATATTGCGGCGGGGTGGGGCGGCCTGTTTTGGCGTTTTTAATCTTCCCACGGCGACTATGGAGTCTGGAAGACGGGAGGGGGTGGTGGCGGGGGTTAGGGGTGATTCATGCGTTCTCTCAGCGGATAAAAAAAAATGTTATTTATTACACCGTAAGTTGGTATAAAAGGAGGGAAGGTCGGAATCGATGAAACAGGAACTTGGTGAAGAAGATTCGCCCGAAAAGGACAAAGAGGCAGGTCAGCACAAATAGCGAGAGTTTTACGAGATACTACAAAATGACGATATCAAGTCAAGATAATAAAGGTGTTATATCAATCTACTCGGTGGATGTAATTCGATCTCTTGCGTTCTTAATAAATTTTATGAACAGTTTCGTAACAAGTGGCGTTATTGTTGTGTACAACTTTGGCGATTAGTTCTTTTTGTTGCGAATCCGAGACGCTTCATGCCTTAGGCTTTTGTTTGGCGATAAGGTCCATTGTTTAACTCATTATTACAACCGAGTCGTCCCGTGGTATTATATTTCCAACGTGGAACAATAGTTAGAAGTAATGGGAATATTACATTTTCCGTCGGATCTTTCGAAACCGAACGGATGGTTTTATTTTATAGAAATTCAAGTTTCTTATTGTGAAAAAAGTTTGGTTTTGATGAAATCACCTGAAAGTGTTGCTGAATAAAACATATTAATAAAAGGTATATTTGTTCGAGCACGTAATAGCATCAGCGCTATACTGAAGTTGTAAGAGAGTATACTTACATGTTCATTACAATCTTTTTTCGATCATTCAGACTGAAATAAAAATTAAAATTTTCCAAATTTTTCTTAGAGCATACACCAATCTCTATGTGGAGATTTTAATTACATGAATTGAATAATTTTTGGATCAAATATATTTTTTGGAAAAAAACTGAAAAACTAGATTCTATCAGTTCAGATATCCAGAATATTCCATTCAGTAAAAGATACCTTTTCGTTTGAAATCGATATTATGAAGATCGGATTTTAAGCAATTTTGTTTTAAAAAAGTAGCAACGAATGAATCTCATATTTTTTTGGTGGTAAAACACGAATTTTAGAATTTTGTCAGAGAGGTCAGAAAAATGCATTTCAATGCTGTGGCCGAGTTCCACTTAGATATCTTCAAAAGTTTCTGAAATAAAGCCCATTTTTGAAAAAGTGAAAACCTAAATTTCAGTACTTGATCTCTCTGAATGTGAAAGTATTACATTGCTGAAATCGGGCAGCAATCCACTCTCTGTAGCAATGGCTATTTTGAAAATCTAATATTAGGTTACTTTTTGACGAAAAAATCATAAGGGATGTATTTTGGCGGTCAAGAACTGAATTTTTAAATTTTGTCAGAAATATGCTAGTTCGAGATAATTTCAGTATTATCTGAAATTATTAGCGGTTTTTTTAAAGAAATGAAAACCAGAGCTTCTGTACTTTCATCCCACTTCATTTGATATTGATGTTATGCCTTATCGTCAAAAATCGAATTTTGTAATTTTTGGCACTGAACTCACGGATTTAATAGGGCATATTTTTAAAATTAAATGCGTTTTTCATAAAATTCCGTTAATACCATTGAATCAAAATGTATTGTGGGACAATTTGAAGATCACCTTGTATAGCGGATATATTGCATAATGAAAGGTGCAATTGCTATTCTCGCCCATGCACAGAACACAATTACTTCATTAGCACAAGAAAGTGTGTTACCATGTTCACCTATAACCCGCACCCCCCACCACCCCTATTCACCCCCAATTTCGACACCTTCAACGGTTATCGTTACGGGCGGTCCCGGCTTAAAATTTGCATAAACATCGATCGACTCCATCCCCTAACGAGAGCGATTATTACCCCTTTTTAATCACCCTACCCACTCCATCCCCCCCCCACCACCCCGGCTCCCGTTCTTTTATCCAAACACCCGATTTATCGTGACGTCAGCGGTTCTGCTCCATTTCTGGATCGAGCCGTAAATTCCCCCCGCCGGGGTGTATTCGTTCCGGCATCTCGTCCGCTCCTACAGGAATTTCGGGATTCCGGGATAGACACGCGTGTGGGAAAAGCGGGGGCCGCCCCACCCCTCCCCCCTTCCAGAGTCACGGCCCGATGCACTCTCGCCGTAAACTACCGAACGAAATGGGAATGGGAGTAGGGGGGAGTGTGGGAGGGGGGGCATAACGAAATTCTCCCGATGGGAATGAGACGGTAAAGGGGAGATTAACTCGGGATCGGGAGCAACCCGATTGACCTTGTGGCGTCGGTTTTGTAGGTATCAGTTTGTAACGATAACGATTGTTGAAGATATGTGCTAACAATTTGATTGTTATCTCCGCCCCCAGTTTCCACAGTATCCAATAATCTTTTCCTGTGGATTCTTTTCTTTAACATCTTCGTTTATGTCATCTCTCCAGCTTCTCCTGCGTCGTTGTGTATTGGAAACATAGCTTTCTTATCACGCGTCTCGCTTGGAGCGCTGAGAGGTATGAATGCCGAAAAAACGAACGACCGTAACGACCCGAACTATCAGCAAGATTCGGCGTTGGGTATCCTCTTTTATTTTCCAAAGCCGGGCGCTGTGTGCCCCTTGCTTCTTTTCCCTTTTTTATTTTTTTTTTGTTTCCCTCTAGTATTCTTTATTCTTGTCATGTATCCTTCTTTTCTCATGCTGTTTCTCCTGTTCTTCTTCTTGTCGTGTCCTATTCTGTTCCTTCTTTCTTATTCGTCGTCCTCCGATTGTAGTAGCGCTAGTCTTGGTCTCTTCACTTTTGACTTTTCCTCTTCGTCGTAGTCGATGGCCTTCCTTATTAGCGGGTTTTGGTGCGTCTCCATTCTTCTTATTGTCTTCCTCGTCCTGTCCCTGATTTCCTTCTTGATGGTTTTCATTCTTAAGTCCCTTCGTAGTTGCTCGTTTCTCATGTACCATGGTGCGTCCGTCATCTTCCTCATTGCCTGGTTCTGTATCACTTCTAGCTTCTTGGTGTTGATGTCCGCTGTTTGTCCCCGTGCTGCTGCTCCGTATAATATAATTGGCTTGATGCTTGCTTCATAGATCCTCTTCTTTATACTTATTTGTAGCTTGCTTCCTCTTCCTATCATTGGTCCCAGTTGGTTTAGTCTCTGCTTTGCATTCTTCGTTGTCTCCTCGATATGTTTTCCCCGTGTTAGTCTCTTGTCGATGTTTATTCCTAGGTATTTGACGTCGTTCGATTTCCTTGGCACTCACTTTGATTTTTATGTTCGGTCCTATTATCTTTTTTCCTATGCAAATCGCTTGGCTCTTCTCCGGGTTGATCCTTATCTTCCATTTCTTCGTCCACTCATCCATCTTGTCAACTTCCCTCTGTAGATATTCCGCGAGCAAGATTCGTTTCTTTATGTAACATATATAGTTGTATATTGACATCTGCCCCCCCTCTCACACACGCTCCACTACCATATATATTATACCGCATGGTACGCGCAGGTACGTGTGTATTATGGATAAATATATACTTATAGACACCTATACGGTTTGTTGTAAAATTGCAGACGTGCTGTGCTCTCTTAGATGTGAATTTTAGCTATAATCATAAAAACATGGTTTATTCAAGAAGTGCTTAAGTCATCAATATGGTATGGAATATGTCACCACTAATATCTGTTCCCACATTTGTACATTGTTTCTGCCATTTTAAAAGGGATTGATACACCTTAAAAATGGTGGGGGTAAGAGAGCACCCTTGTTTTAGTTCCTTCGTGGTGAGGATTTCTTTGCTCAATTTATTCCCGATTTTGATTGAGGCATGGTACCATCATTGAGTCGCCAAAATTAAGGAGTAGAGTATTCATCTTAATCCAAGAGTTGGTTGATTGGTGCATTCTCATATGCTTTTTCTAAGTGGATTAGGGCTAAGTATGCATATTATATCATTTTGCTCAAAATCATAATGTATTAGGCGGAGAGAGAGAGGACTAGTAGCCTATCTGCGCAGTCAGTTGGGCAGGAACCATTGTAATGAAGGGATGCTTATCCACTCGATTTGCGATGTGTAACATTGTAAGACTTTCTCGTATGGCCGGACAAAATATTCATGGCAACACTATCACTGTTTTCGGTCCTTCATATCAGCAGGTCATAAGAAATGAAAATTCTTAAGAGTAAAGTGCCCTTTAGGAAGGGTTTAGAAAAAAATGTTTCAAATAAAAGTTGTAACCATTAGATAGATAGGTTCATATCTGAAATTTGGTAAGAATTGGTATGGCCATTTTGAAGAAAATTGAGAAAAACTGAAAATTCACAAGAGTAAAGAGCCATTCGCAGAAGATGGGTGGAGACAACGATAACGGCAGTTAATAAAAATTGAACAGTAAAGTAAATATACAAAGTTTAAAAAACACGCTGGACCAGTTTTTGAGATAACCTCAAAAAAACAAGAAATGACAAGAGTAAAGTGCCCTTTGCCCTTCACTGATTCCGATGAAATTCATGTTGTCGCGAGTTTTCATGGAATTGAGCCTAAATACAACATTTGAACTATCCACTATTTATTGTTTCTGAAAAACGTTGACCACATACCTACACACGCACACATTCCGAAAATCAGTACGACTACAATAATTTTCCTTATATTGGCACTCATATGAGAAAGTAAAAAGACGTGCAACTTAGGCAACAAGTGGAAGAATCTATCAACAAAATTAATTTAAAAAATCTCACCACTGTTAGTACGAACGAAGCTAATTACGCAAATTTCACCCAATAATCAACTGCAATTAGACCCAATTAACTAATTACAATAATTAGCAACCAATCAATCGCGACCCAGTTAAATACCGACCGATCGAACCGCCCCTCTCGGCCGATGAGTAATTTTTAATCGGCCCCTCCGTCCCCCGACTTTACGCGTCGCGAGTTCTTGTTAATTAGCGCCATCGATTTAATTAGGCGGTTTCTGATTTTAGTTGGCTGCACGCCGTCTATTTAGTAGGGGAACGGATCCGCCCCTACATCGATTGATAAGGGTGGATTTTTTATAGGGGCGAATTACCGCGTTAAATCACTATAAAATAGGTAATTCCTGTAACAACTTACTAAAGTGCTTCAAATATTTTTAATAACAAATAGTATGTAATAATAATAAATTAATAACAGTACATGTTTCGGTCTTGTGGGTTCTCATCAGTGATGGGGTCGAACGAGTGTATAAGTTTTGGAGAAAATAATTTAGGCAAGTTGTTCTGTAACACTCTGAATTAGACTGTCTAACCAAATTTCCGCAAAAAAGAAGAAAAATTGTTCAGAAATAAGAGATATGACGAAATTAAAATTTTTCAAAAATTTTTGGTTGAACTTTCGTTCTACTCAATGCTCTGCACAGTGTAACATCTACAATTTTACATTTTTCAAGATTCTATTTCGCACTTATGTCTACTTCAAAACACACAATATAAAAATTACCAATTCGTTAGTAATAACCCCCCAAAGGAGAACAGCCCAATGAACCATTTATTTCACACACTAATATTACATCTTCTAATTCCACTTTTCTTGTTTGTTTCCCTTTAACGTTATTTTTCCAGTTTTAATGTACCTTCGTGCTTTTGCCGATTCAAAACTTTTAATTCATATGATTACAAGTAATCTACGCTGCCTCATAAGCAACATTGTCGAAAGATAAAACAACAACAACAACGCCGAGTCCATAAACTGTCGAAATTAAGGCCGTTTGTTAAGCGGAAATGGGGCGATTTGTCCAAAAATGCTTCACAAAGCGAGGGGGATTTATGAATGTTTTGTAACGAACGTAATTTTCGTCGGGGATGGGGTGGGGTTTCTCGTGGAGTAAATGCCGCGTAATTAAATACAACAGGGTCGTCTAGGTCACGTAAAACTTAATTAATCCGTATTAATTTGCGAGGCAATCAAACGAGACTGCACCAGGCGAATCAATAATCTTTTTGAATACTAGTAATAGCGATAACAATAAATGGATAAAGATTACAACTTTATGAGAGCTCTAACAATGAGATTCCGTAATGCCTTGACTCAGCCGTTCTAATAGTGAGAGGTAATAACTGATAAAGACTACACTGTGTGGCTTTAAAAGCTAGCGTAAGTTATAGACGCTCCCTACATCACTACTCAGCAGCTTTAACGACAACATAAGTAATAGAAACGTCGTGACGATCTAAGATATAATTTCTAAAAATACCTTGGCTCAGCAATTCTAACAATGAGCCAGTAAGTAATGACTTTAATATTGCTAAATGCTATATAGCGTATGGCGCCAGCAGGTCTTATAATAAGGACGGTAAGAGTTAAAAAAGGCTTCGTACTGCCATGGATCAGTAACTCGAATAATGAGATAACAATACCTAATAGAGACGTCGCAGTGTTTCGAGGTATAAGTTCTTATAAAGTTTACAGCTTACCAATGCTAACAAAAAAGACAGTAATAACTGTAATAGTGATAAAATCTATACAATGTGTTGTCTCAGCAGATCTAATATTAAGACGTCAGTAAATGATAGGGGACCTGTACTGCATTGGCTCAGCAGCCCTGAGCAAGATTGTAATAATTAATTTTGGTAATGTATTCACAAATCATAATAATGTCTTGATTCTGCAGCTTAAAAAAGACAGTAACAAGTGTCTAAATAAATGAGAAATCCTATACAACATGCTGTCTCTGCAGCTCAAATAATAAAGGAGCTCATATAGGCTCCGAACTTTCCTGGCCCAGTGGCTGTCATAATGAGATTGTAATATAATAACTAATAGAGACGTCACAATGTTCTGGCACATTAGCCTCATAAACTAGCTTATCTCAGCAGTACTAACATAAAAGATAGTAATAACTGTAATAATGCCCATTGCCTCAGCAGTGCTAAACCAAAACAGCAATTACTGATAGAGGCTTCGTACTGTCTTGACACAGCAGCTCTAATAGTAGGATTGTGATAACTAATGGAACATTAGTAATGTTTTTACTAAAAACGTCGTGGCTCATTAGCCTCTAAAAAGACAGTAATGACTGTCTAAATAAATGACAAATACTATACAACGTGCTCTCCTTGCAGCCCAAGTAATAAAGACAGTAGGAACTCATAGAGCCTATGAACCATCTTGGCTCAGTGGCTGTCATAATGAGATTGTAATAACTAATAGACGTCGCAATGTTCTGAGACATTAGCCTCATAATATAGCTTATCTCAGCAGTACTAAGAAAAAAAGATAGTAATAACTGTAATAATGCCTATTACCTCAGCGGTGCTAACAAAAACAGCACTTACTGATAGAGGCTCCGTATTGTCTTGACACAGCAGCTCTAATAATAAAATTGTGATAACTAATGGAGCATTAGTAATGTTTTTACTAAAAACGACTTGGCTCAACAGCTTCAAAAAAGACAGTAATGACTGTCTAAATGAATGACAAAAATACCATACAACGTGCTGTCCTTGTAGCTCAAGTAATAGAGACAGTAGGAACTCATAGAACCTCCAAACCCTCTTGGCTCAGTGGCTGTCTTAATGAGATTGTAATAACTAAGAGGGGCGTCACAATGTTTTGAGACATTAGCCTCGTAAACTAGCTTATCTCAGCAGTACTAATAAAAAAGATAGTAATAACTGTAATAATGCCTATTGCCTCAGCAGTGCTAAACCAAAACAGCAATTACTGATAGAGGCTTCGTACTGTCTTGACACAGCAGCTCTAATAGTAGGATTGTGATAACTAATGGAAACTTGTTAATGTAATTACTAAACACGTCTTGGCTCATTAGCCTCAAAAAAGACAGTAATGACTGTTTAAATAAATGAGAAATACTATATAACGTGCTGTCTCAGCAGCTCAAGTAATGAAGACAGTAGGAACTCGTAGAGGCTCCGAACTCTCTTGGCCCAGTGGCCTACTGAGATTGTGATAACTAATAGAGGCGTCACAATGTTCTGGAACATTGCCCTGATAAACCAGCTTATCTCAGCAGTACTAACAAAAAAGATAGCAATAACTGTAATAATGCCCATTGCCTCAGCGGTGCTAACAAAAACAGCAATTACTGATAGAGGCTCCGTATTGTCTTGACTCAGCAGCTCTAATAATAAGATTGTGATAACTAATGGAGCATTAGTAATGTTTTTACTAAAAACGAATTGGCTCAACAGCTTCAAAAAAGACAGTAATGACTGTCTAAATGAATGACAAAAATACCATACAAAGTGCTGTCCTTGTAGCTCAAGTAATAGAGACAGTAGGAACTCATAGAACATCCAAACCCTCTTGGCTCAGTGGCTGTCTTAATCAGATTGTAATAACTAAGAGAGACGTCACAATGTTTTGAGACATTAGCCTCGTAAACTAGCTTATCTCAGCAGTACTAATAAAAAAGATAGTGATAACTGTAATAATGCCTATTGCCTCAGCAGTGCTAACCAAAACAGCAATTACTGATAGAGGCTTCGTACTGTCTTGACACAGCAGCTCTAATAGTAGGATTGTGATAACTAATGGAAACTTGTTAATGTATTTACTAAACACGTCTTGGCTCAATAGCCTCAAAAAAGACAGTAATGACTGTTTAAATAAATGAGAAATACTATATAACGTGCTGTCTCTGCAGCTCAAGTAATGAAGACAGTAGGAACTCGTAGAGGCTCCGAGCTCTCTTGGTCCAGTGGCCTCATAAGATTGTGATAACTAATAGAGGCGTCACAATGCTCTGGGACATTACCCTGATAAACTAGCTTATCTCAGCTGTACTAACAAAAAAGATAGTAATAACTGTAATAATGCCCATTGCCTCAGCGGTGCTAACAAAAACAGCAATTACTGATGGAGGCTTCGTACTATCTTGACTCAGCAGCTCTAATAAGATTGTGATAACTAATGGAGCCTTAGTAATATTTTTACTTAAAACGTCTTGGCTCAACTGCCTTAAAAAGACAGTAATGACTGTCTAAATAAATGACAAATACTATACAACGTGCTGTCCTTGCAGCCCAAGTAATAGAGGCAGTAGGAACTCATAGAGCCTACGAACCATCTTTGATCAGTGGCTGTCATAATGAGATTGTAATAACTAATAACTAACAGACGTCGCAATGTTCTAAGACATTAGCCTCATAATATAGCTTATCTCAGCAGTACTAAGAAAAAAAGGTAGTATTAACTGTAATAATGTCTATTACCTCAGCGGTGCTAACAAAAACAGCAATTACTGATAGAGGCTCCGTATTGTCTTGACTCAGCAGCTCTAATAATAAGATTGTGATAACTAATGGAGACTCGTTAATGTATTTACTAAACACGTCCTGGTGTAATAGCCTCAAAAAAGACAGTATTGACTGTCTAAATAAATGAGAAATACTATACAACGTGCTATCTCTGCAGCTCAAGTAATGAAGACAGTAGGAACTCGTAGAAGCTCCGAACTCTCTTGGCCCAGTGGTCTATTGAGATTGTAATAAGTGTAATAACTAATACAGGTGTCACAATGTTCTGGAACATTAGCCTGATAAACTAGCTTATCGCAGCAGTACTAACAATAAAGATAGTGAGAACTGTAATAATGCGCACTGCCTTAGCGGTGCTAACAAAAACAGCAATTACTAATGGATGCTTCGTACTATCTTGACTCAGCAGCTCTAATAAGATTGTGATAACTAATGGAGCCTTAGTAATATTTTTACTTAAAACGTCTTTGCTCAACTGCCTTAAAAAAGACAGTAATGACTGTCTAAATAAATGACAAATACTATACAACGTGCTGTCCTTGCAGCCCAAGTAATAGAGACAGTAGGAACTCATAGCGCCTACGAACCATCTTGGCTCAGTGGCTGTCATAATGAGATTGTAATAACTAATAGACGTCGCAATGTTCTGGGACATCACCCTGATAAACTAGCTTATCTCAGCTGCACTACCAAAAAAGATAGTAATAACTGTAATAATGCCCATTGCCTCAGCGGTGCTAACAAAAACAGCAATTACTGATAGAGGCTCTGTACTGCCTTGACACAGCAGCTCTAATAATAAGATTGTGATAACTAATGGAGCCTTAGTAATATTTTTACTTAAAACGTCTTGGCTCAACTGCCTCAAAAAAGACAGTAATGACTGTCTAAATAAATGACAAATACGATACAACGTGCTGTCCTTGCAGCCCAAGTAATAGAGACAGTAGGAACTCATAGAGCCTACGAACCATCTTGGCTCAGTGGCTGCCATAATGAGATTGTAATAACTAATAGACGTCGCAATGTTCTGAGACATTACCCTCATAATATAGCTTATCTCAGCAGTACTAAGAAAAAAAGGTAGTAATAACTGTAATAATGCCTATTACCTCAGCGGTGCTAACAAAAACAGCAATTACTGATAGAGGCTTCGTATTGTCTTGACTCAGCAGCTCTAATAATAAGATTGTGATAACTAATGGTGACTTGTGAATGTATTTACTAAACCTGTCTTGGCGTAATAGCCTCAAAAAAGACAGTATTGACTGTCTAAATAAATGAGAAATACTATACAACGTGCTATCTCTGCAGCTTAAGTAATGAAGACAGTAGGAACTCGTAGAAGCTCCCAACTCTCTTGGCCCAGTGGTCTATTGAGATTGTAATAACTAATACAGGTGTCACAATGTTCTGGGACATTAGCCTGATAAACTAGTTTATCTCAGCTGTACTAACAAAAAAGATAGTAATAATTGTAATAATGCCCATTGCCTCAGCGGTGCTAACAAAAACAGCAATTACTGATGGAGGCTCCGTACTGTCTTGACCCAGCAACTCTAATAATAAGACTGTGATAACTAATGGAGTCTTAGTAACGTTTTTACTAAAAGCGTCTTGGCTCAATACCCTCAAAGAAGACAGTAATGACTGTCTAAATAAATAACAAATACTACACAACGTACTGTCTCTGCATATCAAGTAATAAAGACAATAGGAACTCATAGAGGTTCGAACTCTCTTGGCTCAGTGGGTGTCAATAATGAGATTATAATAACTAATAGAGACGTCTCAATGTTTTGAGGCATTAGCCTCATACACTAGCTTATCTCAGCAGTACTAACAAAAACAGATAGTACTAACTGTAATAATGTCCATTGCCTCAGAAACAGCAATTACTGACAGAGGCTCCGTACTGTCTGGACTCAGCAGCTCTAGTAGTAAGATTGTGATAACTAATGGAGCATTAGGAATATTATTACTAAACACGTCTTGGATCAACAGCCTCAAAAAAGACAGTAATGACTGTCTTACAGTAAAAACAGTTCAGACGATTACCTGCTGTCTTGGCTCCGCATCTCTAATAATAAGATCGTAATAACTAACAGAAATTTCACAATTTTATAACACATTAATTCTAATAAATTTTTTTAGCTCAGAAGTTCTGGCAATAAGACAGTAACACTTGTAGTGATGTTAAACATACCATGCCCTAGCAGGCCTAATAACAAAGACTTTACTAATAGAGAGTCTGTACTGTTTAGGCTATTGTAAAAATGTCTTGACAGGAGTTATAACAGGAACAATGTGTCACAGAGCAGCTCTAATAATAAAGTTGTAATAACTACACTTTCGAGCAGGAGTTCTAATGATACTAACCGTTACTAGATATTTTTTCTAATAATAACATAGCAATAACTGACGAAGGGTCCACAATAGCACAACAGTGATAACTGACAGTTCCTGCTCATACAATCCACGACTGGATAATCTACTTAAAGTTTTCACTATCAGCTTTACAGCTATTACTCCATTATTTACGATTAACTCGTGTTAGTCACGACGATTACCACTAACGTCGTGCCTAATGGGACATTACGGTTTACCCGATAATCACAGCGGTCACATAATCGTCGATCGATAACATTATTATGGGCGATTATGCGTGGAAAATTAGTAATTATCCAGCTCTCGATGAGTTAATTTAGGAACGTCAATATTGGGTCGCGGTAATACAAATTGAAATTATCATACATAGCGTGGAAACTTCCTAGAGGTCCGTTGCGACAGGTTAAAGCTGTTTCCAAGATGAGATTGTAAAGAAAAGAGACGATTTTATTGGAGGAGTGGAGATGTTAGGGATATTTGTTTGGACAAACCTTAAAAGTTGCTCAAGTTAAATTTATTTAGAATTAGCAAAAGGAATATAAAGGGGACGTAAGGTTTATTAAAAAATAGTGATATGTTCACACGATTCTAATGTGTCTATCGCTTGGCCAAGGATGTTTGGTAATTAGAAAATTATATTACCTCAAAGTGGTACCGGAAAACCTGTTGGATAATTTTTAATCACGTGACCTCTCCCACTTTTACCCCTCCCATAGAGCTGTGGTACGTATACTGGATGTAGCCAGTTGAATAAGAGCTCCAAACAGATATTAATGGGGTTCAAATTAACAATATGATCAGTCTATTGTGAACTCCCTTATTACTTCACTCTGAGGAGTGAGAGGCGGCACAAATGACTTTGATGAGGTAATAATGAAATTTCAACTGAATCGGGTATACACCTGAGGAGAGATATTTAGATTTTTAATATTAATTATAGGCGACAATGTAGCGAGCCGAATTTAATGTAGAAATACATTATGCAAAATACATAATGCTTTCCCATATACATGTTATCCTTTAATTGTATCCTGTTTCCGTATTGGAAGTGGCAGACTAGATGTATTGTTATTTGAGACTATTTTAATAATTTTATTATGAATACATAGTAACATATTTATGTGTGCTGTATTAGCAGACCGCCATGCAATTATCCTATATGTTGAAAGACTGTAATAAATATCATACATTACTGTCATTAAATTATTTGTCGATAATTGTTTTTAATTTCATATTTAATATTAATTTTATAGATATAATATTTAATATAATATTTAACACTAGACACTCTGACTAAGTTTTCATTATTTACAGTAACGTTAAACGTTTCAGGAATACAATCAATGTGATTTCTAAAAGATACTAAGCAAGATTTTTTAAACTTTAAATCATATTTTTAATTCATACATAGGTTTTTGCATTTTCTCTTTTACTTTAGCTCATGACACTCATGACATGTCACTGCAGAATCAAACAGTGTCATCTGCATAAGAAACGATAGTTGAGTCTTCATTTTTGATCTCAAATATGTCATTAATATAAATTAAAAATAAAAGAGGCCCCAATATGGTACCTTGTGGTACACCAATACCAACAAGACTTATATCGTTCTTAATGTGGTTTAATTTGACGATTTGCGATCTATTTGTTAAGTAATCTTTTAGAATTGCGAGTATTAAGCCTCTGATACCTAAAGCTTCTAGTTTTTTGAAAAGTATTTGATGGGTCGCAGTATCAAAAGCTTTTGAACCTCCGCAGAGGGCCTACTTCTACCTAAACATTCGTATATCTGTTCAGTAAGAGCAGCAATAGCATGGGTCGCTCGCACATTTTTTCTGAAGCCATACTGGTCTTTGGACAATAGACCATATTTGTTTTTACAGGAGACTACCCTAGTATGTAGCAGCTTTTCCAAAACCTTTGATAAACTTGGTATCAACAAGTGATTTGTACACTGGGATTGTCTCAGCTTGTTTAAGACATATCGGAAACTCTCCAATGGAAGTACATTTGTTGAATAGACAGCATAAAGCCTAAACAAAGTCACCGTTATTACCTAATACCCTTAATATTTTAACATGAATGCCATGTCCCCCAGGTTTATTATTGCAGATATCTCTTCAATTATACTCCAAACACCATGCTTTTTTAGTAGTTTTGTAAATGTTTCTCCAAATAAGCATACGTCCCTCAAGGATTCGCTCCCTTCGCGACAACCTCGCCCCGTGCACCCTTGCACATTCCTCGCGAATAATGAAATTACCCCACTTTACGTCTAATCCGGTTACCGTCGTTCCCGTATCGTCGCACGGTCCGCACAACTCGCCCTGCCCGAGACGAGACATGTTGAAACTTAAGCGGAAGTTCTCTTTCCAGGACCACAAGTCGAAGCACCTGGCGGAGATGCAGCAATCGGTCGTGGCCGACTCCGAGGCGCGTCAACAACTGGCAGGACAGGTGCTGCACGGCGAGGAGAACCTGGAGAGGTTGCACTGCGAGCAGTTCAGGTTGAGGTGCTACATGGCGAGCCTGCAGAGCGGCGAGCTACCGAATCCTAAGGTAAGGCAGGGCGATCAAGGTTCCTACCCAAGGTAGGAACTGTAAGGTTGTGTAAAGTTCCCAAACTGTAGAGGTTAAAACCATTGCACCGTTGGATAGTCTTCTACAGTCTACTGCGCGCCAGTAGAGCAATTTAAATGCAAAATACTAAATACAATCTAGGTAGCCTGAAAGATAACTCTGTTGTATTCTTGTATAAACTATAGAACGTCATGCATACAAGACGCTGCAAATGAAGCATTAGCCCATTGCCACAGATCTTTCACAACTGATGCGAGAGATGACGTTGATATTCAAAACTAAATTATCAGGGTAAAAACTATAACTAAACGACGATGTACAATATGAATGAATATATGTGAAGCTCCATCACATACGGTGCATAATGTTGGACGACAAATAAAAATGCAGAAAAGGGTGTGTCCTACAGGACATGGAGGAGATGCTGTAAACTAACAATAATGGATCGCGTGAGAAACGACACTACTAAAGAAAGGCTGCAAGGAGAAACATCATTTATGGATAATATAGGGCAACGACAAAGTTCGTGGTATGGACACCTAAGAAGAATCGACGAATCCATTATGGCAATGGAAATCTCCACAAAATTGAGGCCTAGATATCCCTGCAATAAAGAAAGCTATGGATAAAAGAGATCAAGAAGCAGCTGTCTATTTAGATAGAACCATTTGGAATGGCTTGGAGTTGTAATAAATCAGATATATGCACTAACCTTTGGTATCAATATTAACGGCGAAAGACTGAACCACCTAAGATTCGCTGACGACATAGTACTGATTACAGATTGTCTGGGAGAAGCACAAGTGATGTTACAGGAGCTTGAACAAGCCTCCGAGAAGGTGGGTCTGAGTGTTAACACCAATAAAACTATGTTCATGACTAATCTGGTTGCAAGTACTTATTTAACTCTCAACAACTCAAAAGTAGAACAAATCCACTCATATAAGTATTTAGGCCATGAGATTCGCTTGGGTAGAGACAACCAAACTGGTGAATTGTCAAGAAGAATTGGACTAACTTGGGCAGCCTTCGGAAAGTTAAGCCATGTCCTAAAATCAGATATCCCCATCTGTCTTAAAAGGATAGTCTTTAACCAATGTGTCTTGCCTGTGCTTACATACGGGGCCGAGACTTTAACCCTGACAAGACGGACAGTTAATAGAATCGGAGTTGCGCAGAGAGCTATGGAAAAAACAATGCTAGGTCTGTCTCTGAGAGACAGGGTTTCCAATACAAGTATAAGGGTAAGAACTAAAGTAATCGACGCCATCGAGAAGATTGCTACCCTTAAATGGAACTGGGCCGGACACCTGGCCAGGGTTAGTAACGACAGATGGACGAAAAATGTAACATAATGGAGACCGCGAGTCGATGCATTCCGCAGCAGAGGACGACCACCAACCCGATGGTCGGACGATATAAAGCGTATCTATTCCAACTCGATGAACGCAGCTCAGGGCAGAAGGGGATAAAAATTACTACGGGAGGCTTATGTCCAGCAGTGGACGAGAATAGCTGATTGATGATGATGATGATGCACTAACATTTCCGGTGGACCTAAGCGAAATAACTTCCGACACCAGCATTGGTCTTCCTGTTCTACTTTCTCTAACCCCCCTGGTACTTTGGATAGTTAAAATTCAAAACAGTACGCCGATTGGCGGGTTCAAATTTGAAAGCGTGTCGCCATTGGGTGTGACTGTACCCAATGGTGATGTTCCTATTCCTGCTTTTGGCCTAATTAGGGCATATCTGTTCCGATGTAGCGACGAGACATGAGGATTTTTCTCATATTTTGCAGTGGTTAGATGAAACTAGTCCAAGCATCGCAACTATAGGACATTTACAATCAGGATAACTTAGAAAGTAATTATTGTAACTCAGCAGTGCCTGTAAAGTTTGCCTAAGCTCCTTTCGTATTTTGTGATGTCGCAACATTCGAAACTAACACACCTTCACTTCACCTTCAATTTGGGCAGCCCGTAGCTCCACGAACACGCAATTGTCGCCATCGATCCCCTCCAGATACTCCCCTCTCCTGTTCCCCGACGGACGAGTACCTTAACAAGAAAACTCTCCCAACTTTTAACTGTTCCGAGGAAATTTATGATTGCAACTTCTTTTTTCTCCCCTTCGCCGTGGGCGTGGTCCGAGACGTATGCAACCCTCGGCTAATACGCGAGTGGTGATTTATCGCGAACTGCGGCGGGTCGGAAGGGGAGGTGGGGGGAGGTAGGGCGATTCATCATCGAGTTATGTTCTTCTGGGAGCTCGCCACTCTCGTTCTATTTGTATACGTGTTCGTTTATGATCGATCACCCTTGTACGAAGTCGGGGATGGATGTTTCACCGTGGAAATCGACGTGATGTGTTCTTTATATATGCGTAATTCAATTAGTGCGCTCGGGCCACCCCCCACCACTGTTCCCAGACACGTCCCCAAAAAGGGGTTTTGGGGTGTTCTGGCGATCGTTCTAGGCTATAGATTGTCAACTCTCTGTTATCGTCTTGGTTGCAATTCAGCGCCATTTACTGGAAATTAACAGTACTAAGAGGAAATTTTAACTTTCCGATGAAGTGGTCCACACGCCTGTCACATTTCAAATTTATATCATTAGTTTTCGTGCCTCAATTGTAGGTGCGCTGACATTTGCCCAACCAAGCGTGCCTAATTTCATTTACCATACAGGCATTGGTCCTGACACACCTAAACCTGCACGGACACGTATTAGGAAACGTGCAGGGGGGTGGCCCAAGTGCCGCCACGTTCGATCTCGTGACTGATCCCATCTCCTCTCTTTTCCGCAGTCGCTGCTGACGCACGTGTCGCGGGCGACGAAGAACACCCTGAACAAGCTCGGCGTGTTCACCGTCTCCTCGTTCCACGCGTTCATATGCGCGAGGAGTCCCTCGCTGCTGAACAACCTGCTGGCCGGCAGGGGAGCGACGAAGAGGAGGCCGCCGATGCTGTCGAGGTCGAACAGCGGCTCGAGCAGGAGATCCCTGCAGGTAATTTATGTTCTGTCGGTAGTAGAGTATATAGGCCGGTTCTGCCTCCCCCACAGAACGCAAATTTTTTTGCCGGACCGTCCTCCCACCCAAGAGAGGCCCCATGTAGTACTACTACTACTAGTAATAGTACTAGTAGTAGTAGTTTACTCGTTTAGTAGTAGTAGTAGTAGTAGTAGTACATGGGGCCTCATAGGTGGGGGGACGATGGGCCGTCAAAAATTTGTGTTCTGTGGAGGGCAGAACCAGCCTATATACTCTACTGTCCATTTTAAAATCTGATATATTGTTAATACTATTGTCAGCATTATGCATTTCCATATTTTCATTATTAACATCATATTCTAAAAATGATACAATCGGCTTATGGTAACTAAAATAAAAAATGAATTCATTTGAATGAAACTTATCTAAGGGTCTTGTAAATACGTCATCTATTGTTGTCCCATATCTTGTTGTACCGACATTTCTATCATTAGACAAATTTGAATTCAATTCTCCATAATGTGCTCTTTCGTTCCTGTTTTTCTATCTATATATAATGTCTACTTCTCTTTTCTGTTAGAGACACAGCACACTTATACTCCGCATATACGGAGCTTTTCTATCGAAGCGCATGGTGGGAAATCAACAAGAACAAAAGAGAAACTAGCAGTAGTTCGTTAGCATGACAGAGAGGGACGTTTTGCAACGTTTCCGGCCGAGCAGGCAGTCCAAGTCAACGCGTATCGCAGTAGCGTATCGCTTATACACTTTCGGATGTGTGCGGTACAGTGTGCGGAGCCGATGACTGTAATGTTTCGCGAGCTGGCAACATCGCAAAAGGTCGTTCTCTGTTTCGCTAACGAGAAATATATGGCCTTTCTCTCGCACTTATGTTGATCTCATCCTGCGACTCTTTAGAAACGGTCTGTATATAGGTATATTGCATGTACTTATAACACGCGTATGGATAGACGATGGCTCATATCGTAACAGCTTTCATGCTGACGGCAAATTGAAGATTTTACCCTATCTAATAACGTTTATTTTTCTAACGCACGCGCACAAAAGTTTTCACTACAAAAACTGTCGAGCGTAACTTGAGAAAACATTACGTTGAGTGAAATCCGAAGAAAAGCAACAAATCAGAAAATCTGTTAAAACTAAAGTTAAACTTATATAACTCGTTGAATTAATTTAATCAAGCCGAGGACTTAAAACTAATTTCGCCATGTCGTAACTTTACAACTGGTCTCAACTGGAAACAAAAATCCGTTTAAACATCAAAACCCGACCGAACCGTCTGGTTTAATAAAGGTCAATTTGATGTTTAAGGAAAGTTTTAACCGAGTGTTTAATCTACAGACGAAGTGAAAGCTAACAAATATGTTAAAATTTCAAAAGCGAACTCAGTTAGCCCGAATGAACTAAAATTTTCTACACAATTCAAATAATTTTCGTCTAATGAATTGGGAAACTTTGGACTGCATATTTAATCTATTAATTTAGTTACGTCAATTTCTGCGAAATGTAAGATTCGAATGGTGATAAATATCCATAATTCCATAATCCATAATCAATACTTCAACAAAGTTTTAACTGTGTTTTTAATACATAAACTAAGTTACAGTTGATGGTGATGTAAATTTTACTTATTAAACCTACTGGAATTAAAATTGGGTGAAAATTTTGAAATTAGTCCAAATGAACTTAAAAAAAAATTAAGAAGTAAGTGTGGTTTTTTTAACTATTTATTTATTCTATTAACTGAGTTACGCCAATTTCTGTATAATGTAAGATTTAAATTCGATCCAAATGGTAAGAAATATTCATAAAACACCCAAAATAACTACAGATGAACTAAAATTTTAAATCCCTATTAGTTCTATGAACTAAGTAAAAGTTGATTGTTGTCTGGTAAATGTTGTTATTTGGTTCTGTTGGTATTGAAATTTCGTGAAAAGTTAAAACTAAGTCAAAATGAACTAAGAATTTTTTCGCAGGTTAATTAACTACTAACTGATGATTAGGAATTATTTTGACTATAAACTCAATCTGTTAACTGAGTTATGCCATGTAAAATTAGAATTTGTTCCAAAGAAATATTCATGCAATATGAGAAATTAATCCTAAAAGACTGAAACGTGTCTTACAACAATGACTGTTTAGTCTTATAAGTTGTAGCTTACTAATATGTTATGCATATTTTGCTCATTGTTCCTCTAGACTAGATGTTTAAAATTCCTAGAAACTATTTCAGTGAGTACAAATGATAGTAAATTTTTCTAACACTTTAAATAACTACCAACTGATGGTTTGAGAAAATTTTAACTGCTAATTTAATATGTTAATTCAGCTATGCCGATTTGTTTAGAATGTAAAATTTGAATGGTTCAACTAGTAAGAAATATCCCTATAAAATGAGTCACAACGTACTAAAATATTCTATACACCTTAACTGATGATTTGGGAAAGTTTTGATTGCAAACTCGGTGGAGTTCTAACTATCTAACTAATTTCTCTAAAACGTTGGATTTAAATTTGTTCCGATTACAAGAAATACAGTTAAGAGATTTAACATTTCTCTTAATGGACTGAGGGTAGATTAAAATTTAAAAAATCGTGATGTGTTCATCAGAGTACTTTCTCATATATGAGTTAATTTAAGCAACAAACCGAAAAACGACAAGTACCTATAAAGTACTCCTCACAGTAGATTTAGCCAAAAACGTTACAAAACTTTTTTATATATTATATCTAATGTAGACTAGGTACTCAAAATTTTATAAAAATTCTTGGAGCAAATTTCGGGAAAAATTCAAAAAATTGAAGAATGACTGAAGTGCCTTTCACAGAAGATTTTGCAAAAAAACGATAGTAAAGTTTATTTTATACTAATTCAATGGTAAAATATATATTCTGAATTTAAAATAAATTCTTGTAGCAAATTTTGAGAAAAATTCAAAAACCGAAAAACCACAAGTATAAAGTGCTCTTCACAGAAGATTTAGCCGAAAACGTTACAAACCTTTTTATACATATTTAATTGCACTATAAATTTTCAAAGTTTAAAAAGAATTCTTGGAACGAATTCCGAGAATAATACAAAAAACCAAAAATCGACAAGTATAAAGTATCCTTCACAGAAGATTTAGCCAAAAACGTTAGAAAACTTTTTTATACATATTCAATAGTAGAATAAATATTCAAAGTTTAAAAAAAAATCGTGAAGTGGATTTCGAAAAAAATTTAAAAAAACCGAAAATTGACAAGTATAAAGTGCCCTTCACAGAAGATTTAGCCAAAATCGTTAGAAAACTTGTTTATACCTATTTAATCGTACTATAAATATTCAAAGTTTCAAAAAAATTCTTGGAGCGAATTTCGAGAAAAATTTAAAAAAACCGAAAAATGAGAAGAGTAAGTAAACTACCCTTCTATCCTGGCCTATTTTAATGAAAAGCTTATTTTCACGTCCTGGTATGGTACAAAGTCTAAATACATAGTTTTGACCGTTTGAGGTTTTTGGTTTTTGAGAAAATCCTACTACAGACATACATACACACATACATACAGACGGTTTTCCAAAAACATGTTTTTTGGATTCAGGGGACCTCACAACGTTCAGAAATGCTAATAACTCAATTTCGAAAAATCGACCCGAATACAATACTCTCTTATATATGAGTACCTCATATGAGAAAGTAAAAAGCCGTGAGTGAAAATGTTCACTGTTTCTAAAAATTAACTTATTTAATTAACTTAACTTATTCTCAGTTAGCTTAAGTGGGGGTAAATTAATCAAGTAATAACCAGATCGTTGGGATAGAAACGTGTTAGAGAATAAAAGTTACAATAACAAATAATAGTGTGGAAATGGTCGAGAATGTGATTCAGGATTCGGTTTGCAGGTGTTTAGGGAATTTAACGGTTTTTCTGAGAGGATTTAACGGTCTTTTGCAGGTGTTTGGGGAGTTTTACGGTTTTTCTGGGGAGATTTAACGGTCTTTTGCAGGCGTTTTCTGGGGGGATTTGGTGGACTTAACAGTTTTTTGCAGACCGGTAAATCCCCGAATCTCCCAGAAAAGCCGTTAAAGTCCCCAAACACCTGCAAAAAACCGTTAAACCCCCCAGAAAAACCGTTAAATCCCCCAAACACCTGCAAACCCAAACCCGAATCATATTCTCGACCCTTTCCGCAGTACTACAATTATATTTCTTAATAACAATTGTAATGGTGTTTTGGGTGTACTTAACGATAAGTTAGCTTAAGCGAGGGTAAATGAATGTAATGGAAAGTCTCATCACAAAACAGACACAAATCGGGAGGAATCCGTTTTCGACGAATCGATTTCAGTTCTTGGAATTCGAGACTGTTCGACGAAAGTTCTATACTCTTCGAGAGCGACGAGAATGTTCGTGAAGCGGCATGCGGCGAGATGAAAGAAGGATCAACTACCTAACCTAAAAATAAAAAATAAACAAATTAGTTAAGGCACTTAGAGTGGCGTAAGTTATTTTTGAACCGGTAAAACGTCATATTAACAAGATAGTAACCAAGTAATAAAAACGTGTTACAGAATAAAATTGGCGATAACATTTATATTTCCCGTCCGAAAAGTGTTTGGCTCGAAATTGGAAAAACACCAATTCCGAAGCCATTGTCGCGTCTTATGATTTCTCCCTTTTGTATTCAATTTTAATTTACTCGCAAGAAGGGCGACATTAAAAACACATTAGTGTATGGGCGCAGGCGCTCTCGCGAAGCACGGGAAAGAGAGAAAGGGTATTATTGTGGTAAAAGCCGTTTTGTATAGGGCGATTGTTCCGTTTCGAACCGGCAAAGTGAATTACTCGACGCAAAAAGTTAATCGAGTCCACGGAAACGCACAGCCAGCCAGTCCATTATCATTCCGCCCCTGAATGGATGATTTATGCGTCTGCGGATAGGTAGGGGGGACCGCCTCACCTTGCTCCTTGCATATTATTTTCTTTTTATGCGAAAGTATGCAGGGCGCCTCGCGTCGTAAATCCCCGCGGCGGAAATCGATTGAAAGGTAATATCCGTTCCGGGGCCGGGGGCGGGATATTGGGAATTAGCCCGAATTCGAAATATAAATACACTTTTTCTTCCTATCGGCAATTTTCCGGGCGACAAAACGGGGGAAACGCGAGAATTGAATTATTTGCGGCGCTTCCGCAGAAAGATTGTGCCGATGTACTTCGAGCCGACCCGAAAATTGGATGATTACAATGGTGCTCGAGGCGTATGGTGAATATGCAAACCAAAAATATTGGGAAAATTACAAAAATGCTGTCTCGAAACTCAACGTGTCATTCAACAGGGTATGCAATGTTAATGCAGAACATAGTGTTTAGTGTATTCCGCGCACGGCCGCTCAGGTCAGGTAGTCGAACCGTTCCGCTGTTTATGACTACTGTATCTCGGTTCGGCGTCCCCTTTTATCTTGCCGCTTCATGTCGTTCCTGAACTTTCTCGTCGTTCGCGAAGGGTATCGAAATCTCTAATTCTCTAGAATTCCATGAACAATAATCGATTCTTCGGAAACGGACTTCCCCGACTTGTGTTTATGTTGTACTGAGACTTTTCGTTACAGTAGCAACATGAATGTTTGCAAAACTGTCATTTCAAATAGGTTCATTCAATATACTATACATCTACATACATGAAAATAATCGTGTGATAATAAATATACTACAATTGCGTGTTATAGACGTAAACGAAAAATTCAACCAGAATTAACAATAATCGACGGATGATGCTTATTCACAACATCAACATTAAGATTAATGTAAGCACTAACAATTACATCACGCCAATAATCGTTTTACATAAAGACTTGTTCCTCGTTAAATACATTTTCTAGAATGTATATAAAGTTGGCGGACCACCCTCACAGGCCGGCAAAACAAAATAGTGGAGATTTTGTGTCTTTTTTGTAGCTTTTTTGTAGCGAGAAAACGAATTTTGTAGATTTTGAATAGCCGGAGCTACAAAAGGTGGGCTAACTTAATATTAAGTTAGCGGCCACCGCTATAACTCATACACGGAATGTACTAGGATGCTCTGGTTTGCGCAGGAATTTGTGTCTTTAGAAGTACTTGAATGTCACTGGGCCAAAAAAGTTTTTGGCCACATTTGGCCAATTTTGGCCAAAAATGACAAGATGTTCAATCATCACTCGCGATTCAATTTCATGATATAGTAGCGATCTTAAAAATCATTTGGCATTGAAAACCTTCTGTTAATTGGCCGAAAAAGCGGGCAAAAATTGCCAGAAATGGCCAAAAATTCGAAAATTATTTATTTCTGCCAAAACATGGGAAATCCTGTATACACGTCGACAGGTCGAACATGTGGTACACAGAGAGCTCAGAAAAACTAGCAGGGGTCAATTAAAAATACCCAAAAATGGCCAAAAATTCTAAAATGACTTATTTCGGCCAAAACGTGCTAAATCCTGTATATACCTGAATTGTTCGAAAATGCGGGCCTTGGAAATTTGAGCAACAATGTAGAGGATTTAGGAGACTCTGTTAGACACTAAAAGTCACTTTGCACAGCGGGCCTGTGAAGCTGTAAATTCTAAAAGGACTTATTTCGGCCAAAACGTGATAACTCCTGTATATACTTCAACAGTTCTAAATTGTGGGCCCAGGAATTTTCAGACACACTGTCTAAGGATCCAATGGATCCTTCTAGCAACTGGAATTCACCTGAAACTGCGGGCCTGTGGAGCTACAAATTCTAATATTAGTAATTTCGGACAAAACGTGATAAATCCTGTATATACTTCGACAGTTCTAAAATGTGGGCCAAGGAATTCTCAGACACACTGTCTAAGGATCCAATAGATCCTTCTAGCCACCGGAATTACCTGAAACTGCGGGCCTGTGGAGCTACAAATTCTAATATTAGTAATTTCGGCCAAAACGTGATAAATCCTGTATATACTTCAACAGTTCGAAAATGTGGTCATCGGAATTTTCAAACACACTGTCTAAGGATTCAATAAATCCGTCTAGCCACCGGAATTCACCTAAACCTGCGGGTCTGTGGAGCTACAAATTCTAATATTAGTAATTTCGGCCAAAACGTGATAAATCCTGTATATACTTCGACAGTTCGCAAATGTCCTTTTAGAATCTGTAGCTCCACAGGCCAGCAGTTTCAGTTGAATTCCAGTGACTAGAAGGATCCATTGGATCCTTAGACAGTGTGTCTGAAAATTCCTGGGCCCACATTTTCGAACTGTCGAAGAATATACAGGATTTATCACGTTTTGGCCGAAATTACTAATATTAGAATTTGTAGCTCCACAGGCCCGCAGGTTTAGGTGAATTCCGGTGGCTAGATGGATCTATTTGATCCTTAGACAGTGTGTCTGAAAATTCCGGGGACCACATTTTCGAACTCGTGAAGTATATACAGGATTTATCACGTTTTGGCCGAAATTAATAATATTAGAATGTGTAGCTCCACAGGCCCGCAGTTTCAGGTGAATTTCGGTGGCTAGAAGGATCTATTGGACCCTTAGACAGTGTGTCTAAAAATTCCTGGACCCACATTTTAGAACTGTCGAAGTATATACAGGAGTTATCACGTTTTCGCCGAAATAAATCCTTTTTGAATTTATAGATCCACTGGCCAGCAGTTCAGGTGAATTCCAGTTGCTAGAAGGATCCATTAGATCAGTAGACAGTGTGTCTGAAAATTCCGGGGCTCACGTTTTCGAACTCTCGAGTATATACAGGAGTTATCACGTTTTGGCCGAAATTACTAATATTAGAATTTGTAGCTCCACAGGCCCGCAGTTTCAGTTGATTTCCAGTTACTAGAAGGATCCATTGGAACCTTAGACAGGGTGTCTGAAAATTCCGGGGACCACATTTCCGAACTGTTGAAGTATATACAGGATTTATCACGTTTTGGCCGACATTACTAATATTAGAATTTGTAGCTCCACAGGCCCGCAGTTTCAGGTGAATTCAGGTGGCTAGAAGGATCTATTGGATCCTTAGACAGTGTGTCTGAAACTTCCTGGGCCCACATTTTAGAACTGTCGAACTATATACAGGAGTTATCACGTTTTCGCCGAAATAAATCCTTTTTGAATTTGTAGCTCCATAGGCCCGCAGTTTCAGGTGAATTCCAGTTGCTAGAAGGATCCATTGGATCCTTAGACAGTGTGTCTGAAAATTCCGGGGCTCATGTTTTCGAACTGTCGAAGTATATACAGGAGTTATCACGTTTTGGCCGAAATAAGTCCTTTTAGAATTTGTAGCTCCACAGGCCCGCTGTGCAAAGTGACTTTTAGTGTCTAACAGAGTCTCCTAAATCCTCCACATTGTTGCTTAAATTTCCATGGCCCGCATTTTCGAACAATTCAGGTATATACAGGATTTAGCACGTTTTGGCCGAAATAAGTCATTTTAGAATTTTTGGCCATTTCTGGGTATTTTTTGTTGACCCCCTGCTAGTTTTTCTGAGCTCTCTGTGTACCACATGTTCGACCTGTCGACGTGTTTACAGGATTTTCCATGTTTTCGCAGAAATAAATAATTTTCGAATTTTTGGCCATTTCTGGCAATTTTTGCCCGCTTTTTCGGCCAATTAACAGAAGGTTTTCAATGCCAAATGATTTTTAAAATCGCTACTATATCATGTAATTGAACCGCGAGTGATGATTGAAAATCTTGTCATTTTTGGCCAAAATTGGCCAAATGTGGCCAAAATTGGCCAAATTTGGCCAAAAACTTTTTTGGCCTAGTAACATTCAAGTACTTCTAAAGACAAAAATTCCTGCGCAAACCAGAGCATCCTATTACATTCCGTGTATGAGTTATAGCGGTGGCCGCTAACTTAATATTAAGTTAGCCCACCTTTTGTAGCTCCGGCTATTCAAAAGCTACAAAATTCGTTTTCTCGCTACAAAAAAGCTACAAAAAAGACACAACATCTCCACTATTTTGTTTTGCCGGCCTGTGAGGGTGGTCCGCCAACTTTATATACATTTTTCTAGAGGAAACAGGTGAGACTTGATGGAACGAACGCGGAGACGGTGGAAAATCTGTATGATTCTAAGGCATTTTCATTTCAAAAAAACTAATTTTTTTTGGGTTGAGTTTTAAATACCAACTCCTTTCCTTTTGTTCTGAGGTGAATTTCTAGATAAAATCCGCAGGGTAGGTCAAAGGGATTTCAGTTATGTAGCCACTCTTCAATCAGCTGACTTTTTGTTAAGATGGAATATTTCTGTATCTGCTTTAAAGTGGGTTTATTATTTATGAGATAGTCTACATATCCTGCTTTTATTTTATAATGAGTTAAGGATGTAGTTTCTACATGATTAAAAATCACAAACGGAAACAATAATATTACAGTTTTATCAGTTACGATGCAGACTGGAAGTCTTTGATTTTTTGTTTTCGGGAAAACCGAGTGATTATGTTTATAACATGGAATTATAGGAAGTAGTACTTAATCTAATTACACGATGATGGGACAAGATATCCAATGTTTGTTTTTTTGAAAATGTAATATTTTTTACCTGCTTCAAAAGGTGTTCTAGGACCACCTATTTTGAAAATCGAAATTTTGGTGGTCAACAATTAAACTTTGAGTTTTTCTTCCAAAATCAGCTAGGTAGGTCAACAAGATGCTTTTTTATTGTGACACAGTTTCAGTTGTTTCCTGAATTTCAGTACTTTACATCCCTGGAATTAAACATCCTTTTTGTAAAGCTCGTTCACTACTGGCATCAGCAACGTATCCCCTTTTCTTTTACGTGTAACACTATAAAAATCGAATTTAAGGTAATTTTCTGAAAAAATAACTGATAAAAATAAAATTTTTGATTGTTTTTAATCATGCGACTAAAACTCATTGTGAGAACTTCAGTAGCTTCAGTATTAGGTGGGCCAAAAGAAGTCATCCGATGTTGTTTGGCTCTCATTTTTTTTTTAAATAAAAAATTTCAATTCTGTTTTTTGATCATGTTTATTTGAACCTTTAGAATTTTATTGGTCAAGTCGAGAAGATGATATCGGCTAAATGGGCGCCGCCACAATTGATTGCTGTTAGGGCTCGTTTTATGGCATTTTTCATCACTTCGGCCAGAACTTCGGGCGACAGATTCTCGCACTCGTGTCGAATGTTGTCCTTGAGGTCTTCCAGGGTCTCAGGCCTGTTCACGTAAACACGGGACTTCAAAAACCCCACAAAAAAAGTCTGGAACGGCTAAATCGGGCGACCTTGCGGGCCAGTGCAAATCGCCAAAACGAGAGATGAGGCGACCCGGGAACGCCGCCTCCAGAATATCGGTTGTGGCTCGCGCAATGTGTGCCGTTGCTCCGTCCTGTTGGAACCACATGTCCTCCAGTCCCAATTCGTTCAATTGCGGCAGAAAAAACTCAGTTAACATGGCCCTATAGCGCGCACCGTCCACTGTTGTCGTTCGACAAGCGGCGTCCTCGAAAAAAAAATGGCCCGAGACTCCTCCAGCGTGAACAGCGCACCATGAAGTCACTTTGAGCGGGTGTAATGGCTCCTCGTGCATCACTCGTGGATTTTCCGTGCCCCAGAGGCGATAGTTTTGCTTGTTCACGTACCCGCTGAGGTGGAAATGAGCCTCATCGCTCATTATGATTTTGGTCGAAAAATCGTCCACTTCGTCCTCCTCGAGATTGAGGATGGCTTGGGCGTAGGTTACACGCGTTTGGCTTGTTCACTTGTATTCTACATCTGTCTATTTCACATATATCAAAACAGATTTGACATTGGCCGCCATATGCGAAAATAAGAGCATCTTCCAAAAGGGTGATTTATTTTGGCCCACCTAGTATTAGTACGATTTTTTGAAAACAGTGAAAATCTGGATTTGTCTTTGAAATAGGCCTTTTCATATACCGTTAGCACCAAAAAAAAATTTAAAAAATGGCCACAATTACAATAACAATTATTAAGGTCATAAAATTCACTTTTGTTTGTTGGAACGAAACTCGGTAGGTTCGTCAAGGGGAAGCCCTGTAGCGTGTTAGTCGATATCTCTAAAAGTACGTGTATTGTTAATAAAATACTGTTGGCATCAGCATACAATTTTCGTCGGTTTTCAATCTAAATATTAGAAATCAAACTTTAGCCAACTTTTTGAAGAAAAAAAAATGCAAAGATGAGTAAATTTACATTTTTTTTAGACACAAAATTATAACGACACGTCAACCATATGCTCTTTAGTTCTGCGGATGAGATTCAGTTTGGTTATCTGCACTAATTTCCGAATTACAGCGATTTTTTGAAAAATGTGAAGAAAACCTGAATGTCAGCATTTCGAATTTCTGAAAGCAAACTACTTCTATTTAAGTAGCTCCTATATAAAATTAACACTACGTTTCTAAAATTGTGGCACTTTCGGCATTAGAAAACCGTGTTTTTCCGTTTTGCGTTGGAAATTTCGGAAATGGAATAAGCCATTTTTAAGAAAAAAGGATAGTGGTGAAAAACTTTATTTTTTTTTTGGGATAGGAGAAATTTGTTAAGAAATTTGCAAAGAAGATCAAGAAGATGCTCTTTAGTATTGTGGATGAGTTACAGTACGAAAATTCATTAGTTTCACAGTTAAAAACATTTTTTTTAAATTAGTGAAAACTTGAATTTCAGTAACTCATATCCATAAACGTAAACGTTTCTTAAAATTCATTTGTGAGTGGCATCAGCATACCCTTAATTTTATTTGGTTTCTAGTAGATGTTTCCAAAATCGAATTATAGGGGATTTCTTGGAAAAATCCCCTTCTAAAAACGTTTTGTTTTTTGGGGACAACAAATTAAATTTTCCAAGTTGGTTACGAAATTATTTGGTAGATTGGTTTTTCTCTTATTTTTCCATTTCCTATTTCAATTTAAGTCTGTGGTGTTGCACACCCAGAAAAAGGGAGTCCTTGCAATTTTCCCTGTTCTAAGGGAAAAATCTATCAATTAAGTTGAAACCATTACAAACAAATCCAACTGCGAGATGTAAGTCGATTTCCAAGTATTGCGCATTGTCATCGCACCATTTTTCCAATTCCCCAGATCGGGAGCGGAACGTCGACATACCTATCAAAGTTTACACTTTCAATCAACACCCTCAATCGATCAATTTTCCAGATGAACTCCCGCGACGAACCCGAGAAGACCGTGAAAGTCTCCCTCCCGGACAACCAAACGGCGACGGTTTACATGAGGGACAACATGTCCGTGGAGGAGTTCCTGGCGAGCGCCTGCGCGAGGAAGAGCCTCAACGCCACCGAGCACTTCATCAGGGTGAAGAAACGCAGGGACATGGAGGACCACAACTACTTCGTGCCGCACAGGAGCGACCTCATCGAGACTTATGTGAGGAGTAAAACTGATATTCGCTCGATTGATGCGAGACCTTCCCTCAAAACACACCTCGAAAAGATTGACCCACCTCGACGATGTTATATCGCCATTTCGTCCCTCGAAATCCGCATTACGATCCCCCGCGTCCTCCGCAGACCCGTCGGCTTAACACCCCTTCCCGTCCCAACCTTTATTGAATCAGCGGCACATCCTGACAAATTGATCCTTTCGTAGCAGGAGCGAATTGCCTCTCTCTCTCTCTCTCTCTCCAGTCGGTCCCTCGGATTAGGTAAATTCGTTTCTTTAAGATCCTGCGAATTCGATTGCGAATCGAAACAGCGCGGAGCCTACCCCCGCAGTTCCTCCCCATCAAACAATGCGATCTTATTATGCGGGAGGAAGTCTATATGTTGCCGCAGGCGGGCGGAACGACCACCCCTTAAGTCTCCCTACCGTGAAATGAAACGACCAAGTTTGTGGGTCAGGGAGCGGGTTTTTCGCGTCCGACGTAGGAGAAATCCAATTAGATCGATTCGATTTGCTCCAAGTACCTCCACACGAGGTTACTAGAATTGTCTTCCACGTATCCCGTTTAGATTCGAGATTTTATTTTACCACTCTCTCTGTATTTTTCCCCAGCTCCATACCCACGAGGTGGTCGAGGTTTGCACGAAGATCCTGTACCAGGTGGAGCTGTCCAGGAGCACCTTGGAGCAGATGTGGGGCTTCAGCGTCGAGGCGGAGCTCGTCGAGAACGCCGACAGGCAGGACGAGCTCTGCTGCTACGTCAGCAGGGTGGAGGATAAGAGCGTCGCCATGCAAAACGGTACTTAGTTATTTACTACTAATCCCAAAAGAAAAATAGAAAGTAGTGCAGCGGAGGTTGGGAGTTAAAAGGGTAGTCCCGACAGCTTTGATCCAATGGGAGAATCTAGTGGTCTAATGTTGCCTATAAGAATACGGTTAGAGCGACTGGTATTTTTTTTTATTATCCCATATATATATAATCTGCCCGTGGGCAATAAGTATGTGATCTATCGTCTAATTTAACACGTAGGTTCATGCCCATTGACATTCACCTGTTTAAGGTAAATATTTACATGAATAAATATAACTTTTTAATCTATATACATTTTAGATTTATACACTTTATCGGAATCTCGAAGAATCAAGTGATCTGTGTCGTTTCAGTCTTCTTTGGCCTCTCTCTTCACTCAGAAGTTGTTCTGCCAGATGATCTGGATGTATGGCGATCTTGTTTTTATATCTAGCCCCATAGTTGGCTATCTCTTTCTAGACTGATTGCATCTGTAGATCGTCGGATATTACTTTGTTTGGTACAAACCAGGGAGCATCCGTAATCATTCGCAGTATTTTTGCTTGCCATCTTTCTAGGATCTCAATGTTTGAGTTTGCTGTGGACCCCCAGAGCTGTATCCCATAGGTCCAGACAGGTTTCAAAATTGCTTTATATACTCGCAATTTGTTTTCTAGAGAGAGCTGTGAGTTTCGACCAATAAGCCAGTACATTTTTTGGACTTTATGTCCCAGTCGCTTTCTCTTAGTCCAGACTTGTGTCTTCCAAGTAAGCCTGCGATCCAAGTGCATGCCTAGGTATTTTACAGATTCGGCCTGCGGTATTGGCTTCCCGTTTAGCGTCAGAGCCGGGCATGTTTTCCGTCGTAGCGTAAATGTGACATGAGTAGATTTTTGTTCATTAACCTTAATACGCCACTTTTTAAGCCATTCTTGAATCACATTCTGGTTCTTTTGTACTTGAGCGGAGGCAAGTGTGAGGCCAGAATTGCCGTATCATCAGCAAAAGTTGATGTCTGGCTTTCGTTGTTTGTTGGCAGGTCGCACGTGTATAACAAGTAGAGTAGTGGCCCCAAGACGCTTCCTTGTGGAACCCCTGATCTTATCTGGTAAAGGCCTACTTGTTGCCCATGATGCCTTACCAGAAAATATCTGTCACTGAGATATGATCTCAGGATCTGGAATAAATTGGAACGAAGGAATTTTGTAGAGTAGCCCTTTGTGCCAGACTTTGTCAAACGCTTGTGAGACGTCTAGGAAAACAGCCGAACAGTAATTCTTACTTTCCAAATCATTATTTATTTTCCTGACTTTTCTATGAACTTGTTCGATAGTGGTGTGTCGTTCACGAAACCCAAATTGATGGTGAGGTAATATGTTTTTCAGTTCTGGGTGTATTCTTGTAGCAAGAAGCTTCTCCAGTATTTTGGATAGTACTGGCAATAAACTTATAGGCCGATATGAGGTTGGAATAGATGGGTCCTTTCCTGGCTTTTGACTGGTAAAATAGTCCTGGAAATTATTACAAATTAACCTGAAACCAATTAAGTCTCCATCGAATAAATCAATATAGCAGCCAACCTGACAAACACAACAACGTCTTAAAATTTCATCGCGATCGCTACCATTACCAAAAGTAATCATAATCGGCAGTGTTGCGGCTTTCGATACTTTTGGGAAATCTGCAAACATCTCTCTGGCTTCGATAAGTTTGGAAAACGAGAGAAAGTTACATTTACCGCAGAATTATAATATTACAACGGAAACCACAAAAGGAGGTAAATCGTCCTGTAAAATGATATTGATCTCGTAACAACAATTTAGTCACAGAGTGTTATGATTGATCGGTAACAAACACAATGTATAATTGCAATTCCAGAAAGTCTTGAATGGAAAAGAAGCATTTCACAACTACAGCCAATAGTAAAAATTGGAAAAACTAATAAGTCCGTTAATTACTCATGAAATAGTTAAAGCACTCGACTTTACCATTTAAGTTAAAGTATTGCTACAAATTAATCAATTATTCCAGCTCACGAGCTGGAGTAGTTGATGGAACAAATAATTGTATTACAGATTAATAAGAAAATTTATAGAGATGGTGTCTCGCCTCGGGGGCGTTCCATCGGTTTTCAAGTTTTCAGCAGATCTCCATAAAATAAAAATTTGATTTCCGTTTTGGGATCTAATGAAATCAGTACAATACCAAAATCTGCTCTAAACATTTTACAGAAAGTGATTTTGAGCGTAAAGTAGGTGCAGCCATATTTCACAAAATTACCGTAAATATATTTCTCAACCTAAAAGTAGTACGAGCTAATTAATTTAAGAAAATGTATTAACGTGACCGTTAACGGAGCTCTCACAAATCATTTTAATCAAGTCTTAAGTCTCTTGGAATAAATAATAAATTTATAGTAAAAAACATAAGTGACTGATGAAAGTTTATATAAATAATTTGAATACCTATGTTTTCAAAGTATTTTATTCCTTTAAAAGACATTTTTCAATGACTTATCCCTCATTTAAATATATTGTGTTAAGAAGCCACAACTTACTAAATCTTAGTATCATACCAATTAACTATACTCGAATAGTACGTGAATTAATCCTGATATGAGGAACTTGTACTTGTTTTTGCTAATTTGCTGGTTTTGTGCCCTGCTAAGGTTTATGTCAGTAACTTACATTCATCTATGATTGACTCTTGTATCAAATATATTTCTCTCTCCTTTAGTTAAGCTCGTTGATGCTAGGTTCCATACCACTTGCATTTGTTTTTGGTTGGCCCAATAAATCGTGCACACTTAGTGAGCCATTAAGACCCTAAGCGTGACAATATTACTTTGAGAAGTCACTGTGCGCTTACTGCGTTCAATAACGATGCTATGGCTTCACAATGGGGTTCGATTATGACTTGCAGTAAGAGAAAAAGAGAGAAGAACGTTTGGTGAGGCTGAAACAACTCGCGATATAACCGGGGCATATTGCTGTTAGTAAAATAAGAGGACAACATTGTAACGCCAACGTATGATAACGAGAGATTTTTCAAAATGTGTAAAGAAGCTCCCAATTGAAGCTCATTATTATTATGCAACGTTTAGTGACGTTTTCACTTTCAACACAGTTCTCAGTATGGTATTTTGTGTGATTGGTCCTCACCGAGACTGGTTTCCCGACATGAATACAAATTGTTTCCAGGATTAGGACAAGTTTCATTAGAGACTGAACTCTCGAAAGGTACCACACCACCGGAGTCTCTAGTGAGAGACCTCCAATGTAGTCTAATCCAACTCCTGGCCCAGGTGAAGTCTCGTCTCCCGTTTATTAATAACCGTTCCCGGAAAAATCCCCGTCTACCGAACTTTCCCGAGCGAAAAAGCGGGAGACAATTATTTCGCAGTACGATTAGCGGTTAAAACTTCGCCATACATCCGGAGCGAAGTTGGAAAATTAATTCCGTATTGTAACCACCTGCCCGTGGAAAGAGGTACGACGCTCCCGAATAAAACCCTTAAAATTAATTTACGAGGTGGTCGGAACTCGACTGGATTTAATTAGCGGCGCACTTCGTCGGGAGAAGTTTGACGTGACGTCGATCGATACGCGCGGAAGAAGTCTCCTGCGGGATTTTCCGGATTTCCCAACTTTTCCCTCCGAAAAAGCGATCGTCTGAGGTTTCCAAGAGGAGCAGCAAAAGGAGCTTCAAAGGCGGTCAACGCGGTTTGGTTAGGGTGTGGGTGAAAGGGATGATAGTTGGTTGGTTTACATTCTTTAGATCCTAGCTAGGTGTTTATAAAGATGAACCACTTTTATTGGGGAAATTAGCAATAAACGCTCTACCATGTTCCCCAAGGATAATTCAGAAGAAACAACTTATTGATTATATTGTCATGAACTGGAGACAGCTGATGTACCAAATAATTGTATGACACATTAATAAGGAAATTTATAGGGATGGTGTATCGCCTCGGTGGTGTCCAGTAGATAAACAATGCCGGTTCTAACCCAAAATTTTTTTTTCCGAAGTCGAATTTTACCAATTTTCGTACCACGTTTTCACCAATATTTGATTTCCGGTGCATTTCTGGCCCAACTCTCCATGTTATTTGAAATGGGGAACAGTTTTCATGCCCAAATGATGAGTTGTACCAAATGGCATCATCGACGTGCGTCACATCTGAAGCTCAGACCACTGAGTTCTGCAACGACGCGCGTGTGTGTGTGTGTGAGAGAGAGAGTGAGTGAGTGAGTGAGTGAGTAAGTGACTGAGTAAATGAGTAAGTGTAAGTGAGGGAATGAGTAAGTCAGTGTGTGCTGATCGTCAACTCGGAAGGGATTGTAAATCATTATATAGGGGGCGTGGCACTTAAGGATGGGAAAAACGCTTTGACAACACCCTCTTAGGATTTTCCCTTTAAAGACCACTCATGGAGTAGGTCTCAACATACGTTCTTGATCTTATTGTACACAACATACATGCGTGCACAACCAAAATAACGAACGGTAGGCTCCTACAGAATTTTGTACCTTACTGTTCAATCGTTATACTGTGTGATAACTTTATATACTGATCTCTTCCGCAGGTATAATCAAGAGCGACGAGATAATGGTGATAAACGGAGCGATCGTCTCCGACCTCGACATGATGTACCTGGAGAGCGTCCTGCAGGAGGAGCTCGCGCTCTGCATGATGATGCGCTCGTCGAGGACGGAGCCGCCCGATCTCGCTGGCATCCTGCGGGCGACCGACGACATCATCGAGTCGCTCGTCTGCCCGCCGCCGCCCTCGGAGCCGCCCGCCATCAGCGAGGAGATGATCTCGGGCCTCATCGTGCCCGCCCCAGGTTGGAGTGAGTAGGGGGAACAATTTATATTAATGATAAATGAGGACTATTAGGGAAATGCACCCCCAATTGTCCTGGTGGCAAATTGAGCGAAAAGTACCTGAGAATATTTGTTGAATAGGCGAATTGGGCGAAGGAATCTCGGGACTGACTTAATCCGACAGGCAAACTGGGCGACAGTAATTTGCGTATTCCCTTGCCCTTTAATATTTTCGTGATAAAGATGACATGAATGGCATGAAGGAACACCCAATCAGAAAAGGCCTCTGAGAGGGTAAAATGTTGTAAACAACCATCCCCATTGTAGTTTGTGTTCCGATATGTGTTAATTTTAACTGTATTTGTCCATGTTGTTTTATCGTTTGACGTCTCACGTGTCGCGTACCCGGAGCCCTAAAACTTTGGTTCTGAGTATTGTTATGTAAAAATACTTACCTTCAACTTCAGTCAACTGATGTTTCTTCTTATATCTAGCGAGAGCCTGATGATGACTGTTAATCAGTCGAAACCGGTCGCTCACTTCTAATAAATTTGTTGGCGAAGACTTAGAGTTTTTCTTCGGATACACATCCCCAACAATCATCCGAAATGAGCCGTTTTCTAGAAACATGACCCTAATAGGATAGTTAAAGATAATCGTTAATTCCATATATGCTTAATGCTAATCACTGGTTGGGACAGGGATAGAGTTGCGTTAAAGAAACCAGGTAGTCAGAACCCACAATAAGCAACTTTAAGCACTAATCCTAAAGCACAGCATAAATCTTAATACTGTGCTTTAAGCTACTTACATATTACCTACTAAGAATATTAAAAGCACTTTTGTAGAATGTGATTGTGAAAAGTAATTGTAATTGTACCGAAACGAGTAATTGAATTACTAGTCAATTACAATTGGAAAGCAAGTAATTAATTACCGCCTCAATTACAATGAAAGTAATTCAAATACTTTTTCAAGTAATTGTAATTAATTACTTAACAACACTGCCTATGGGGTCCAGGGTATTATCTCAGGTATTCGTGGCACAACTAGATAGTCCCCGAACCCCCACAACGAAATCAATACCTACCTCATCACCGTATCCCTCTTAGGCAAGGACAGGTACTCGACCGACTCGGAGAACCCGCCCTCGTCGATGACCGACTCGGGCATCAAGGTGAGCTCGAGGACGAACTCGTTCGAGATCGAGAACCTGCTCAAGACGGCCGAGCAGGTGACCGGTTTCTGCAGGTCGCCGGTCGAGTCGAGGAAGGCGACCAGCCCGACGGGCAGCCTCGTCAGCAACGCGTCGCAGGCGATCATGACGCCCTCGAGGCAGCTCTCGGACGCCGAGAAGCTGAGGAAGGTCGTGCTCGAGCTGGTCGAGACGGAGAGGACGTACGTTAAGGTGAGGTGGGACTTTGATATCTGAAACGTGTGAATTTGCTTTTGGTTGACAGCTGATTACTTTCAATGAGTTCTAGATAATACTGAGGAATATAAGTGACAAAAAAGCACAATGGGGTTAAATTTTTGAATTTCCTCGCTTTTGAGTTCAGTACCTATAATGGTAGATGCAAATTTGTCATTACTGATCAGTCTCGCTTGATTTCTGAGTACGTGGGACGGTTCGTCATTGTTCCTACTTTATTCCTTCTTTGGACTGCGGAAATGTATTATTGGAGCGCATCCACCATTTCATCGACTAATCTGAAACATGCTCATTAGCTTTTGGCTCAAACTTAATTACTTCATATGACCTTAGTGGTTTGATATAAACAAAAATGAGGGGCTTGAAAAATAAAAGAGAACACAATAATATTAAATTTTTCGTTACCTCTCGCTTTTAAGTTCAGTACCTTCAAAATTAGTTATCAGAAGGGAGCGGATTGTATGCAGCAGAAAACTAAATATATGCGAATCTCAGCTAACAGTATAGGCGTTGCTCACTATAGTCAAACTTAACTTTACCTATTCATGTTTAAATTGAGTTAGTGAATTAGGTCAGATCGTTCAAATGACGTGGAAATATGGTGAAAACAGATTCCTGATAAGTCGCAATATTATGTTAAGTAGGGTCAGACCACCTAACATGCCGCACAAGTACATAATTACCAATGAGGTAGAATAGGATCAATTATATTACATATCAAGTAATAGGTAATAGTTGCTGGTAGCAAATTGGTGAAATATGGACGGCACTATGTTTCACCTATATGACGTATTAAGTTAATTTAGTGAGTGTTTCGAAGACCACCTAATAAGTTGAAAATTCTTTTAGGTATCAATGATTAGGTGCTCAATTTACATAGAAAGTAATTTTTTTGACTTAATTAGTGCAGTATGTCACGTTACATTGTAACCAGTTGTCAAAATTAATCAGTTTCAATATTAATATCAATTACAATATTATTTATCTCAATAAGTGATTTTCATTTTTTTAAATTTTACGTAATTTAAGTCAAATGTCATTTAAATATTTGGAAAACAATATGGCGAATATATATTCCCAAACACTATAAACTTGAATCCTTATTTACTATATTTAGTTATATGCAGAAAATAAAATATATGAAGTTCGCATATAGTTATTACTCTCCAGTTATTACTGATATCTCTTGTATCATATAAATGATTCATTTATTACAATTAAGATGTGCTGTTATTAATTTCAGTAGTAACGTTTATAATTGCTCATTGTGATATTTTATATTTAATATCTCAAAGTTTGTTCTGTCAAAATATTGTATGAAATTCATAAATTCTTCATTCCAAGTGGGATTTTTATTTTGAAAGAAATAGAATGTCCCGTTTTAACGTGCCATCGAAATTTAATGGTTTTCCAACAAAATGTATCCAAATATTTCCAAAATACGAATTTTTGGTCTCCCAGAAGAAGACTTCATTCACCAAAGTCCAAAATATGTCAGTTTTAATTTGCACTAGGCTCTTTTAATCCGTAGTACAATTTTTCAGTCCTATTTAAGTAAATTGATATTTCAAGTAGCCCGGATTATTACGTTACATTTTGCATCCAGTCCGCATTTTAGCTGAAAGTAGCCTTGACTCCTTCTTTTCCTCCGGGATGGGACGTTTGGCCGCCGCCGTTTGGCCGTCGCCGTTTGGACGTCGCTGTTTGGACGTAGGGACGTTTGGGCGTAGGGACATTTGGACGTAGGGACGTTTGGCCGTCAGGACGTTTGGACGTCGGGACATTTGGCCGTGGCAAATTTGGTCGTTTATTGCAAACACCTTAAACACAATGTTAAGGGGTAAGATTAAGGATAATACTTTTTCTTGTATTCTGTTTATAACTTAATGACAATTGTTATATGTTCCAGTTTGTAAGACAGTTTAATTAATATATGAATGAAAATACAGTGGATTACCTACCCATACCTATTTAACGTAGGTTTGCAAATTTTACCGGTGGGTAATAAAATGGATGACTTAAATAATAAAATAAATTACATAAATGTATTTTATAAATACATAAACATAAAATAAATTAATCCGAAATAAATAGATACTCACCAAACTAATAAATATTATTATTAGAGTTAGAATTTCATATAAAAGGCTTTCTCATTATTAGAAATATATATTTTCGATATACATAATAAGTATGTATTAAAAATACATATTTTGCAGAAAATGAAAGTTTCTATACTTAATAAATCGTAAATGATATCGCAGTATGAATGAAAGGTAGGTAAACTAGAAAAATGATTCCCAGAATGTCAATTAGGATAATTATGAATAATTATAATTTCTAATATTTTTTGTTGTTCCTTCTCTTGATTTCCAGTAAGCAAAATACATTACCCCAAAAATAAAACATGTATAAAAATGCATAAATGATAAAATTGAATTAAATGACTATTACATACTTTTTGGGGAAAACGTAACATTTTTATATTTATATTTGTGGGTTAAATAATATAGGTAAAACCAATTGTATTGTGAGATATAATAATTGTCATTTAATTATAATCAGAATCCACGAAAACATGTTACCCTTACCCTTACCCCTTAACATAGTGTTTAAGGTGTTTGCAATAAACGACCAAATTTGCCACGGCCAAATGTCCCGACGTCCAAACGTCCTGACGGCCAAACGTCCTTACGTCCAAACGTCCCTACGTCCAAACGTCCCTACGTCCAAACGTTCCTACGTCCAAACGGCGACGTCCAAACGGCGACGGCCAAACGGCGGCGGCCAAACGTCCTAGACCCCTTTTCCTCGCCTTCTTTCCTACGCCAAATCTCATTTACAACTAATTACCAAGTCCCCCGCACATCAAACGCCCTCTAATCTCCCGTCCCGTCATATCCCTCATTGTTCGAATTTTTTCCCGCGGGCGCCGTCCCCGACTCCCCCGTCTCCCGGACTATTCCGGGAAAATCCCAATTCCCCTCGCCTAATTTCGTTACGGACTCGTTAATCCCGAGGCTTTCGTTTTAAAAGTTTCCTGAACAGCGCAGCGACTTTTATATCGTAACGTTTATTCTAATTTATTTTTACAGTTCTTGACACTTATATATTTAGTTTATTCCTCGAGTAATTAATTTGTCATACACTTAACGCGCTAATTTATTTGTACAAGTATCGCTAGTCGGTTTATCGCACTTTTTCACTCATGGCGAGAAGGTTTTTATGTTCCTCTTTGAACTGCGCCGCCTGCGTCAGATAAGAGAGAGCACGCTTCACGCTGATGTTTACATTTCGCGTCACGATATTTATCGCTTTCGTTTATCATTTACCAGCACCTGAACAACCTGCTCGAGACCTACCTGGAGCCGCTCAAGAAGGAGACGTTCCTCTCGAACGCCGAGATCGACGCCCTCTTCGGGAACATCCAGGAGATCGTCTCGTTCCAGAGGCAGTTCCTGCAGAACCTCGAGGAGGCGCTCGAGCTCGAGCCGGACTTCCATAAGTTCGAGTATCCGAGCCAGTTCAAGGTGAAGTATACCGTTTGGTCGATTGGAGATTGACAAATGTGGCAATAGTAACCTTTTCTTGATATGATATCATAAAATTCAGTTCGATGATTTACTTGTAGCATACGATTTTAAAACTTATATGTTTTAATAAATCACTCTTGAAGAAAAACTTTGATAGAAATTTATTAAAAGCAATAGAAATTATTTCAGAATAATTATTATGTTTGTTGACTCATTAAAAATATTAGTACTTAAATGTATAAATGTATTTAAAAGATGTAATTAAACAATTTACTTATTTTAGTGTTAACAGAAAACAACTCATTTTCAAAAATTTTTAACACTTAAGTGCTAAATTATTTTCTCAAAAAGACTACATTCATATATTCAGTTGTAATAACGTTTTACTTAAAACAAGGCAGCCGATTAGAAGCCGTGACATCTCAGGTTGACAACAACAGTTTTATTGAAGAGAACGTCAATATTAATCGCGATAATGTAAAATGGGCGAAAAATACTTTAAATGTTTTTAATAAAGTTACAAGTCTATTTACAGAAATGTTGACAATGTAGTTGAGTTCAAGTACTTTCAGATGTTTTCGTATCTCAAGATACGTACTCTTCTGATATGTTAAACTTTTTTGAACATTTTATACATGATTGTCGTGTTAATCAACGTCCCTTTTCTAATTACATTAATTTTAGAAAAGTGTTTCACGGAGAAAATATACCACGAAAGGCAAAAAAGATTAGGATGTCGCAACAAAACAGGATAAGATACATTTGGACAATTTAATATTTTCTCAATTTTTCTACCCTTATTATGGATACGCCTATGGACAACTGTTTCACTGCCTATCACAATTCGTCAATGGCGGCCATATTTGTAGCTCAACAAATAATACTATCTTATTAGAACACCGGGACTAGTTACATTAATTATATGTATTTTGAAGATAGTAATTAGTATTGTTCACTTTGATGACTAATTTTTGTTTTGTTTTCAGAACGTCTTGTTTTCGATCGGCAGCGCGTTTCTAGGTTACGTAAATCACTTCAAGTTATACAGCTCGTTCTGCGCAAGTCGCAGCAAAGCACAAAAGGTCATACATCCCAGTAAGTATTTAACGTTCAAGTCTTTCTCTCTCTTAGATATTGAAGCATCTTGCTTTAAATTTATCAACCAACGCTTCGAGTATTTATGTCTTCTAAGTCTGAGTATGTACTCATGCATACTTTATGTAAGTATGTTCTAAGTCTTCTGATTAAGTACGTGTAATATGTAGCTGCGATGTTGATTTCATTGCTGATACGTTCAGTATTATAAACACTTTTTAAATGGCTCGGACAAAATTTATATTTTTGATTCTGTGATCAACAGTAATGAGATAAATGCGTCTCCTCTCTTGTGATCGTGATCAATGATGAAAATGGCTGTATTTAAGGGTATTTCAAAAATCTAAATTGAGCCAAAACTTTTGGTTTTCCATCATTGTTTTCAATAACGGCAACAAACCTTTTTTGGTATCCTAGAAGCTTGAGTCTTCGACTATTTTCACATTAGAAACCAAAATTTAATAAAAAAACTTTGACGTATCCTGAAGACCAAAATATTTATTTTCAAATTTTTCGAAAATCGTCTTCTTCACACTTAAGTTCGAAAAATCCAAAATGTTTCACTTGAAGGAAAAAATTTTTACAATTGGCTTTGACAGTAGTTTGTAAACACTTCTTCGCAATTTCAGAAAATTTAACAATCAACACGTTTGTCATGCAGAATTTGGATTTTCAAATATTCTGTTCAGTAATGACATTTTTAGGAAATTAACTTTTTTGGTATTTTAAATCTATAGCGTTTTGCAGAATAAAATTTGTAGTTTTAAATATTGCGATCAACAACTTTAAAATGTTTCTCTTTTAGTATTTAAGTAGATTCAAAAAAAACAAAAACGCGATTTTAGAGAACAACATTTTGATTTTCAAACATCGTTTTTAGTAATATTTTGGACATAAAGTTTTTGGTTTTTGAGAAGGTTACTAAATCAAATTATTTGATTTCCTCAACCATCAAACATTGCCACAAATGGTAACTTTCTATTGCTATTTCAAACAAAAAGCAAAATTAGTAAAACGACGAACCACATTTTGAGTCTACTTTTGATTCTTTAACTCTCTTTTTAGTCATACCTAAAAGCCATTGCGGCCAACAGTATTTAGAAAAAGAGTGTTCTGTAGCTCAGAATGTTGGAAAAAAGATGTACCTATAACACGAAGAATTTGGATCGACATGGGTTGTCCTTAGTATAGTAAACAGAAAATGACTTTTGTGTTAGTAAGAAAATATGAATGCTCAAAATATTTGACTTGAAGAACGCAATGTTAAATTCTTCTTAACTAGAATGAGGAAATTTGTTTTCTGGATGTTTCATATTGATGTCTTTAGCTATTTTATGATTAAATATAACCGTCGTAACCGTGTAAATTGTGTAGGACCGCTTGGAATAAATAATTTTTCAACGCGGAGAAAAATCCGCGTTTCATTAAAATTTCAAGACCTTCTGACACTTCTAATCCCGACCGACAATAATGAAAAGCTTTAACTCGAGAGTCGACGAGGGGGATTTCTCATTTGGTTATGCACTCGCCGGTCCCGAGAGGCCGGGAAACTTTCCAAAACCGAATTAACATCGAGTGTATAATCCTCGCGAGCGAAAAACTCCATTCGCCAAGAGTACGGATTTAATCTTTCATTATTTTCTTTCAGGCGAAGGCCATAAGGCGCTGGAGGACTTCCTCGCAGCGAGGAATCCCAAGCAGCAGCACTCCTCCACGCTGGAGTCCTATCTCATCAAGCCTATCCAGAGAATACTGAAGTATCCGCTGCTGTTGCAACAGCTCAGGAACCTAACTGATCCGAACAGCAACGAACATCAACACTTAATTGGTAAAAATTCTGGACTGATGGGAATTGGGATAAAGTCGATGTACTAAAAGCTGAGAGCATCCACCAGGCGTTGTTTGCTTGAATTTAACTGGATTACAAACCATCCACTCTTACCAAATGTAGTAAATTGTCGCAATCGAAATTTCTTACAACTACTATACGAGCAATGTGAATTGCCTAAATGTTCACTCGTACATATAAGATGCAATCCAAATAAAACACAATGTTCCTAAATGACCAACTAAGGCGCTGTATCTTCAGAAAAAGCAAGAAGAGCCTAAAATTCAAAGTTTTCAGGGTATTATATGCTTCGATTTCTTTATATCTTAGATTTTTGTTACAATTGCCAAGTAATACCGGTAAATGGCTTACCAAAATATGCAACACTTATGCCAAAATGTCCACTTCTAGTTATAAGTTGGTGTTACTAAATTTGGCTAACTAGCTAGCTAAGCTAACTAGTTGAAAATGGCGACACTAACTAATTTGGAAGAAAAGTACATTGTTGTTAAAGGGATTACTGCTTCTTCAAAATAAGTAACATTTGCCTATTTGCCCAAAAGACAGGACTTGCCTAAATGTTTGACATCAGGTTTTAAGATGTTATGCTTCAATTTTTTCATATCTCAGTCTTTGATCCAATTACCAAAGAACCAACACACGACAATAATTAGATATTTGTCTTTCAGTTCCCAATTTGGTAATTAAAATAAACTGTTTTTTAAAAATCCAGTAAAAAGGTAAAAAGTAAATGTATGAAATTCGATGGTTTCTGCTCGACTCTAGACATTTGATCAACCAAAAAAGCAAGAAATGGAAGAAATGAAGCATTTGTCCAAGTGTCATTACACAACATTATAAGATGTTATTCTTAATGTTTTTAACAGTTTAAACTTTTTTTCTAAAAAGGCGAAAATGTAGAAAACAAGCTTTTCCCTGAAGGTATTTCCATAAATCCTATGAAACTCGCTTTATATTTCTTCCTCTAAAAATAACGGTATCAGAATCTCGTCTCAAAGCACACACCACAGTACTTAAGCGTATACCATCACAGTCTTCTCTTCTTGGCATCAAGCTTATCCTTAGTTACCACAACGTTTATACTTACACCAACTGATACCACACCAAACAACATTGAGAACTCTGCGATGTCTGCGTCAAACCCAATCCGTATTGACGTCCAAATTATTCGTTTTCAGAGGCGCTGAAAGGCATGGAAAAGGTAGCAGAGCACATAAACGAGATGCAACGCATCCACGAGGAGTACGGCGCCATATTCGACCACCTCTTCAGGCAACACCAGAAATCATGCAAACAGGTAGATGGAAATACGAAGTAGTGCGCAGGCGCTACCACTGGTCGTTTGTTGAGCAGTGTGGTCTATTCGATTCATCCAGAGCTGAGTTTAATTTCACTTTCAGCCGATCGACCTGAGCCCCGGCGACCTCCTCTACTACGGCGGCGTCGAGTGGCTGAACATCAGCGACTTCCTCGGCAAGATCAAGAAGGGTCTCGAGCTGCACGCGATGTGCTTCGTGTTCAAGACGGCCGTCGTGTTCTTGTGCAAGGAGAGGCTCAGGCAGAAGAAGAAGCTGATGGTACACGGGGCGAAACTTAAAATTCGACCTTTATTGATCCCCGTTCAATTTAAGGGAGTGACCAGTAAAAGTTCCTCGTCCGAGGTGGAGATCATCAGGTACCAGGTGCTGATCCCCGTGACAGAGGTCCAGGTACGCGCCTCCTCCGCCAAGGACATGGACTCGCACTTCCTGTGGGAGCTGATCCATCTCAGGAGTCAATTACAGAGGAGGTCGGAGAAGGTGTACGTGCTCTCCAATAGGTGAGTGGCGGCGCCAACTTTGGACAGCCTTGGGAAAGCACTTATCTTCTTGTTAAGGTGCCGTACGCAATGCGTAGGCGGATCACTGCTTAAGTTGTATAATTGTATGGGAGTCTATTGGTTGATATAATGCCTTTTCTGAATATTGTCTCAACATCTCTGATACCACACCAGTTCCTAACATCTCTGAGCCATGAATGCTGTTTCCGACCTGGACCTCTCTTACCTCCATCAGAATCTCTCCGGCTATTTTATAATTGGGTGCTCTTAAAATATGTCCTAAGTAAGCTACCTTCCTTCTCATGACAATATCCAGTAATTGTCTATCTATCAAACAGCCTCCATTAATCTAAGTTTTATTGATCAAGTTGCTGATCCATATGTTAATATGGATGTGGATGTTAATATGGTTATTTGGCGGGTTATAAATATGGGGTCAATAGCTGACCTGTTTCTTCTGAATCCTTGTTTTTCTTCACAAATTCCGGTTGATATGAATTCTGCTTAAATTGTAGTAAAGAGTTTTAGTACAAAACCCATTAGGCTTATATCTCGATAATGTTGCAGATCGCTTTTTTCTCTCCTCTTTTGAAAATTGGTATCAAATTTTGTTTCCACACTTGTATCATTTTGATGTTAATTGGTTTGGCTGCAAGTTGTAGAAGAATTGTTCTTTCTGATACAGGAAGAATATTTTTAGCCTGTATCTTCAGATAAGCTTTTCTTAATATACCTATACCGTGTCGATGTTGAGGATTAGGACACGGTATAGGTATATTAATAAAAGATCATCTGAAGGAACATGTTAAAAATATTGTTCCTGTATCAGAGAGAACAATTCTTCTACAACTTGCAGCCAAACCAATTAACATCAACATAATAGAAGTGTGGAAACAAAGCATATTGATACCAAGTTTCACACGAGGAGAAAAAAACGATGCGCAACAGTATTGAGACATAGGCCTGATGAGTTCTGTACTAAAACTGTTTACTAAAATTTAAGCAGAATTCACATCAACCGGAATTTGTGAAGAACAACAAGGATTCAGAAGCAACAGGTCAGCTATTGACCTCATATTTATAACCCGCCAAATAACCATATTAACATATAGATCAGAAACTTAGTGAATCAAAGTTAGATCAATGGAGGTCGTTTGAAATGTGGACTTTACAAAAACCTCTAAGGATACCTTGGGTGAACCATATCAGCAATGAAGATATCCGACGAAGGGCAAATGAAGATCGACAATTGCTGGATATTATCCCCCTTTTCTCGCTAACGGATGGAGCAATAAAATCGTGATTTGCGCAATAAAACATGAGCCTATAGTAAATGCTGACTTATGAAGTGGATGAACTGGGTCCATAGACATAATAGAAATATGTAGTTTCGTCACTATTACAGTGCCCCTGCGTTGGGCAATTTTATTTTACTAATCCCCATGATAGTCACCTGTAGTCATCTCCTCTCTTTAATGGGATTTGCTAGTTCACCAGCAACGAATATTCCACGTAGCTATTTCACTCAAAGTACTTACAAAGCTGTCCAAATTTAATACCGTGCACGGCAACTGTCCCCTTACTTACTCTCCACGCGTTGCACTTCCAGTACGGCGGAGTTCAGGAACGCCTTCCTCAAGACCATAAGGCAGATAATCCGCGAATCTGTAAGGAACATGTCGATCCCGGCGACGAAGCCTGGAACTGGTCCCGGGATCATCCTCGTGACGGGGCACAGGACAAGCCACGCTAACAGCCAGACGCTGGAGAGGCCGGAGAGGACCTGTAAGACGGTCGTCGTGCAGGGCTCGCACACGATGGGCAAGGTGAAGAAGAGCGCCAAGAACCAGAGGCACTCGGCAGGGAACATCGATTACGACGGGCAGGACGCGGAGGAGCACCAACAGCAGCAGACCAACGCGGGGAGCTTCAGGTTCAGGAGCAAGACGGTCGGAGACACGACAGGTGACGTAGTGGGCTTCGCAGGACGTTACGGGCTTGTGCGTAGATGGAGATGTGCTAACGGCACCTATCCAGTCGCTAAGTTCACTGCTGATGCGCTGTCAGAAAAAAATCCGAATTCTGTCACGTACCATCATAAAAAGTTAAATTCGAATAAAACAACTTTTATACGGAGCTTTTCTATCGAAAGGCATGGTGGGAAATCAACAAGAGCAAACGAGAAACTTATAGTAGTTCGTTAGTATGACAGAGAACGATGTTTTGCAACGTTGCCGGCCGAGCAGGCAGTCCAAGTCAACGCGTATCGCGGTCGCGTATCGCTTTACACTTTCGGATGTGTGTGGAGAGGATGAATGTGATGTTTCGCGATCTAGCAACATCGCAAAAGTTCTCTCTCTGTTAAGCCAACGAGAAATATATGGCCTTTCTCTCGCTCTCACGTTTATCCCATCCTGCGACTCTGCGTAGAAACGATCTGTATAAACGTTCATAAACTACACGAGGATCTATTCGAACTTCTAGTAAGGTTCGCAATGACCTGGACCCGAAATAGGTCTTGGGTACTTTGAAACATTTGAGGAAACCTGGGGAGATTACTAAGAAACCTGCTGGATTTCTGGTGTGTTACAAGCCTACTTAACATTGTCATATAACAGAACATAATATTGTCCAATGTGATTTCGTACAGTTAGACGCCAGAGCTCATTTCCATCAAGCATGAGTTGAAAGGTCTTTAATTTAGTCCTTAATGTAATAATAAGTTCCTGAAATAAGGTCCTTAAAGACAGTTTACTAAGTCTAGGAAACTGTCTTTGGCCATTCTTAGACTAAGGAATACCCGAGGAAACTACAGCAACTTTCAGTATTTGAAAATATTCAATATAACCAGAGAACATTTCAAAGAACTTTGCAACCAGGTTTCTTTAGATGCAACCTGTAAAAAGCAAAATATTTTTTTTAAAGTTCGCTCAATAATTTTCACCTTCAGTTGTTATAATTACAGCGCAATGTACTCTAGTGTTCACTAACCACCGACATCATACAAATAAAACAAAGTTTTAAGTTAATATATCCAAGAAACTTTAATTAAAAATTGAACAATCATGGTTTGTCAAACCTCCACATATTTTGATAATTAGTTTTTTATGCATTTTTCGATACTGTGATTTCAATTTTCATTTTTGTTGAGTTACTTAAGTTAGTTTTGTTATGTTAGTTACTACTGCGTAGGTCTCATGTGGATTCGACATAATTTATTGAATGCATTTTTAAGTGAACCATTCGATAGTCAATATAAATTCATTGTTATCAAAATGCTCAAAACCGCTGATTTCTTGAGAAAAGTGGAAACTTCAAAAATGCACTTTTGGAAAACGATTGTTTTACAGAAAAATGTCATGCACTTTTAAACTAAACAATTGGTTCTCTTTACAAAATTAACCTTAACATTACACAGATTTTTAAGTTCGGTATTCAAGTTTCAACTTGCCTCAGATTATATTTCCTGAAATATACTAAACTTTCCTGAAAACACACTATTCGCCAACTTTTTAACTGAGAAATGGCTTTAACCTAACTATAGTGTCAGGTACAAGGCAATAAATGGGCCATGATCAGATTCACTAGTTCATCACGATTATTTTAACATTTTATGACACTGCCCCTGCTTCACTACTTGCGGAAAACAGCCCCATTGCCCTGTAGTGACGTCTCACCACTCTTACGCACTCTTACTCATGTAAATTGTTGATTTAGCAGTGATTAAAAGTTCATTTAATTGCACATATTCAGCGCAATGTGCGAACAAGTTCTCCACTCGACTAAGCTCCAATAAGTCGTATTTTACAAAATCCAGGGCCGGCCTCGAAAGCTCAGATCCCACTAACTCGATCTTGTACACCGTTTTGATCAAAAAGTTAAAGGAAAAAAATCGGGTTCACATTGTAATGTACGTGAAGTCGAGAGGGTTCGGATTATTCGTCGCGCTGCGTATACAGCGACGATGTCTATGCGCAATAGACGAAATTCTGTTTCCGTTGGGAAGAATTTGAAATTCACGAGTGACGTTTCGAACTTCGGTTTTCAGACGGGCCGAAGCGCGCCGACCACGAGAAGAACGACGCAGGCGTCAAGTCCGAGGGCGAGGAGGACTCGCAGAGCGGCACCGTGAAACCGAAGGCGACGCTCGGCAAGACGCCGAACCACCTGACGTTAAGGTGAGCGCGACGCTCGACCATAGAAATATAATAAACTCTAGAAAGCCAATAGGTACATCCGAGATTAAGTTAAATGAATGAGATGTAGTGAACGCACACCCACTAAGTGAGTATGCGCAGAAGGTCTTTTCTTGACAGACCTTTGCAAGTTTTTTTGTGGTTGGTATTTTTCATATCAAGTTTGGAATAGATCATATGCGACTATAGGACAGGTAATTGGAGAAAATAAAGTAAATTTGGCAATGCCGCCTGTTGACGCTATGGTCAACATTATTTAAGGGAATTTTTAGGTTAGCAAATGTAATTTATTGTGAACTAATTTAGGGGACTTTTTACCTAAATCAATCATTGTACTGAGCACGTTCTATTTAACACAATGAAGAGTAGCATTGATATTGGCATAAGCACAATAACATATTATTGTGACATGATCGTGAACTCGCATCGGGAAGGTCAGTTATGCGATTAGCAAATTGTTGGAATAAATCAGTATACATAGTACGCTCACTAAAGGAAGGTATATAGTTTGGACTTGATCCAAGTCCCCTTAGATCTAAAACCGATTTGTGGGACTGCATTTCGGGAGGCCCTTCCTTCACATTAACTACAGGCTCTCATAATACGCGCTGATAGTTTACACCGGAGATTACGTCACGCCCTGTCTCTAATCTACAAGACCGTCTACAGTCTTACAACCTGTAGACAAAACTCAGCGCTGTAGCCAATCAACGAAGCTGCAGGATTCTACATACAGTCCATTTATATACAGGCCACTGTACTACCTTCCCTCACCGGCTCAGAATGTGTTAATAACAGGCACACTGCGCGTTATAACAAGAACAGAGCCGGCTTATGGGAGTTGTTGATTCCTTTTTGAGCTATCATGTTTTTTAAGTCGTTTGAAAATTGGTTGCGATTTGTGCTGTTTCCTGCGGTTGCTCTTTTGTTCTTTTCGAACTTTATGTATTTCTAACACTGTCTTTCGTTATGCACTACTGTGAGTTTCGTTTTTGAACGAAGTGTGAAGTGGTCTCTGTTGAGAATGGACTGTATGTAATCTCTCTCGTAGCTCATGGGTGGCTGCGGAGATGAATCTTGTCTCCAGGTTGTAAGGCTGGAGACTGTTGTAGTATTTGGAGATCACGGCTTGTCGTAAATCTCCGGAGTGGACCTGAAGGCGTCTCGTGCAGGTCCTGAGTTGAAGTTCTCGAAGTTCTGGAGAGAGGGCGTGACGTACTTCTCCGGGGTTGATCTGAGGGCGTAACGAGCAGATCTGGGGTTGAAGATCTCGAAGTTAGAAGTTCTCGTAGCTTGAAGATCTCGCAGAACTCTCAGGGCGTAACGTGAGAGTAGTCGTGTAGGGTGAGGTTAGGTCTCCCGACTACAGTCTCACAGTCGGTTTTAAGATGAAGGGAGACTTTAAATCAAGACCAACAACACACGTCGTTTTATACATCTTATGTTACATTCGCTAATAGAGATATTATTTGTTTTGTTACCTTGCACCAAACTGACTTTCTCGAGAAGGGCTCGTTATCACGTTACCTAGACGTCGTGTTATGCTTAGTCAGCTGAGTATTGGGATTTGAACTTGACCGGCTCACGTTCGGTCGCAATTGTTTCCTCTTGTAACGTGAAACGATCGCTAGTGTTATTGATTCGTGTGCGAACGTTAAAACAATCCAATAATATTTTACATAACTATCCTCGCTCTTAATCATGACTTGTTTTCCGTTTGTAAGACAACGCGTGTTAATTTCACTGATTAAATTACGTAAATAGTTCCCTAAAATTCGTTTACAATAAATTATGATTCCTTCGCCTAAAATTCCCTTAAATAATGTTGACGCTAGCGTCAACAGTTTTGGACTTCAATTTACAACAAAAAAAAATACAATGCATGGCATGGCAAGAGCGTAATAATGCTTTTCACAACACGTAAATTTCAGTCACTTCGGGAAATCAATTTGACACACAAAATGGTGATTCTCAATTATAAGAAATGTCCCACTAGTCATTGCGCAGTCTCAGGAGTAGGTAGGTGTGCCCTATGGGGTGCCAGGCTATTCAGAACCGATCGGTGTCCTGGAGTTTATTATATTTCTGTGCGTACGACGCGACGTCGATTTTTGGGTTCTGATGTAGGCAACTTTCAGTACGACCTCGACCCTATCGGCCGGCAGCACCGGGAGCCAGGCGAGGCTGATCCAGTCGTCGCACGCGCCCGAGACGTTCCAGCCGATGCAGGCCGAGGAGTTAGGTAAGCAGGGCGAACGGCAACAGCGTACGGTCGTCAGGGCCGACGTGCACAAGGCGAGGGCGTCGCCGGGGCACTCGCGTCGCTCGACGCCGAGCCCGAGGGCGTCGCGACGCTCGAGCCCGCGCAAGGGCGCGACGCCCCCGGGCGCCGCCGGCCCGTCGCCGCCGAAGAGGAAGTCCTCGCTGAAGCAGCCGTCCAAGTCGCTCAGCATCGAGGCGCCGACCTGCGTCGAGTGCTACCTATCGGGCAAGGCGGATAAGCCCGGATAGCACCACGAGCACTATCACCATCACCACCGCGACGCAGGCGGCGGCGGCGCCCCCTTCCGCCACAGGAGGAGCAGGAGCCTGGCGCTCTCGCGGTTCAGCAGCAGCAGGGACGAGATCAACTGTTGACGAATTTCGCCGCCTCCTCTTCCTCGTTGTACATAGTACTGACTCGCCGCTAAAGTACGCGTCCCTCAGGACACGTTCCCCTATCATTTGATTTCTCACGAATATCGAGTTCGTGCATCAGGTCTCACTTTGATATGAACCGCATAAAATTCATTCGATACACATCCTGTGCCTACGAAGAGTATAATTCCCACTAAATCGTCAACGAAGAATATAACTTTCGGATAAGAGTCCTCGTAAAAAAATGATTTTCCTCTGCATACCCGCGAAGATTATAACTCCAAAAGATTCATAGCGAAAAAAAAATCTCGATGTGTGACTGCGAAAAATATAATTATTCATGTTAATGTGTCAACGAGGACTATAATTTACAAAACGACCGAAGGTTGTCCAGCTTCTCTAAGTTGGCCATGGCAATGTAAACCAAAGGAAAACACATTGTCAACTACTGTATTCAACTTGAGCGACCGGTTTCGACCTCGTCGAAATCATCTTCAGGCTCGCAACAAAAGTATTTTAGGGCTCCTATTGCACGACATGTGGGATGTCACACTACAACTACGCCGACATACACAGATAAAAGATAAAATATACCACACGTCGAACAAGAACATACATTAAGACATGGAGAGTCTTAAAAGTTGGACATGGAGTGTCTAGAAAGGTGAGTACCTCTCAACCTCTTCAGGATGAGGTAGAATAGCTATATCCTTCAGGGTTACCTCCATGTCTTAATGTATGTTCTTGTTCGACGTGTGGTAAGCTTTATCTTTTAACTGTGTATGTCGGCGTAATTGTATGTGACGTCCCACGTGTATAGCAATAGGAGCCTTAAAATACATTTGTTGCGAGCCTGAAGACGAGGTCGAAACAGGTCGCTCAAGTTGAATAGAGTAGTTGGCGAAGACTTGGTGTTTTATGCTTATAGAAAACACAATTTGGAAACTGTTTGTGGAATTTTCCGATATTAATTAGTTTTTATTTGACAGGTAGTTTCAAAGTTGAGACGGTACACGAACTCTAAATTTGCGAAAATTAAATGATAATAAGTGTACCTAAGGACGTGAATTTTAACGGTATACAGGGTGTGTATACGTTGAAGAGAAATCTACACATGGCGATATTCTTGGCAGAAGTGGAAAATACTTAATATCAAAATGTCAAAAGCAATTTTGATTTCGGAAAGCGTCATGATTCATTAGAAAAATTTATTGTCTCTCACAAAACGACATACAAAGTGTAGAAGTTTTCACACATTTCTAAAATCTCAACACACTACTTCAGGTCCTTTGATGCATGGCTTGACATTTTGCCATTAACGCTTATGTACGTAGAATTTCTCAAGAAATGTCGCCAGGTGTAAATTCCCGTCAATCTATACACATACACTCAGTGTACATACTAATTTATTACGCGGATTTTTAAATACGTATTCGAATCGGTGTTGTGTACGTCACACGTCCCATTTTCTCACAAGGTTCTTTTGTTTGGTTGTCTTGGTAGTCTTGCGGTTTGCGCGCTTTTCATCCTTCAATATAAGCACGAATTACACAAACCAGAACAAAAAATTAACAAAGAATACTGATGGACACACCGATTTAACTGTACTTCGTGTTGATCCAAACTTGTTTGATTATCGTTTATATTAGCGATGAGTTTGTTTTGAATGTTTACGAGTAAAGTGAGACGATCTGCGCAGGATTGAAAGGTACCCCATAACCTTGAATATTTCCGGAGCATGCGCAGTGGTAAAATCTGTGACTAAGCCACCTGTTGCGGTACTACTGCACTCCGATCGAACCTCTTTCTGGAAAACATGAAGTACAGTTGCCTTGCACCCTAATTAAAGTGTCGCTGTGCAGCTTTCAAATTTTTTCATCGTTAGAATATCAGGTTTTTGAGTTTTTAGTCGTAAACCGCAGGACGACCATCGTTTTTATTTACGTAGCACTACCCCCGACCCCCCCGCTTCGCAAGTAGTTAGCACGTAGACATGTACAAAGCTTATTAATGTCTGTTGGACTTCGACGACCCTATTTTTGTTTTTTCCGTATTCCCCGATGGGTGTACTTTGGCTTACCACCACGAGGACTGTCAGTACGATCAGCTCAATTTAGATACATATCGATATTTAATCACTTTTTAGTACGGCGGAGCTTTTCGACAAATTTAGACGTCTAGAGTGTTTAGAAACCTTAGCTTATAACGACCTATAAATATATGGAATGAAAACTTATGTAATTTAAAGTATTTGTAGTAGAGACAATCTTAGATATGCTCAGTATTAAGAACGAGAGCGATATGACGATCATTTTTAATACTGAAGGTCTGACGTGGAAACTGACAATGCGAGTACGAGTAAAACGATTCGGTTATTGCTGGGAGACGACAAGAGGATCCTTAAGATTCGTTACACTCACTTTTCATCAATCTTCAGATGGCACTAACCCTATTCATCATTCACTGAAAACAACCCTACAATTCTAGTTCATTAAAATTTTTCCCTTAAATAGGAGTTGTATAATTCAACATCAAGGAAATTTTAAAACTACGAACGTTCAAAGATGCTATAAATAAGTCCTTAAAATAACAACGAATTACGATTCGTTATCATATTTGCATTAAACAATTCCTAGCATTTTTATAATTTTGGTACAATCCCTAAAACTTCTGAGGCAATTTTCAGAAAATTCTGGATTTCGAGAGAACTTCGATAGGTTAACGTTATTAACAAACAACATCCGAGGGATGTTTTCTGTTTGAACTCCAAAGACTATTCCCATATATACTAGGTAACCCCTTGTGGTGTTCCAAACCGCTTTCCCCAAAACTGTAATACAACTCTAAAAACCTAATATTCGCTTGAACTCAAACTATTTGGAATACCCTATTAGTTTAACGATTAGCTTAGTTTATTGTAATTAGCTTAGGGTTCCGAAACGACTTATGAAATCATAATTGATTGCATACGAATGAGTATACATACGAAATATTTTTCAAATGTTTTTCTTAATAACCTCTTCAGGTTCCTGAGATATTTTCTAGGTTTTTCACAACCTTCATAATACCTCAAAAACTCTCTAGGGAATTTTCGGAACGTTGTGAGTAACCTGTGAGTAATCACGTTTTTGGGTTTTTTAATGCGACAAAGAAATTTTCTGAGTTCTTTCTTAAGCTCAAAAGTGGTTCCGGTAAAATCTAAGGAATAAATTACTTTTGTGAAATATTACACCAAAACATTTTTCTTAGTTAATTTTTGAGAAGTTTTCCACAATTTTTATAGAATCCCGAAAGCTCCATAAGGAATTTTTAGAATGTTTCACGGAAATCTCATCATTTTTCTGGGTTTTGTAATGAAGCAGAGAACTTTCCTGGGATATTTCTTGAACTCAGTCTGTTGTTCCGTAACATCGAAGAGTCCAATGATTCTCTAGAAGTATTCCTCGCAACCATACGCTTTTTTCTAAATATTCAGGTTCTTGGGACGTTTTCAGGTTTTCTACAAATCTTAAATTCCCTGAGGAATTTTCAAAAATGTTCCAGGGACGATTTTTGGGCTTTCCAAAAATTTTATAGAATTCAAAAAAACTTCCTAGGAAATTTTGAGAATGTTGCAGGGTAACCACATTTCTTTCCTCGGTTTTGTAATGGAGAACATCCTTTTTGAGGTATTTATTGAATCCAAATGTTATTTCGGTAAACTCGAAGAACCAAATGACTTCCCATAAATATTCTCTTTTTTGTAGTAAACCCTTTAGACGATTTCTAGGTTTTCCACAGCTTTTAAAAACCCCAAAAACCCCATAAGGAATTTTTAGAATGTTTCAAGGAAACCTCATCATTTTTCTGTGTTTTGTAATGAAGCAGATAACTTTTCTGGGATATTTCTTGAACTCGACCTTTTCTTAGGTAAAGTCGAAGGTTTCAATGACCTACTGGATACTATCTTTGCAAAATCCGCTCTTTTCGAAACATTGAGGTTCCTGGGACGTTTTACAGGATTTTTACAAATCTTAAATTCTATGGGGAATTTTCAAAAATGTTGCAGGGCAACCTTACAACCATTTTGGGTTTCGTAATATTGCAAGGATCTTTTCTGGGATACTTCTTGAACCCAAAAGTTTTTTCGGTAACGTCGAAGTGTCAAATAACTCATTTGAAATATTTTTCATAACTATTCTGGTTCCAGGGGCGATTTTTGGGTTTCCTAAAATTTTTATAGAATTCCCAAAACTTCCCAAGAAATTTTGAGAATGTTGCAGGGTAACCCCATTACTTTCATTGGTTTTGTAATTTGTAATGGAGAATACCCTTTTTGGGGTATTTATTGAATTCAAATGTGATTTCGGTAAACACAAAGAACCAAATGACTTCCCATAATTCTTCTCTTTTTTGTAGTAAACCCGCTAGAAGTTTTCCAGGTATTCCACTGTTTGTAAAGACCCAAAAACCCCATAAGAAATTTTTAGAATGTTTCAAGGAAACCTCATCATTTTTCTGGGTTTTGTAATGAAGCAGAGAACTTTTCTGGGATATTTCTTTAACTCGACCTTTTGTTCTGTAACGTGAAAGAATCCAATTATTCTCTAAAAGCATTCTTTGGAACAATACGCTTTTTTCGAAATATTCAGATTCCTGGGGTGTTTTTCAGGTTTTCTGTACATTTTAAAATCCCTGGGGAATTTAAAAAATGTTGCAGGGTAACCTCACCACCGTTTTGGGTTTCGTAATATTGCAAGGAACTTTTCTGGGATACTTCTTGAACCCAAAAGTTTTTTGGGTAACGTCGAAGGTTTAAATAACTCATTTGTAATATTTTTTATATAACTATTCTGGATCCAGGGGCGATTTTTGGGTTTTCTAAAAATTTTGTAGAATTCAAAAAACTTCCCAGGGAATTTTGAGAACGGTGCAGGGTAATCCCATTACTTTACTTGGTTTTCTAATGGTGAATATGCTTTTTGAGGTATTTATTGAATCCAAATGTTATTTCGGTAAAATCGAAGAACCAAATGACCCTTCAGAAATATTCTCTTTGTTGTAGTAAACCCTTTAGACGATTTCTAGGTTTTCCAAAGTTTTTAAAAACCCCAAAAGCCCCATAAGGAATTTTTAGAATGTTTCAAGGAAACCTCATCATTTTTCTGTGATTTGTAATGAAGCAGAGAACTTTTCTGGGATATTTCTTGAACTCGACCTTTTCTTGGGTATCGTCAAAGAACCCAATGACTCACTAGAAGTACTCTTCGGAACCGTACGCTTTTTTCACAATAGTTAGGTTCTGAGACGTTTTCCAGGTTTTCCACAATTTGTAAAGACCTCAAAAACCCCATAAATAATTTTAAGAATGATCATTTTTCTGGGTTTTGTAATGAAGCAGAAAACTTTTCTGGGAAATTTCTTGAATTCGAGACTTTTTGACATTTTCAGATTCCTGGTGTGTTTTTCAGGTTTTTTGTACATTTTAAAATCCCCGGGGAATTTTCAAAATGTTGCAGGGTAACCTCACCACCGTTTTGGGTTTCATAATAGAGCCAAGAACTTTTCTGGGATACTTCTTGAACCCAAAAATTTTTTCGGTGACGTTGAAGGGACAAATGACTCTTTTGAAGTATTTTTCGTAACTATTCTGGTTCCAGGGGCGTTTTGCTGGTTTCCTAAAAATTTTATAGACTTCAAAAACTTTCTACGGAAGTCTGGAAATTACAGGGTAACACCAATACTTTCCTGGGTTTTGTAATGGAGAATATCCTTCTTGGGGTCTTTACTGAATTCAATATATTTCAACTGAAATATATCTTGGGTAAACCCATAGAACCAGATGACTATTCTATTTTTTAGTAAACCTCTTAGATGTGTTCCAGGTTCCAACTTTTATGGAATGCCAAACCAAAAATTCCCTAGGGAATGTTGCAAAGAAACCTTATTATCCCTCCTTGTGTTTTAATAAAGAAAACAATTCATAATGATTAAAAACCATCTCTTCGGCTTCCTGAGACGTTTTCCAGGTTTTCCACAATTTGTAAAGAACCCGAAAACTTCACAAGGAATTTTCAGATTTTTTCAAAAATATTTTATCACCTTTCTGGGTTTTGCATTGGAGCAAACAAATTCTCTGGGATATTTCAGATTCAGATTTCAGATTTTTGTTAGGTAACGTCGAAAGATCCAATGACCTTCTAGAAGCTATCTTGCAACCATACGCTTTTTTTGAATCACAGGTTCCTGGAGCGTTGTTCAGATTTTCTATAGATTTTAAAATCCCTAGCGAATTTTCAAAAATGTTGCAGGGTAACCTCATCACCGTTTTGGGTTTCGTAATAGAGCACTTCTGGGATACTTCCTAAACCCAAAAGTTTTTCCCTAACAATTACTTCTTTGGAATATTTTTCATAACTATTATGATCCCTGGGGCGATTTTCAGTTTTCCTAATAATGTTATAGAATTCCAAAAACTTCCTAGGTTATGTTTCAAGAAAACCTCATCATCCCTCTTTGGTTTTTAATATAGGACCCAACGCAAAATGATTAGAAATCCCCCCCTCTCTCTCTCTTCGTGTTCCTGAGAGGATTTCAAGGTTTTCCACATTTTGTAAAGACCCCGAAAACATCACAAGGACCATCCAGAATTTTCCAAGGAAACCTTATCAAGTTTCTGGGTTTTGTATTGCAGCAAGCAACTTCTCTGGGATATTTCTTTGGTTCAAATTTTTGTTGGGTAACGTCGAAAGATCCAATGACCCTTTAGACTAGAAGCTTTCTTTGCAACCATTCTCTTTTGGGAAATATTGAGGTTCTTGGGCATTTTTCAAATTTTCTGCAAATTTTAAATTCCCCCGGAAATTTTCAAAGAGGATGCAGGGTAACTGCACCACCGTTTTGGGTGTAGCAATAGAGCACTTCTGGGATACTTCCTGAACCCAAAAGTTTTTCCTTAACAATGACTTCTTTGGATATTATTCATAACTACATACTATGATTCTTGGGGCGATTTTCAGGTTTTCTAAAATTGTTATAGAATTCAAAAAACTCCTTAGGGAATTTTGGGAATGTAGCAGCGCAACCCGATTATCTTCCTAGGTTCTTTATTGGATTTAAATGCTTTTTTGGGTGAATTCGAAAACCCAAATCATTTCCCCGAAATATCTTCTTAGTAAACCCTTTAGACGTTTCCCCAGGACTTATACAATTTTTATGGAATGCCTAAAAGTCCCCAGGGAATGTTTCAAGAAAACCTCATCATCCCTCTTTGGTTTTTAATAAAGCAAACAACTCAAAATGATTAGAAATCCCCCCCTCTCTCTTCGTGTTCCTGAGAGGATTTCAAGGTTTTCCACAATTTGTAACACCCTGAAAACACCACACGGACTTTTCAGAATGTTTCAAGGAAACCTTATCACCTTTCTGGGTTTTGTATTGGAGCAAACAGCTTCTCTGGGATATTTCTTGAATCAAGTCTTTTCATAGGAATCAACTCATGAAGTTGTCCTGATCAATTCTGGGTTTTGAGTCGATCTTTAACTTTCTGGCTGACTCTTATAGAATCCCTGGAACTTTCCCAGGATTTTTCCACAAGTTCCACAAATTTCCAATAATGAACTCGAAAGAGTTTCCCTGGCACACCCTAATCCATGGCGGATGGTAACCAGGCGACCCAACGCTTCGACATACAGAAAACTTTCCTCTCCAGGAAACCTCATCGATTTTCCAAAATTTTCCGGGTTTCACTTAAAATCTCCAACGCTTCGGCGCACAGAACCTTTCCTCTCCAGGAAACCCCATCGATTTTCCAAAATTTTCCGGATTTCAATAAAATCTCCAGCGCTTCGGCGCACAGAAAACTTTCCTCTCCAGGAGACCTCATCGATTTTCCAAAATTTTCCGTGTTTCCCTAAAAATCTCCAGCGCTTCGGGGCACAGACAACTTTCCTCTCGAGGAAACCTCATCGGTTTTCCAAAATTTTCCGGAATTCCCCAAAAATCTCCCAATTTCGTACCAATCCGTTCCCTGGATAACTCGTCTGCCGGCAATGACCGATGGTCGCGTCGTGGTGTTGAAGCAAAGTACAGTAACGAAGGGGGAGACGGACGGGACCTGTTAAAACTGACCAGTTGTGTGTATTGTTATAGGGTCGCCCGTGTGGAAGCCAAGAGACAGTAGTTTAGAGGCGACCTCCTCTTCCAGTCTCCCGCGCAAGGGCAGAGACCACAATATGGCGGCGGCGCTAAGCGCTTCGCGTAAGTCTTTGATTGAGACGGGCGGTGGCGGGCTGGAGATACACAACTCGTACAACCAGCAATAAATGCATACGAAAACGATATAACTGAATATAGCGAATGCGGGAGGAAAGATTAGGCGGAGACGACGTTACGTGTGTGTGTGTGTACAGACATATATAATAAATGTGTATCTATCTGTGGGAGGCTCCAAGCGGGCGTTACGCTCTCCCACCCTAAATAGACCGATTCAACTTAAGTTACCTTAAGTGTAGGAGACTTAAGAGTTGTTACTTCAGGACCATACTGCGCTCACTAAGGTACAATCTACTCACTTTGGTCTGGGAAGGGTGGGATTTTGTAACGACCGCCTCGAGACACCCTGTATATATATATGTAATGCGGAAACTAGAGCGAGAGCGAGAGGTAGTAAAACATGATACAGAACAAGTCGTTTTCGACATTACTAACTCCTAAATTGTAATCCAAAGAACACTACACTCACACAAACATACAAACACACTTACTCACCTCCTTGCCTGTTGTTCGTACGTTACGTCTGATACGGTTTGGGGAATTTGCATGCGGTCTTCTCGCACCAATCCGGATAAAGGCCGTCCCTTCCAGTCACCATTCAGATCAGTCCTTTCCAGCCTCAAAATAAACGAAACAGTTTTTAGTAAAATTTAGCAAAACTTTCAGAATTTGGAACAAAGAAAACAGTTTTCGAATTTGCTTGTAGACCAGTTATAAGACGTGGCAAATATTTCCGATTTCGTAAACAAAATTGTTTCTTTTGCAGATTACAAAACTTCTCCTACCAAACTGGAAAATAAACAAATTATTGTTAGATAATTGGTACAGAACGGCAAAACTGAGCTTCCAAAAAACTCTTCCAATTTGGTAAGACAAAATGTGTTTGTCCAACAAAAGTCTCCAACTAATGGTGAAAAGGTTTAGGACATTTTTGACGTCCAACCGAACTTTTCGAATTGTAAACTATGGAGATGGTTGTCAAAATTGATTAGAAGAGAAAAACATACTATTTAACAATTGCAGTGCTTTGCAATGACTTTTCAGGACAGTTTAATCTTCCAACCAAACTGTCCTATCTCAAAAGCAAAGAAATATTCTGTACACTAAATTTCAGGTTAGCTTAACCTTCCAACGGATATTTCCAATATCACAATTAACACAAAAGTGTTCAAATAGTTGTTAGATACAGTTGTAAGCAGTCTAATTTGAAAACAAAGAAAACACTTCTTAAAATTCCAGATTAATAGCAATAACTGTCAACGACAGTTAACAACAAAGTCTATATAAATGAAATAGTTATAAATGGTTTTCAGAATGTTTCAACCTTCTATCAAATCTTACAAATTTGGATACAAATGAAACCAGTTCTAAAATGGTTCTTAACAACCTTCCAACTAAAGTGTTAAATTTGGGAACTAACAAAACCAGTTTTAAAATGGTGTTTAGGCAGAACTTCAGTCATCCATACTGAAGATTTCAGAGCATCCAATAAAACTGTTGAATTTGTAACCCATTAAAGCCTAACTAAGAATGGTTTTCAGAGCCATTTAACCTTTGTAATAAACATCTAAATTTGAACATCAGCAAAGCCAATTTAAGAAATGGTTTCCAGGGCAATTTAACGTTGCATCAAAACCTTTAAAAGTTTAAATTTGGAGACTAATAAAACCAATTTTAAAATGGTTGTCAAAGCAATTTAACCATCCAATAAATCTTGGAAGTTTTGAAACCAATAAAATCAGTTTACCGTGGTGTTCAGGAAAGCTTCAATTTTCTATAAAATTCCTTAATTTGGAAACCAATCAAATCAGTTTTAAAATGGTTTTCAGACCTTTCATCAAACCTTATAAATTTGTATACATATAAAACAAATTCTAAATTGGTTCTTAATAACCTTCCAACTATACTGTTAAATTTGGGAACCAATAAAACCAGTTTTAATATGGTTTTCAGGTAGAAATTTAGTCTTCCACATTGAAGATTTAAAAGCTTCCAATAAAACTGTTGAATTTGTAACCCATTAAAGCCTACCCAAAAATGGTTTTCAGAGCAATCGTACCTTTTTGCTAAACTTTTAAATTTGGAAACCAGGAAAGCCAGTTTTCCAAAACAGTTTAATGTTCCATCAAACCCTTCAAATTTGGTGACCAATAGACGAGTTTTAAAACAATGATCAAGGTAGTTTAACCTTCTAACAATGTTCTTAAGATTGGAAACTAATAAAATAAGGTGAAAAATGACTCTCAAAGAAGTTTAACTCTCCATAAAACAGCACGTAAGTTTGGAAATCAACAAAAACACCTTTAAAATGGCTATCAAAGCAGTTTAGCATTCTGATAAAATTGGTAAGTTTATAAACCAATAAAACCAGACTCAAAATGGTTTCCAATCGTCAATTTAACCTTCCTTCAAAACTTATCGATTTGGTTACCAACGAAACAAGTTTTGAAATGGTTTACAGGTCAGTTTAACTCTGCATCAAAACTTATAAATTTCGTAACCAATAAAACCACTTTCAAAATGAGTTTCAGACAGAATTTCGGGTCTTCCAGACAGACTTCTGAGCTTCCATCAATTTTTAAAGATTGGCATCATCACAACCAATTGAACTCCTCAACTAAACTTTTAATTTTTGAGACCAATAAAGCCAATTTTAAAATGGTGTTCAGGCAGAACTTCTGTCTTCCTTACTGAAGATTTCAGAGCTTCCAACAAAATTTTGAACTTGTAACCCATTAAGGCCTACCCAAAAATGGTTTTCAGAGCAATCGAACCTTCTCACTAAACTTTTAAATGTGGAAACCAGCAAAGCCAATTTAATAAATGGTTTCCAGAACAGTATAACGTTCCATCAAACCCTTAAAATTTGGAAACCAATAAGACGAGTTTTAAAACAATGATCAAGGTAGTTTAACCTTCTAACAATGTTCTTAAGATTGGAAACTAACAAAATAAGGTGTAAAACGGCATTTAAAGAAGTTTAACTCTCCATAAAACAGCAAGTAAGTTTGGAAATCAACAAAAACACCTTTAAAATGGCTATCAAAGCAGTTTAACCTTCCGATAAAATTGGTAAGTGTAGAAACCAATAAAACCAGATCAAAATGGTCTCTAATAGTCAATTTAACCTTCCATCAAAACTTACCGATTTGGTTACCAACGAAACAAGTTTGGAAATGGTATACAAGTAAGTTTAACTTTGCATCAAAACTTGTAAATTTCGTAACCAATAAAACCACTTTCACAAGAAGTTTCAGACAGAATTTCGGGTCTTCCACACAGACTTCTGAGCTTCCATCAATTTTGAAGTTTGACATCATCACAACCAATTTAACTCCTTAACTAAGCATTTAAATTTTGAGACCAATGAAACCAGTTTAAAAATGGTTTTCAGGCAAAACTTCAGTCTTCTTTACTGAAGATTTCAGAGCTTCCAACAAAATTTTGAATTTGTAACCCATTAAAGGCTACCCAAAAATTGTTCACAGCAATCGAACCTTTCCATAAAATTTTTGAATGTGGAAACCAGCAAAGCCAACTTTATAAATGGTTTCCAGAAGAGTTCAACGTTCCATCAAAACATTAAAATTTGGAGACCAATAAGACGAGTTTTAAAACAATGATCAAGGTAGTTTAACCTTCTAACAATGTTCTTAAGATTGGAAACTAATAAAATAAGTTGTAAACTGGCATTTAAAGAAGTTTAACTCTCCATAAAACAGCAATTAAGTTTGGAATCCAACAAAAACACCTTTAAAATGGCAGTCAAACCAGTTTAACCTTCCGATAAAATTGGTAAGTTTAGAAACCAATAAAACCAAATTCAAAATGGTTTCCAATCCTCAGTTTAACCTTCCGTCAAAATTTACCGATTTGGTTACCAACGAACCAAATTTTGAAATGGTTTACAGGTCAGTTTAACTTTGCATCAAAACTTATAAATTTCGTAACCAATAAAACCACTTTCAAAATGAGTTTCAGACAGAATTTCGGGTCTTCCAGACAGACTTCTGAGCTTCCATCAATTTTTAAAGTTTGATATCATCACAACCAATTCAACTCCTTAACTAAATTTTTAAATTTTGAGACCAATAAAACCAGTTATAAAATGGTTATCAGGCAAAACTTCTGTCTTCCTTACTGAAGATTTTAGAGCTTCCAACAAAATTTTGAACTTGTAACCCATTAAAGCCTACCCAAAAATGGTTTCAGAGCAATTGAACCTTTCTACTAAACTTTTAAATTTGGAAACCAGCAAAGCCAGTTCAATAAATGGTTTCCAGAACAGTTTAACGTTCCATCAAACCCTTAAATTTTGGTAACCAATAAGACGAGATTTAAAACAATGATCAAGGTAGTTTAACCTTCTAACAATGTTCTTAAGATTGGAAACTAATAAAATAAGGTGTAAAATGGCTTTCAAAGAAGTTTAACTCTCCATAAAACAGCAAGTAAGTTTGGAAATCAACAAAAACACCTTTAAAATGGCTATCAAAGCAGTTTAACATTCTGATAAAATTGGTTAGTTTATAAACCAATAAAACCAGACTCAAATTGGTCTCTAATAGTCAATTTAACCTTCCATCAAAACTTACCGATTTGGTTACCAACGAAACAAGTTTTGAAATGGTTTACAGGTCAGTTTAACTTTGCATCAGAACTCATAAATTTGGTAACCAATAAAACCACTTTCAAAATGAGTTTAAGACAGAATTTCGGGTCTTCCAGACAGACTTCTGAGCTTCCATCAATTTTTAAAGTTTGATATCATCACAACCAATTTAACTCCTTAACTAAACTTTTAAATTTTGAGATCAATAAAACCAGTTATAAAATGGTTTTCAGGCAGAATTCCAGTCTCCCATTCTGAAGATTTCAGAGCTTCCAACAATATTTTTGAATTTGTAACTCATTAAAGCCTACCCAAAAATGGTTTCCAGAGCAATCGAATCTTTTTGCTAAACTTTTAAATTTGGAAACTAGCAAAGCCAATTTAATAAATGGTTTCCAGAACAGTATAACGTTCCATCAAACCATCAAAATTTGGTGACCAGGAAGACGAGTTTTAAAACAATGATTAAGGTAGTTTAACTTTCTAACAATGTTCTTAAGATTGAGTACTAATAAAATAAGATGTAAAATGGCTTTCAAACAAGTTTAACTCTCCATCAAACAGCAATTAAGTTTGGAAACCAACAAAAACACCTTTAAAATGGCTATCAAAGCAGTTTAACCTTCTGATAAAATTGGTAAGTTTAGAAACCAATAAAACCAGACTCAAAATGGTTTCCAATCGTCAATTTAACCTTCCATCAAAACTTATCGATTTGGTTACCAACGAACCAAGTTTTGAAATGGTTTACAGGTCAGTTTAACTTTGCATCAAAACGTATAAATTTCTTAACCAATAAAACCACTTTCAAAATGAGTTTCAGACAGAATTTCGGGTCTTCCAGACAGACTTCTGAGCTTCCATCAATTTTGAAGTTTGACATCATCACAACCAATTTAACTCCTTAACTAAGCATTTAAATTTTGAGACCAATGAAACCAGTTTAAAAATGGTTTTCAGGCAAAACTTCAGTCTTCTTTACTGAAGATTTCAGAGCTTCCAACAAAATTTTTGAACTTGTAACCCATTAAAGCCTACCCAAAAATGGTTTTCAGAACAATCGAACCTGTTTGATAAACTTTTAAATTTGGAATCCAGCAAAGCCAATTTAATAAATGGTTTCCAGAACAGTTTGACGTTCAATCAAACCCTTCAATTTTTGTGACCAATAAGACGAGTTTTAAAACAATGATCAAGGTAGTTTAACCTTCTAACAATGTTCTTAAGATTGGAAACTAATAAAATAAGGTGTAAAATGACTCTCAAAGAAGTTTAACTCTCCATAAAACAGCAAGTAAGTTTGAAAATCAACAAAAACACCTTTAAAATGGCAGTCAAAGCAGTTTAACCTTCCGATAAAATTGGTAAGTTTAGAAACCAATAAAATCATACATAAAATGGTCTCTAATAGACAATTTAACCTTCCATCAAAACTTATCGATTTGGTTACCAACGAACCAAATTTTGAAATGGTTTACAGGTCAGTTTAACTTTGCATCAAAACTTATAAATTTCGTAACCAATAAAACCACTTTCAAAATGAGTTTCAGACAGAATTTCGAGTCATCCAGACAGACTTCTGAGCTACCATCAATTTTTAAAGTTTGATATCATCACAACCAATTTAACTCCTCAACTAAACTTTTAAATTTTGAGACCAATAAAACCAGTTATAAAATGGTTTTTAGGCAGAATTTCAGTCTCCCATTCTGAAGATTTTAGAGCTTCTAACAAAATTTTTGAATTTGTAACCCATTAAAGCCTACCCAAAAATGGTTTTCAGAGCAATCGAACCTTTTTGCTAATTTTTTAAATTTGGAAACCAGCAAAGTCAATTTAATAAATGATTTCCAGAACAGTTTGACGTTCCATTAAACCCATAAAATTTGGTGACCAATAAGACGGGTTTAAAACAATGATCAAGTTAGTTTAACCTTCTAACAATGTTCTTAAGATTGGAAACTAATAAAATAAGTTGTAAACTGGCATTTAAAGAAGTTTAACTCTCCATAAAACAGCAAGTAAGTTTGGAATCCAACAAAAACACCTTTAAAATGGCTATCAAAGCAGTTTAACCTTCTGATAAAATTGGTAAGTTTATAAACCAATAAAACCAGACTCAAAATGTTTCCAATCGTCAATTTAACCTTCCTTCAATACTTACCGATTTGGTTATCAACGAAACAAGTTTTGAAATGGTTTACAGGTCAGTTTAACTTTGCATCAAAACTTATAAATTTCGTAACCAATAAAACCACTTTCACAAGAAGTTTCAGACAGAATTTCGGGTCTTCCAGACAGACTTCTGAGCTTCCATCAATTTTGAAGTTTGACATCATCACAACCAATTTAACTCCTTAACTAAGCATTTAAATTTTGAGACCAATGAAACCAGTTTAAAAATGGTTTTCAGGCAAAACTTCAGTCTCCCATTCTGAAGATTTCAGAGCTTCCAGCAAAATTTTTGAATTTGTAACTCTTTAAAGCCTACCCAAAAATGGTTTTCAGAGCAATTGAACCTTCCATTAAACCTTTAAATTTGGAAATCAGCAAAGCCAATTTATCGAATAAATGGTTTCCAGAACAGTTTAACGCTCCATCAAAACATTAAAATTTGGAGAACAATAAAACGAGCATTATCAAGGTTGATGGGTATTTGGATAGCAAAGAAACAAGTTTTGAAACGGTTTACAGATCAGTTTAACTTTGCATTAAAACATAAAGTTCGTAACCAATCGAACCAGTTCCAAAATTATTTTAAGACAAAATTACAGTCTTCCAGACAGATATTTAAGACACAAATGTAAGAGAATTTTTGAAAATGGAATTTGTGGCTCAGCCGGGATTTGAACCAGGTTTAGTTGGTAGAATATCTGACGCGAAATTGGGAGACCCGGGTTCAAATCCCGGCTGAGCTACAAATTTCATTTTCAAAAATTCTCTTGCATTTGTTTCGTATACTATTAATTAATTTCGAGAATATGTTCCATCTAATTTGAAAGCTGTTTTCCAAATAATTTAGCATTCCAACGAGTTCTTCCAATCAGAGTAGAGTCTAATATTTCAACAGAACTTCCCAATGGATCCATTTGCAAGTTTCCCCCGTTCCGCATTGATTCATTAAACAACGAAGCTTTACTATTAAGAACAAAACGTCAAAAATACATATCATTACTATCGTTTCCGATTGGGACTTGCAACGTGTCTTTATCCGTACAGTGCGACCGGACTCGCTTGAATCGATGGACTGTTAAGCGCGTATTATTACTATATAATAATAAACAAAACAAAAAAAAACGAATTGTTGATAAACTTAATTGTTATGATAGACGAGGGGAGAAGTGGGGAACTTAGTGACTTTACCGACTGAGGGAGCGCATCGTCACTGCACCTTTTTTGATTTTAAACGTATTTATATATATTATATATATCCTTCGAGATTTAAAGGGAAAGAAAGGTAATGTGAAGTTAATACAGGGGATATTAAATCGTAGGCTTTTATCATTACGTTCCGTTGATACTTTTAGAGTTTACGTGTCTTCGATGGAAGACTGGTTTCGTTCGTTAGGTCCTGTCACGAGACAACTTATTTGCGACCAGATATGGTTTTTGAATTTTTTACAAATAAATAAATAAATAAATAAATAACTGACAAGAACCCTATGCAATCAAGTGAATTAGTAGTTAAAATATATAATGAGAAAAAAAGATAAAATTATGGAATAGGAAACGTCATCCTTATTATTATTATGATTATTATTATTATTATTATTGAATATATAAAATTTAGTAACATAGTTGATCCGTAAGTAGATTTAATGAAATAGATATGTATTTTTAAAGGACAAAAAATACATGATAGTTTAATAATTTAATATTAATCTTATGTCATTATAGACACTTTGTCGAGTCAGGGGAGGCGTCGGCGGCGCTCACAACAACAACAACAACAACAAACAACAACAACAGTGCCGAAATTCTACAAAACCGTCGACGTCTCCCGAACGTTTTACGAGAAATCACCCGACACTCTCTTTCTGACACGTGGCCCATCGATCAATCGATCAATCGTCGATCGATCGATCGGTCCGCGCATTCTCAGCTAAAAAAAGTGAAATAATGTTAACGTCGCACAATTACCGTTTAGTTCTAACGACAAATATTATTGATTGTTTGGATTTTCGGCGAGGATTTGCTCAAGCCGACACTTTACGCATTTTACGAGGGGAGAAAAAGAGGAAAAGATATTAATTATTATGAACAAGAGAACTAGTCGATTAGGTTAAGTTTTTTTATTGAATAATGGATACTGTAATATGTTGTGTATATTCCGTTGTTTGTACATTTAATAATTTGTTTATTTGTTGCATAATATTGAAGAAGGTTAGGTCGTAAGGTTATTAACGAGAACGTATTTCATAATTGTGAAGGTCGCCGGAGGGGGCGACGCCGGAGGACGACACGTTTTTCCTTGAATCACGTAATAACATGGCAACGTCGGTGACGCGGTGACGTCACTTCTCACCAAAACCGACAATTATCCCGTCTCGGGAACCTATAATATTGTTACATAGTTGCCGCACTGCTTACCCGAAGTTTCCCTCGTATCGTGACGTTCCGGCGTCCTCCCTTCGACGGTTTAAGGGATGATCGGGGCCGCCGTGCCCCTCGTGGCGATCTCAACGGAATGAAGTGCCAAAATCGAATCAAAACTACCACAAGAATCGAATTTAACTCGTAGCAGAACAGTACGTCGACGTATACATGAAATATCAACGCGGGACGACGGCGACGTCGATCTCCTTGCTCTCACAACTACGTACGTTCTCGATTCGTTTCTCGAATTGTTCGGTTCGATATTATATATTTGTTCGTTTCGTTTTAGGGTTAAGTGATTCCTGTATGTCTGTATGTATGTAAAATCAACATAAATGTGCGTATGTATGGACCTACGAAAAGGAAAATTTCAATTATACAAATACAAAACAAAAAATGTGTTTGTGTTTCATTTAAGGCGACTCGTAACAAAAACTTGTTACATTACAACTTCGCGTTGTAATGAAGTGAATTTTTGAAAGTCGTGGATAGGCCACATGTCCTACCAGTAACTTTAAACTGGACAAACCTCAGATAGATGGCGCAACATGAGAGAACCCTCAATCTACCATTGCTAGTTTGTCTGGTGTAGCTTGCAGACCATTTTCCCGTATGGTTTTCAGAAACTACACGGATTTGTAAAAAATGGATTTAAGTTCTACTTCAAAGTTGACGCTGTGCTGTAGGATGCTATTACCCTGAGGGGATGCTACCCCTTCTCGGGGGTGAAACATTTTTCATTAAAAATAACACCGGGCGTTGTAATGAAGTGAATTTTTGAAAGCCGTGGATAGGCCACATGTCCTACCAGTAACTTTAAACTGGACAAACCTCAGATATATGGCGTGACATGAGAGAATCCTCAATCTACCATTGCTAGTTTGTCTGGAGTAGCTCATAGACCATTTTCCCGTATGGTTTTCTGAAACTACACTGATTTGTAAAAAAAATGGATTTAAGTTCTACTTCAAAGTTGACGCTGTGCTGTAGGATGCTTTTACCCCGAAGGGATGCTACCCCTTCTCGGGGTGAAAAATTTTTCATTAAAAATAATACCGGGCGTTGTAATGAAGTGAATTTTTGAAAGCCGTAGATAGGCCACATGTCATACCAGTAACTTTAAACTGGACAACCCTGAGATAGATGGCGCAACATGAGAGAACCCTCAATCTACCATTGCTAGTTTGTCTGGAGAAGCTCATAGACCATTTTCCCGTATGGTTTTCTGAAACTACACGGATTTGTAAAAAAATGGATTTAAGTTCTACTTCAAAGTTGACGCTGTGCTGTAGGATGCTTTTACCCCGAGGGGATGCTACCCCTTCTCGGAGGTGAAAATTTTTTCATTAAAAATAACACCGGGTGTTGTAATGAAGTGAATTTTTGAAAGACGTGGATAGGCCACATGTCATACCAGTTACCTTATAACTGGACAATCCTCAGATAGATGGCGCAACATGAGAGAACCTTCAATCTACCAATGCTAGTTTGTCTGGAGTAGCTTATAGACCAATTTGCAGTATGATTTTCTGAAACTACACGGATTTGTAAAAAATGGATTTAAGTTCTACTTCAAAGTTGACGCTGTGCTGTAGGATGCTTTTACCCTGAGGGGATGCTACCCCTTCTCGGGGGTGAAACATTTTTCATTAAAAATAACACCGGGCGTTGTAATGAAGTGAATTTTTGAAAGCCGTGGATAGGCCACATGTCATACCAGTAACTTTAAACTGGACAAACCTCAGATAGATAGCGCAATATGAGAGAACCCTCAATCTACCATTGCTAGTTTGTCTGGAGTAGCTTATAGACCATTTTCCCGTATGATTTTCTGAAACTACACGGATTTGTAAAAAAAATGGATTTAGGTTCTACTTCAAAGTTGACGCTCTGCCGTAGGATGCTTTTACCCTGAGGGGATGCTACCCCTTCTAGGGGGTGAAACATTTTTCATTAAAAATAACACCGGGCGTTGTAATGAAGTGAATTTTTGAAAGCCGTGGATAGGTCACATGTCCTACCAGTAACTTTAAACTGGACAAACCTCAGATATATGGCGTGACATGAGAGAATCCTCAATCTACCATTGCTAGTTTGTCTGGAGTAGCTTATAGACCATTTTCCCGTATGGTTTTCTGAAACTACACGGAATTGTAAAAAAATGGATTTAGGTTCTACTTAAAAGTTGACGCTGTGCCCTAGGATGCTTTTACCCTGAGGGGATGCTAGAAACATTTTTCATTAAAAATAACACCGAGCGTTGTAATAAAGTGAATTTTTGAAAGCCGTGGATAGGCCACATGTCCTACCAGTAACTTTAAACTGGACAAACCTCAGATAGATGGCGCAACATGAGAGAACCCTCAATCTACCATTGCTAGTTTGTCTGGAGTAGCTTATAGACCATTTTCCCGTATGATTTTCTGAAACTACACGGATTTGTAAAAAAATGGATTTAGGTTCTACTTCAAAGTTGACGCTGTGCCCTAGGATGCTTTTACCCTGAGGGGACGCTACCCCTTCTCGGGGGCGAAAAATTTTTCATTAAAAATAACACTGGGCGTTGTAATGAAGTGAATTTTTGAAAGCCGTGGATAGTTCACATGTCACACCAGTAACTTTAAACTGGACAAACCTGAGATAGATGGCGCAACATGAGAGAACCCTCAATCTACCATTGCTAGTTTGTCTGGAGTAGCTTATAGACCATTTTCCCGTATGATTTTCTGAAACTGCATCGATTTGCAAAAAAATGGATTTAAGTTCTACTTCAAAGCTGACCCCTTCTCAGGGGTGAAAAATTCTTTATTAAAAATAACACCGGGAATGGATATATTAATCAACTGTGAGCATCTTTTGTCATATACATGTTCTCTGAAAGTCAATACTTTTCGATTTATCCGCAACTGAAAATGTATTTTTTTTTACCAAAAACACATTTATTCAATCGGTTCTTTGCGAATTACTCAAGAAGTAAGTTTTTTTTCAGAGAATCAAGAAGAGATTTTACCAAAAATGCGCATCGTCTCAGATTTTCAAAATTTTGATGTCAATCTATTGGGAGAGAAACCCTGAAGCCAAAACTGGAAGAAGTTTTCTCATCGAAAATTTACTTCTCTAGTTACGTGATTTGCAAGGATATAAGAATGTATGTACCCACACTATTTGGTCAGCGAAACTCAGATTTGGCCAGCGACACTAAAAGGCAGTAACAATCTTTTCTGCAAAATGCCATGTCAGAATTCAAAAGTTCATATTTGTGGTCCAAGATCGAAAAAGTTTCAATCACCTTGTGATATTTCAAGTTTTGCCAAAAATACGAACCCTATGAAATTTTCAAAATTTCGATTTCAAACGCTTAGGGAAGATTTCCTGGCTTCTTCTCATATTAAAATATCTCGAAAACTATTTCGTCGGGGAAACCCAAATTTGGAAAGCAACCGCAAGAGTCAATCTTTTAACTTTTCATTGCAAATTTCCTGTCATAAGTCAAATTTCACAATTTTGGTGGGAGACGGTAGAAGGTTAATCTCTTGCAATTTTTGCAAAACATGCGAACCATTTAAGGTTTTCAAAATTTTGGCATCAAACAATTGGTGGAGAACTCATGATGCCTAAAATGAAAGCCGCTTCCCCATGGAAAATTTTTCTCTTCGAGATAAGGAATTTGGAATAATAAGAATGTTTGTTTCCACTAACACCTCGAAAACACTAGGTTGAAGAAACTTAAGTCTGGCCAACCACCGTAAATAAAAGAACCGTATAAGGTACAGCACTGTGTACCTTGGAACATCCATCAGATGTTACATTATATGAGACTAGCTAATACTGAATTTATAATAATGTTATTCTAGAGTACCTATCCCAGCAGATAGATCTAGGTACTAGTTAGCTGGTAGGTGTGCTAGAATTTACAATGTAGAGTTGATATGCCCCGAACATGCTGGTTCTAATGGAGCAATACTGTAAAAGTAAGATGTGAACTGTGCAACAATTCAGAATATCTCATTGGAAGAATCTGGAATGCAGATAAAGTGCTAGGTTAAATAATTCATCCAGGCTTGGAATATAACTTTAACAAGACAGTGGACATCGTTCAGCATTGAACATGCTAGGTGCTTCGTTATTTTGAGGTTAGAATCTTGTTCTGCTAGCAGAAGGATGTAGGCACAAATGTCTACAGTGTGCTAGAATGTAGAATTTTTATGGAATGATCTTTGATTTTAAACAGTGCATCGAGTTGTGGCAGCTAATGGATTTATTACTTTGGAATATATAGTACAAGTCACTTGGGTACCTACTTTTTTGAAAAAGTGGATGAAGCTTACCGAAAGAGAGAATAAGAATTTCAAATTTTCCACCGAATTATGGTAACTTATAAAATTATGTAAGAAGCAACGATGGGGGTCTATCCTGCTAATTTCATGCCAAAATTCGAACCGTGTCAGATTTTCAAAATATTGATTTCCAACGCATGAAAAAACTTCCTGAAACTAAATACAAAATCTTTCCATATGGAAAATATACTTGTCGAGTTAAGTAATTTTGAAGGGTAGGTATACTTTGTCCTACAAAAATTTCAATATCACGAAAACTATGGGAAGAGAAGAGTTGAAATTTGGCCAGCTAACTCGAAAGGGGCCTATCAACCTACCTACCCTGCGAGTTCCATGAAGAAATCCAAAGGTTCACAATTTTCACAAGTTTCACAATTCATATCGTGATAATAAAGCTCAGTATGCTGTGAGTGACCCAAAGTGATAATGGCATATACTGCCAAAGATTAGAACAAAGTTTGAAAAGCCTGAAGCAACAAACTTTCTGAAAAATTCCGAGACAGTTTTCCATAACAGGAATATATTCATTGAAAGCAGTATGGCCGTATTGTTTCCAAGATGTTCGAAATTTAGGCTAGGATACAGGTAGAAATCTAGATATTTGGTCTCATTTTCGAAATTACAAGGCTATTTGCAAGGTTAAGAGAACCATTTTCAATTAACTAGGTTTTCACAAATGAGCCCTTCATTAATACTTATTAGATAAGGCATACTCTCATTCATCTGCAGCAAACGGTATTATTTTTGAATTCACTGCAAAGTTTTAATAATCAGAATTGATTAGCAGGGAGAAAATTTACTTTTGAGTTTCTTAACTTTGAGAAATAGGAATTTATTGGTGCGCAGTCTGTTAAATGTCAAAACTTACGGGATATGCTCGTTAAATAGTAAATACTAACCTCCCTGTACTTCTCGGTCTAATAGAGTCCAAATTAACGTTACAAGCACACTTTTCTTCCATCACTTACTCAACTTAGTTTCACTGAACTGAAGCTTCCTTACTGACAAATCTGGGAAATCAGACTTGCGATAACCAATCTACTACGTTTTTAATACAATATACGATTCCACTACTGTGAGGTCGCGTCGTCAATCCCACTTTGCAACATCGGAAATATCAGCATTCCGAACTTTATGACTAGTTAAATGATGCAATTCGCTTTGCGTGTTGGATGCGTAATTACTGCTAAACCTTACTAACTCAAATTAAGCTTAATTTGAAGTTAATGCTCGAAGATATATGGGTTGAAAGTATAAATTCGTTTAGCCCAGTATTAATACCGTTCTTAGTTAAATTAATAGCAGATGGTATTAACACTCAGGGGCCAGACTGGCGGGCACAAGAGATATACTTTCGCCGAGCAGAATGTTGTAACTATTAAAAAAGGAATAGGAAAAGGAAAGGAACTTAAGGGATTGATGGGAAACATCTCGTCTTGACAAATTTTAGTACGTTCTAACGTGGAAAATGAGATGGAGATAGAGAGAGTTATTTGTTAATATTATTTTGCGGCGGCAGAAAGCGTGTTGTAAAAATGTCTTTTTTGGTGGTACCACTGTGGTCTTCTTGGAAAAAGTAAAGGAACAATTCAACATGGATTCTGTTCTTTATATGTACCTACTATGTTCTAGGACGAAGACCTATAAAAAGTGATATAAATACTCCTCGTTCTCTTTTATACACGTATTTCTCCTAAAAAAATCTATTGTTCCATCCCTAAAAATTACAAGATTTTAATGTGTTTACGTAATATATACTTGTAGATACATAGGTACTTAATATTTAATGCATTTTATGAAGACTTTTTTCTGGGACTTTCCTTGGTACTCTTTTTCCGGGGACTTTTTCCCAGGACTTTCTTCTTTGGTGCTTTTTTTCCAGGGACATTTTTCCTAGGGACTTTTTTCCGGGGACATTTTTCCGGTTACCATCGAAGGCCTTTTCAATATCGAGTATCAGTACTGTGGTCGATTTGTTGATGTTACAGTTTGTCGTGACGCTGTGTCACTTTTGCTAGTTGCAGTATGGTACTGTATTTTTCTCTGAAGTTGAACTGCACTGGTGATAATGTGTTGTTGAGGTTGATGTGTGTTTTGAGTCTGTTGTGGATGATCTTTCCTAGGATTTTGCATGTTGGTGGGAGTAGGCTTATTGGTCGATAGTCTCGACACCGCCGTGTCACGATTTACACACCGAAAGGGTTTTAAAAACGTCGACCGGCCCTAATTTCGCCCATCGGCCGATCCGCAACGTTCCGTCGGCCCGCAACGCGCACAAATCGCGCGCGTTATTAGTCGAAACGGACCGGAAACCGATGTTTACGACAATCGACCGGGGTGGGGGGATTCCCCTGCCTCGGTCGACCGAACGTCCCCTCTCGTCGATTTAATGCGGACCGGCGCTCGTATTGTCTCCGGCTTTACTGCCGCAATTATCGCGCTTACACATACACGTACGTACACACACGTACCTCTCCTCCGAGCGGCGGATAAAATAGGGGCGAGGGCGAGATGTTCCGCTCAAAGGGGTGCGTAACGTATCACGCGATCGTACACGGGATTGCGACGGTAATCGAGGGTGAAAACTCACCTGTTGGGAGAGGCGGCGGATCGAATGCGTTCCACGGAATTTGAGGGAAAACGATGTCCAAAAATTATTTTAAAAAAGTCGTACGCAAACGAAATTCATAGCGGAATCAAAAGGAAAATAAACGACTCCAAGTCTTCCACCAATATAATGCAATCTTCTTACATAAAGGTATAATACCATACAAGCGACCGGTTTCGGTCATAAGGCCATCTTCAGGCTAGAGACAAAACACAGTTACAAATGGTGCAAGAATAAGCATTGTAACACCCTGTGGGTGTTTAAGGGATTTTTCTTTTATATCTATTAGATTTTGTAACGTTAGGAAAGAAGGACCCTGTATATGAATGGACTTGAAACGCTACGTGATTTATTCTTCATTACGTAACACAATAAGTCGGTAATTAGAGCATACTCATATTATTTCGTAAAATGACGCGGAAACAGCTGACTTGGATGCGCTGAATTCGTCACAATATCTGAGGTCGAAAATCGGACCTTGCATCTTACTAGGCAGGTAACAGCACTTAAGTAATTAAGAGGGCGGACTTTATGACGTAACGCGGTTATTCATAGGTTCAGTAGAGGAATTTCGACCAATAATTACAATTTGGGAGGTAAATTTTGATCGAATTTTGGTACTCGGAGTAGGGGAGTCGAGGGCTCTTGGTAAGAACCCAGTTAAGAGTTAGGGAGTCGGTCAGAGACCGAACCCGGAGTCGGTCAGAGGCTGAACTAAGAGACGGTCGGGGGACTGTACCCCGTCCGGTCGTGGTTTATAGTGAAGGAGCTATTTCAGGTCGGGGACCTTTGAGGATTATTGAAGTTTTATTCGCTAGGGCAATGTCAAGAGAAGGAGCTATTTCAGGTCTGGGACCATTGAGGATTATCGAAGTTTGACTCGCAAATGCGAAGTCAAGAGAAGGAGCTACTTCAGGTCGGGGACCTTTAAGGATTATTGGAGTTTCACTCGCAAGGGCAAAGTCAAGAGAAGGAGCCATTTTGAGGTCGGGTACCTTTGAGGATTATTGGAGATTGACTCGCAAGGGCGAGGTCAAAATGAGAGGATTAATAAAAAATATTGAGAATAGAGTTAACAAACTCTCGTCACACACACAGACGGCTTTAGCAACAAACTATCACACATAAAATGTGAAGTCCGGCACAAAACAAAACAAAACATTACCTCAAACATAGATCCTAACATATCAAACCTAAGAATTCAAAATTGAAACATAATTGTTAAAGGCTTGTTCGTTTAATAACGTCGCGTGGGGGTTCTTGGAAGCTTTCAAAATCTCAAGAATTTCCCATAAATTGAGTTTGTTGCTTTTATTACAAATGTGTAAAATTATAAGATGTAATTATTGGAATATATGGCAAAAGTACCACGGCCGGTAGCCATTTCTGGCGAATTCGCAGGTTATTAACTTAGTATATCGGAATAGTATATGAAATGATTACCTGGATGTAATTCGAGCAAGAATCAAAATAATTGTACGTACTTATTGAAATATATAATATATAAATATAAAATATGTAAATAAAATATGTAAATATATAATATATATGAGTATATAAATATACTCATTGAAAATGTTTAAGTGTGTTATATTCATTTCTATGAAATGAGGCAATGAATTTCCATTAGTTTTTTGTTAAAAATAATAAACGAGTCCCTTTGTTGTTTAAATTAGTTATCTGTATAACTTTCCCTTCGAGAACTAATTTTAGAAATTTATTAAAAATTATTTTAGGCCTTTAGGATTATAGGGTTTAGATTTAGGTTATTCATTTTTAGGTATTAGGCATTCAGAAATTATTGAAAACTCAAATTCAACGTCGATTTCCATTAGATACGAAACAACTTGTAAACATATTTATCCTCTAGTACTTGCCACCTACTCGCGATTTTACAGGGCATTCCATCCTCTTAGTTCGCCATTTCCTCAGGGTAGACGTTGTGTCACTCAGAAAATGTTCGAGTGCGCAATTCACGCGCCAGAATTATAATTTCAAGCCATTCGGGAGTCCAAGAACGAAACATCACTATGCTAACTCACAAAACTCACACCACAACTCACAAAACTCGCGTTAGCGGAGACGGATGCGTCCGATCTCGATCGAACAATATGTTAGACTGACACACGGTAATTAAGGTTCGAAGCGAGAGATGAATCTCTTAACGTAATTGTGCTGATAAGCGGCGATGATTCAAATATAACCGATATACGATTCCTTTGTTACTGAAATGGCCGAAATAGTACGGGTGTGAAGATAGCCAAAAAACGTTCTCGGAGAGATTGTCAAATATTTCTATCTACTTACTGTTGCTGATACTGATGTCGACGAGAAGAACAAGTTAAGGTTGCCATTGCTAACTTTGACTATGGAGTAAATTTTTAATCAAAATTGATATAAAACCTTGACAGTCGTAAACTGGAGACTCACCACATTTACTAATTCTTTACGTAAATTTGACCTGAAAAATTTCACCATTTCAGTCGAAAAAAACTAATAATTTTCTACCAAACACATTTGGTTAAATAATTTATATGACGTACATTTTTTGAAATATCCCAACTAAGGTGTTAGGTGGGGGATAAAGTTCGATATGCCACATAAGTGGAAATAACTAATTTTGTTACAAGCTAAGCATGATCAAGTAAACGTAGTTTAAAGCGAATCCACAAATTTTAATTGATATATTAAAACCGAATTATTCCTTAATAAATTTATTAATTTATTGTAATTTATGTACTAATCAATGTAATTGCAGTAGTAAAACTTGCTTAAAACAAAAAGAACCTTACGAAAAATTTTAAGTAAAATTCAGATACGAAAAAGTTCACCAATCACCAAAATTATTAATAATTCATTAACTCCTTTGCCCTCCCCATGTAACATCTCTTTTTTTGAAACATTGATTATGCCTAATATTTCAAATAGGAAACCACACCAGAGGGCGTCTAGATGAAAATTTTTAAACTTATCCCCAATATTTATTTATATTTAAGTTCCCGCTAATTAAACGCAATAAAATAAGAGAGAGGGGGGTGGTAGGTAGGTCCCGCTCCTAAGTAGTTAAAAGTTTCTTGTTAGGAATCTCGATCTCGAGAGGGTGCAGATGTGTATATCAGTGTCCGGCGTCTTTCAAGGGTTGTTACTTCGTTCTTTATGGCCTCCGAACTCTTAAATTAGTCCAACTTTACACAAGTGTTCCTAATAAGAAAGTGCTAGAAAATATCGCCGAGGCACGCTGCGAAGAGGTCCCCGCGGACGAATTATTCTCCACTTGAAATATTGCCATTTTAACTTTTGTTACTATACATATAAAGGGGTGGGGAGATAACGACATGTCGAGGCATTTACAAGAAGATACAAAGGGGAACGAAGGGGAATTCGGCCGGGCTCAAATCAAAGTTGGAATGTATTTGGGTAAATAGTAATTTTTGCAATAAAATATTGCTGGTTTTGCTGTAATGCAAAAATTACCAAATTTTATATTTTAAGTATTATTCGCGAATTACGTAAAAATGGGGTACTTAAGATTGTCAACATGTGTACTACCAACGCATGTTGTAATGTTTCTTAACTATTTCAAACCATACATTTTGCCATATTCGTGTTAGCTGAGCTGCCAAATTTCTATTGGCATATTACCAATTTTATGTAAATTTTAGGTATATTTATTTTCAAAGTCTATTAAAGTCTGTTGTATATTTTGCAAGCTGAAGAGCTACCAGAAACTTATACTTAAAACAATCTTTCGTGTATTAATAGCAACAATAATTTGATTCAAAACAATACAATTCATTTAAAATCATCTCACATTCATATTTAAAAAGGCATAAAATCAGTGAAAGTTGTTAAAAGTATAGAAACAAACTTGTGGAAAAATTTAAAAATGTCTTTTACAAGATAGAACATAATGATTTCTGTCTGACATTTTATTTGGAAATCATTGATTTCACTGGCAGAGAACTTGAAATAAGTATTAATAGGATTAAAATAATACGTTATAGGTATCTACTAATTAATTAAAAAATACCCTATTACAAAAAATAGGATTAAAAAAAATTTCTGTACTCATATGCATTCCATATTAAACACAAAAAAAAATTGAGAAATGGTTGATTTCAAAATTACTTTTAGTAATTTTTCATCATATATTTTGCAATTTAATAATATAAATTTATAAATTTTTCATATTTCGGACATTCTTCGTGACAGTTGCGTAAGAATATTACAATTACACCATAATCTGTAATTATTCGAATATATGGCAAAAGGAACAGGGTGCGTTCGCCATTTCTGGCGAATTCCCCATTGTGTAATAGTATACGAAACGATTACCTGGGTGTAATTCGAGCAAGAATCAAAATAATTGTACGTACTTAGCAATGAAAAAAAAATACAATACAACTGGAAAAATTCGAAAATCATCACGATTACAATACTCTCTCTTACTATATGAGTATCCCTTATGAGAAAGTAACAATTGTTTGCAGTAAATTGGAAGCAACAGTGACAGTTTCTAATTATAAAGAACCAAAATTTGGAATAATCTGTAAAATTTGTGAGAGTAGATTTCCAAAAATAGACTCGTTGAAAGTGTTTAAGTGTGTTATATTCATTTCTATTAAATGAGGCACTTACTTTCTATCAGCTTTTTTTTTAAAAATAATAAACGAGTCCCTTTGTTGTTGGAATTAGTTATCTGTAGTATAACTTTCCCTTCGAGAACTAATTTTAGAAATTTATTAAAAAATATTTTAGACTTTTAGGACTTCGATTTAGGTTACCCATTTTTAGGTATTAGACGTTTAGAAATTATTGAAAACTCAAATTCAACGTCGATTTCCAGTAAAAAACTTGTAAATATGTTTACCCTCTAGTACTTGCGGTTTTACAGGGCATTTTCTCCTCTTAGTTCGCCCTTTCCTCAGGGTAGACGTCGTGTCACTCAGAAAATGATCGAGTGCGCAATTCACCCGCCAGAATTATAATTTCAAGCCATTCTGGAGTCCAAGAACGAAACTTCACAATGCTAACTCACAAAACTCACGCAATAACTCGCACAACTCGCGTTAGCGAAGACCGATACGACCGATCTCGATCGAACAATATGTTAGACTGACACGGTAGTTAAGGTTCGGAGCGAGAGATGAATCTCTTAACGTAATTGTGCTGATAAGCGGCGATGATTCACATGTAACCGATATGCGATTCCTTTGTTACCGAAATGCCCGAAATAGTACGGGTGTGAAAATGAAAAGACGTTCTCTGATAGATTGTTTATTACTAAACAAATGTATCCCATACGATTTACCACACTAGGTGTTGTTGGGGGTTGATACATGGGGCACATTTACAAAAAATCAAAATAAATATTTTAACCACATATACCATATTTTACACTAAAATTTTTGATTGGAAAATATTCTTTTATACATAAAGTATCCCCCTGAAACAGTTTCAAGTCGAAAATCAGATAAATCAAGTAAAAGTTGTAGCTATTAGTTCAAGCCTAAAATCTGGTAAGAATTGGTTAAACCATTTTGGAGAAAACTGAGAAAAACTGAAAATTCACAAAAATAAAGATCAATCAAGATAACGATAACGGCAATTGATAAGGATTCAATAGTAAAATAAACTTACGAAGTTTTAAAAAAAACATTGGACCAATTTTTGAGATAATCCAAAAAACTCCAAAAAACCTAAAAATTACGAGTAAAATGCTCTCTTCCCTTAACTGATTCTGATGAATTTTATGTGATGTCAAGTTTTCATGGGAGTCGGTCTAGATACAAAATTCCAACTCTCCACTATTTATAGTTTCTGAGAAAACGTTGGCTACGTACATACACACACACACAGACATTTTCGAAAAACATGTTTTTCGAGTTCAGGGGACCTCAATACGTCCAGAAATGCCAATATCTCAAAATAGAATATCCGTACGATTACAATACTTTCTCTTACTATATGAGAAAGTAAAAATTATTTATGTATAACATACGTACTTACCAGAAAACCAAAAAATATAATCTCTTCCATCTTGGTTGTGTGCGAAGGCGCTCTCCGATGATCATTTTCTGGAAAGAGGATAAACCGAGTTATAAAGAATGAACATTGAAATCTCATTTTTGTAAAATAGACAAGTTTAAAATTACAAACAAAATTTCCGTTATAAGATTATATAATCAGATAACAAATACATTTCTTACTTTTTTACAATTGAATTTTATATATCTCATCATTTCCAATTATTGTTCTAAGTAAATTTTACCTTACTATGTGAATTTGAAACAAATTTAACAATCTCTAAATGTAGCAGACACCACAAACTCAGATTAACTGCACAATCTTAAAAGGCACAATTATTTGGTTATTTGTGTTAAATTTACAAGATTCACTAATAATGATAGAAATTAATAAGATATTAATTTTAACTTGTAAATATTTCTTTGGCGGGATACTTACCACTTACCCAAGGATACCCAAGGATTCCCAAGGCCCGAATCTCATCTCTCCTCTCATGTTTGGATCCTGGAGGCACGTCTTCTTTTTCCTTGCCCCCAAAAACATCAACAATCTAGGACTTCTAAATGCTCAAAAATTAACCCTAACAATCAAAGCTTTGAACTGACGTTCACGTGTAAATTTGAATGCCACACAGAATCAATGTAATTTCGAAAAGATTTGCGTGCTTCCAAAATTATCTCTAGGAGCCTTTAGGAAGTCCGAGAGCGAGACATTAGTGGTGAGAGGTGTTTCATTCACAAAATTCACTTTCACAATCACAAGCACCATGCACCAATGCACCATGCACCATTGTACGATATCCTCTCACGACCGAGTGTTAACAGTGACTGAGAGAGAATTACACAATTAATCATCTCGACACCTAATAACGCTTATCTTAACGACGATTTTATTTTAACGACCTTTTTGCACACTTATTGTTATCGGAAGTTCCTTATTACGTAATATTAGATTTTTGCTCCTAATATGTAACACTTATAACGAGATATTTTTTGTTTGTGAATTATTCTAGAAAGTTTTCCAATCGTTGAATACTCCTAACAGTAAATTTTATTAAATTAGAGGTATAGAAAAATTGGAAAAAAACAAGGATTAACAATATTGGTTTACTTCAAATATGTAAAGAAATTGGAGGAAAATGTCCTGTATATTGTATATACAGCTACTTATTAGTATAATAAATTAAATAATGACCTTAAATTATTGCAAATTGTATAGTACTTCTAAATAAGACTTCAATTTTTTATTTAAAATCCGTGAAAAATTACCAGGAACACGAATATCAAAACAACATTTATAAATGTATTCCTCGCAATTTTATTAACGAAAAACTTTATAAAAAATTAGGCAAATCTGTAAAATTATTTTTGAGGGGGAGCAGTTTCTAAAATCAAATTTCCAATTACATATATTGAAAATATAGATCAAAGTGAATAAAATGAGGCTTTCTATAGTTCTCTACTATAACCCCAATAACCGCGTTTTTTAGGTTGAAAACAGGCACTTTCTAATGAACAAATACAAACCCTCATAAACTGATTAATATTTTTTAACCAAATTTTAAGGGATTCTTAATGATAGCAAAAGGCAATGTTTTATGCGAGTTTCGAGATCATTTGTGTTTTTTTCTTTGTTTATTGCAAATTCAAATTTCGACGTGCTTTGCAATTGTTTGAATAAATTATATATAATTTTTTTAGCAGGCCTAAATGAAGCTCTTTACAAAAACCTATAAGGAGAAAAATGTCTAGTACATACTCCTTTTTGTACGTGTTTTTTAAATTAATTTAAGATAATAATTTTTTTCAGTTTTCGCCATTTAATCAATGTTTAAACAACCAAAATAATACTAAATAATTTAAAATTTCTTATCTGGGAATTCTTTTTATCGTGACATCTAAGTTGGTATTACTGCTGTTTCCTAGACATCTGTCAATTTTCACACCATTTTCAAATTTAATTTCTTTGTTTGCATAGGTGAGCAAAATTGACGTATTAAGTGATTCATAAGTGATATAATCAGATCATTTCACTTTCATTAAATGTAAAAGGAATACCCCATAAGCCACAACCTTAGATTCATATAAATACATACCCCCGCCCCTAGGGTCTTACTGTATGGAAACAAGGAACCGTGAGGTTTTTATTTCATGATACACCTTTCAAAACACAGAAACGAATAGCTTATAGTAACAGTTGCATACTTGCATCCCATCGATGCGGCGGCCATATTTATTTTTTAGCATTAGGGAATACCAACCCAACAAAAAAATTACCAAAAACAATGCTTTAATATGCCCCACTAAAGCACTGTTTCCGGCCATTTTAGTGCTAGAATAGCGTCATCTTATTGCCGGAACATAGAAAGAAAATTCTAGTACTAGAAAAAGAAATTTTACAAAAATGTTGGGCCATGTTGATTGGGACAATTATTGCTGATTTAGTTTGACCCGGTTTCGTACCGTGAGATGGTCTAGAGACAATATATGCCTTACGTTGATGTAACTTTGGTAATTATTTTCCAAACATTTTCGAAAAACCGACGGTTTCGACATTCGCATCAATTTTTTCCCTCTCTCTCTCTCCATCTCGCTCCTCGACCGCAAGTGCGGCTACGGACTTTTTCCCCGAGCCGAACGTATCGGCAATTAACGCCAGAAAGTCGGTTTCGCAACGTTTCGCAACGTACGAAAATCCGCCGCTGCGGTCGCGACACGCGGGAGGCACAAAAAATCCGTACGAACTAATCGCGTTTCGTTATTACCTAAAACAGTTTCTAAAACGGCGAAAATGCGCAAAAATGACGCGTCCCGCAAGTACGGACGTCGTCGTCGCTTTCACCGGACAAACGTACAATCCGAACGATCTCGACGCGTAATATTCCGCTCTTTTTCGGTTTTTCTGAGGTGTTGGGTAACGCCGCGAGGTTGGACAAAAAGTCAGGTCTCGATCAACATTCGGGTTATTAATTTTTTTCCCCACGCCAGGAACACGTTTTACGTGTCACTTTTAATAACGTTTCCAACGCATTGTTTGCTGAATTTTTTCCTACGAGTGTAGACAGAAATTACAGAAACTCGATTCGATTTAAATGCGATGATAATCGACTTCGGGCAAGGTTCTTAATCGACTTTCGATACGGTAGTGAACGACGAAGTTTGTCCGATGAATTACAACTGAGATTCGGGAAATGTGCAGATTTCACATAACACAGCACATCTGTATACTTTACCATTTTGACTATGGCATTTTGAGTCGAGTGGATTCTGGTAAACTAATGAGAATTCACCGTACTATTCTTTAACCTACTTTTCCTTCAAAATATCAGTTTCTGAAAATTTTCTAAAATATAATGTAGTCAGTTGAAAATGATAGACCGCGCAAGCTCAACGTCTGTACATTACACGTCGCGCTCGAGAGTAATTCTTATGACGTGGCCTCCCCGCCGATCGGCATCGGCGCTGCTCGCCCGTGTCTCTGAGTGATTCCCCCGGCTGGTATGGGGAATGTATTGATGGTGGTATATAGTCGGGCAGCACGGCCTTGGTAATGACGGTAAGGGCTGTGTCACACTGCCTGATAAAGGACGATAACTGGCCTGTTCACTGTCGGGTGGCTGTTGTCGCGGGGGTGTGTAGCTTACCCTCGAGTGGTGAGTTGATCATACTGAACCTGAAGTCCCAGTTGATTTGCGCGTCGTATCTGGGGGGTTTTCGGAGGCCGACAGGATTGGACTCGCGGGCAGGAAACCCTCAGATGAAGACGTGAAACGTTGACGCTTTGGGTTGTGGCGACTGCTGTAATGACGTCCGTCCTTTGTTTTCACCAGAAGACCAGGATGGAGCCGTTGGAAACAAATACCACTAAGCACAAATGTCACTTTGGTATTGTTCTTCACACTTCTGATGTAGTCAGTTGTAATGATAGACCGCGCAAAGGGGTGATAATAATATATTTATAATAGTACGTTACACGTCGCGCTCGAGAGTAATTCTTATGACGTGGCCTCCCCGCCGATCGGCATCGGCGCTGCTCGCCCGTGTCTCTGAGTGATTCCCCGGCTGGTATGGGGAATGTATTGATGGTGGTATATAGTCGGGCAGCACGGCCTTGGTAATGACGGTAAGGGCTGTGTCACACTGCCTGATAAAGGACGATAACTGGCCTGTTCACTGTCGGGTGGTTGTTGTCGCGGGGGTGTGTAGCTTACCCTCGAGTGGTGAGTTGATCTTACTGAACCTGAAGTCCCAGTTGACTTGCGCGTCGTATCTGGGGGGTTTTCGGAGGCCGACAGGATTGGACTCGCGGGCAGGAAACCCTCAGATGAAGACGTGAAACGTTGACGCTTTGGGTTGTGGGCGTGTCGTTCCATAACGACTGCTGTATTGACGTCCGTCCTTTGTATTCACCAGAAGACCAGGATGGAGCCGTTGGAAACAAATACCACTAAGCACAAATGTCACTTTAGTATTGTTCTTCACACTTCTGATGTAGTCAGTTGTAATGATAGACCGCGCAAAGGGGTGATAATAATATATTTATAATAATTAGTACGTCTCAACGTCTGTACATTACACGTCGCGCTCGAGAGTAATTCTTATGACGTGGCCTCCCCGCCGATCGGCATCGGCGCTGCTCGCCCGTGTCTCTGAGTGATTCCCCGGCTGGTATGGGGAATGTATTGATGGTGGTATATAGTCGGGCAGCAATAATAGGCTTCTTGGGTAACATCATGCGAATTTTCCGGATAGTTAACACAATTTCATTGCACTTTCCGAAAAAGTACTGAAATTGACGTAAACCCAAAAATTATGAAAAAGGAACTTGGTTAAATTGTCAGTTTTTTAAAAATTTACTAACGGATAATTGGTACGACCAAAATTATGGAATACTTCTCTACCGAATTTGATGTAAAAGTTACATTTTGGGAGAAAATTAAGTTAATTTTGGAATACTCCAAAATTTTTAATACAAATTTTGGAATTTTGGAAAATTTTAAAAGCGAAATCTATTGAAATTGGTACAAGAAGCAGATTTATGGATTCTAATTGAAATGTGGTTGGATTTCTGGAATATTGACATTTGTAGAAAAACCTCCAAATTCCCTTTATAATTCAGATTAGGTGCCTATTTAAGCACTTCTTGCAGTTCCAGTGAACGAAGTGTGAAATGGTCCGTCTTGTCGAACTTGTAGTATTTGTAGTTTCGGTGTCCTGGTGAAGTTGCTTTTGACTTACTCAGGAGCTCTCTGGGTCGCTGGCTTCTTTGCTCGAAGGACCATGAACGAAGTGTGAACTGGTCCGTCCTTTCGAACTTGTATTTGTAGTTTTGGTGTCCTGGTGAAGTTGCTTTTGACTTACTCAGGAGCTTTCTTGGGTCGCTGGACTCGAAGGGCTCGAAGGACCATGAACGAAGTGTGAAATGGTCCGTCTTTTCGAACTTGTATTTGTAGTTTTGGTGTCCTGGTGAAGTTGCTTTTGACTTACTCAGGAGCTTTCTTGGGTCGCTGGACTCGAAGGGCTCGAAGGACCATGAACGAAGTGTGAAATGGTCCGTCTTTTCGAACTTGTGTAAGACGGATTTTATTTATCTATTACTTTATACCTATTTTACTTCCATTCCCCCTGCTTTTCAAATTTTTATTTATATTTCACCTAGAGAAAAAAACACGTGGTTCGCCTTATATGAGATAAGCTCGAAATTCCGTTCTTAAAGTGGAATATTATCGAAACACGACTCAAGTGTCGGGCCCGTCCCTAAGAACGGGAATAAGAACTGTGCAAAAGACATTCGTATTGAGCAGAGTAATTGGAAGATTCCACTAATTATTGGTGAGTTTATCACTGAGCCATTCATTCTTAGACTGTTGATTAACTATCTAACTCTTTAATTAATTAACCATTGATTTTTACAACTGAGAAATATTCGTAGTTGTCTCTATTTGGTATTCCAAACATTATAGTCAGTCACTGTTAACACGGTGCCGCCTTTTATCTCAAGACAGGGTACTTCGCGCGTTTCTCCCTTAGTACTCATTGCACGTTCTTGGGGTAATTGCCACTAGTAGGTGACGGGTACCTTGCGCGTTACTCCCCTGGTACCATTGCACGATCAGTGCTAGTGTATTGCGTTTTCCTAGGATCTCGGGTGGTACTTCGCGCGTCTCTCCCTTAGTACCATTGCACACTCGGCCCTAGATGTTTATGATATTGTTGTTTCCTAGTAGCTGGGGCGGGTACTTCGCGCGTTTCTCCCTTAGTACCCCCTGCACGCCCAGTACTAGTGTGTTGAGGTCTGGTGGGTATTTTGCGCGTTACTCCCCTAATACCCATTGCACAAGCCAGGCGAAAATAGAGAGAAAAACGATGAACTATTATACTGTCTGATTTAGATTTGTTCTGATTACTTGATTCTACAATTTCACCAAGTCTAAAGTAATAGAATTTATTATTGTCTATAAATTAACAGAGAGAATGAGTTGCTCAAAGTCGTTTTTATTTCTTTGTTCCAGAAGTGCCGTCGTCTCGATCTAAAGCGTCTTGATCTTAAGCGTCTCGAACCTAAGACCCCTCGCCATCTGGCCCACACAGACATTTTTTATTAAACAAGTCAAGTGCATATACTACATTTACCCTATTATTATTATTACTATTATTACATATCAATATAATCACTTATATGGATTATTACTATTATCATAATTTTATGCTCTACAAATTAATTAAAAGGGGGAGTATGTACTACACTTGTAGTATTTGTAGTTTCCTCCTGGTGAAGTTGCTTTTGACTTACTCAGGACTCTTCTTGGGTCGCTGGACTCGAAGGGCTCGAAGGACCATGAACGAAGTTTGAAATGATCTCTTTAGAAAATGGACCGTATGTAGATATCTCTCGTAACTCGTGGGTGGCTGCGGAGATGAATCTTGTCTCCAGGTTGTAAGGCTGAAGACGTTCTTGTAGGCGGAGATCAGGGCGTGACGTGATCTCCTGAAGTTCTTGAAGTCTGGAGAGAGGGCGTATCGTACTCTCCGGTGTGGACCTGAGGGCGTAACGTGCAGGTCCGGGTTGAAGTTCTAGTAGTTTGGAGAGAGGGCGTAACGTGCTCTCCGGGGTTAAAGTTCTTGAGGTTAGGGGTTGTCGGTTTGGGTGGCGTGAAGAAAGATCACAACACACTGTCGTTTTGAGCATACTAGGGTATACTGGTTTATTGTCCCAAATTTCAGATCTTTTATACATCTTGTTTTACATTGGTTAAATGAGATATTATTTGTTTTTCTTATAATGACCTAGCGTTGCAGAAATTGACGTTAACTGGAGCGCGCTTCATATCACGTTCCGTAAACGCCTTTGTTATGCTGACTCGGTTAATTATTATGATTTTGAACGTGACTTGTTCCATGAAGAAATGTTAAAGACAAAAGTTGTAGAAAATTTAATTTTGTACAATATTGGTAATAAATATAAATAGCGTAAAGCCCATAGAAAACGAGATATTTGCAAAGAATATAGAAAAAAATCGATTTTTGTGACTTTTGACCCCCGACTTTAAAACTTGCGGCCATTCAATGATATGTGAATTTTAAGGAAAGATTTTGGATGCTAACATAGAAGTTTTTACGTGTTAATATACTGGGTATGTCGATTTTCCGAGATATTCACCTAATTCAACCTAAGATGACTGGACTAAAAATTACATGGAAGTTTTTAGTTAAAATTAAATTAATTATAGAATACACGACAGATTATTATGTCCAACAGACAGATCTATGCATCACATTTTTAATAGAAATGTGGTTGGATTTCTCGTATATTTATATTGTAACGTTTATTTTCTAATTTATTTACACTAATACTAATACTAGACACTACTTAATTTATTTACACTATTACTAAACTAATTTATATAACACACTTGACTAATTAATTTATATCACACTCTTAATCGTTAGTTTATTTCAATGGTTCGCTTATTTACTATATCGCGCTCACGTCTACTACTCATCTCCGACCACAAGCCCGCTTATATACACATCTCAAATGTAATCGGGAACCTTCTGGGGTATTCGCGTAATTACTCGAAATATCTTTTATTATGTAGAAAGGTCCAGGGGGTCATAAATTACTTTCCTTAAATAATAATCCTGGAGTATTCATGGAGCTGTCTGGTTTTATAGAATTCAATTAAGCGTCGCGGCAATTCCCTTTGAGGTAGCCGCTCAGGTCCGATACGAGTAAACACGTCTCGCGCTGTTTACTTTTCGCATTAGAATATCTATATATTTTTCGAAAAGCCTCCTGATTTCCTTTAAAATCCATATTTCTCGATTAAGTGCTCATTTAATACCTCAGTTTTTGGAATTTGTCTACAGTATTATTTGCCTATCTATCCAAAATTGTTTGAAATTTCTGGATATCTGACTCAGTTTCATTTGTCTTTTGGGAATTGTACTGAAATTGGTGTGAACCCCAGGTTAATATACCTGGTGCTTGGTTAAAATTTGAATTTGTGGAATATTTACTGAAAGACTAGTTGACAACGAAATGATACAATTTCCAGAAAGAATAACTAGAATCTACTAAATTACATCCCAATGTAATGTTTTTAGTTGAAATTAAATTAATTATGGAATACACGACAGAATATTATTTCCAACAGACATATTTATGCATTAGATTGTTAAGTGAATGAATTTATGCAAAACAGACTGAAGTTTATCAGATTTTTCAAAAAACTACTGAATATCCTTTAAAATTAAAATTTATTGATAAGTTGCTTATTTAAAATCCCAGTTTCGACAATTTGACTACAATATTGTAACGAAACCGCTCGCCGCGATAAACACGCCGGGAGCTACACAAGTTCGCCGAATTGCGATCCCGGGAAGGACGGGTCCAAGCCGACGGTCGAAGAGCCGAGAAGGTTCGATGCGATAACAAGTTCCGCGAATTCTAGAATCTTCGGGAATATTCCGGCAAACGTCTAGAAGGCTTCTACCTGGTATATAAGGAATGACGGACCCAAGGCGAATAGTTTAAGAATCGTTGTGTAAACATTCGGGCGAGAGACCGCGCGCGTTAAATAAATAAACATCTCTGTGTGCGAATATAAATTAAGAGTTAGATTGTAAGTGATTGTTAAGTTAAGTTTATAAGTGTAGTGTAAGAAATAAATAAATTAGTACAAATCGCGTAGTGTTTAGTTTTAGTAAACAGTAAAAACGTTACAATATTATTTGTTTTTTGATCAAAAGTCGTGAATTTTCTGGATATTTTGATTAAATTTTTTTCAACATTAATAATTACTCCCAGAAATTTACTGGAGTTAATCACATTTTTCGTAAAAATAATATATTTCCTTTAAAATCCAGATCTTCAGGTCAGTCAGTCTTAATGAAAATGTGTTTCTAAAATTTGATTACAAAATTGTGTCTCTTGGGAAAAAACTGTTGAAATTTCCTAGAAATTTGGGATAACTTTCATTTTGAAAAATGTACTGAAACAGATGTAAGATGTTAAAAGACACAAGTAATACTATTAAATACAATTACCGCATTTTTGGCTAATATTAGATTAATTTCTGGATAACCGGTAAGAGTTTAATAGATTTTTGAAAAAAATTTTAAATATGAAAATTACTGAAATTATTGACAACTCCACCAATTTCGGTGATTGGTTCAAATTTCAATTTCTGCAAACTCTAAATTGGCCCTTAATTCGTACCGATTTCATATGAAAAGGAATGATCTCCTGGTACTAAAATTTCATGGAAAATTGATTTACTTTCCGACATACATACACTGTTGGAGTGTGTTCATTAAATTTCGGTAACAGAACTAAGATGAACTTGTTTGATTCATACTGTGACTTTTATCACAAAATTCGAAATTTTCACTTTTGATCTCAAAAAAAACGAAAGAATACCAACCCCTCGTGACTTTTTCAAAAATTCTACGAACACAACATGAAACACAAAGAAATTTCCTCACTAAATATGTTCATATAGAAATTCGTCCTAACGAATACTGTTGATTGTATGTTTCTGGATACGTTTGGACGTATGCCTGATTAACCCTTTAATTTTATTTACGGTTTATAAACACACTTCACACCTCGACTTAACGTTGTGTGAATTTTTATTAATTAAGTGTTCAAGTTAACCGCAGACGTAAGATTTTTACTATTTTATTAAACTCAACAATGGTGGTATGGAAATATGAACAAGAATGGTTAGGTAGATCTTGTCTCGACGTAAGAGTCTATTTTCAGAACCAAAATTTCCTTTAGGGATTTTTTCGGGCTACCTGTTAGGGGTAGATACACTTGTCTTTTAGTTTACACGAAGGTCTCAAGTGTTCCGGGATATCATTAACACATCTGTCAATTTTCCTAAAGTCAAAATTCCAACTAGGGCAATGGCTTATGACATGTCCGTTACACTTTTACAAGTAATGTAAATTTATCACTTGTATCCAAAGTATTAAAAATCTAAAAAACTACTGTTACGACTTAACACATAAAATATTAACATAGACAATCAGCCAATACTGTATTTTGGCATATTAGAACCTGCGTTTGGATATACGATGACTCACGGCGTAACAGATTTCATGCTGACGGCAAGTTGAAGATTTCACCCCATCTAAAAACGTGTATTTTTCTTAAGAGCGCGCGTATATAAGTATTCACTTCAAAAATCCAATTACAGTAATTAATTGATCAATCCCTTCGAAAAGCACTACTTTGGTCCGCTTGATCGTTAACCCCGGAACCGTCGGCCGGCGATCGATTCCAATTAGACGAAGGAAGAGAGAGAGAGAGAGAGAGAGAGAGAGAGAGAGAGTAAGAGGAAGGTGTTATTAAAAGACGGCGGGAACCGGGGACCTTTAACATACACACGTGACAGAAATTTCGTTGCAGCTCCCTTTAAAAGCCCACCTGTGGCTCCGGTTGCACCTGATACGACGGGACCGTTATGACTTGCATCCGTGCACTTCCTATCGACCAGCAGACGACGTTTTCGAAATCCGCGAAAAGCCGGAAATATTCCCAAACCGACTCCGGAGTTGTGGTACCTTTAAAACAAGTCAGATTTCGTCCATTGATACTCTCCACGTATTACCTGAACGTCTCCCGGAAAGGTGCGTCGATCTCTAAACAATGAATGAACGAGGATAAGGAGGACGAAGAAGAGGAGGAGAAGAGAGTTTCGTGTCGGTCGTTGTATAAGTAGTTCAGTAATATTAATTTCCGAGCCCAATCATAAGTTCATTTCCTCAGAGGGAGAGGTGTATTGTGAAGTCCACGCTCTGTCGATCAACTATGACTCTGCCACTTCCTGTGGGGCACGTGCCCGCCATCTTTGATCTCGTCTAACTGATATATATATATAAAACATTAAGTCGTTTTTCTTCGAAGGCAAAACGTTACATCGACGCGTACACACGAGCAAGTAAAATTTTAAAAAGTGTACTGATCTGATTATAATATATGGACTGTTACGTAACCGAAAAATCATGAGACGAGCTCCACGATTTTTCCATGATTTCCATGACATGCAAGGAAATTTTTCCATGATTTTTTTGAGGTGATAATTGCTATATAAAGAGTCTTGAAAAATAAATATATAGGAGGGATTGACCCCTTAAAAACACCTGTTTATTTTAATTATTTATATTTTATTCTAAAAAGTGAAACACAGCAAGAAGTGCGTCAGAATAGAGCAGTCTTTTCTGCTAATATTTGGGTTTGATAACAAATACGTAATGAAAATTATTTGTAATTACAAATATTACAAAGAGTATGAACGTAAAGAAATATTAAGAATATTATTTAGAATTGGTATTATAGCTATAAAATTTTAATAAAATATTCTAAGTACACATACTATTTTTTTAAGCTCGAAAACACTTTTTTTTACAAAAATATGGAATTTATTTAACACCTGTCACAATGAAATCTCACGTTATTCTGAAACTAAAATCTGAACCTAAAAATACATATAAAATATGTAATTAATTATAAAATTCCATGATTGAAATATAGAATCCATGATTTTCCCATGATTTCCAAAGACAAAATCAATTCCTTGAAAATTCGATGATTTCCATTATTGGCAGACACCTTGTTTAATATCCTTAATTAAGACTTACTCGTGTAGTCTTTAGAAAATATAATTATACAGCGAGTGGGTAATTTCTCGACTTTACCTTGCTTACTTGATAAAACAATACAATAATTTCATGATTCTCCCCCCTGCGACCTTTAAACAATCCATTATGATTATTACCATTAGCGACTTTAGGATTGTCCACCTATCGCGAGAATTAAAACAAAAACGGAAAACGTCCAACTTCTGTGTTAAACAATTTGTTTATCCCGTTGCGGATTCTCACGCTTGACCTTTCCCACCTTCGTCGAGGTGTTTACACGTTATTATTGCGCGAGAGGTGTTCGAGGACTTCTCTCCTCTCTTCTCTTGTATTCTGCGGAAGAACGAGAGGATAGGAATTAATAACGAGATCTGCATACGGCGCGCGGAAAATTAGTTTTCTGGTTCTTTCCTCGCGCCTCACGTTCCCGCTGTCATTTATGACGTTTATTGTAACGCGAAGCGGTAATGGAGCGTTATTCCATTAGGCTGTCGGAGGAGGTGAGATCGGTCGGATGTGGCGGATTGGAAACACTTCTGTGATACTCGTTTGAAGTAGAAGTTATCATTGTGATTGGAATTAGAAAGATTCTTTAAAAATTGGAATGTTGAATGTTTGAAGTAATAGTTTCCATTCTGATTAGAATTAGAGAGAACTTTTCTATGATTAGAAACTTCGACTTTAAGCTTCATTGAAGTAGTCCAAAGTGCTTTTGGACCACTATATATTCTTCTAGAATGGAAAATCTCGCTAATGCCCCAAACGCTTCTGTGATACTCGTTTAAAGCAAAAGTTTCCATTTTGATTAGAGTTAGAAAGAATTTTCAAAAATTTCAATGTTTGACTGTTTAGTTTATTTAAGTGCAAATCTATGCATAAGTCCAAAGTGCTTTTAGACTACCATATGTTGTTCTAGAATGGAAAAATCTCGCTAATGCCCCAAACGCTTCTATGATAGTCGTTTGAAGTAAAAGTTTCCATTTTGATTAGAATTAGAGAGAACTTTTCTAAGATTCCAAAGTCCAAAGTGCTTTTGGAGCACTATATATTTTTCTAGAATGAAAATATCTCGCAAATGTTACAAACTCTTCTGTGATATCTCGTTTAAAGTACAAGTTTCCATTTTTAAGTAGATTTAGAGAGAATTTTTCTATGATTATAAACATCGACTTTATACTTTATACTTTATACTTACACATTGAATTGTAAGTCCATAGTGCTTTTGGAGCACTATATATTTTTCTAGAATGGAAAAATCTCACTAATGCCCCAAACGCTTCTGTGCTACTCGTTTAAAGTAAAAGTTTCCATTTTGATTAGAATTAGAAAAATTGTTCAAAAGTTTGATGTTCGATTGTTTAGTTCAATGAAGTGCAAATCCATACAAAAGTCCAATGTGCCTTTGACGCACTATACGTTCTTCCAGAATGGAAAAATTTCCTTAATGCTTCTGTAACACACGTTTGAAGTAAATGTTTTCATTTTGATTAGAATTAGAGAAATTTTCTAACATTAGAAATTTGGACTTTATTGAGGTGCAAGTCCAAAGTGCTTTTGGAACACTATATATTCTTCTAGAATGGAAATATCTCTCTAATGCCCCAAACGCTTCAGTAATACTCATATAAAGTAAAGATTTCCATTTTGATTAGAATTAGAAAGAACTTTTCTAAGATTCCAAAGTCCAAAGTGCTTTTGGAGCACTATATATTGTTCTAGAATGAAAATATCTCGCAAATGTTCCAAACTCTTCTGTGATAACTCGTTTAAAGTACAAGTTTCCATTTTTAAGTAGATTCAGAGAGAATTTTTCTATGATTATAAACATCGACTTTATATTTTATACTTTATACTTACACATTGAATTGTAAGTCCATAGTGCTTTTGGAGCACTATATATTTTTCTAGAATGGAAAAATCTCACTAATGCCCCAAACGCTTCTGTGCTACTCGTTTAAAGTAAAAGTTTCCATTTTGATTAGAATTAGAAAAATTGTTCAAAAATTTGATGTTCGATTGTTTAGTTCAATGAAGTGCAAATCCATACAAAAGTCCAATGTGCCTTTGACGCACTATACGTTCTTCCAGAATGGAAAAATTTCCATAATGCTTCTGTAACACAAGTTTGAAGTAAATGTTTCCATTTTGATTAGAATTAGAGAAATTATCTAAAATTAGAAACTTGGACTTTACTGAGGTGCAAGTCCAATGTGCTTTTGGAGCACTATATATGTTCTTCTAGAATGGGAATATCTCTCTAATGCCCCAAACGCTTCAGTAATACTCATATAAAGTAAAGATTTCCATTTTGATTAGAATTAGAGAGAACTTTTCTAAGATTCCAAAGTCCAAAGTGCTTTTGGAGCACTATATATTTTTCTATAATGGAAACATCTCACTAATGCCCCAAACTCTTCTGTGATAACTCGTTTAAAGTAAAAGTTTCCATTTTTAAGTATATTTAGAGATAATTTTTCTATGATTATAAACATCGACTTTATACTTCATTGAAGTGTAAGTCCATAGTGCTTTTGGAGCACTATATATTTTTCTAGAATGGACATATCTCGCTAATGCCCCAAACTCTTCTGTAATACTCGTTTAAACTAAAAGTTTCCATTTTGATTAGAATTAGAAATTGTTCAAAAATTTGAAAGTTCGATTGTTTAGTTCATTGGAGGCAAATCCATACAAAAGTCCAAAGTGTCTTTGGGACCCTATAAACTCTTCTGGAATGGAAAATCTCTTTAATACACCAAACGCTACTATAAAACTCGTAGGAAGTAAATCTTTCTATTTTGTTTAGAATTAGAGAGAATTTTTAGAAACTTCGACTTTATATTTCATTGCAGTGCAAGTCTAAAGTGCTTTTGTCTAATCTCGCTAGTGTCCCAAACGCTTCTGTGATACACATTTAAAGGAAAAGTTTCCATTTTTATTAGAATTACAAAGATTGTTCTGAAAATTAGAATTTTAGAATGTTTTAATATTTGAATAAACCTGGACTCGCGCGTTAACAACGTGTTTTCCAATTTTGCTTTTAAATTTTCTAAGAGGTTTAATTGAGGCGACGTTTCGGGAAGTCTCGATTTTGCATCGTCTCGTCTCGACACTCAAGACAAGACCGAGACAGATCCTGGATTTAGAACTTGTTGATCTGGAATATGACGATATTGGAAATAGTTCAGATTGAATATTGAAATTAGAAAATGAGACAAGAGAAATCTAAACTCTTCTTTTTTAAGAGTTTAAAAATTGAGCTTTCAAATTTCGAGTTAGAACTCATAGGATTTGTCGTAATGACACTTATATTTTGATCTGTCCATTTGAATAGTTTTTGATATATCGACTTTTTGAGAGCGTAAAACGAGATTTTTCGAAAATTAATATTTTCAAAACCACACGTTCTATCGGAAATATTCTTTCATATTTGGCATCAGGAAACGTTCGCATTTCCTTTGTAGCTGAAATTTTAACATGGCAATATCCGTCATTTCTGGAAAAAATCATTATCATTAAAATTCTTGGTTTGGAGCTCAACTGTAAGCTTGTAGTTTTTGAGATCAAACTCGTGAGATATGTTGAGATTTTAGATATCTGACGAGATTTGGAACGTTCGACTTCAATAGTTTGGGATTTTGGAAAAAGTGAAAACACATTTTCAAAAAACTGGAATCCATACAAAAGTCCCAATGCGCATTTGGAGAACTGTAAATTCTTCTGGAATGCAAAAATCTCGTTAATGCACTAAACACCCTTGAAGTAAAAGTTTCCATTTTGATTAGATTTAGATAGAATTTTTCTAAGATTAGAAACTTCCATTTTATACTTCATTGAAGTGCAAGTTAAAACAAACGTCTAAAGTGCTCTTAGACCGCTAAAAATGCTGCTGGAATGGAAAATATCATTCAGGGGAAATGAGAGGAAGACATATTTCTCATCTACCTACACTTCCCACCTATGAAAGCAAATGAGTCATATTGACGGTACTGACTTATTGTTTGGTTTCTTCCATTGAACCTTAATTGAATTTGCCATTAAAACTCTTCACAGTTTAAGGATAAATATGGACTCTATTATACTGTTGGGTTAATTTCTGGACAACACCCCATACATCCGGACTAGTACTTTGTAATACAAGTATCAACTTCAATTAGTACAGAATTAGATAGCACTTTTGTTGATGAAAGCATGACATTGATTTCCAAACAATCGTTTTCGCAGTCTAAATATTCGTTTATAGTGTTAGAATTAGAAACTTTACTTGATGGATTCTGAAGTATACCGAATGCTTGTGGAATGGGAATAGGTATTCAGAGGCAATAGAAAGATTCAAACTCATCTCTTCTTCACTAGTGATGAAAGAAGACAAGGTATGCCGATGGTACTATTGATTTTCCATTTTCCCTAAAGAATTTTCCATTAAAACTCCCTCACAGTTAGTGAATGTGTTTTGACTGTTCCACACAATTTTCTTTTATAATTAGTGACATAAATATTGGTTATAAATTTCTAATATGCACTGTATAAATTGATAATTTTTTTATAGCAGTGAATAGAATATATGGGTAGGAGTAAATTCGACTATCGACGGAAAAATAATTAATTTCACACTGTTAAACTGGCGGGAAGAATTTATAGTTTTTTCCACGTTTTGAGCGATCGCAAATGTGATTCAAAAATATGTAACACGTTCTAAAGTATTAAACTGACTTGAAACCTGAGAATTTCCTCATACTTATGTACCTTTGGTACGCCAAACTGGCATTGGCAAATCAAGAAACGAGACTTAAAGTATCAAATAATCGTCAATTACTTCATATTTAACATATATCGATTCGTGAGTAATGCATTTTGAACGTGTTCCTCGATGAGTATCGCGACGGACGTAAATTCCGCCAGAAACGGAACGAGACACAAAAAAACGGAATTAATTCCGGCGCGTCGGGTAAGAGAATCCAGCGGAGGAAGTAAGGGAAAAAACGGGTAAGAAAGTTGTTGTAACGACTTTTCCGCCACCTGGCGCAAGTGCAAAGAGCGCGACGAATTTATTCGTGTACGTACCGCGGGAAAACGCTCGGGCCTTTTTATCCACGGAGGGGCGAGACGACGGCGGTGTTTAATTGTAATTACGCACTACCGAAATGATATTAAGAAGGGAAATTATCGATGGAAGTTGAATTCGAAGGTTATTAATGACTGTATTATTGTTATTGTGGGAGTTGCTAGATATGTAATGATTTTGTAATTGAAGGTACATTTGTTCCTCTCTCATCTTGACACCCAATCCAATAACATTGCAAACTGCCTATATAATACTGCGATTTACACTATTTCTATTACCAATTTACCCTACTTCTTTTATACTGCGGATAACATTATTAGAGAGAGTTTAGAAAGAAGTTTTTAAAAATACTGTATATTCCTAGTGATAACAACAAAATAGATACAAAATCTGGCAACTCATAGAACTCGATTTCCCAAGTCGTTGACACGCATTCATTTATTGAAACATTTGAATTTGAATGATTTAAAAATTTCCAAAATTCGGTTGACTCCATTTCAATTTCAAATTTTTTTATTAACTGTAGGTACTGTTGTAACAGTAAAAATCACTACGGAATATTTCTTATGAAACACTGTTTATCTTAATAGACAAATAAACAGTGGCATTACTTTCCAGTCTGCTTCAGACACTCATATTGGTAACATTGCCAACTGTTTATATATGAATGTTCTCGGGGAGCTAAGATGAATAGTTAGGAACGTTCTTGATAATCCCCAAATATAAAAGCAACTAATTCTTGAATATATCAAACTGCCGACGTTTCGTTCATCGTTATGAACATTATGATTATGATTAGTTGCTATGATTGCTATTATAATAAGAATTAGTTGCTTTTATATTTGGGGATTATCAAGAACGTTCCAGACTGTTTATATATGAGATTAATATTTTATCCACATAAGGAAAATTAAGTATTGCCTGACTTGAGTAATTAATTACTACCTAAAACGTTCCAATTTGAATGGCTCGATAATTTCCAATAATATGTTCACTACATTTCAGTTTCCAAAATTATTTCTTATTATTATAGTGAAAATTACTACGAAATATTACTAGTGAAGCACTGTTTATCTGAATGTAAAAATAAACAGTGGGGTTAATTTCCTGCCTTCTTCTGACAATTTAGTAGCACTTTCAATGGTTTATTTATGAGATTATTGTTTTATTCACTTTAGAGGATAATTAAATTCGGTCCCATTTGATGAGTACATAGTTAATATCGTCTTGAAACGTTAGAGGTTTTCAAATTTCGCAAACTAGGTCCACTTCGTTTCAGTTTCAAAATTTTTAATATCTGCAGCTAGTATTGTTACTGTGAAAATCCACTATGGACTATTTCTAGTGAAACACTGTTTATCTATATATAAAAATAAATTGTGGCATTACTTTTCTTCCTCCTTCTGACAATTTAATAACATGCCAAAGGATTATATGTGAGATTATTGTTTTATCCACTTTAGAGGAAAATTAAGTATAGTCCGACTTGAGTGGTTATTTATCACTAAAGCGTTCAAATTTGAAAGGTTCGATAATTTCCAAAAACATGTTCACTACATTTCATTTCCAAAATGTTTTAATAAATGGATATATAGTGAAAATCACTACGAAATATTACTAGTGAAGCACTGTTTATCTGAATGTAAAAATAAACAGTGGGATTAATTTCCTGCCTTCTTCTGACTATTTAGTAGCACTTTCAATGGTTTATTTATGAGATTATTGTTTTATTCACTTTAGAGGATAATTAAATTTGGTCCCATTTGATGAGTACATAGTTAATATCGTCTTGAAACAATCAAATTTGAGAGGTTTTCAAATTTCGTAAACTAGGTTCACTCCGTTTCAGTCTCAAAATTATTTAATAACTGCAGTTAGTATTGTTACGGTGAAAATCACTATGGAATATTTCTAGTGAAACACTGTTTATCTAAATATAAAAATGAATTGTGGCATTACTTTTATTCCTCCTTCTGACAATTTAATAACATACCAAAGTGAAATTATATGTGAGATTATTGTTTTATCCACTTTAGAGGAAAATTAAGTATAGTCCGACTTGAGTGGTTATTTATCACTAAAGCGTTCAAATTTGAAAGGTTCGATGATTTCCAAAAATATGTTCACTACATTTCACCTTCAAAATGTTTTAATAAATGGGTAGTATTATTATAGTGAAAATCACTACGAAATATTACTAGTGAAGCACTGTTTATCTCAATGTAAAAATAAACAGTGGCATTAATTTCCTGTCTTCTTCTGACTACCTATTAGCACTGTCAATGGTTTATTTATGAGATTATTGTTTTATTCACTTTGGAAGAAAATTAAATTCTGTCCCATTTGATGAGTACATAGTTAAAATCGTCTTGAAACAATCAAATTTGAGAGGTTTTCAAATTTCGTAAACTAGATTCACTCCGTTTCAGTCTCAATATTTTTTAATAACTGCAGTTAGTATTGTTACGGTGATAATCACTATGGCATATTTCTAGTGAAACACTGTTTATCTAAATATAAAAATAAATTGTGGCATTTCTTTTATTCCTCCTTCTGACAATTTAATAACATGCCAAAGTGAAATTATATGTGAGATTATTGTTTTATCCACTTTAGAGGAAATTTAAGTATAGTCAGACTTGAGTGGTTATTTATCACTAAAGCGTTCAAATTTGAAAGGTTAGATAATTTCCAAAAATATGTTCACTACATTTCAGTTTCCAAAATGTTTTAATAAATGAGTAGTATTATTATAGTGAAAATCACTACCAAATATTACTAGTGAAGCACTGTTTATCTGAATGTAAAAATAAACAGTGGCATTAATTTCCTGCCTTCTTCTGACTTTTTAATAGCATTTTCAATGGTTTATTTATGAGATTATTGTTTTATTCACTTTAGAGGATAATTAAATTTGGTCCCATTTGATGAGTACATAGATAATATCAACTTAAAACATTCAAATTTGTAAGGTTTTCAAATTTCGTAAACTAGATTCACTCCGTTTCAGTCTCAAAAATTTTTAATAACTGCAGTTAGTATTGTTACGGTGAAAATCACTATGGAATATTTCTAGTGAAACACTGTTTATCTAAATATAAAAATAAATTGTGGCATTACTTTTATTCCTCCTTCTGACAATTTAATAACATGACAAAGTGAAATTATATGTGAGATTATTGTTTTATCCACTTTAGAGGAAATTTAAGTATAGTCAGACTTGAGTGGTTATTTATCACTAAAGCGTTCAAATTTGAAAGGTTAGATAATTTCCAAAAATATGTTCACTACATTTCAGTTTCCAAAATGTTTTAATAAATGAGTAGTATTATTATAGTGAAAATCACTACGAAATATTACTAGTGAAGCACTGTTTATCTGAATGTAAAAATAAACAGTGGCATTAATTTCCTGCCTTCTTCTGACTTTTTAATAGCATTTTCAATGGTTTATTTATGAGATTATTGTTTTATTCACTTTAGAGGATAATTAAATTTGGTCCCATTTGATGAATACATAGATAATATCAACTTAAAACATTCAAATTTGTAAGGTTTTCAAATTTCGTAAACTAGATTCACTCCGTTTCAATCTCAAAAATTTTTAATAACTGCAGTTAGTATTGTTACGGTGAAAATCACTATGGAATATTTCTAGTGAAACACTGTTTATCTAAATATAAAAATAAATTGTGGCATTACTTTTATTCCTTCTTCTGACAATTTAATAACATTCCAAAGTGAAATTATATGTGAGATTATTGTTTTATCCACTTTAGACGCAAAATTAGGTATAGTTCGACTTGAGCGGTTAATTATCACTTCAAGCGTTCAAATTTGGAAGGTTAGATAATTTCCAAAAATATGTTCACTACATTTCATTTTTAAAATGTTTTAATAAATGAGTAGTATTATTACAGTGAAAATCACTACGAAATATTACTAGTGAAGCGCTGTTTATCTCAATGTAAAACTAAACAGTGGCATTAATTTCCTGCCTTCTTCTGACAATTTAGTAGCACTTTCAATGGTTTATTTATGAGATTATTGGTTTATTCACTTTGGAAGAAAATTAAATTCGGTCCCATTTAATGAGTACATAGTTAAAATCGTCTTGAAACAATCAAATTTGAGAGGTTTTCAAATTTCGTAAACTAGGTTTACTCCGTTTCAGTCTCAAAATTTTTTAATAACTGCAGTTAGTATTGTTACGATGTAAATCACTATGGCATATTTCTAGTGAAACACTGTTTATCTAAATATAAAAATGAATTGTGGCACTACTTTCCTACCTTCTTATGACTATTTAATAGCACTGTTTATATATGAGAGTATTGCTTTGTAGATTTTAGAGGAAAATTAGGTATAGTCCGACTTGAGTAAATTATGACATAAAGCAATCTAATCTGAAAGGCTTGATAATTTCCAAGTATATGTTCACTACATTTCATTTTCAAAAATTTTCATATATTGGTAGTATTGTAGTAAAAATCACTACGAAATATTACCAGCGAAACACTGTGTATCTGAATATAGAAATAAATTGTGGAACTACTTTCTTACCTTCTTTTGACTATTCAATAGCACTTGTCAATGGTCTATGTATGATATTATTCCTTTGTCCACTTTAGAGGAAAATTAAGTATAGTCCGACTTGAGTAGTTAATTATGACCTAAAGCATTCAAATTTGGAAGGTTCGATAATATCCAAATAGATGTTCACTACATTTGATTTTCAAAATGTTTTAATAAATGGGTAGTATTGTTATAGTGAAAATCACTACGAAATATTACTAGTGAAGCACTGTTTATCTGAATACCAGATATAAACAGTGGCGGCTTTAACCGAAAAATAAATAGTGACATTACTAAAGCACCTAGTCATTTGAAATATAAACAGCGTCATCAGTTTTCTCTCTTATCCGTCTTCATAGATTCGGTCTAACAATAAAAATTCTGAAATATCCATAATCTGAAATTTCTATGTAAGTTGTACGTCCACATTTCAAAATCTCCATTTTCCAATCAATTTCTTCGTCCCTCGTGTTAACCACAAGTAGTATCACTTCTCATGTTACGTATATCTCGAATTTCACTTTCGCGCTCCGACAACAAAAATGTATCCGAAATAAAACTCGTCCACTCTACTCCTCGGAGCGAAGGAAACGCAGCGATTGCAGCGCGAAATATGCACTTGATACGAAAACTTAATTACGCTAATTCTCACGCTCCCGACTTCCTTGTGCGCCAAATTAATAATAATGATAATAATAATAATAATGATAGTGGTATAAATGATAAGGAGCGATGTCGCCGACTTGACACCTGTTTACTTGTGTGCGATTTAAGTTAAATCGCGAATTACTAACGTCGCACGGAATGCGACCGATAAATTTAATCGAATATTATTTACTCTAAAAGGAGATCTTCCTGTATATAGAAAATGCGGATGTTCGCAGTGAAAGTCTTATTATAATTTAAATTGGTTCATAACCGTAATTGCTTTTGTACGTTTGTGTGTATGTGGAGACGTTTCCATTACGTGCACACCGTGTACGGCATTGTACGATTCAAGGAAACCAACGGGCGAACAAATAAATCTGAAATTACACTCGACATGGTGACATGGATTCCTTCTTTCCCCCAATCGTGATTAAATCAATTTCATAATTAAACATTACTTTTGCATTGAAATATCAGAGGCACAATAATGAATTCTGAATATATTTGGTTATAACTGACATCAAAACGCACAAAATGAACAAACTTGCACTTTAGCCAACCTCAGCTACCTTCAGTCAACTCCTAGAATTAAGTTTGTCTTTACAAGTTTCGCGACTATCAAGCTAACCAAGTAATTGAATCTCAGTTGATTCAATATGTCTCGACAAAACAGTTGGTGTCTTCCATAATTATATTATGGTAATAAAATTAGGTAATAAGTTGAAAATGTGGAGTTAAGTAGGAATTTGAGCGATTCTTCCAACCAACTTCAGTTTGTCGGGGTATTTTAAAGCATTTTAAATTGCTACAATAAGTCGCTTTTTAATGTATAAGCAAATATTTAACTGGTCGAGGGGTGCAACTTGAATTTCAGCTATAGTCAATTAGTTCAGGCTATCTTAAATCGTATACGATCTTTGCAAACTGAAAAGTAAGAGACCTGTTCTGAGTTTGAAGCGATTTCAAGATGAATATGGGGAGCAACTCAATTACAGCCATTCTCAGTTATTTCAGACTGTCTGCAGCCACATATGATTTTCGTATAATTTGTAGCAAAGTCTCTATTCAGTTTGAACCGATTACAAACTGATCAAGAGCGGCAACTTGAGTTTCAACTGTTTTCAGTTAGATCACACTGACTAAAGTTAGAAGTTACCTTCGTAAATAGTAAAGCAAGAGCCCTGTTCACAGTTTGAAGTAATTTCCAATCAGCAACTCAAATTACAGTTAGCTCAGACTGTCTTAAATCGTAGACGATCTTTGCAAATTGAGACTTAAAAGCCCTGTTTAGAATTTGATGCGATTTCAAGCTAAATATGTGGAGCAACTTAAATTTCAGCCATTCTCATTTATTCCAGACTGTCTACAGCAACAGATGATTATTGCATATTTTGTAGCGATGTCTCTATTCAGTTTGAACTGATTACAAACTGATCAAGAGCGGCAACTTCAGTTTCAACTGTTTTCAGTTAGTCCACATTGACTAATAAAGTTAGCAGCCACCTTTGCAAATAGTAGAGCAAGAGCACTGTTCAGCCTATGACGTGATATCAAATGAGCAACATAAATTTCAGTTAGTTTAGACTGTCTTAAATTGTAGACGATCTTTGCAAATTGAAATTAAAGGCCCTGTTTAGAACGTGAGGTGATTTGAAGGTAAGTATGTGAAGCAACTTAAATTTCAGCCATTCTCAGTTATTTCAGACTGTCGGTAGTCACATATGATTTTCGTACATTTTGTAGCAAAGTCTCTATTCAGTTTAAACCGATTACAAACTGATCAAGTGTGGCAATTCGAGTTTCAACTGTTTTCAGTTAGTTCACACTGAATAAACTTAGAAGGCACCTTTGCAAATAGTAGAGCAAGAACCCTGTTCAAAGGATGAAGTGATTTGAATTGAATAACTTAAATTTCAGTTAGTTCAGACTGTCTTAAATTGTAGACGATCTTTGCAAATTGAAAAGTAAGAGACCTGTTCTGAGTTTCATGCGATTTCAAGCTGAATATATGGAGCAATTTAATTTCAGCCATTTTCAGTTATTTTAAACCGTCTGTAGCCACATATGATTTTCGTATATTTTGTAGCAAAGTCTCTATTCAGTTTGAACCGATTTCAAACTGATCGAGTGTGGCAACTTGAGTTTCAACTTTTTTCAGTTAGTAGCACTGACTAAAGTTAGAAGTCATCTTTGCAAATAATCGAGCAAGAGCCCTGTTCAAAGTTTGAAGTGATTTCCAATCAGCAACTCAAATTACAGTTAGCTCAGACTGTCTTAAATCGTAGACGATCTTTGCAAATTGAGACTTAAAAGCCCTGTTTAGAATTTGATGCGATTTCAAGCTAAATATGTGGAGCAACTTAAATTTCAGCCATTCTCATTTATTCCAGACTGTCTACAGCAACAGATGATTATTGCATATTTTGTAGCGATGTCTCTATTCAGTTTGAACTGATTACAAACTGATCAAGAGCGGCAACTTCAGTTTCAACTGTTTTCAGTTAGTCCACATTGACTAATAAAGTTAGCAGCCACCTTTGCAAATAGTAGAGCAAGAGCACTGTTCAGCCTATGACGTGATATCAAATGAGCAACATAAATTTCAGTTAGTTTAGACTGTCTTAAATTGTAGACGATCTTTGCAAATTGAAATTAAAGGCCCTGTTTAGAACGTGAGGTGATTTGAAGGTAAGTATGTGAAGCAACTTAAATTTCAGCCATTCTCAGTTATTTCAGACTGTCGGTAGTCACATATGATTTTCGTACATTTTGTAGCAAAGTCTCTATTCAGTTTAAACCGATTACAAACTGATCAAGTGTGGCAATTCGAGTTTCAACTGTTTTCAGTTAGTTCACACTGAATAAACTTAGAAGGCACCTTTGCAAATAGTAGAGCAAGAACCCTGTTCAAAGGATGAAGTGATTTGAATTGAATAACTTAAATTTCAGTTAGTTCAGACTGTCTTAAATTGTAGACGATCTTTGCAAATTGAAAAGTAAGAGACCTGTTCTGAGTTTCATGCGATTTCAAGCTGAATATATGGAGCAATTTAATTTCAGCCATTTTCAGTTATTTTAAACCGTCTGTAGCCACATATGATTTTCGTATATTTTGTAGCAAAGTCTCTATTCAGTTTGAACCGATTTCAAACTGATCGAGTGTGGCAACTTGAGTTTCAACTTTTTTCAGTTAGTAGCACTGACTAAAGTTAGAAGTCATCTTTGCAAATAATCGAGCAAGAGCCCTGTTCAAAGTTTGAAGTGATTTCCAATGAGCAACTCAAATTACAGTTAGCTCAGACTGTCTTAAATCGTAGACGATCTTTGCAAATTGAGACTTAAAAGCCCTGTTTAGAATTTGATGCGATTTCAAGCTAAATATGCGAAGCAACTTAAATTTCAGCCATTCTTAGTTATTTCAGACTATCTACAGCAACAGATGATTATTGCATATTTTGTAGCAATGTCTCTATTCAGTTTGAACCGATTACAAACTGATCAAGAGCGGCAACTTAAGTTTCAACTGTTTTCAGTTAGTCCACACTGACTAATAAAGTTTTGCAATAAACCTTTGCAAATAGTAGAGCAAGAGCCCTGTTCAGCGTATGACGTGATATCAAATGAGCAACATGAATTTCAGTTAGTTTAGACTGTCTTAAATTGTAGACGATCTTTGCAAATTGAAATTAAAGGCCCCGTTTAGAACGTTAAGCGATTTCAAGGTAAGTGTGTGAAGCAACTTAAATTTCAGCCATTCTCAGGTATTTCAGACTGTCTGTAGTCACATATGAATTTCGTACATTTTCTAGAAAAGTCTCTATTCAGTTTAAACCGATTACAAACTGATCAAGTGTGGCAATTCGAGTTTCAACTGTTTTCAGTTAGTTCACACTGAATAAACTTAGAAGGCACCTTTGCAAATAGTAGAGCAAGAACCCTGTTCAAAGGATGAAGTGATTTGAATTGAGCAACTTAAATTTCAGTTAGTTCAAACTGTCTTAAATCGTAGACGTTCTTTGCAAATTGAAAAGTAAGAGACCTGTTCTGAGTTTCATGCGATTTCAAGCTGAATATATGGAGCAATTTAATTTCAGCCATTTTCAGTTATTTTACACTGTCTGTAGCCACATATGATTTTCGTATATTTTGTAGCAAAGTCTCTATTCAGTTTGAACCGATTTCAAACTGATCGAGTGTGGAAACTTGAGTTTCATCTTTTTTCAGTTAGTACCACTGACTAAAGTTAGAAGTCATCTTTGCAAATAGTCGAGCAAGAGCCCTGTTCAAAGTTTGAAGTGATTTCAAATGAGCAACTCAAATTTCAGTTAGTTCAAACTGTCGTACATCGTAGGCAATATTTGCAAATTGAAAAACAAGAGCCTTGTTCCCAGTTTGAAGCGATTTCAGCCAAAATATTTCAGCAACTTAGATTTCAGCTATTCTTAGTTATTTCAAATTGTCTATAGCCACATATGATTTCGTACATTTTGTAGCAAAGCTTCTATTCAGTTTGAAACGATTACAAACTCATTAAGAGCGGCAACTTGAGTTTCAACTGTTTTCAGTTAGTCCACACTGACTAAAGTTGGAAGTCACCTTTGCAGATAGTAAAGCAAGAGCCCTGTTTAGAGTGTGAAGTGATTTCCAATGAGCAACTTAAATTTCAGTTAGTTCAGACTGTCTTAAATCGTAGACGATCTTTGCAAATTGAAACTTAAAGGCCCTGTTTAGAATTTGAAGCGACTTCAAGCTAAATATGTGAAGCAAATTAAATTTCAGCCATTCTCAGTTATTTCAGACTGTCTCCAGCAACAGTTGATTTTCGCATATTTTGTAGTAACGTCTCTATTCAGTTTGAGCCGATTTCAAACTGATCAAGAGTGGCAATTTGAGTCTCAACTGTTTTCAGTTAGTCCACACTGCCTAAAGTTAGAAGCCACCTTTGCAAATAGTAGAGCAAAAGCCCTGCTTAAAGTTTGAAGTGATTTCATATGAGCAACTTCAATTTCAGTTAGCTCGGACTGTCTTAAATCGTAGACGACCGTTCGAAATTGAAACTTAAGGGTCCGGTTCAGAGTTTAAAGCGATTTCAAGCTGAATATGTGAAGCAAATTAAATTTCAGCCATTCTCAGTTATTTCAGACTGTCTCCAGCAACAGTTGATTTTCGCATATTTTGTAGTAACGTCTCTATTCAGTTTGAGCCGATTTCAAACTGATCAAGAGTGGCAATTTGAGTCTCAACTGTTTTCAGTTAGTCCACACTGCCTAAAGTTAGAAGCCACCTATGCAAATAGTAAAGCGAGAGCCCTGTTCAAAGTTTGAAGTGATTTCAAATGAGCAACTTAAATTTCAGTTAGCTCGGACTGTCTTAAATCGTAGACGACCGTTCGAAATTGAAACTTAAGGGTCCGGTTCAGAGTTTAAAGCGATTTCAAGCTAAATATGTGGAGCAACATAAATTTCAGCTATTCTCAGTTATTTCAGATTGTCTATAGCCACAGATTACTTTTGCATATTTTTTAGCAAAGTCTCCATTCAGTTTGAACCGATTTCCAACTGATCAAATGTGGCAACTTGAGTTTCAACTATTTTCAGTTAGTCCACACCGACTAAAGTTGGAAGTCATCTTTGCAAATAGTAGAGCAATAGCCCTGTTTAAAGTTTAAAGTGTATTCTTTTGTATTAATAATTTTAATTGTTTTTTCCAAATATTCCAAATTTAGTTGTGTTTCGTACAGTTAACACCGAAATTTACATTATGAGATTATTCAAAGTGAGATACCTCGGACTCTGGAGTCCCGGCCTCGAATGACATAACCTCAATTTTTACACCTAGGTACATCCTTCAAAGAATTTTTTTGAATTTTTAATCTACGACATGTACTACTCTTTCTCTCTGTCTGTTCGGATCGTCGGGGAAAAACGAGAGCCATTAGCCGACATTAGCATGTTTTTCCTTATATTCGCTGGATCTGTAGCTACATTCCTCGCGGGGTTATCTGAGGGTCATCGAGCGGTCACGGCGGCACCCCTCCCTGCGAGGCTAACCAACCATCGTCGGTACTCTTTCCTGCATACACCACGTACGAGTTGGACTAAGAGAGAACGGGGACGAGAAGACGGAGAGGAAGAGAGGAAAAGGATGAGATGGTTCGGACCAGGTGTTAATGGGAAATTACCGAGAGAGAAAGGAAGAGAGATGGAGAGAAATTTTTTTAACATTTTTAAGTAGATCAACCTGGTTAAGACGTCTTAATTAAACAATAAATTAATTTTCGAGCTGCTCCTCAATTTAGTGAAAATTAAATTTACAAGTGTTGTTCCACACAAATGAGGATTATTATCCCCTGAAATAAATTACCAATCCAATTACCATAAAGCATTCTTAATACATCCAAAATGGCGATCTGATCATCTCGGAATAATTAACAAAATCAAACAAAAATATTGCAAATAATTGCTAAATTTCATGGATAAACTGGGCATATCTACTGTTAGTAAATTTTCATGTATATTTGCATTTCTATATTTAGAAGATTTAGAAAAAGATTTAGAAAAATTGCATGTATTCTGTTCCAAATGAAAACCTGTTGCACTTGTTATCATAATTGGGAAATTTAGTTATTATTATTATCAATTGACTGCTGTTGTTGTTCATTACAATTTTATTATTTTTGATTTTCGTGATACTTCACAGTTGTTGAAAGGGATATAATTGATTTTCTCGAGATTTATACATTGAATTTATTCCTTGGGAACCATCCATCAATGTTCACTAATACATAAACATAACCAAATTTCCTCTTTGGATATATTACAGGCAATGTAAAAATGTTCCCCAAAATAGACCCTTGACGGACCCCTTGTTAACTTCTACTTTATTTGAGTCTGATTTTTGGGAATCAAGTTTTTTGAATTAAAGAAGAAGGATTTTTAAGACTTTCAGGTGTACCTGCAGGAAGTTTTTCATAGAAAATAAGATTTGGAGATGGTTGAAACCTATAATTTGGGATCTGGAGTCCAAGAAATCGTTGAAAAAATTGAGATACATGAGAAAGTAGTACGATGAACTTATGCCATTTTTATCTCAGACCTACTCGTTTCTCTTACTTTGTGCGCTTTTATCATCTATTACTCATCATCATCATTATCCATTATCGTACCTATTTATCCCATTTATCGTTATAGTTCTAATTTCCGACCGATACCTAGTCGACGATTATGATTATTACCCGATTGCGCTTCTCATTACTCAACAGCAATCCCACATCCGACATTCGATATTCGCCGCGGCGCGAGATAATTTAAATATCCCTCGACGCGATGTGATGGTCTCCGGGCACGATATTCGCGTACGCACGTTTAATATAAGAGACGAAATTAATAAGAGGAGTCGAAGAGCGCCGTGCATCAAACTACCGGCATCCGAGGAATTCGGAAAAATTTCGCGATCTCGCAGGTGTGCACTCGAAGAGCTAACATATCGATACGAGGGTCGGCACTGCAGCGTTGCCAGAGGGAATTCTGCAAATTCACCAAAAAATCAGCGGAAATCACCAGAGTTTATAAAAATGACATTACTGACATATGACAGTAATGACAGACAATAACAACGATGTTTAGATTTTTATGTAGAGTACATTCAATCATTAAAACTATTGGAATTCTCGTACCCTTCAAAAATAGAAAACGTTACATCTTTAGGAACGGTTTGTAACAAATTTCCTAATTTTATTAAACATTTAAATGAACTTGATAAAGAATGGCGACTGTTAAAAAATTCTGAACTATCTATACAACTTTATAGCAGATACAGAAGCTTATCCTAATATTAATTTCCTTGTTAAATCCTGGAACTGAATAAATATTTCGTTTCATTCAAAAATTGTGAAATTATTATTAAAAAAGAAAAGTTTTATATTATTCACCAAAAATTATCCAAAATCCCCAGATTTATTAAAAAAGCTCAAGTTTCCCACCATTCACCAAAGACAGTAAAAAATCACCAGATCTGGTGATCCACGATCGTTCGGACACAGGTGTATGGGCAAAAACAGTTTATTTATTATTTACAACGGAAAATATACAATTTAATAAATTAACTAAAATATGAATAATTAATCTACATTCGGAAAGGAGGGTATATGATAGCAAAATATTTATTTACACGAGGGAGGATTGCAAGCTAGCTAACTAAATTAGGCAATTAGGCGTGCAGAGTCGGTTGAGACGATTATAATCAAGCCGAAGGAAGAAACAATTAGTACGAGAGCGGAACGAGCAAGAAAAGGCGGTATTGACCCTAAAGGGCGCACTTAAGAGGTGCATTTTAAGTCCCAACTATTTTGGTCTCAATTAGGATCCTTCGTCTCTTGGTCCTTCGAGCCTTCTGGCCGAACTACACTCTGTAATCTATTGACTCAACTTGAGTTATAATCCCAACATCATTTTAACCTAGATCTAAAATTAAATGTTTTAAGTTCAACCTAAACCTTTTTGACTTAAACTACACTCCTTAAACTCGAGTGCTTAGTCCTTTGACTAAACATTTCTACTATTTTAAGCCTGTCGACTGAACTCAACTCAGTTGGTCTCCAATTAGACGTATTAAAGTCATCTTGAGTCTTTTGACTTAAATAGAATTCCTTAAACTGGACTACCTAATCCTTTGACTTAACTCTAATAGCTCGTTTCTTAGTCTTTTGAGTCTTTCTACTGAAGTAAAATCAATCTGTTCCTTCGTCTTTCGAAGGAACTCGACTCAACCTGAGTACTGAACTCCTAGCCGGCATCAAATAGAACGTATTAAAAACAACTTAAGTGTTTCTGACTTATACTCAACTGCTTTATCCGTTAACTGAACTTGAGTCCTTCGCATTTTCTTTCAAGGTAACTCCATAATCGTTTGAGTTAAATTAAACTCTAGCCTTCTAATAGATAGTCTTATGGCTTCAAATTAAGTGGATTGAGTCTTCTTAAACTCCGTAATGTTATATTTTGACTCATGAATAAGTATATTGTATAAGTAAATATGAATAAGTAATCTACATTCGGAAAGGAGAGTGTCTATGATAGCAAAATATTTATTTACACGAGGGAGGATTGAAAGCTAGCTGACTAAATCAGACAATTCGGCGTGCAGAGTCGGTTGAGGCGATTATAATCAAGCCGAAGGAAGAAACAATTAGTACGAGAGCGGAACGAGCAAGAAAGGGCGGTATTGCCCCTAAAGGGCGTACTTAAGAGGTGCATTTTAAGTCCCAACTATTTTGGTCTCAATTCGGATCCTTCGTCTCTTGGTCCTTCGAGCCTTCTGGCCGAACTACACTCTGTGATCTATTGACTCAACTCGAGTTATATTCCCAACATCATTTTAACCTAGATCTAAAATTAAATGTTTTAAGGTCAACCTAAACCTTTTTGACTTAAACTACACTGCTTAAACTCGAGTGCTTAGTCCTTTGACTAAACATTTTTACTATTTTAAGCCTTTCGACTGAACTCAACTCAGTTGGTCTCTAATTAGACGTATTAAAGTCATCTTGAGTCTTTTGACTTAAACAGAATTCCTTAAACTGGGCTACCTAATCCTTTGACTCAACTCTAATAGCTCGTTTCTTAGTCTTTTGAGTCTTTCTACTGAAGTAAAATCAATCTGATACTTCGTCTTTCGAAGGAACTCGACTTAACCTGAGTACTGAACTCATAGCCGGCATCAAATAGAACGTATTAAAAACGACTTAAGTGTTTCTGACTTACACTCAACTGCTTTATCCGTTAACTGAACTTGAGTCCTTCGCATTTTCTTTCAAGGTAACTCCATAATCGTTTGAGTTATATTAAACTCTAGCCTTCTAATAGATAGTCTTATGGCTTCAAATTAAGTGAATTGAGTCTTCTTAAACTCGGTAATGTTATATTTTGACTCATGAATAAGTATATTGTATAAGTAAATATGAATAAGTAATCTACATTCGGAAAGGAGAGTGTCTATGATAGCAAAATATGTATTTACACGAGGGAGGATTGCAAGCTAGCTAACTAAATTAGGCAATTAGGCGTGCAGAGTCGGTTGAGGCGATTATAATCAAGCAGAAGGAAGAAACAATTAGTACGAGAGCGGAACGAGCAAGAAAAGGCGGTATTGCCCCTAAAGGCCGTACTTAAGAGGTGCATTTTAAGTCCCAACTATTTTGGTCTCAATTCGGATCCTTCGTCTCTTGGTCCTTCGAGCCTTCTGGCCGAACTACACTCTGTGATCTATTGACTCAACTTGAGTTCTAATCCCAACATTATTTTAACCTAGATCTAAAATTAAATGTTTTAATGTCAACCTAAACCTTTTTGAGTGAAACTACACTGCTTAAACTCGAGTGCTTAGTCCTGTGACTAAACATTTCTACTATTTTAAGCCTGTCGACTGAACTCAACTCAGTTGGTCTCTAATTAGACGTATTAAAGTCATCTTGAGTCTTTTGACTTAAACAGAATTTCTTAAACTGGACTACCTAATCCTTTGACTCAACTCTAATAGCTCGTTTCTTAGTCTTTTGAGTCTTTCTACTGAAGTAAAATCAATCTGATCCTTCGTCTTTCGAAGGAACTCGACTCAACCTGAGTACTGAACTCCTAGCCGGCATCAAATAGAACGTATTAAAAACAACTTAAGTGTTTCTGACTTATACTCAACTGGTTTATCCGTTAACGGAACTTGAGTCCTTCGCATTTTCTTTCAAGGTAACTCCATAATCTTTTGAGTTAAATTAAGCTCTAGCCTCCTAATAGATAGTCTTATGGCTTCAAATTAAGTGAATGGAGTCTTCTTAAACTCGGTAATGTTATATTTTGACTCATGAATAAGTATATTGTATGAGTAAATATGAATAAGTAATCTACATTCGGAAAGGAGAGTGTCTATGATAGCAAAATATTTATTTACACGAGGGAGGATTGCAAGCTAGCTGACTAAATTAGGCAATTAGGCGTGCAGAGTCGGTTGAGGCGATTATAATCAAGCAGAAGGAAGAAACACTTAGTTCGAGAGCGGAACGAGCAAGAAAAGGCGGTATTGCCCCTAAAGGGCGTACTTAAGAGGTGCATTTTAAGTCCCAACTATTTTGGTCTCAATTCGGATCCTTCGTCTCTTGGTCCTTCGAGCCTTCTAGCCGAACTACACTCTGTGATCTATTGACTCAACTTGAGTTATAATCCCAACATCATTTTAACCTAGATCTAAAATTAAATGTTTTAAGTTCAACCTAAACCTTTTTGACTTAAACTACACTCCTTAAACTCGAGTGCTTAGTCCTTTGACTAAACATTTCTACTATTTTAAGCCTGTCGACTGAACTCAACTCAGTTGGTCTCTAATTAGACGTATTAAAGTCATCTTGAGTCTTTTGACTTAAACAGAATTCCTTAAACTGGGCTACCTAATCCTTTGACTCAACTTTAATAGCTCGTTTCTTAGTCTTTTGAGTCTTTCTACTGAAGTAAAATCAATCTGATCCTTCGTCTTTCGAAGGAAGTCGACTCAACCTGAGTACTGAACTCCTAGCCGGCATCAAATAGAACGTATTAAAAACAACTTAAGTGTTTCTGACTTATACTCAACTGCTTTATCCGTTAACTGAACTTGAGTCCTTCGCATTTTCTTTCAAGGTAACTCCATAATCGTTTGAGTTAAATTAAGCTCTAGCCTTCTAATAGATAGTCTTATGGCTTCAAATTAAGTGAATTGAGTCTTCCTAAACTAGGTAATGTTATATTTTGACTCATGAATAAGTATATTGTATAAGTAAATATGAATAAGTAATCTACATTCGGAAACGAGAGTGTCTATGATAGCAAAATATGTATTTACACGAGGGAGGATTGAAAGCTAGCTGACTAAATTTGGCAATTAGGCATGCAGAGTCGGTTGAGGCGATTATAATCAAGCCGAAGGAAGAAACAATTAGTACGAGAGCGGAACGAGCAAGAAAAGGCGGTATTGCCCTTAAAGGGCGTACTTAAGAGGTGCAATTTAAGTCCCAACTATTTTGGTCTCAATTAGGATCCTTCGTCTCTTGGTCCTTCGAGCCTTCTAGCCGAACTACACTCTGTGATCTATTGACTCAACTTGAGTTATAATCCCAACATCATTTTAACCTAGATCTAAAATTAAATGTTTTAAGTTCAACCTAAACCTTTTTGACTTAAACTACACTCCTTAAACTCGAGTGCTTAGTCCTTTGACTAAACATTTCTACTATTTTAAGCCTGTCGACTGAACTCAACTCAGTTGGTCTCTAATTAGACGTATTAAAGTCATCTTGAGTCTTTTGACTTAAACAGAATTCCTTAAACTGGGCTACCTAATCCTTTGACTCAACTTTAATAGCTCGTTTCTTAGTCTTTTGAGTCTTTCTACTGAAGTAAAATCAATCTGATCCTTCGTCTTTCGAAGGAAGTCGACTTAACCTGAGTACTGAACTCCTAGCCGGCATCAAATAGAACGTATTAAAAACAACTTAAGTGTTTCTGACTTATACTCAACTGCTTTATCCGTTAACTGAACTTGAGTCCTTCGCATTTTCTTTTAAGGTAACTCCATAATCGTTTGAGTTAAATTAAGCTCTAGCCTTCTAATAGATAGTCTTATGGCTTCAAATTAAGTGAATTGAGTCTTCCTAAACTAGGTAATGTTATATTTTGACTCATGAATAAGTATATTGTATAAGTAAATATGAATAAGTAATCTACATTCGGAAACGAGAGTGTCTATGATAGCAAAATATTTATTTACACGAGGGAGGATTGAAAGCTAGCTAACTAAATTAGGCAATTAGGCGTGCAGAGTCGGTTGAGGCGATTATAATCAAGCAGAAGGAAGAAACAATTAGTACGAGAGCGGAACGAGCAAGAAAAGGCGGTATTGCCCCTAAAGGCCGTACTTAAGAGGTGCATTTTAAGTCCCAACTATTTTGGTCTCAATTCGGATCCTTCGTCTCTTGGTCCTTCTAGCCTTCTGGCCGAACTACACTCTGTGATCTATTGACTCAACTTGAGTTCTAATCCCAACATTATTTTAACCTAGATCTAAAATTAAATGTTTTAATGTCAACCTAAACCTTTTTGAGTGAAACTACACTGCTTAAACTCGAGTGCTTAGTCCTGTGACTAAACATTTCTACTATTTTAAGCCTGTCGACTGAACTCAACTCAGTTGGTCCCTAATTAGACGTATTAAAGTCATGTTGAGTCTTTTGACTTAAACAGAATTCCTTAAACTGGACTACCTAATCCTTTGACTCAACTCTAATAGCTCGTTTCTTAGTCTTTTGAGTCTTTCTACTGAAGTAAAATCAATCTGATCCTTCGTCTTTCGAAGGAACTCGACTCAACCTGAGTACTGAACTCCTAGCCGGCATCAAATAGAACGTATTAAAAACAACTTAAGTGTTTCTGACTTATACTCAACTGGTTTATCCGTTACCGGAACTTGAGTCCTTCGCATTTTCTTTCAAGGTAACTCCATAATCTTTTGAGTTAAATTAAGCTCTAGCCTTCTAATAGATAGTCTTATGGCTTCAAATTAAGTGGATTGAGTCTTCTTAAACTCCGTAATGTTATATGCAGGGTTAGGATTTTATGCAAAATGCATATTTGTTATTTTTAGGAATATTAAGTTTTCATTCGAGATCTACCCGAAACACATGAAAATAAAGCACATACTGCATTAAAAAATATGCATATTTTACATATTCTTACATTTGTTTGGATTTAGTGCATAATTTGACTGTTTACTGCATAAATTTACATATTTTACCTGATTTGGCATGTATTGTATATAAAGCATTAAGGGTTCTAAGAAAACTACCTGCTTGGGACACCATTAATGTTAAACACTAAACAGAAATGGATTTACCCACCCCTTGCCATTTTCTAGGAATATATTCTTAAAGAGAATGCTGGTTTTACCCAAAAGAAGGTACATTAATTCATTTAATATTTGAGTGTCGGTAACGCAACAATTATGCCAAAAGTTAAACTACATCTTACATCGTTTTGGATAAAAAATTATCCAGAATTGGTTTTCGATGGTGAAGAAATATTCTGTAAAGCTTGTGGAAAAGCGGTAAGTACTTGTCTTTACATTTTATTTTTAAGTGTTCAAATAATAATAAATAATAAGACTGTAATTTTTTTTCCATACTGACTTCAAATAATTACTGTTTTATAACGAAAAAATTTTTGGAAAAGTATCGGTCCTCTTCATCATTTAATCATACAATCATAATGAAAGTACTCACTTGTTTTCACTATTTATTTCGAGATTTATATATACCTACCAGCCGTAAAATGGAAAGATTTCAATTCAGATTTACTCTTTGTAACCATATTTCTTCTGTTTCAATATAGAAAAAAAAAACATATATAGGTATTGTGTTTCAACTGTCTTGGTAATAGAAAACGTTACTAATTATTTACTGTTGTGAATATTATACAATAAAATAATTGTATTGTTAAATGCCCTAATTTATCTTTATTTATTTAAGATTATCTGCGAGAAAAAGTCACAAGTCGACCAACATGTGAAAACTTTAAAACACCAACAAAAACATGAGCAATTACGAAAAAACAAATCCTTCCAACTGTCATTAAACCAGTCTTTCTCGGTGCCATCTTCATCAAAACTGCCAGAACAACAATATTTTAATTCACGACTATGTGACGCGTTAATTAGTGCTAATATACCTCTATATAAAGTACAAAATCGTAAATTTAAGCTTTTTTTAGAAGAATTTTGTAATCAAACAGTTCTGCACGAAAGTACATTACGCAAAATTTATGTAACTCCATTATACGATAATGTCATATTAGAAATTAAAAATCATATTGGAAGCAATTATTTTTATATCATTGTAGACGAAACAACTGATACAGCTGGTAGATACATCGTTAATTTACTAATCGGTGTGCTAAACGATAGTGTACTTCCAAAATCATTTTTAATTTGCACAAAACAATTAGAGAAAACAAATAGTGTAGAGATAGTTAGATTTGTGAATGAAGGGTTGATGCGGTTTTTTTCTCCCGAAACATTTTGTACTGAAAAAATTCTTCTATTACTTACTGATGCAGCGACTTATATGGTAAAAGCCGGAACCAATCTACAAATTTTTTATAAAAATCTTATACACATAACATGTTTAGCTCACGGATTAAATAGAGTTGCTGAGGAAATTCGTTGTCAGTTTCCGCTAGTTAATTCTCTTATAAAAAATGTAAAAAAAGTGTTTGTCAAAGCTCCACTTCGGGTTCAATATTATAAAGACAGAATGCCTAATATTCCCTTACCCCCTGAACCAGTTATCACTCGATGGGGCACATGGTTAGAAGCGGCTAATTTTTATGTCAACAATTATGACGGAATCAAAAGTATTGTTTCAGATTTTGCAGATTCTGCGGATTCAATAAAGAAATGTAAAACTGTATTTCAAAGTCATGCTATAGTAGAACAGTTAGCATTTATTAAAGCCAATTATACTTTTATAAGTAAAAGTATTACCCAATTACAAAAAAGTCAAGTGCCATTAACTGAAGCAATTGACATAATTGAACAATGTGAATTGTTATTGAAAAGTGTTCCTGGTGCAACAGGAGAAAGTATATTTAGTAAATTTAAAATTGTGGTATCAAAGAATAATGGGTATAAAACATTAGTAACTATTTCTAAAATTTTGAGAAACAGTGAGAATGTAACTAATATTAACTTAAACGCAGAACAAATATCTGCCTTAAAATATGCACCGATTACTTCGGTGGATGTAGAAAGGAGCTTTTCCTCATATAAAGATATACTGACCGATCACCGTCAAAAATTCACAGTTGAAAATTTGGAAAAACATTGTGTTATTAAATGGTATTCAATGATAATGAATGAATATGAACAATAGTTTATAAAATTAAGTGTTAAGTCTATAATATAATATATGTACCTATAATGTAACATACCTATGTATTTGCCTATGTATTTACATAATTATTAATTTTTGTTAATAAATACATTTACAATTTTGTTTTTTTCGTACATTTCTTTACCACTGCCAAAAACAAAAGTGAAACAAAAATATTTTTGTTACAATCTTGATCAAACACGAATTGAGCTAAAAAAAAACATTTATAAACAAAGCATATTTTTACATATTTAGTGAATAAAATGCATATTTTTTGCATATTTTTGATAAAGACCTTGCATAATTATGCGCATATTTTCGCTATTTTCACTGCATAAAAATCCTAACCCTGGTTATATGTTGACCCTAAAGGGCGTACTTAAGCGGTGCAACCGAGAAATCTAACGTGCATAGATTCCCCGAATGGAAGATCTATGCAAGATTGGTCTCAGTAATAAAGACACTCCGAGAGGAACTCTTCCAGAGCGCTTTACTACGACCGATTATACACAAACGGTTACGAGGTGAAGTAGATGGCCCATCCAAGAATCCAACGGAAATTCCAACACTCGCGGAAGGTCTGGCGGAAGCAGAAGCGGAAAAGAATTAAGCGGGCGTTCTCGGAGGATCTCGCGAGAGCGGAGGCACTGAATTCGGACTCGGATTCAAGATCCAAGATGCCTTTGGGTTCAGCTTGGGTTGTATGTAAACCATCTAGGCATGTAAAGACTAGTGGATTGTAACAGCGCTAACAAACGAAGGAGAAAACAGTTGCAGCGTGTTTCAGGAACCTTCAGTGAAATGGGAAGATTGTTACAGTTTCCTATAGTGAAACGGAATTACCGTATGTAGTGTTTCGGGCACATAGGACGCTTCGTTACAAGATGATTATATAAATACGGCCCTAAGTTCAGTTTGAAGACGAAGTACCAAAAGAACTCTGCATTCAAACCTTCCAATAACGTCTTGAAGCGACGATGGGTCAAACCCAAGAGAAAAGTCTAAAACCCAGTCGCGTACGATGAAAGAGGCGATGCCCAGTAGACCCCATAAAGAATTTTTACAAGTCGTCAAGCATGATAAGTGCACCTTTTACCGCAATTTATAAGACAACCTTTGACTCGCGTATTTCCTGGGCGCGGAACGGGAATACCATCGTAGTTCGCCGTCTTAAGGGAAAAGAATCATCGGACGTTATCTCTACACGCGGCCGAAGGAGAAAGAGGACGGAAAACCAATAGTTCTAAATCTGATCGCAACAGGTGGCGAGGAGGAAAGCACCCGCTGAAATATACATCCAGTTAAAATTATCTCTCGGCGTACGTGAGAGAGCGAGAGTGCGGATACCGCCACCGGGAGAGCAGAAAGGAACGAAGAAAGAGAACGCCATTTGCAATGAATGGCAGTAAGTAATGCCGCATCGATGCAGTAAACTACGAATAATTGTTTGGAGATAAGATAGCATACTGTGCGGAGGTGTTAACGTTGATTTACATACTCCGCGCGTCGCACATACGCACGTACTTACCTCTTTACACTCTTTATATAGTACGCACGAGAGAGATATGGTTAATATGGCGAGAGAGGCAGAATGGGAGAATAGAGGCGATAGATAGCGCGGCGGAGATCTCCGGTACAGATTTTATCTGCCGCGTCGTTAGCGTCCGCGATTTACGGGGCGCTATTGTCGGCCGACGTCTAATTTCAGGGGGTAGGTGTGCGTTGGGCTCGTATTTCGCGTTGCCGACGACGCGACGCCCGCATCCAAGCGGATTAATCGAGCAGATACGATCCGTTCCATTGGAATTCTACTTCTTTTCCGTTCCGCGCACTGTAACATTACTCCAGTCTATTTAAGCCAAATTCATCGATTTCACGAGATATACACAGGTGTTTTAAGGTTTTAAAAGGTACAGAGTGATCAAGAAATACTGTTTAAGTTGGCAATCCTACCTGGATGATTTTTTTGCCTAAGGGTTTGCAATGGAAATTTCTGCACTCTGCATGACAGCGAATGCTAATTAAACAAAAATATTTTAGGTTATGTGAATTTATTTAAGATTGAAAGGGTTAAGGGTTAATTGGGCAACGAATGGCTGGAGAATGTGCTGAATGACATATTATTACGAATATAAAATATAAGTAATATTCCAAAAATAATTGAACATTTTAATAACTCTTTTTGTGAAAAAATGTATGACTTCAATTTTCCGCGATTTTCCGAAAAGGTGAAAATAGTCCAGTTGCTAATATTTCATCAACCTACCCTAGATTCAGAAAAATGATAGGTCTACATTAGAGTAACTTATAAACTATTTGTTCAATTTGAATGAAATTTGGCACACCTTAAAAACACATCAAATGCCACATTTTCAAAAATTATATTAAATGTTGTTATGTGAATAACAGGTTTATTAACATTTATAAACTAGTGCAAAAATAAGCGGTTCTTTTAGTTCTGTTCTGGTTAGCTCTGTGCCGGGGGTGGCTTTTTATAATTTAGGGGTGAAAACTACCACTATTCGAAAATATTTATAAAATTATAGAATGGTTGAAATCATCGATAAATAAGTTGAATGAAAATCAGTTGTTGTTAATGGACTTAACTCATGAATTGTTAAGCAGAATCGACCCCTAAAAGCCACCCCCTAGTATAGTTATAGTTCAAAAAATATCTTCAAAACGTTCTGTAGCAACTTCGAATTATTAAATATCTCCGATTTGCACCGACATTTGGATTCAACTTGTACTTACTCTCTACTATAAATTTATCTCTGTGCCGGGGGTGGCTTTTTATAATTTAGCGGTGAAAACTACCACTGTTCGAAAATATTTATAAAATTATAGATTGGCACGTGTCATAGGCTGAAATCACCGATAAATAAAGTGAGTAAAAGTCAGTTGATATTAAGGGACATAACTCATGAATTCTTAAGTAGAATCGACCCCAAAATGCCACCCCTTAGCCCTTAGTATAGTTATAGTTCAAAAAATATCTTCCAAAATGTGTTGTAGCAACTTGGATTGACTACATATCTCCGATTTGCACCAACATTTGGATTCAACTTGTACTTACTCTCTACTATAAATTTATCTCTGTGCCGGGGGTGGCTTTTTATAATTTAGGGGTGAAAACTACCACTATTCGAAAATATTTATAAAATTATAGAATGGTTGAAATCATCGATAAATAAGTTGAATGAAAATCAGTTGTTATTAATGGACTTAACTCATGAAATGTTAAGCAGAATCGACCCCTAAAAGCCACCCCCTAGTATAGTTATAGTTCAAAAAATATCTTCAAAACGTTCTGTAGCAACTTGGAATTATTAAATATCTCCGATTTGCACCGACATTTGGATTCAAGTTCTACTTACTATCTACTATAAATTTAGGTGTGTGCCGGGGGTGGCTTTTTATTTTTTAGGGGTGAAAACTACCACTATTCGAAAATATTTATAAAATTATAGATTGGCACGTGTCATAGGCTGAAATCACCGATAAATAAAGTGAGTAAAAGTCAGTTGATATTAAGGGACATAACTCATGAATTCTTAAGTAGAATCGACCCCAAAATGCCACCCCTTAGCCCTTAGTATAGTTATAGTTCAAAAAATATCTTCCAAAATGTGTTGTAGCAACTTGGATTGACTACATATCTCCGATTTGCACCAACATTTGGATTTAACTTGTACTTACTCTCTACTATAAATTTATCTCTGTGCCGGGGGTGGCTTTTTATAATTTAGGGGTGAAAACTACCACTTTTCGAAAATATTTATAAAATTATAGAATGGTTGAAATCATCGATAAATAAGTTGAATGAAAATCAGTTGTTATTAATGGACTTAACTTATGAATTGTTAAGCAGAATAGACCCCTAAAAGCCGCCCCCTAGTATAGTTACAGTTCAAAAAATATGTTCAAAACGTTCTGTAGCAACTTGGAATTATTAAATATCTCCGATTTGCACCAACATTTGGATTCAACTTGTACTTACTCTCTACTATAAATTTATCTCTGTGCCGGGGGTGGCTTTTTATAATTTAGGGGTGAAAACTACCACTATTCGAAAATATTTATAAAATTATAGAATGGTTGAAATCATCGATAAATAAGTTGAATGAAAATCAGTTGTTATTAATGGACTTAACTCATGAAATGTTAAGCAGAATCGACCCCTAAAAGCCACCCCCTAGTATAGTTATAGTTCAAAAAATATCTTCAAAACGTTCTGTAGCAACTTGGAATTATTAAATATCTCCGATTTGCACCGACATTTGGATTCAAGTTCTACTTACTATCTACTATAAATTTAGGTGTGTGCCGGGGGTGGCTTTTTATTTTTTAGGGGTGAAAACTACCACTATTCGAAAATATTTATAAAATTATAGATTGGCACGTGTCATAGGCTGAAATCACCGATAAATAAAGTGAGTAAAAGTCAGTTGATATTAAGGGACATAACTCATGAATTCTTAAGTAGAATCGACCCCAAAATGCCACCCCTTAGCCCTTAGTATAGTTATAGTTCAAAAAATATCTTCCAAAATGTGTTGTAGCAACTTGGATTGACTACATATCTCCGATTTGCACCAACATTTGGATTTAACTTGTACTTACTCTCTACTATAAATTTATCTCTGTGCCGGGGGTGGCTTTTTATAATTTAGGGGTGAAAACTACCACTTTTCGAAAATATTTATAAAATTATAGAATGGTTGAAATCATCGATAAATAAGTTGAATGAAAATCAGTTGTTATTAATGGACTTAACTTATGAATTGTTAAGCAGAATAGACCCCTAAAAGCCGCCCCCTAGTATAGTTACAGTTCAAAAAATATGTTCAAAACGTTCTGTAGCAACTTGGAATTATTAAATATCTCCGATTTGCACCAACATTTGGATTCAACTTGTACTTACTCTCTACTATAAATTTATCTCTGTGCCAGGGGTGGCTTTTTATAATTTAGGGGTGAAAACTACCACTATTCTAAAATATTTATAAAATTATAGAATGGTTGAAATCATCGATAAATTAGTTGAATGAAAATCAGTTGTTATTAATGGACTTAACTTATGAATTGTTAAGCAGAATCGACCATTAAACGCCCCCTAGCATAGTTATAGTTCAAAAAATATCTTCAAAACGTTCTGTAGCAACTTGGAATTATTAAATATCTCCGATTTGCACACCAACATTTGGATTCAACTTGTACTTACTCTCTACTATAAATTTATCTCTGTGCCGGGGGTGGCTTTTTATAATTTAGGGGTGAAAACTACCACTATTCGAAAATATTTATAAAATTATAGAATGGTTGAAATCATCGATAACTAAGTTGAATGAAAATCAGTTGTTATTAATGGAGTTAACTCATGAATTGTTAAGCAGAATCGACCCCTAAAAGCCACCCCCTAGTATAGTTATAGTTCAAAAAATATCTTCAAAACGTTCTGTAGCAACTTGGAATTATTAAATATCTCCGATTTGCACACCAACATTTGGATTCAACTTGTACTTACTCTCTACTATAAATTTATCTCTGTGCCGGGGGTGGCTTTTTATAATTTAGGGGTGAAAACTACCACTATTCGAAAATATTTATAAAATTATAGAATGGTTGAAATCATCGATAACTAAGTTGAATGAAAATCAGTTGTTATTAATGGAGTTAACTCATGAATTGTTAAGCAGAATCGACCCCTAAAAGCCACCCCCTAGTATAGTTATAGTTCAAAAAATATCTTCAAAACGTTCTGTAGCAACTTGGAATTATTAAATATCTCCGATTTGCACCGACATTTGGATCCAAGTTCTACTTACTCTCTATTATGATTTTAGGTGTGTGCCGGGGGTGGCTTTTTATAATTTAGGGGTGAAAACTACCACTATTCGAAAATATTTATAAAATTATAGATTGGCACGTGTCATAGGCTGAAATCACCGATAAATAAAGTGAGTAAAAGTCAGTTGATATTAAGGGACATAACTCATGAATTCTTAAGTAGAATCGACCCCAAAATGCCACCCCTTAGCCCTTAGTATAGTTATAGTTCAAAAAATATCTTCCAAAATGTGTTGTAGCAACTTAGATTGACTACATATCTCCGATTTGCACCAACATTTGGATTCAACTTGTACTTACTCTCTACTATAAATTTATCTCTGTGCCGGGGGTGGCTTTTTATAATTTAGGGGTGAAAACTACCACTTTTCGAAAATATTTATAAAATTATAGAATGGTTGAAATCATCGATAAATAAGTTGAATGAAAATCAGTTGTTATTAATGGACTTAACTTATGAATTGTTAAGCAGAATAGACCCCTAAAAGCCGCCCCCTAGTATAGTTACAGTTCAAAAAATATGTTCAAAACGTTCTGTAGCAACTTGGAATTATTAAATATCTCCGATTTGCACCGACATTTGGATTCAAGTTCTACTTACTATCTACTATAAATTTAGGTGTGTGCCGGGGGTGGCTTTATATTTTTTAGGGGTGTAAACTACCCCTATCCAAAAATTATTATATAATTGTAGATTCTAGCTTCTTAAAAATTATCTTCCAATCAGTAATTTAAATCAATGGTTTCACCACACTTTGTTGTAGATTTAAGTGGATTGCTATTTAATCGTCACAAGATGTGAAGTACTCATGTCATTAATAGGTTTAATGAGCATTTCAAAAGGAAGACATTTTTAGAAAGTACATGGATGGTCATGTATCATATAGTTTTATGCTATTCTGTCAATCATTTCTCAGTGGGAACGTGTCATGCCATTACCTGCCGGATTATCAGAATACTATCAAAACTAGTTATAATATGGAAAACTACCTTACTAACGAATAAATGCAGTAAAATATTTAATCACGTAATTAACGTAGTGTAACGTAAAAATATGTATAAAAATATATGACGTACGTAAAAATGTAGAAATGAAGACTTTATTTGAATATTAAATTATCTGATATTACATAATATTTTACTTGAGTGTCCTCATATTGGAAGGCTTTCCAAAATATCCTGAATTTCATAAGATTTCACTTGTTTTTTTTTTCAAAATTCTAATTGCTTGAAAATTCTCTGGGATAATTTTCCAATTTTCGGCAATTTTGGATATATTCCGAAATTTGAAAAAAAATATAAACCATCTACGCCTAAGAAGGTTTCACATTAATAAAGAATGAAGTTGTAGGTAGTAAGTCACTCCAGCGTTCCTTAAAGCTCAGGAAAGATGTACTACGAATTCAGTAAGATCTTAAGGAATATTTTTTTTAGGGGAATGATAGTAGTGAACAGTTGGTTTATCGATAATTGTTCTTTAGCAGATTTTGATATTCTGTAACGTAAAATCAAAAACCATTTTGGTCAAAAGCTGCCATGGAATGTAAAACGGTTGTCTTAGCATCTTAAATCATCCTTGTTAAATAATTGTGTCATTGTCAAGCTACACTGACATCATCAATATCTTAGACATGTATTACCTACTGATTTCAGCTGTAAGATAGTATTGAGCTACTAATACATTTTCATTATCAAGAAGAACTAATTTACAGTATTAATTCTAAGACTGCGTAGGATTAGAAAACTTCAGCATAATGTCTCGTCAGATTTTGACACTCAAGAAATGATTTGACATAAATGTAGGATGGGAGCTGTGACAATCATTTAAAAATCCATGACTACTCTTCACCAAGACAACTTTTGATATCACACTATTTTCTATGTTATCATTGGTTTTAACACTAATTGAAACAATGTAAATATTGAAACTTCTTTAATTTCTTTTATTACTTTCGAAAAAGTAACCAAAGTATCGGTTTTAATTAAACTTATATCATTAAGATTTTTATTTTGAAAGTGCTCACATTAAGTCAAGTTGAACCAATGACATTGACATTGACATTGAATCAAGAAGGAAAGAATAAAATTTATAACAAATTTTGAGATTTTTCTCATGCACCTAAATTAAGTTGTTAATTTTTTACTGGGTAAGAAATATGTAACTGAGTCAGTATTTCACTCAAATTTAGGTACGATTTACTCAAAATTAAGTAGCTGAATCAATTAGTTCACGTTTGGATACAATTTCTTTAAAAGGTGAGTAGATTTTGTAATTTCTGGGTGTACATTCCTCACTAATGAAATATATTTAATAAAAAAATAACGACTACAATCTTAGCTCATTACGAACAAAAATATGTTTAATGTATTGTGACATTTGAAAATTTAGTAAGTTTCTTACAAAGACACATCTTGTGTGATCCCGTTTGGACAAAGATTTGAGTCGATTTTGAGTCAATTTCACTAACAAAAAAAATCGTATCGCTTAAACGAAACCGCTCAACGTTCCCCACATTCCCGACAAACCCTCTCCCCGTACCTAATAAAATAATTGTTGTATTTTTTTAATTTAACGTACCCTCTCTCGCCATATGGCCTACGAGGGCCCTACAAACTCTTGGCGGGATCTATTAGAACGGCGATATCATTAAAGGTGTGCGTAACCAACCCCGTCTCTCTCGTCCTCTACTCCTTGATCGTCGTCTTCGCATCGACATCAGCCGGTCGGACGGACGCGAAAGACGTTACAGGGACGTATACCGCCCTTTCCAACGGACTGCCCGTCTGTTCCGGATGTCATTTAAATTTTCGAATTTAGAATTACCTACTACTCGCGTCATACGACGCGTTATCTCGACGGAGAGATAACGGACATTCGAGACAATGTTACAGGCAAACTGTCATACATAATCATAATAGACATCGTTGTCCTAAAATTGGTGTTCATAGGTCCGGTAGGAACCGACGAAGTCTCACTCTTGGTTCCAACTGAAGCTAGTAGGAGTGCAAAGCGGGTTCTGGACCGAAATTGAGACATAACCTCACTTTCGTAGCTTTTAGTAGTGTAACAAATCGTGCCTTAGAAGTGTTTCATGTTTCCAGCCTTCTAAAAGTTGAATGAGCTTAGATAGCTACGAGGAACTTGTAGAAAACTTTCAAACCGTTTGAAGGCCCCCAAACACTACATTTACGAAAATGAGATTATGTCCAAATTTTGAACGCAAACCCACCTTGCATTACTACTTAAGCCGTTTTTGGTGTAGCTTAAAAACTATCTGATCAACATTAAAGTAAAAATTGATAGACACGTCTCTCTATACGACTGATTAAATGGTAATGCGTGTTTTGGGAGGAAAATTAGAAGAAACTTTGTTGTATGAGATTAATCCAAACAAAGTTATGAGACATGTGGAGCAGAAACCTGTAGGATTTTGACCCTACCACGTGCTTGTTATAACTGAAGTGTCAGGAGTTGCATAATGCGAGATAGAGAAATTCAATTATTAAAAAAATTAGGCAAAAGTTTTTTATGAAGACCAGTTTAGCTTTAAAAAACACATCAGCCAAATTCTGAAGCAACAGGGGAGATTAGTAATGTGAGTAATTATACTCTTAATGTCCAGAAATAAAGGGAATAAAAGGGATCTCCCACACAACGATTCTGTTGATCACTAAGAAAACCAGTAACATTCGAATGTATCAAAGTTTCTAATGTCTCTATAGCACATTAGGGTTTTTGAAAGCATTTTCAAAATGTAGAACAGTAAAACAAAGTAGAACAGTATCATATTTGATAGAATATGATTAGCATAAGTCACTTGTGACTATATCTGTTGATATCCATAAACTTCCTAATCCATTTCCCGTACTTTGTTAATAGAGTTAAAAATTGTATTCTGCTTTGTCCAATATGAAACTTATAAAAGTTACTTTAAAAACCTCTGATTGGGAGATCGGCGTTAAAATGTCTTGAATATCCACTAAATTGCAAAAAGATATAGTGATATCCACTCTTCAAAAAATATTAGCAACTACTTGAGAAAAGAGTGTATTTTTTCTATTTCTAAAGTGTACATAGCAGAAAGTCTAAAAATTTAAAGCATTTTTAAAGGCGATTTTTTCACAGATAAGTCTTGTAAGAGATAACAGAAAAAGGCTAATATCTTAAAATTAAAAAGAAGTTACTTAGACAAGAAAATGGTAAAAGCGGTTTTTAGAATATATAAGAAAATTGTGCTTGCTAAAGTAAAATATGTCAAAAAATTTGAAAATAACATTTATAAAAGTTATTGCAAGGAACATAAAAAACGGACATATTTGGAAATCGTTATAACTGCATAGAACCATCAAAAATCATCTAAACTGTTTTAAGTATTATGAGTTTTATTCATTTTGATTAACGAATTTCGTTATATATTAATACGAGTTTTCCAAAACTTAAAAAGTTTGCATAGATGCAACATTTGTTGCAAAATTCAATTTGTTTATCCAATTTAATTAAAAATGGCCAAATATGATCGCTTGTCCAGTTGCCAATTATGTGTAAGTAAAAAAATGTTATAAATCAAAGCTGTAAATTTATAGAGCTCAATATTTAATACATTTCAATTAATGACACATTCACAAATTCGAGACAATGAAAACGAATACATTAAAAATTTATTTCGTAAAAAATCGTGTTAAATTATATTTATCATTATCAGTTAATTAGGATAATGCTAACCAATTAATACTGTCGAAGTATGGTTCTCCATGACTTCCAAGGGTGGTGGAAATAGGGATTAAATGTGAATAATCTAGATTTTTCATTACAATTGTAACACTAGTCTTCTTTTTAAATTTTTTTAATAAATCGTCTCATTATATGCCACATGAAAATATATCTCTACAATCCTCAGGTGGTTGTTAATAGGGGTGGGGTTAAAAGTGATCGATCCAGATTTGTTATTACAATTTATAACACTAGTTTACGTATTAAAAATTTCTAAATAGGTCATTTTATAATATGACTAATTTCTGCATAAATATGTGTATTTAGGAACTTTTGACATTTAAATAATAGTGTTGTAAAGTTTAACATAAAAATCTGTAGCGCCCATAGCACATCTTTATTTTCACCCCTAATAACCTAATTATTGACGAAGTAATGTTCTCCTTGACCCCCAAGGGTGGTGCAAATAGGGGTTAAATGTGAATAATCTAGAATTTTGATCACAATTTGTAACACTCGTCTCCTTTTAAATTTTTTTTTGAACAAATCGTTTCATTAGATGCCACATGAAAAATTATCCCTACAATCCTCAGGTGGTTGTTAATAGGGGTGGGGTTAAAGTGATCGATCCAAATTTGTTATTACAATTTATAACACTAGTTTATGTATTAAAAATTTCTAAATAGGTCATTTTATAATATGACAAATTTCTGCATAAATATGTGTATTTAGAAACTTTTGACAATTAAATAATAGTGTTCTAAAGTTTAATACAAAAACCTGTAGCGCCCATAGCTCATCTTTATTTTCACCCCTAATAACACCCTAATAACCTAATTACTGACGAAGTAATGTTCTTCTTGACCCCCAAGGGTGGTGCAAATAGGGGTTAAATGTGAATAATCTAGAATTTTGATCACAATTTGTAACACTCGTCTTCTTTTTAATTTTTTTTTTTTGAATAAATCGTTTCAATAGATGCCACATGAAAAATTATCCCTACAATCCTAAGGTGATTGTTAATAGGGGTGGGGTTAAAAGTGATCGATCCAGATTTGTTATTACAATTTATAACACTAGTTTATTACGTATTAAAAATTTCTAAATAGGTCATTTCATAATATGACAAATTTCTGCATAAATATGTGTATTTAGGAACATTTGACAATTAAATAATAGTGTTGTAAAGTTTAATACAAAAATCTGTAGCGCCCATAGCACATCTTTATTTTCACCCCTAATAACCTAATTATTGACGAAGTAATGTTCTCCTTGACCCCCAAGGGTGGTGCAAATAGGGGTTAAATGTGAATAATCTAGAATTTTGATCACAATTTGTAACACTCGTCTTCTTTTTAATTTTTTTTTAACAAATCGTTTCAGTAGATGCCACATGAAAAATTATCCCTACAATCCTCAGGTGGTTGTTAATAGGGGTGGGGTTAAGAGTGATCGATCCAAATTTGTTATTACAATTTATGACACTAGTTTACGTATTAAAAATTTCTAAATAGGTCATTTTATAATATGACTAATTTCTGCATAAATATGTGTATTTAGAAACTTTTGACAATTAAATAATAGTGTTCTAAAGTTTAATACAAAAACCTGTAGCGCCCATAGCACATCTTTATTTTCACCCCTAATAACCTAATTATTGACGAAGTAATGTTCTCCTTGACCCCCAAGGGTGGTGCAAATAGGGGTTAAATGTGAATAATCTAGAATTTTGATCACAATTTGTAACACTCGTCTCCTTTTAAATTTTTTTTTGAACAAATCGTTTCATTAGATGCCACATAAAAAATTATCCCTACAATCCTCAGGTGGTTGTTAATAGGGGTGGGGTAAAGTGATCGATCCAGATTTGTTATTACAATTTATAACACTAGTTTACGTATTAAAAATTTCTAAATAGGTCATTTTATAATATGACTAATTTCTGCATAAATATGTGTATTTAGGAACTTTTGACAATTAAATAATAGTGCTGAAAAGATTAATACAAAAATCTGTAGCGCCCATAGCTCATCTTTATCTTCACCCCTAATAACACCCTAATAACCTAATTACTGACGAAGTAATGTTCTTCTTGACCCCCAAGGGTGGTGCAAATAGGGGTTAAATGTGAATAATCTAGAATTTTGATCACAATTTGTAACACTCGTCTTCTTTTTAATTTTTTTTTTTGAATAAATCGTTTCAATAGATGCCACATGAAAAATTATCCCTACAATCCTAAGGTGATTGTTAATAGGGGTGGGGTTAAAAGTGATCGATCCAGATTTGTTATTACAATTTATAACACTAGTTTATTACGTATTAAAAATTTCTAAATAGGTCATTTCATAATATGACAAATTTCTGCATAAATATGTGTATTTAGGAACATTTGACAATTAAATAATAGTGTTGTAAAGTTTAATACAAAAATCTGTAGCGCCCATAGCACATCTTTATTTTCACCCCTAATAACCTAATTATTGACGAAGTAATGTTCTCCTTGACCCCCAAGGGTGGTGCAAATAGGGGTTAAATGTGAATAATCTAGAATTTTGATCACAATTTGTAACACTCGTCTTCTTTTTAATTTTTTTTTAACAAATCGTTTCAGTAGATGCCACATGAAAAATTATCCCTACAATCCTCAGGTGGTTGTTAATAGGGGTGGGGTTAAGAGTGATCGATCCAAATTTGTTATTACAATTTATAACACTAGTTTACGTATTAAAAATTTCTAAATAGGTCATTTTATAATATGACTAATTTCTGCATAAATATGTGTATTTAGAAACTTTTGACAATTAAATAATAGTGTTCTAAAGTTTAATACAAAAACCTGTAGCGCCCATAGCACATCTTTATTTTCACCCCTAATAACCTAATTATTGACGAAGTAATGTTCTCCTTGACCCCCAAGGGTGGTGCAAATAGGGGTTAAATGTGAATAATCTAGAATTTTGATCACAATTTGTAACACTCGTCTCCTTTTAAATTTTTTTTTGAACAAATCGTTTCATTAGATGCCACATGAAAAATTATCCCTACAATCCTCAGGTGGTTGTTAATAGGGGTGGGGTTAAAGTGATCGATCCAAATTTGTTATTACAATTTATAACACTAGTTTATGTATTAAAAATTTCTAAATAGGTCATTTTATAATATGACAAATTTCTGCATAAATATGTGTATTTAGAAACTTTTGACAATTAAATAATAGTGTTCTAAAGTTTAATACAAAAACCTGTAGCGCCCATAGCTCATCTTTATTTTCACCCCTAATAACACCCTAATAACCTAATTACTGACGAAGTAATGTTCTTCTTGACCCCCAATGGTGGTGCAAATAGGGGTTAAATGTGAATAATCTAGAATTTTGATCACAATTTGTAACACTCGTCTTCTTTTTAATTTTTTTTTTTGAATAAATCGTTTCAATAGATGCCACATGAAAAATTATCCCTACAATCCTAAGGTGATTGTTAATAGGGGTGGGGTTAAAAGTGATCGATCCAGATTTGTTATTACAATTTATAACACTAGTTTATTACGTATTAAAAATTTCTAAATAGGTCATTTCATAATATGACAAATTTCTGCATAAATATGTGTATTTAGGAACATTTGACAATTAAATAATAGTGTTGTAAAGTTTAATACAAAAATCTGTAGCGCCCATAGCACATCTTTATTTTCACCCCTAATAACCTAATTATTGACGAAGTAATGTTCTCCTTGACCCCCAAGGGTGGTGCAAATAGGGGTTAAATGTGAATAATCTAGAATTTTGATCACAATTTGTAACACTCGTCTTCTTTTTAATTTTTTTTTAACAAATCGTTTCAGTAGATGCCACATGAAAAATTATCCCTACAATCCTCAGGTGGTTGTTAATAGGGGTGGGGTTAAGAGTGATCGATCCAAATTTGTTATTACAATTTATAACACTAGTTTACGTATTAAAAATTTCTAAATAGGTCATTTTATAATATGACTAATTTCTGCATAAATATGTGTATTTAGAAACTTTTGACAATTAAATAATAGTGTTCTAAAGTTTAATACAAAAACCTGTAGCGCCCATAGCACATCTTTATTTTCACCCCTAATAACCTAATTATTGACGAAGTAATGTTCTCCTTGACCCCCAAGGGTGGTGCAAATAGGGGTTAAATGTGAATAATCTAGAATTTTGATCACAATTTGTAACACTCGTCTCCTTTTAAATTTTTTTTTGAACAAATCGTTTCATTAGATGCCACATGAAAAATTATCCCTACAATCCTCAGGTGGTTGTTAATAGGGGTGGGGTAAAGTGATCGATCCAGATTTGTTATTACAATTTATAACACTAGTTTACGTATTAAAAATTTCTAAATAGGTCATTTTATAATATGACTAATTTCTGCATAAATATGTGTATTTAGGAACTTTTGACAATTAAATAATAGTGCTGAAAAGATTAATACAAAAATCTGTAGCGCCCATAGCTCATCTTTATCTTCACCCCTAATAACACACTAATAACCTAATTACTGACGAAGTAATGTTCTCTTTGACCCCCAAGGGTGGTGCAAATAGGGGTTAAATGTGAACAATCTAGAATTTTGATCACAATTTGTAACACTCGTCTTCTTTTTAATTTTTTTTAATAAATCGTTTTAATAGATGCCACATGAAAAATTATCCCTACAATCCTCAGGTGGTTGTTAATAGGGGTGGGGTTAAAAGTGATCGATCCAGATTTGTTATTACAATTTATAACACTAGTTTACGTATTAAAAATTTCTAAATAGGTCATTTTATAATATGACAAATTTCTGCATAAATATGTGTATTTAGGAACGTTTGACATTTAAATAATAGTGTTGTAAAGTTTAATACAAAAATCTGTAGCGCCCATAGCACATCTTTATTTTCACCCCTAATAACCTAATTACTGACGAAGTAATGTTCTCCTTGACCCCCAAGGGTGGTGCAAATAGGGGTTAAATGTGAATAATCTAGAATTTTGATCACAATTTGTAACACTCGTCTTCTTTTTAAATTTTTTTTTAATAAATCGTTTCAATAGATGCCACATGAAAAATTATCCCTACAATCCTCAGGTGGTTGTTAATAGGTGTGGGGTTAAAAGTGATCGATCCAGATTTGTTATTACAATTTATAACACTAGTTTACGTATTAAAAATTTCTAAATAGGTCATTTTATAATATGACAAATTTCTGCATAAATATGTGTATTTAGGAACTTTTGACAATTAAATAATAGTGTTGTAAAGTTTAATACAAAAATCTGTAGCGCCCATAGCTCATCTTTATTTTCACCCCTAATAACACCCTAATAACCTAATTACTGACGAAGTAATGTTCTCCTTGACCCCCAAGGGAGGTGCAAATAGGGGTTAAATGTGAATAATCTAGAATTTTGATGGTCTTCTTTTTAAATTTTTTTTGAATAAATCGTTTCATTAGATGCCACATGAAAAATTGTCCCTACAATCCTCAGGTGGTTGTTAATAGGGGTGGGATTAAGAGTGATCGATCCAGATTTGTTATTACAAATTATAACACTCTAATATACTTATTAAAAATTTCTAAATAGGTCATTTTATAATATGACAAATTTCTGCATAACTATGTGTATTTAGGAACTTTTGACAATTAAATAATAGTGCTGTAAAGTTTAATACAAAAATCTGTAGCGCCCATAGCTCATCTTTATTTTCACCCCTAATAACAAGCCCAAGATTTTTCTTGTGACATACGGTGCAACGATTTATATAAGAATTTTTGAAAGGAAAGTTAAAATGGTACAAATTGTGATACAAAACTCTAGACTGTTCACATTTCACCCCTATTTTCACCACCCTCGGCGGTATAGGAGAATATTATTGTATCGTAGTAGGCGTTTAGGGAAGGTTTGGAATCTCCCAAAGAATCTACGGACCCTAGAAACCCATCGAAAATCGGTTAATTGCCTCGTAAAACACAACGACAACAAATCAACACTTTCGTATGTAAAACAGTACGGATTTCATTCTTTACACCAGGACCACTTTGCATGCATTACGTATGCGTGCATGTGTGATTACGTTTATTTTTTTATCTCCTCCTCCCTTCGGTAGACTTCCCGACGAAATTTGAATAACACAAGCATACATAATCGAGATCTCCCTTCGTATACGTATACATACATTGCGGCCGGTTATAAAGTAAAAATATTCTCGTACGTAGGGCGATGGCGGCTGTTCCGGCGGAGATCGGACCTCCGACCATTGAGAAGAACCGTCCACTGTGACGGAACTTCCGCTCCTCTTGGACAGGTAGAGGTAAATATTCCCGACGGTCTCCACTACGTCTTTCCGGAAAGGGGAGGAGCGATTATTACTACGGCTTTTCGCGGGTGGGACATTACGAAAATTTTAAAATCCCACGAGATAGAGAGAGAAAGAGGGAGAGAAAGAGTTGCCTTAGTGAGTCGCAACTGACGATATATTGCAGATAACGTCATGGTAAATACTACTGCAAAAAATACGTGATTGGCTTGTTATGTACACGACAAACCGTAAAAGAGATTTTCACTAAAAGTTCATATTTGCTGTGTAGATAATGTTTCCTATCGATGGGACACAGCTGTCAAATCTGACACTTTCTCAAAAAAAATTACCTAAAATTAGGTAATTTCCTAATATTTCGAAAAATTTTATACGAAACACTTGTTGGGTTTTAGGTTTCTCATCCACCTACCGAACTTAAACCAATTTGGACAATTTTCATTTTTTTCCTCTCCTCAACCTTATACTTTTTAGCCAAATTAAATTCTGGACCAGGAAATTCGAGTTTTGTCAGGAGTGTGGCTCATTCCAATATCTAAAAAATTTTTCTATCGAATTCCTACTGTAACGTTTATTCTAATTTATTTACACTGTCCTAATTATACATTACACACTACTTAATTTATCTTAGACTATTACTGAACTAATTTATATAACACACTTAACTATTTCCCAACTAATTTATATCACTCTTAAATGTTAATTTATTTCACTGGTCCGTTTTTCGGCTTGTTTATTCACTCGCGGCTTCACGTCTAATCTCCTTCGTCCGCAAGCCCGCTTATATACATATCTCCATTGTATTCGCGATGATTCCTTTCTTAAATAACGTTTACCTAGAAACGTCGAGAAGGTCATAAATCGTTCTTTCTATAATAAGATGTTGGCGGCAGGTTCGAGACGGTTTTTATTGCTCAATTAGCGCAGCGGCGTTCTTTTGAGGTAAGCCGCCGTCCGATTAGAGTAAACACATTTCGCGCTGTTGTTTACATTTCGCGATACACTACCTTTTCGTTACCAAATTGTGATGGGAACTCATTACGGCCACTTGCGTAGCTTAACTGTCAATATTGTGGAATTTTGAATATTTAACCAATGGGCTTGATCAGTTCCTGACATTACATTAGGATTTCACATGTGTCTGGTACTAACAAATAAAGGTAATCTTATGATATACATCCACAGCAAAAATTATTAAAGTCAAATGTACGGTTTAGAAGTTATGATCAAAAATGGCGATGTGTAACAGCGTAAGGCTTTCTCATATGGCAGCACAATATATATTCATGGCAATATTGTTAAAATGTCTTTCAGGGAGGCTTTAGAAAAAACTATTTCAAAGTTGTAGCCATTAGTTAGGTCAGTTATCGGTGAAGCCCTTTTGGAGAAAATTGACGAAAACTGAAAATTCACAAGAGTAAAGTGCCCTTTGGCCTTGTTCGATTCTAATGAAATTTATGCAGTTGCGAGTTTTTAAAGGACCCATCCTAAATACAAAATTTCAACTTTCCAATGTTTATAGTTTCTAAGAGAACCTTGATCACATACACCATACATACACAGACACATGCATACATACATACACACAGACATGTTTCCAAAAACATGTTTTCTGAACTCAAGGAACTTCAAAACGTCCAGAAATACCAATATCTCAAATTCCTAAAATCAGCACGATTACAATACTTCCTCCTATTATATGGGAACTCCATATGAGAACGTAAAAACAATTTTAAAATATCTACATCAGTTATGGGTCGAAATTTAAAGACAATTAACGAAATGGTACGAATATGATGGAATCACCAGTTTCAGAGGTAACTTGAATTCCTTAACTCAGCAGTAAGCGCATTCGCCATTTTGTAGCAGACCACAAGTTGGAAATACGCAAGCGCAGATCTCCATTAATACTCTCGGTTTAGTGTAATTGAAAGAGTTGAGCTTAAAAGAAGCACATAAAAATGAAACAACACAGAAATACGATGATGAAAAGAGGTATCAATCTCTATAAATACATATCATGAAGTACTTTACAGGGTTGTTGTCGCGTTGAGCAAGAAGTCCTGAGTTGCAACCACACACACTTAATGAGATTAATGGATGAAAATCATTCTAAGAGAGTAAGGAAACTAGCTTTCCTAAAGAAATTCCTTACTGAGCAGTAAGCGCCTTCACCATCATTTAGCAGAGCACAAGTTGGAAGTTGGAAATACACAAGCGCACATCTCCATTATTACTACAGGTTTACCCTAATTTAAAGAGTTTAACTTAATATGAAGATCAAAAGAGAAATCAATCTCAATAAATACATATCAGGAATTACTTTACAGGGTCGTCGTGGTGGTGGACCTTAAAGACGAGCAAGAAATCCTAAGTTGCAGCAACACACTCTTGATGAGATTAATGGAAGAAAATCATTCTAAGAGAGTAAGGAAATTAGCTGCTAATATAGGTACAACAAAATGTATTTAACAGCTGCTCCATCCTCTCCACATTCAAACAGATCACGAGTTTCTACAAAAATGGAAATTAGGCCTTTTCTAATACAACACATATTAACTAGAAAAATCATATCCAATTTGAAATAACCTCTTGAAAGGGTTACTCTTGCAAGCTCAGATGTGGTGCCCCATCACGTCGTATCTTAAAGTGCTTTCATGTTAAACACCAGTGCATATCAGGGAAGAAATAACACCTAATTGCTGTAATAATCGTAAAATTAGGAGGGTGAGAAAATTTATTTGAAGTACCTACAAGTAGTCAAATTTGAACAGTTGCTCAAGTAGTCTGAATTTGAGGTTCATTTGAGTTTTGAAGTACTAAAACTTGAGAATTTGCGTCAAAAAGGCACTGTAGTTTGCAACTGTAGCAACTGCGTTTGTTAGCTGATCGAAGGAGAAGTACCAGGGAGTTTCTGAAGAAATGGCGAAGGCGCTCCAAATTAGTGAAAGTGTGGTAAAATTAATAATAATTAATTAAAATTATAATTCAATTACAACGCCACTTCCGTATTATCGTTGCCAATGCTGTCAACATTTTGACTGACCGGCTCCTCAATTTAGGTGAAAATTCAGAATGTGATCAGTACCAAAAAAATACAAGCCATCCTTAATATTCCCAAAATGTCACTTGCCGTTTAGATGTGGGAAACAAGAAAAACGACTTTGAAAATCTTCAAGGACAATAGGTCAGTTTAAGTTGTATATCCTGATATTCATACTTTGCTATATTTTTAATTTTTTTTATTAACAATTAGAAGTAATGTGTGATACACATTTCCTCGCTAATGATTGTTTTGTTTGCAGACCCAATTCGGCGTATTACTCTCAAAACAAGGCGAAAACACCATGTACACCACACGCCGTAAATATGTAATTAATTTATCTTGCGATCACCTTAATTAGCGTGTATAAATTATTGAGCAATTAAAACTCGACAAATAAACAGGTCGGAACTGTAACCGCAATGTCAAGTGTTAATTAAAAAGAAAATGAACATCAATTAAGGTTCTTATCGTTGGATTGTTATTTTTTTTTGGGATTATTACAAAGACTAATCTAACGCAGGAGAATAATACTTCTGCGTTCGAGTGGTGAAATTGAAAAAATTTTTCCTCGGTAATATACGGACATTGATGGACGTCGCGATTCTCCACCTTTCTTGTGTTTAAAAATAAACGGTCGTTAGCTGGTAATTGCCCGGCGGAATTAATTCTACTGATATTTGCTGGAGAGAGAGAAATATGCTTACGTCATTAATGCGAGGCGGAGGCCTCGCTTTGCTTAATAAATTTTTAAGGATAATACGTTATTTTCGAACCGATTCGTTGTAAATGGGTACCGTTTATTTTTTCACGGATCGTTACGTCCCGTATCGTTTCAATCATCGCATGTATGTAGGCAAATACGTATGTACTCCTCGCGTAATACTTAATCCTCTCAGGACGTCAGAAGAGAGCGCAACTCCATTCAAACTAAGAGCGCATTCATTAGCCGCATAATGCAACTATAAATTAATTTTGTGGTTTGTATATTTTATTATATCGCGAGAGGTACGCGCGCATTATACGCACGCAGCGTTAAAGAAAGCCAAACCCGTCCATCTAACTGTAATAAACATGTTAAGTGTGTAGTTATATTTAAATAGAAGGAAAGCTGTTCAGGTTTATTATGGGCAAAAAATTTGTGTGTATGTGTGTTTCACTTTGCGCAGCGGGGGATCCAGATTCCATTACTTTTGAGATAGTTGCCTGCGTTCTACAGGTGGAAAAGTGGAATTTAATTTACCATAAAGGAGATGTCGTTAAATTTAATGAACTCAAATTCTAATTTTTTCTCAGGAAGCCTTTGATAAAAGCCACAGGGAACTGTTAAGTTCCATCAAAAATATTGAAGTATTGAAGTGAATTTTAGAAAGTTCTTTACCGAAGGCAGAGTTTCTAAACAGACTTCAACCACTGCTTCAAAAAGCTATATACGCGATGAATCAAGTGAAATAACAATTCCAAAAACTTCTTAACAAAACATGGAGTGTCTTAAAATCAGTTTTAAAGAGTTCCTAAGAAAGTAAAGTTCATTTTATAAGATATTTGGAATGTTTAACGTTAAATCTAAATTTCAGAAAGTTTACACGTACGCTGCATCTCTTTTAATAAATAGGTCTTCAATGTAAACCTGATAAAATGTAGGTTAACATAATGTTTAAAAAAAGCTCTTAGGACAAGATAACGTGGGATATGAAAAAATATCTCCTTAATGTAAAACTAAGATGTATCAAATTATTGAAAGAAAACTGTGTTTAATAAAAACGTTTTATTGCTGTAAGCCTGAAAGGTTTTAAGTTTAATATCAATACAACCTGAAAGGTTTTGAGTTCAGACAGAACTCAGTAAATTTCAATTGAAAAGCGGAGTTCACTTTACGAATAATATGTGTTCAATAGAAACCTGAGACGTTTCAAATTGAAACCAACTTTACAAGAAGTTGTTTTTAGAATGTAGAAATTTTAATAAATATGCAAACCTGGCAGATTTCAAGTAAACTGTTTCACAAAGGTTTAAATGTAGCATAAGTTTATTTAAAACCCTACTTGAGGCTATTCAAGTCCAGTTGACCATATGTATATAAAGTTGGAGGACCACCTCCTCAGGCCGGCAAAACAAAATAGTGGAGATTTTGTGTCTTTTTTGTAGCTTTTTTGTAGCGAGAAAACCAATTTTGTAGCTTTTGAATTGCCGGAGCTACAAAAGGTGGGCTAACTTAATATTAAGTTAGCGGCCACCGCTATAACTCATACACGGAATGTAATAGGATGCTCTGGTTTGCGCAGGAATTTGTGTCTTTAGAAGTACTTGAAAGTCACTGGGCCAAAAAAATTTTGGCCAAATTTGGCCAATTTTGGCCAAAAATGACAAGATGTTCAATCATCACTGGCGGTTCAATTTCATGATATAGTTGGATGTTAAAAATTATTTGGCATTAAAAACCTTCTGTTAATTGGCCGAAAAAGTGGGCAAAAATTGCCAGAAATGGCAAAAAATTCGAAAATTATTTATTTCTGCCAAAACATGGGAAATCCTGTATATACGTCGACAGGTCGAACATGTGGTACACAGAGAGCTCAGAAAAGCTAGCAGGGGGTCAATAAAAAATACCCAGAAATGGCCAAAAATTAAAAAATGACCTATTTCGGCCAAAACGTGATAAATCCTGTACATACCTGAATTGTTCCAAAATGCGGGCCATGGGAATTTAAGCAACAATGTGGAAGATTTAGGAGACTCTGTTAGACACTAAAAGTCACTTTGCACATCGGGCCTGTGGAGCTACAAATTCTAAAACGACTTATTTCGGCCAAATCGTGATAAATCCTATATATACTACGACAGTTCAAAAACGTGGGGCTCGGAATTTTCAGACACACTGACAAAGGATTAGATCTAAGACAATTATGTTCCAATATAAGGAGCGACCGATTAGCTTTAAATGTAGTATATGATATAATAATAAAAATGATAACATAATAACATTCATAATAAAATAATAGAAATTTTATGACAGTATTTGTTGGCTTGGATTCTGGGGTTGCTGGACATTCTGTGTTCTATTTCATGGATCCAGCGACAGTGTTTCTAAAATTCCCAGGTGCCACATTTTAGAACTGTCGAAGTATATACAGGAATTATCACGTTTTGACACAAATAAGTCCTTTTAGAATTTGTAGCTCCACAGGCCCGCAGTTTCAGGTGGATTCCGGTGGCTAGAAGGATCTATTGGATCCTTAGACAGTATGTCTGAAAATTCCGGGGCCCACATTTTAGAACTGTCAAAGTATATACAGGAGTTATAACGATTTGGCCAAAATAAGTCATTTTAGAATTTGTAGCTCCACAGGCCCGCAATTTCAGGTGAATTCCAGTTGCTAGAAGGATTCATTGGATCCTTAGACAGTGTGTCTGAAAATTCCGGGGCCCACGTTTTCGAACTGGCGAAGTATATACAGGATTTATCACGATTTTGTCGAAATAAGTCCTTTTAGAATTTGTAGCTCCACAGGCTTGCAGTTTCAGGTGAATTCCAGTTGCTAGAAGGTTCCATTGGATCCTTAGACAGTGTGTCTGAGAATTCCGGGCCCCACGTTTTCGAAATCTCGAAGTATATACAGGAGTTATCACGTTTTGGCCGAAATAAGTCCTTTTCGAATTTGTAGCTCCACAGGCCCGATGTGCAAAGTGACTTTTAGTGTCTAACAGAGTCTCCTAAATCCTCCACATTGTTGCTTAAATTCCCATGGCCCGCATTTTCGAACAATTCAGGTATATACAGGATTTATCACGTTTTGGCCGAAATAAGTCATTTTTGAATTCTTGGCCATTTTTGGGTATTTTTTATTGACCCCCTGCTAGCCTTTCTGAGCTCTCTGTGTACCACATGTTCGACCTGTCGACGTATATACAGGATTTCCCATGTTTTGGCATAAATAAATAATTTTCGAATTTTTGGCCATTTCTGGCAATTTTTGCTCGCTTTTTTGCCAATTAACAGAAGGTTTTCAATGCCAAATGATTTTTAAGATCGCTACTATATCATGAAATTGAACCGCGAGTGATATTGAACATCTTGTCATTTTTGGCCAAAATTGGCCAAATGTGGCCAAAAACTTTGGCCCAGTGACTTTCAAGTACTTCTAAAGACACAAATTCCTGCGCAAACCAGAACATCCTATTACATTCCGTGTATGAGTTATAGCGGTGGCCGCTAACTTACTATAAAGTTAGCCCACCTTTTGTAGCTCCGGCTATTCAAAAGCTACAAAATTGGTTTTCTCGCTACAAAAAAGCTACAAAAAAGACACAAAATCTCCACTATTTTGTTTTGCCGGCCTATGAGGGTGGTCCGCCAACTTTATATACATGTGTATTCTGATGAGCGAACTGTAAAATTTGGTTACTTACTAAACCAGATCTCATTAAATTTGCGTAGGAATTTTGGAATCATTTGAGAAAGTTATTAAATATGAAATTTCCAACACTTTCAAATTTTACACACCGACCATCCCCTTTTCGATATCCAACCCTCTCATCAACCACAGGCGATCGTTTTCCGTCGATTCCAGTGGCATCATCTGTTACTTATACCCAGACGCACATATCCACATCGACAATAATCATAATAATCCGAATCAAATGGGGAAACGGTGCTAGTCTACCTGTGCATGCCCACACAGAATCCAATAATGGGAAAAAAAGTTTTGCGGTGTAATATGGCAAGGAGAAATTTCACAGAGGCTTAATAGTGCCCCTTCAAAAAATACACAAAAAACCAATCATTCGTCTCTCGGTGAGAAACGATTCCTCCGATTGCGATCGCTTTGTTTTAATCTCAGTAGCGCAGCACAACGGAGACCACCTTTTAGTAGTCCAGTCTATCTATATGCCAAATTCATCAATTTCAGGGGGTATACTTATACAAGGATTTTAAGGTTCTAAAGGGTATTTGGGAGTACTAGATGACGAATCCGTGAAGACGTACAGCTAATTTTGTTTAGTTTTTATTTAAACAACGGTCAAAAGTGGAAAAAAAGTGTTTTTATTCATACAACGTTTCCTTTACAGTTTTGAGAAAAATATCTTAGAGAAAAGTTATAGCCCATTAACAAGCCTTTAATATGCCGTTTCATAAATTGAAATCAGTTAACAAATGCCTGAGATAATGGCAAAAAACGATTATTTGTGCACTGATTTATAAATGTTAATAAATTTGTTATTAACATAATAACATTTATTATAACTTCTTAAAAATGAGGCATTTGATGTGTTTTTCAGGTGTAGTAAATTTCAGTCAGATTTATCAAATAGTTTATAAGTTATTCTAATTGTTAGTTATCCCAGTTAAACTAAATTAATTTAGTTTAAATTAATTTAAATTAATTTAAGAATTGCTCTTGTCTAAATAACGAATCTAGGTAAATTTTGAAAGCTGAAATTGATTTAGCGCATATTTAACTCTAAGATATACCATGAAAACTTTATATTATTTTTTTGAATTTGTTATTAAAAATATCTTTTGAAAAATGGGTTCCTTTACAAACATATAAAATAACTTTATGAAGGTAATCATTTGCAATAAATTGAAAAAAGATTGCATTAATCATATAAAAGAAGTTAAAGTCCAATATTTGCAATACTATTAATTTTAAATCTCTTCATAATTAAGTAATCTGAAAGCGATAGTGACATTAGTGTACATGATGAGTGCAGTGATCTCGATGATGAATGATATATTTTTTTTAATTTTCTGTTTCTTCCATTGTTATTGAATTGTATAGTATTGTATTGTAGGTATTGTTATTGTCACTAAATATTGTAACGTTCTTACTATTGACTAAAACTAAACACTACGCGATTTGTCCTAATTAATTATTTCTAACTCTTACACTTATAAACTTAACAATCGCTTAATTTATATTCGCACACCCTGATGTTTATTTACTTAACGCGCGCGGTCTCTCGCCCGAATATTTACACTGCGATTCTTCAACTGTCTCGCCTTGGGTCCGGCATTCCTTATATACCAGGTAGAAGCCTTCTAGACGTTTGCCGGAATACTCCAGAAGTTTCGAGAGATGATTCTAGAATTCGCGGATCTTGTTATCGTATCGAACCTTCTCGGCTCTGCGACCGTCGGCTTCGACCCGTCCTTCCCGGGATCGCAATTCGGCGAACTTGTGTAGCTCCCGGCGTGTTTATCGCGGCGAGCCGTTTCGTTACAATATGTATTCTTTAAGTATATGTACATTTCGGTGTATAATTAGGCAGCTGCTAGTACCTGCAAACTCTGTTATTTAAATATTTTTTGGCCTATTTATTGTTTCCATATTTAATTTTTTATGAATATCTACATAATTATTAGTCACTAAAATTTAAAATTCTACTTTCTGAAATAAAATTGTGCGTCTAAAAACTATGAGTTGGTTACAGTATTTCTTTATCAGCTTGTAAGTGGATGCATTTGATAGCTGGATTCAAAACACACATTCTCAAAAAAAAAAGAGGACCTACTACGACCAATAGGAACCGAAAGAGCTTTTTTTAAAAAAAATCGTATCTCCATTGTTTATAAATATTAAGAGCTTAGATAATTTAAACAAATTATAAATGAATATATAACTTTTATGATTCCATTGATAGATTTAGTATTCACACAACGTGTAAAAAGCTACAGCCCTAAAGTTAAGGTATTCGTGAGAAACTGCCTCGCACAAGTGGAGAGGAGAATTGTAATTATAAACAATTGAGATATGATTTTTTTAGAAAAAAAGCTATCTCGGTTCCTATTGGTCGTAAAAGGTTCTTTTTTTTTGAGAATGTGTTTTGACTCCAGCTATCCAATGCACCCACTTACAAGTTAGTACCATGAACAATAAAGTTATTCAAAATGTTGATTAGCTAAAAGGTAACCCCTTTCCCAAACGATATTTTTAACAATAAATTTAAGAAATACATAAAGTTTTTTTGGTATATCTTACAGTCGTAGCCACCAATTTTCAAAATTTAACTAGATTCATTATTTAGGCAAGGACAATTGTTTAAACAATTGCCTTCTGGGATAAACATTTAGAATAACTTATAACCTATTTGATAAATTTGGCTTAAATTTAGTACACCTTAAAAACACACCTAATGCCTCAATTTCAAAAAGTTATATTAAATGTTATTTTGTTATTATTATATTATTATTATTATTATGTTATTATATTGTAAAACGCCAAATTAAAGGCCTGTTAATGGGCTACAACTTTATCCAAAAAAAAATTTTCTCAAAAATGTAACGGAAACGTTATATGAACAAAAACAGATTTTTTTTTACTTTTGACCCTTGTTCAAAATAAAACTCAACAAAGCTAGCAGTACTTCTTCACAAATTCAACATCTAGTACCTCCCAAATACCTTTTAGAACCTCAAAATATCTGTTATAAATAAAACCCAAAATCGATCCCAGAAAACCCTCGGGAAACCTCCGCATCTCCCGCCGCTGGCCCTCCTCCTCCTTCTCTCGGCCTTAGCCGAAGAACGGAGGATGTGGTCTTAGGTGGCAGACCGGATGTGGAATCAGGTAGCCTTTAGACCACAAAAGTACGTGAACCACGGCGAAACTAACACAAATAACATTTACACTCTCCTCTTCCTCCTTCTCTTCTCTCGTCGATTGTTTCATCATCGACGAGAATGCAACGAAGAAGGAGGATGGACGAATTGAACGAGATTTTGGGCGCTTTCGTTAATAGATCCATTCCGATTAATTGCTTGGGTTCTAGATTAAAATGACTTTGACTTTAACTTCTGTCAGAGTATCAAAAATTTTACCTTCTAATTAATGCCAAATAAGATTCTAATTATATTGACATAATTATTATTGAATAAGTACATAAATTTCAATAATATGTGAAGATACGTCTACTTCAGTAGAGCTTTATGCAAGGATTAATTATCTGAAACAAATTTCCATAACATATTAAAAGTTTTATATTATTATTATTTCATGGGTTTCAGAGGTACCAGTTTTTTATTTAACGATATTACCGGAATTGATGCTAATGTCTAATTGAAGAAATATTAGAAAACTAATTTAAATCCCCATTTTAAAGAATTTTAGGAAAGTTTTAAATAGTGTTTAGTAACAGGCGACAAATCCTAATTGTCGAATTAATCTACTTTGTGTTTAGATGGTCTGATAATAGAAATGACTGATATTTTAGTAAAACTGAGTAAAAAAATATGATTTGTTTAATATCAGAGGAGACTACGTATTTTTTATAATAATGACTCAGTTTATGGAAATACATAATAATTAACTGAAATGTTAATTGGAGTTTATTGATTCACATTACAAAGTTCCAATTCGTTATGCTCTTAAGCTCGTTAATTCCACAAATATGAATGAATTCAAATATTCACATTCTATCGCCGAAAACTCTTTTGGAAATTTTAATTCACGCCACTCAATAACTAATTAACAAAGTAACGCGCGAGTCACTACAGCTGATGCAGCGTTATTATAACGTCAATATGAGATAATTTTATTGAGAATAAATTAATATCGTGTCCAACTTCAGCGCTGAGAAACCTTACGTGAGACAGAAATAATTTTTTTTTGCAATTCCCATTTACAGTAAATGAAAAAAGGACGTCTCCATCGTCGTCGATATGCATAAATTCCGATCGGCGACGTTCCCGCATTCTGCGCGTGACAATTTATTTACTCAACAAAATATTAATTATTGGCTGTTAATTAATATGTAATAAATATTGCCGTGTATCAATTAGTTGTTAAGACCGGGCAGTGAGATATCGAGACGATTGATTTATAGATTTTCAATCAGCGTCCGCTCGATAAATCATTGCCGGGGATTTCTTTTAATTGTCCTTAATTGCGAGTTTGGAGGGTCTCCCGATTCGAGAAAGGGGGAAAAATCAAGATAACATGTCACTTAATGGCCAGATCTCGTTTGCGCCGCGGACGCCATTAGCGTGTAATTATTTCGTGGTAATTAAACATGACTGGGAAATTATCAGATTTGTTTGCGGAGTGAACGATTTAGATTAATGATACTCTCTCGCGGACATTTTACGCCGTGCTTGCGACACGTCGACCGAGCACCGCAATCCGCCACTTCGAAAATAAAATACTTACCTAATAACAATCGATTCGTAATTACAAGTCAGATTAGATCGAGACACTTTACTTTAATAACACTTATGACCTTTGATATCACTCTGTCCACCACAACAAGTGAACCGATCAAAGGTTGATTGTTCATTAATCATTGATTTCATAACATATTATTTCGGTTAATGAAACCATAAAATCGATCAAAGCGTAATACTGTTTTAATCTTCATATCATGGTATTCTCCTCCATTCAGAGAGTTGACTTCAATCGATGGAACCAATAAGCTGTTCGAAGTGAATATTCACCCCCTCGAATTCGCCCATATCCAGGCACTTCGCTCAATGCTACCATTAACTAGGTCAAAATTTTATATTACGCCAATTTTCAAACAGCTAAATTTTCCTTCATTCAGACATTTCACTACAAAATCTTAAGGACACTATGTAAATCTACATTAAGAGATTTTACATCAATCAAGGAAACCATCAAATCAGTCAAAGATTTATCCTGACCTCATGGACCTTGTCCAGACACTACACTCCATTGAATCAGTGCGACCATTAAATTGGTCAGAGCTCCATGTTGATCCACTGTTCAACCCTTTGGGCCCTACTACATGCAGACAGTCTAGTTCAATTGAAGCAACCATTAAATGCTTTCTACCGCCATAGGGTTCAGAACGTCAAGTTCATCTACATCTAGAGATATTACTTCAATCAACGCAACCATTAAATTAGTCAAAGATTTATCATGACCTCATCTATCTTGTTCATTCACTACACTCCATTGAATCCATGGGACCATTAAATTGGTCAAAGCTCCATGTTGATCCAATGTTCAACCCATTGGGTTCTGCTACATGCAGACAGTCTAGTTCAATTAAAGCAACCATTAAATGCTTTCTACGGCCATAGGGTTCAGAACGTCAAGTTCATCTACATCTAGAGATATTACTTCAATCAACGCAACCATTAAATTAGTCAAAGTTTCCTCATGACCTCATGTATCTTGTTCATTCACTACACTCCATTGAATCAGTTCGACCATTGAATTGGTCAATGCTCCATGTGGATCCAATGTTCAACCCCTTGGGTTCTGCTACATACAGACAGTCTAGTTCAATCAAAGCAACCATTAAATGCTTCCTAGCGCCATAAAGTTCAGAACGTCAAGTTCATCTACATCCAGAGATATTACTTCAATCAACGCAACCATTAAATTAGTCAAAGCTTCATCATGAGCTCATGTATTTTGTTCATTCACTACACTCCATTGAATCAGTGCGACCATTGAATTGGTCAAAGCTCCATGTTGATCCACAGTTCAACCCATTGGATTCTGCTACATACAGACAGTCTAGTTCAATTAAAGCAACCATTAAATGCTTCCTAGCGCCATAAAGTTCAGAACGTCAAGTTCATCTACATCCAGAGATATTACTTCAATCAACGCAACCATTAAATTAGTCAAAGCTTCATCATGAGCTCATGTATTTTGTTCATTCACTACACTCCATTGAATCAGTGCGACCATTGAATTGGTCAAAGCTCCATGTTGATCCACAGTTCAACCCATTGGATTCTGCTACATACAGACAGTCTAGTTCAATTAAAGCAACCATTAAATGCTTCCTAGCGCCATAAGGTTCAGAACGTCAAGTTCATCTACATCTAGAGATATTACTTCAATCAACGCAACCATTAAATTAGTCAAAGCTTCATCATGAGCTCATGTATTTTGTTCATTCACTACACTCCATTGAATCAGTGCGACCATTGAATTGGTCAAAGCTCCATGTTGATCCACAGTTCAACCCATTGGGTTCTGCTACATACAGACAGTCTAGTTCAATTAAAGCAACCATTAAATGCTTCCTAGCGCCATAAGGTTCAGAACGTCAAGTTCATCTACATCTAGAGATATTACTTCAATCAACGCAACCATTAAATTAGTCAAAGTTTCCTCATGACCTCATGTATCTTGTTCATTCACTACACTCCATTGAATCAGTTCGACCATTGAATTGGTCAATGCTCCATGTGGATCCAATGTTCAACCCCTTGGGTTCTGCTACATACAGACAGTCTAGTTCAATCAAAGCAACCATTAAATGCTTCCTAGCGCCATAAAGTTCAGAACGTCAAGTTCATCTACATCCAGAGATATTACTTCAATCAACGCAACCATTAAATTAGTCAAAGCTTCATCATGAGCTCATGTATTTTGTTCATTCACTACACTCCATTGAATCAGTGCGACCATTGAATTGGTCAAAGCTCCATGTTGATCCACAGTTCAACCCATTGGGTTCTGCTACATACAGACAGTCTAGTTCAATTAAAGCAACCATTAAATGCTTCCTAGCGCCATAAGGTTCAGAACGTCAAGTTCATCTACATCCAGAGATATTACTTCAATCAACGCAACCATTAAATTAGTCAAAGCTTCATCATGACCTCATGTATCTTGTTCATTCACTACACTCTATTGAATCAGTGCGACCAGTAAATTGGCCAAAGCTCCATGTTGATCCAATGTTCAACCCATTGGATTCTGCTACATCCATACAGTCTAGTTGAATGAAAGCAACCATTAAATGCTTCCTAGCGCCATAAGTTTCAGAAATTCAAGTTCATCTACATCCAGAGATATTACTCCAATCAACGCAACTATTAAATTAGTGAAAGCTTCATCATGACCTCATGTATCTTGTTCATTCAATACACTCTATTGAATCAGTGCGACCATTAAATGGTCAAAGCTCCATGTGGATCCAATGTTCAACCCATTGGGTTCTGCTACATGCAGACAGTCTAGATCAATTAAAGCAACCATTAAACGCTTCCTAGCGCTATAAGCTTCAGAACGTCACGTTCACCTACATCCAGAGATATTACTCCAATCAACGCAACTATTAAATTAGTGAAAGCTTCATCATGACCTCATGTATCTTGTTCATTCACTACACTCCAGTGAATCAGTGCGACCATTAAATTGGTCAAAGCTCCATGTGGATCCAATGTTCAACCCCTTGGGATCTGCTACAGGCAGACAGTCTAGATCAATTAAAGCAACCATTAAACGCTTCCTAGCGCTATAAGCTTCAGAACGTCACGTTCACCTACATCCAGAGATATTACTCCAATCAACGCAACTATTAAATTAGTGAAAGCTTCATCATGACCTCATGTATCTTGTTCATTCAATACACTCTATTGAATCAGTGCGACCATTAAATGGTCAAAGCTCCATGTGGATCCAATGTTCAACCCATTGGGTTCTGCTACATGCAGACAGTCTAGTTCAATTAAAGCAACCATTAAATGCTTCCTAGCGCCATAAGGTTCAGAACGTCAAGTTCATCTACATCCAGAGACATTACTTTAATCAACGCAACCACTAAATTAGTCAAAGATTCATCATGACCTCATGTATCTTGTTCATTCACTACACTCCATTGAATCAGTGCGACCATTGAATTGGTCAATGCTCCATGTGGATCCAATGTTCAACCCCTTGGGTTCTGCTACATGCAGACAGTCTAGATCAATTAAAGCAACCATTAAATGCTTCCTAGCGCCATAATATTCAGAACGTCACGTTTACCTACATCCTGAGATATTACTTCAATCAACACAACCATTAAATTAGTCAAGCTTCATCATGACCTCATGTACCTTGGTCATTCACTACACTCCATTGAATCAATGCGACCATTAAATTGGTCAAAGCTCCATGTTGATCCAATGTTCAACCCAGTGGGTTCTGCTATATGCAGACAGTCTAGTTCAATTAAAGCAACCATTAAATGCTTCCTAGCGCCATAAGCTTCAGAACGTCACGTTCACCTACATCCAGAGATATTACGTACTTCAATCAACACAACCATTAAATTAGTCAAGCTTCATCATGACCTCATGTACCTTGGTCATTCACTACACTCCATTGAATCAATGCGACCATTAAATTGGCCAGAGCTCCATGTTGATCCAATGTTCAACCCTTTGGGCCCTACTACATGCAGACAGTCTAGTTCAATTAAAGCAACCATTAAATGCTTCCTAGCGTCATAAGGTTCAGAACGTCACGTTTATCTACATCTGGAGATATTACTTCAATCAACGTAACCATTAAATTAGTCAAAGCTTCATCATGACCTCATGTCTCTTGTTCATTCACTACACTCCATTGAATCAGTTCAACCATTAAATTGGTCAAAGCTCCATGTTGATCCAATGTTCAACCCAGTAGGTTCTGCTATATGCAGACAAACTAGTTCTATTAAAGCAACCATTAAATGCTTCCTACCGCCATAAGCTTCAGAACGTCAAGTTCATCTACATCCAGTGATATTACTCCAATCAACGCACCTATTAAATTAGTGAAAGCTTCATCATGACCTCATGTATCTTGTTTATTCACTACACTCCATTGAATCAGTGCGACCATTGAATTGGTCAATGCTCCATGTGGATCCAATGTTCAACCCCTTGGGTTGTGCTACATGCAGACAGTCTAGATCAATTAAAGCAACCATTAAATGCTTCCTAGCGCTATAAGCTTCAGAACGTCACGTTCACCTACATCCAGAGATATTACTCCAATCAACGCAACTATTAAATTAGTGAAAGCTTCATCATGACCTCATGCATCTTGTTCATTTAATTCACACTCCATTGAATCAGTCCGACCATTAAATTGGTCAAAGCTCCATGTTGACCCAATGTTTAAACCATGTCACCAAATCACCATCAATCACTAAATCAGTCAAAGCATCATACTGAGCGAGTTTTCAGACCATCGAGTACCCAATATACGCACAACTTGTGCCACATTAATACCATTCCTCAAGCCTTCAAATCTATTAGAAACGAGCTGATTGAATCCGCGGCATGTCTCTTCCACCTGCCCCTCGGACGTGATTTACACGAATCAATCGACCGGGTGAATTACCCCGCGCGAGATTTCGAAAAGGTACACCTGCCTCTTTGATTGGAAACTGTGAAAACCACAAACGACCAATGGTAGCCGAAAGCGTAAAGATGAGCCGCTCTTTTTTATGAAAGTAAAATAATCGTCAGGATTGTTACGAGGGCTTTAAATTAGAGACGGTGCCGATTTGGTAATAGAAGGGATAGATCGGTAGAAAATAAGTAATTACGGGTATATCGTCGATGGGAAGGAATCGAAGACCACAGAGGAGGAAGGTGGAAGCAACTGCTGTCTTTGTGTCTATAATGCAAAATAAGTGTCTCTCAATGGAAAACGGAACACATTTTCCACCAAAGGCTGAATTGGTGAAGCATCGAAAACCTCCCTCAAAACCCATTAAGTTAACACATCGTTTAATCGCAGAAACTTCAATAAAACTCCCACTGTCGCGCCAGAAACAACTTTCAAAACTAATCACTCTCTTCCAACTTTTCTCTCTTGTTGCGAAGCACGGAGGTGAAATGCAAACACAATCGATGTACAACGAGAGATAACGCGATAAAACAAAACGAAAAGAGTGAGAGAGAGAGAGAAAAATGAGAGTAGGTATACGTATTAGATCGCCGAAGAATCGGAATGGCAGAACGGCGCAAACAATGGTGATATAAACAATGTAAAGAGTTGGAATTGAACGGAGGCAGAAAATAATATGTATTTGTCGTGACCGGCGGAAATATTTTAATGTGTAAAAATACGAATGTGTGTGTGTGTGTGCGGTTGTGGTTCTATTCTTTACAACTATAAGAAACACTATATACCCTTCTCTCTCTTTCTCCGTGGATGAGTGTATGTGTGCGGCTACTGGATTTTGCTTTTGTCTTACTGGAAACAAAAGGATTAAGATCGGGAGGAGATTTATAGCGACTTCGGCGCAAACTTATGTTAGCTCCCAAAGTTGACGCAGACTCCGGTATTTAGTTCAGTATTTACATGGCTATGGAATGCCATGAATTACTCTTGCATATGTAAGAACAAATTTTTGATGAAGATAGAGGACAAATGCTTCGTTTCTAGCTGAAGTATACAAATGTTACGGTCGCTAAAATCCGTTAACTGTCTAAGTATTTTGAATGTTTGAATAAATTGCGCATTAGGTTATTGTGAGTGTTACTGATGGTTATAGTCCATGTCTTTTTAAGATATAATACTGAATTCTTAAGAGGGTTTAATGTCTTGGGTATTTCTTTGGGTATTTACCACACCAAATGGATATTCAGAGAGTTTTCAGTTTTCGTCGCCATTAAATTTGGTATTTATTACACTGAAGCCATCTGCAGTTCAAATCTTGGTTTAAATACCAAGATTCATAATACGACGACTGAATATAACCAGCTTCTCACTAATACAAAAGTATTATATATTGATAAAGGCAGTTAAAGTGTGTAATATTTACTCGAGTGTCAAGAAATGATCAATCAGCTTACCTTTCAAACAACTACTTGATCCAAATTCCGCTGATAATTTAACTTTTTATTCTTACATCATGTCAACTCGCGTGTTTTCTTTTTTCCTTTCCTTTATTCTGCAAAGCGAGTAATTTAGCTACTTTGCAGTAACTTATAGATTCAGCAATTCCCGGATAATACTCGTCACTAATTCGACCCGCGATTTCCGCGAGCTATCGCGCGCGGATGCAACGTCTCGAATTCGATATCGAGCATCCGCCAAAGAGTCCGGGAATCGACGGACTTTCCACGTTAGGTTAATAACGACAAAAAGCTGATTGGACATCAGGAAAAAATTATAAATTGGCTGGGGACCGACAAAACGAGGTTCATTTGGTTCAGTTCAGTTCTGTCCATTAGTTTTGCAAATCGCGCCCTTGGTCGATTAGTATTTACAATAGCACAGGGAAGCAATGTTTCAAATATTTATCCGGATCTTTACCATCCCAAATCTAACTGTACTTTAAATGTTGGTATCACTGGAGTAAAGATGAAGACTTTGAGTTTTGGAAAATAGTTGCCTTCATTACTTCAGCATTAAATTACCTCATCACATGGAATATACCTTAGTAACAAAGCTTCCAAAATCAGATATGATTACGATGCTTTCAAAAAATATCACTTCTGATGTATTTACTGCGGTATTTACTGGAGATATAGTTGCAGAAATCTGTCAACTGTCCAACTTTACCAACTTTCTACCAAATTTCAAACACATCCTGCATACTAACGTTACTGTCGGCATTATCGACGAGTAGCGATGGTATTTGGTGTTCCGAAAATGTGAAATGGTGAAAAGTGGCTCAACGGAGATGTTGCCGTTGAGATAGCAGGTGAGCTAAAAGCAAAACCGAAGTAAAGCAAAGCAGTTGGCTCGTGGCGTCATGCTTCGAAACAAATGACTAGCAGAGCGCGGATAATGCCCACAGTTACCTACTGCTATTAAAATAATTATTATTGGATTTTGCTTGATGTTTCTTATAGTAATAATTGTTTTGTTTCTTTTTCCTTCCTCTTTTTTATGTATAGTTATTTTTTATGTATAATGCACGATTGTTTACTGTTATTTTGCCTCTACGGTTTTTTTTTTATTATTTTCCTATTGTTACAACCAGTCCTAATTATTAACTTTCTAAAATTCGACTTGACACATTATCACACAGAAGAAACGCTCAAGTTGAGATTTCGACAGTTGTTTGAAAATGGACAGATTACGTAAAGGAAATTAATAAAAGATTACACTCTAAACCAACCACCGGAATAGACATAACTGTCTCGACAGGGAACTTACCTACACAACAGGTGGAAAAACCTGAAACAAATGGAAATAACAACGTTAGTATAGGCATGGTGAAAAAATTCAACTGTAGATGGGGTAAGCCATTTTGTGTCATTTCAGACATGCGCAGTTTACATGAGTCGGGTCGAGTCGGGGTAATGACGTCGTAAAACCAATTAGCGTTCATGGGAGAAATGACATGAGGGAAAGGCGCGTGCGCATTGCGCGCTTGAGCGCGCCCCCTGGCGGTGCTCACGGTATTTTCAGCGTATTAACGGAGATTTACATGAGATAGGAAAAGCGTTGTGTCTCGAAGGAGGAATTGATATCCGGAAATTCTCTCTGTTTAGAAAGCAGCTATTTCGTCCATGCGAGCGAGTGAAAACGTCATCTCCTTCTCTCTCATGTCCGAGAGAGGCTAATGAATTTCATCGCCAATTCACTTTTATTATTATCTGTAAATTATACGAAATAATTGATTGTTAGAGAAACACGCCTCGAGGAATTGCATTTATCATGAGTTATAGCCTTAAAATTAGAATATACGACGAGTAATAAGCGACGTACGCAATACATACCGGTAACATATACAGGGGGTTTTTTCGCCGGAGCCACCCACGCGGAAGGAGAAGCGAAGAAAGGTACAACGAGAGCGAGAGAGAGGGAGAGTGGAAGGATTCCACCTTCGGGATATCAGCTGTTCCTTCGGATTTATGGCTATTAGATATCAATAAGGCACGCTTATACGCTTGACGTGTGTCGCAGTAATGGCTTTATCTCGGCTCTAATGAGTGCCCAGCGAGGCGGGATTCGAAGCCAGCCGTTGAGGAACAGTTGAAGGTTTGAAGAGGTGTCGATTTGAAACACACATGCGAGATCAACGCGGAAGTGGTTCATGCGCAGCAACGCATCAGTAACGGTTAGTTTCGATTGGTGGAATCGTGGTGTAAATTCGAAAAGCTTAGCTTCGCGACAAGGTTTTAGCCAATCAGAAACCTAGCACCTATTTACTGCTACTGCGCATGTGCAAGAAATGGTGCATGCGCACCAGATTGATTTGCTCATATAAGTCGAAATGACTTAAAAAAAACCCCATGGCATGTCAGGCTGAAAGGTAGATTTATGGGTAGGATATGACAGACACAATGTGTCAAAAAAATGTATGCGAGGTGTTAAAAAAATACAAACGTCAAAATTTCAAACTTTTTGCATATAACTTCTTTTATGTACATTTCTCAAAGATATGTTTTATGTAAAAGTCGTTCGCCTCTATAAAGGCAACAAAAAACCTAAGTAACATTTTTGTCTCAGACGCGAAATAAAATTTTTTTGATTTTTTTTTTAAAATAACTTTTTTCTGAACATTTCTCGAAAAAATATTTTGTATAACAGTCGTTCGCCTCTATAAGGTCAACAAAAAACCTAAGTAACATTTTTGTCTCAGACGCGAAATTAAAGTTTTTTGATGTTTTTTTTTAAATAACAAGCCGCCATTTTGAAAACGCTGTACCAATTTGGCCCATTAACGAACTCGTGCGAGATTTTCGGCCAACTGATTTTTGTACCAAATTTCGTTGTGATTGTTTAAAAAATGCGACCTGTAGCTTGCCGACAAATTTCGTTTCTTCGCGTCACAGACGGATTGTGCCCTCGAATGGAGGGTCTTTCCTATGTTAGGCGCAAATGTGCTTTGCTGCCTACTGTTTGCGTTTATTTTGAGTTGTATAATTTTTTTTCCAAGTGTCAAACATTGTTGTCATTCAAAACTTGGTTATACCACCATGAAGAAGCTAACAAGCAGAAACACCTGTCGGTGGTTACCGTTTCTTAACGGAATTAGACGGGTAAGTCGTGCATTTTCTCTTGTACATTTGTTCTGTCGTTAATTTCGCTGCTAAATATTTATATACACATAAACTTTTGAAAAAAGTGACTCGTTTTACAAATAAATTCCAAAATTGTGCATTGTCATTTTGAGAAGTTTTCTTATGTTTTTCGATATAACTTTATCAATGCAAATAATTTGATTCATTACTTTCGCTGTACAGTGAATTTGTACTATTTTTCAAAATTCAAAACGTACAAAATGCTCCCAACCACTTACGAAATGATTTGGTGTTGTCAAGAAGGGAAGCGTTCAAATTTTGAAGTCCTCTTCATTGGTGCTGAGCCTTTAGTTTTCACAATATTTCCTATGTTAGATTGGTAAATTTTTATCGGTTAAATTTTCATAAAGTTGTAAATTTCAGCTGTTTTCTGAAAATTTTGACGTATTGAGTTCACGATAGTAACTTTCCACAAACAATGTCATTAGGTACATAAAAGACAATTCTAAACAGTTTCACCATTTTGAAATTCGACCTTAATTTTACAAAAACATTATGTAGAATTGGTACCTTAAGCCTTTATCACATACACACCAACATTCTTAAAAAATACTATTTCCTAAAACCTCAAAAATTTTCATTATTATTTTGAAAAGGTTACCTATGTTTCAATTTTATCATTATTTAGTATAAAACAATGACTTTGATTTTCAAGGTATAAGACAATTTTTTTTGAAACTTGAAATATTTTTTTCGGTAAAGACTATGTCTTTGATTTGATAATATGAAACCATTTCAGCAATCCAAATTTCATTTTTACAAATCTACTTAAATTATACGCCTTTCTTCGAAAATCCAATTTCCTAAAATCTCCTTTGTTGCTCCCTACCTTAACACAACCATTTTCTCTCTTTCCGTCGATGTACGTAGTAGTAAGTAACGGCCACGACGCGATCCTCGTCCAATAAACAATCAATTAAGGGGAACACACGCGTCGAAATCGAGTGATTTCTATTCGGAACGAACGCAAAACGACCGTTCAATAAATAATCGACGATTTAAAAGTGTATGATTGAGATCTTGTCCGCTACTCCTTTTTACCTTCGGGTAGGAAAAAGTTGCGCGAGGATTCTCGAAATTCGAGTTTATGAATTATGCATCCCGAGGAATACGAAATGGTAAGGGAGGAGGTAATGACGATGAGTTGGCGGTGTTCAGTTTGAGTCTGATTAACTGTCTTAAATCTGGAATCTATCTATATTTACACCTTTTAGGATTATTTGTTTTTCATAACTTTTACATACATTTCACCCATTTAGTTCAACGCGTTATTCTTTAATAATTCGTTCCTTTTACCTGCCTTAAAAAACGTTTGAAATGAAATTAACTGAAATAACTGAAAAAATCACCTTGCTTCAAATTTTTTTTATGTAACTTGTTAAAAATGAAATTTTTGATGATATCATTCTGGTCAAATATCGTCACACGCCTGAGGACCTAGGGTCCAAAGGGAGTGCTCGGGTTGGGGGTGTAGCTCGGTGGAGAACTAAGAAGAAGGCATGGTGATACAGACAATATTTATTCAAACATTAAATGTAGGGGAGAGAACATCGTAAAATAAAATTAAGGCAAGTGATCAAATGTAGAAAAGTGGGAAGAGGTTAAATGGAGGTGGTTGCTTACTTTAGCAGGACGAAGGGCAGCAGGTGCGAGGCTCCTCCAAGTAGCGGCATGCCGAAAAGGACGGGCTCTCAGACGGGCAGCGTAACGTGATACTCGGTGACAGACTGACTTCTTGATCGTTATCATCCCGCTGTATAAATACAAGCGGGATATTTACGAACGTGGTGTCGTACCTGTCCGAGAGTCGTGTCGTCCTTCGGTTTAAGGTCGCCGCGATGCTGAATAAGCTTAGACGGCGACCTATTTTCGCTAATTGGGGCCGCATCGCGACAATATAAGGCCATTATTTCAAAAGTCGATAAAGAAATCCATTGAAACTTTGCACATTTTTAAAGAAACTTAAATCGAACGACTTAAATCATTCCAACAAAGCTGAATTTTCAGGAAATTTTTTCCGCTTCCTTAAAAGTGCGCATTACTACACTGATCAATAATAACTCAAGAAGCTGTTGAAGTGATCACTTGAAACTATTTAAATCTTTCAACGAAAGTCATATTAAAGATTTTAAAGAGAAAATTTTCAGAAAAAAATAATTATGGCTCGTGAAACCTGAGAATTATTTGAGTGATGATCATTACCTTAAAAGTCGTTAAAGCAATCCCATTTCTTGCAACTTTTCTTTGCAATTTTTCCCAACTTTGCACATTTCTTAATGAAACTTAAATTGAACGACTTAAATCATTTCATCAAAGCTGAATTTTCAGGAAATTTTCTACGATTCCTCAAAATTGCGCATTAATACACTGATCAATAATTGTGAAACTTGATCATTATTTCACTGAATAACATTAATGTAATTACTTGAAAGTGTCTCTATTTATTAATGAAATTTATGTCAAACATCTTACAGAATTTCATCGAAATGGAAATTTTAAAAATAATTCTATGACTCGTGAAACATGAATGACGGCGCCATGGACATCATAAGGTCATAACTCAGAAAGTCTTTGAAGTAATTACTTGAAACTTTTTAAATCTGTTAACGAAATTTATATCAAACATTGTACAGAATCTAATTGAAATTTAGTATTTAGAAAATTTTTTATAAGTCGAGAAACAGGAGAAATATTTTACTGTTGATGCTCATAGCTCAGTATGTTGCTCAACAAAGACAAACCAAAGAACATTATTATGTTCGCCATAATAATGTCATAAAATGCCATAACTCAGAAAATAGATCATGTAGTAACTTGAAACTTCGCAAATCATTCAATGACGCTTTGTCAAAGATTTGACAGAATTTGAGAAAATCGTTAATGTAATTATTTGAAACTTTATTTATCGTTAAATGTAACTTACATCAAACATTTCTAAGAATTTTATCGAAATTAAATTTTCAGAAAAGTTTCCATGACTTGAGCAAAGGGAGCAGTACTTTCCTGAACAAGACAAACAAAGGCCATAACTCAGAATATCGTTCAGGTAGTAACTTGAAACTTCTCAAATCTGTCAATGAAACTTATGTCAAACATTTGACAAAAATTTCAGAAAATCGTTAATGTAATTATTTCAAACTTTATTTATCGTTAAATGAAACTTACATCAAACATTTCTAAGAATTTTATCGAAATTTAATTTTCAGAAAACTTTCCATGACTTGAGCAAGAGGAGCAGTACTTTCCTGAACAAGACAAACAAAGGCCATAACTCTGAATATCGTTCAGGTAGTAACTTGAAACTTCTGAAATCTGCCAATGAAACTTATGTCAAACATTTAACAAAACTTCAGAGAATCGTTAGTGTAATTATTTCAAACTTCATTTATCGTTAAATGAAACTTACATCAAACATTGCTAAGAATTTTATCGTAATTAAATTTTCAGAAAAGTTTCCATGACTTGAGCAAGAGGAGCAGTACTTTCCTGAACAGGACAAGCAAAGGTCATAACTCAGAAAATCGTTCAGGTAGTAACTTGAAACTTCTCAAATCTGCCAATGAAACTTATGTCAAACATTTGACAAAATTTCAGAAAATGGTTAATGTAATTATTAACTTTCCATGACTTGAGCATGAGGAGCAGTACTTTCCTGAACAAGACAAACAAAGGCCATAACTCAAAAAATCGTTCAGGTAGTAACTTGAACTTTCTCAAATCTTTCAATGACACTTATGTTAAACATTTGACAGAATCTCAGAAAATGGTGAATGTAATTATTTGAAACTTTATTTATCGTTACATGAAACTTATATCAAACATTTCTAAGAATTTTATCGAAATTAAATTTTCAGAAAAGTTTCCATGACTTGAGCAAGAGGAGCAGTACTTTCCCGAACAGGACAAACAAAGGCCATAACTCAAAAAATCGTTCAGGTAGTAACTTGAAGTTTCTCAAATCTTTCAATGACACTTATGTTAAATATTCGACAGAATCTCAGAAAATGGTTCATGTAATTATTTGAAACTTTATTTATCGTTAAATGAAACTTATATCAAACATTTCTAAGAATTTTATCGAAATTAAATTTTCAGAAAACTTTCCATGACTTGAGAAAGAGGAGCAGTACTTTTCTGAACAGGACAAACAAAGGTCATAACACAGAAAATCGTTCAGGTGGTAACACGAAACTTCTCAAATCTGCCAATGACACTTATGTTAAACATTTGACAGAATCTCAGAATATGGTGAATGTAATTAATTATCTGAGACTTTATTTGTCGTTACATGAAACTTATATCAAATATTTCTAAGAATTTTATCGAAATTAAATTTTCAGAAAACTTTTCATGACTTGAGAAAGAGGAGCAGTACTTTCCAGAAAAGGACAAGCAAAGGTCATATCTCAGAAAATCGTTCAGGTAGTAACTTGAAACTTCTCAAATCCATTAATGAAACTTATGTCAAACATTTGACAAAATTTCAGAAAATGGTTAATGTAATTATTAACTTTCCATGAATTGAGCATGAGGAGCAGTACTTTCCTGAACAAGACAAGCAAAAGTCATAACTCAGAAAATCGTTCAGGTGGTAACATGAAACTTCTCAAATCTTCTAATAACACTTATGTCAAACAATTAACAAAATTTTAGAAAATCGTTAGTGTAATTATTTCAAATTTATTTATCGTTAAATGATACTTACATCAATTATTTCTAAGAATTTTATCAAAATTAAATTTTCAGAAAACTTTCCATGACTTCAGAAAGAGGAGCAGTACTTTCCTGAACAGGACAAGCAAAGGTCATAACTCAGAAAATCGTTCAGGTAGTAACTTGAAACTTCTCAAATCTGCCAATGAAACTTATGTCAAACATTTGACAAAATTTCAGAAAATCGTTAGTGTAATTATTTCAAACTTCATTTATCGTTAAATAAAACTTACATCAAACATTGCTAAGAATTTTATCGTGATTAAATTTTCAGGAAAAGTTTCCATGACTTGAGCAAGAGGAGCAGTACTTTCCTGAACAAGACAAACAAAGGCAATAACTCAGATAATCGTTCAGTAGTAACTTGAAGTTTCTCAAATCTGCCAATGACACTTATGTCAAACATTTTACAGAATTTCATAAAATGGTTAATGTAATTATTTGAAACTTTATTTATGGTTCAATGAAACTTACATCAAACATTTCCAAGAATTTTATCGAAATTTAATTTTCAGACAACTTTCCATGACTTGAAAAAGAGCAGCAGTGCCAGCAATACTTTCCTGAACAAGACAAACAAAGGCCATAACTCAAAAAATCGTTCAGGTAGTAACTTGAAGTTTCTCAAATCTTTCAATGACACTTATGTCAAACATTTTACAGAATTTCATAAAATGGTTAATGTAATTATTTGAAACTTTATTTATGGTCAAATGAAACTTACATCAAACATTTCCAAGAATTTTATCGAAATTCAATTTTCAGACAACTTTCCATGACTTGAAAAAGAGCAGCAGTGCCAGCAGTACTTTCCTGACCAAGACAAACAAAGGCCATAACTCAGAAAATCGTTCAGGTGGTAATATGAAACTTCTCTAATCTTCTAATAACACTTATGTTAAACATTTAACAAAATTTCAGAAAATCGTTAGTGTAATTATTTCAAACTTTATTTATCGTTAAATGAAACTTACTTACTTACTTACTTACTTACTTATTTCTAAGATTTGTATCAAAATTAAATTTTCATAAAACTTTCCATGACTTGAAAAAGAGGAGCAGTACTTTCCTGAACAAGACAAACAAAGGCCATAACTCAGAAAATCGTTCAGGCAATAATTTGAAATTTCTCAGATCATCTAATGACACTTATTATGTCAAACAACGGACAGAATTTCATTGAAATTGAACTTTGATAAAAATTTCCAAGACTCCTAAAACCTGAGGACTATTTCACTGAAGGTGCCGCTGTACTGAATCATAAGGCCATAACATGAAATAACCACTTCAAACTTTCCATACCGTTTAATCACACTCACATCAAACATCTTAACATAATTTCATCGAAATTAACTTTTCATGAAATTTTCAACGACAATAAGGTAGTAACTTCCTATAATTTACACTAAAAACTAAATCGAGCATATTACGACTATACATCCATATTGGAGTTTCAGCAAGTTTTCTGTAAAATTTGACATGGTTGGCCATGAGAAGGCCCCAACTCAGAAAGTTATATACGTATTGATTTTTTTTAAAGTTGTACGAAGTTGGATCTAAATTTGGAGTTTAATTAAATATCCTATGAGATGGAGACAGTTTTAGACGTTTTAATTGTTACGACAACAAGGAGGACAGATAGCATGGTTAAAATGGTTCTGGCGATCAAACGTAAAGCATATGAAGCAGTATTAACATATGTACAGTGACTCTATCATAATGATTTGTTTTGGATACATTAACTTTCCAAGATAGAAAAACACGACAAACCATCAACGTTGGAAAAACGTTATAGGCAAGCGTAGAATGAAGTGATATACCTTCGTGTTAGTATCGATTAATTTTATCCGTATTAATTTCAAAAATTAATATTTTCCGGTTATTCGATTATTCGGTTTTAACCGCCGAAAACCGAATAATCGTCCGGATACTTGTACAGTACGTTAAACTTTTCGGCCGGATCGGATATTCGATATCTGCCGTCGACTCCGACGTTTCCTGTAATCTCCCCAATCTGATCTTAATTACGTTTCGATTTTTTTCCCCCAGACGATCCCAATTAGCGATTCCCCCCTCCCACCTTCCCCTGACCGGGCGCCAATTACCGTCCGGCCATTATCGCATTCGGCATCGGATTAGGTAACACCTTCAAATAAAATAAACGCGCGAACAACACGCGGAGATGGGACAGACAACAACTATAACAACAACGACAACGGCAACAACAACAACAACAATAAAAAAAAAGAGAAGAGCGACGCCGCGGCATTGTTTCACGTTTCCGTTTTGTGGGGCGTTCGCTTTGACAACAGGAAACGCGTAATTAAAATGATTTTTTCTCTCTCCTCCTCCCCCTCCTCCTCCCCCCGCTCCATGTCTCCTTTCGATTCATAAAGTTTGATGCAGCGATGATGTCATCGGTTCGGGGAGGGCACTTAAATGTAGATATCTGCTTATATATATAGTATGTATTATCGTAGTTATGCGTGTAATTTGGGTTGGCGGCCATTGTTCGGATAATGATCGTTTGATTTTACTTTTCAAAAGGAGAGGATGTTAAAGGATAAGAGGGCAATTAAGAAGGAAATAATTTAACTGTCGAGTTAATTGCTTGTATCCTTCGACTTCTCGTCTTTTATGGAACGTACCTTTAACAAAACTTGTCTCCACACGGATTTATTCGTGTAATAATACACGGCACCTTTAGCGCCGTTTACATTGTTCAAAAGGTAACTGTGGCGGTTCTTGGAGTTTGTCTCAGCTATGTTTCTAGAGCTTCTCCAATATTAACCAATCTTGGGGTGACCCTCAATAACAAGTAATTTATCACACATAAACTATTTTCACAAGAAAAACTATACCTAACTGATCCACGAAACCAAACTAAACTCAAACTATACCGAAACAATGGAAGACGTGGCAGTTGTAAATTTTCGTCAGTACGTAGTACACAATACATATACAATTTACTGGTATTTGTGGTTCCAGTTATTGGTTCCATGGTTCAACACTAACTACTTTCATATCAATTCAATCGACATGAGCTAACAACTTGATTGATATCTACAACAATTCCATAGCTTTTATCGAATTATGTAGATCGTTTACTGGAGGGAACATTCAGTACCACTTCCAGTGTTTCCATAATGATATAATTTACTCACATTACAACATAAAAATTATAGAGCAGAAATACGATTCACATGTCTAAATGTGGAAATATAATACTATATAAAAATTCATATTTTCTTTTAATTTCTTTTTTGAAAAGAACTCTTTAACTTTGCATTTGGGAAAATCTTAACAAATTTTTCGTAGTATTTTGTGCAGAGTGCAGAGTTTGAAAATTTGTTTGTTAATCGGCGGTAACAGCTTTTCTCATTTTTTTAGAGAATTAATCAATTAGGGTTATAAGAAACGTGCCATGATGTCATAACGCGTAATTAATATTCCTATCCTTATATTTCCATCAATTCATAATCGATTATAAAACTGATTTTAGATATAAAATTTTCAACAATATCGATGGCAACATTCTTTTTCCATTTTCAATTATTTAATGAACTAGTTATGTAGAAGATGGGCAACATATTGCTATAATTTGTAATTAATATTTCATCCCTTACATTCCTCGACACCCTTAATGAGTTTTTAAAGTAGTTTTAAAATATATTTTCGAAAATTTCTTTGTTGGTCGCTGGATACAAGTGGTTTCATGTTTTGAGTTTGATTAGCTAGACATAAAAGATATATATGTCAGATTGTCATACTCCGTCATTAAAGTTTCAACCCTTATATTTTCGGCAATATGTGGCGGCAAGAAAAGCGACATGTTGCCATAATTTGTAATTTGCATTTCAGTCCTTACATTTCGCGACACCCTTAACGAATTTTCAAACAGATTTTAGATATGACATTTTCAAAAATGTCTTTGTTGATTGCTGGATATAAGTTTTTCCATTTTTACCTTTGATATTAGCTTTACTTAGAAGATATGCGTCAGGTTTCCATAATCCTTATTTAATTAAGGTTTCAACCCTTACATTTTAGGCAATATGTGGCTGCCAGAAAAGCGACATGTTGCCATAATTTGTAATTAGTATTTCATCCCTTACATTCCTCGACACCCTTAAAGAATTTTCAAAGTGATTTTAGATATGCCATTTGCGAAAATGTTTTTGTTGATTGCTGATATAAGTTTTTCCATTTTTGCCTTTGATTAGCTTGACTTAGAATATATGCGTGAGGTTGCCATAATCTGTAATTAAGGTTTCAACCCTTATATTTTCGGCAATATGTGGCGGCAAGAAAAGCGACATGTTGCCATAATTTGTAATTAGCATTTCAGCCCTTACATTCCTTGACACCCTTAACGAATTTTCAAACTGATTTTAGATATGACATTTTCGAAAATGTCTTTGTTGATTGCTGGATATAAGTTTTTCCATTTTTGCCTTTGATTAGCTTGACTTAGAAGATATGCGTCAGGTTGCCATAATCCTTAATTAATTAAGGTTTCAACCCTTATATTTTCGGCAATATGGGGCGGCAAGAAAAGCGACATGTTGCCATAATTTGTAATTAGTATTTCATCCCTTATATTCCTCGACACCCTTAATGAATTTACTAGTTGATTTTAGATATGCAATTTTCGAAAATGTCTGTTGATTGCTGGATCAGTTTTTCCATTTTTGCGTTTGATTAGCTAGAATTAGAAGATATGCGTCAGGTTGCCATAATCCGTAATTAAGGTTTCAACCCTTACATTTTCGGCAATATGTGGCGGCAAGAAAAGCGACATGTTGCCATAATTTGTAATTAGTATTTCATCCCTTATATTCCTCGACACCCTTAATGAATTTACTAGTTGATTTTAGATATGCAATTTTCGAAAATGTCTGTTGATTGCTGGATCAGTTTTTCCATTTTTGCGTTTGATTAGCTAGAATTAGAAGATATGCGTCAGGTTGCCATAATCCGTAATTAAGGTTTCAACCCTTACATTTTCGGCAATATGTGGCGGCAAGAAAAGCGACATGTTGCCATAATTTGTAATTAGTATTTCATCCCTTATATTCCTCGACACCCTTAATGAATTTACTAGTTGATTTTAGATATGCAATTTTCGAAAATGTCTGTTGATTGCTGGATCAGTTTTTCAATTTTTGCGTTTGATTAGCTAGAATTAGAAGATATGCGTCAGGTTGCCATAATCCGTAATTAAGATTTCAACCCTTATATTTTCGGCAATATGTCGCGGCAAGAAAAGCGACATGTTACCATAATTTGTAATTAATATTTCAGCCCTTACATTCCTCGACACCTTTAACGAATTTTCAAACGGATTTTAGATACGACATTTTCGAAAATGACTGTTGATTGCTGGATATAAGTTTTTCCATTTTTGACTTTGATTAGCTTGACTTAGAATATATGCGTCAGGTTGTCAGAATCCGTAATTAAGGTTTCAACCCTTATATTTTTGGCAATATGTGGCGACAAGAAAAGCGACATGTTGCCATGATTTGTAATTAGTATTTCTTCCCTTACATTCCTCGACTCCCTTAACGAATTTTCAAACTTATTTTAGATATGACATTTCCGAAAATGTCTGTTGATTGCTGGATATAAGTTTTTCCATTTTTGCTTTTGATTAGCTTGACTTGAAGATATGCGTCAGGTTGCCATAATCTGTAATTAAAGTTTCAACCCTTTTATTTTCAGCAATATGTGGCGGCAAGAAAAGCGACATGTTACCATAATTTGTAATTAGTATTTCAGCCCTTACATTCCTCGACACCCTTAACGAATTTTCAAACGGATTTTAGATACATTTTCGAAAATGACTTTGTTGATTGCTGGATATAAGTTTTTCCATTTTTGCCATTGATTAGCTTGACAGAATATATGCGTTAGGTTGCCATAATCCGTAATTAAAGTTTCAACCCTTATATTTTCGGCAATATGTAGCTGCAAGAAAAACGACATGTTGCCATAATTTGTAATTAGTATTTCATCCCTTACATTCCGCGACACTCTTAACGAATTTTCAAACTGATTTTAGACATGACATTTTCGAACATGTCTTTGTTGATTGCTGAATATAGGTTTTTCCATTTTCGCCTTTGATTAGCTTGACTTAGAAGATATGCGTCAGGTTGCCATAATCCTTAATTAATTAAGGTTTCAACCCTTATATTTTTGGCAATATGTGGCGACAAGAAAAGCTACATGTTGCCATAATTTGTAATTAGTATTTCATCCCTTACATTCCTCGACTCCCTTAACGAATTTTCGAAATGATTTTAGATATGACATTTTTGAAACTGTCTTTGTTGATTGCTGGATATAAGTTTTTCCATTTTTGCCTTTGATTAGCTTGACTTAGAAGATATGCGTCAGGTTGCCATAATCCTTAATTAATTAAGGTTTCAACCCTTATATTTTCGGCAATATATGGCGGCAAGAAAAGCGACATGTTGCCATAATTTGTAATTAGCATTTCAGCCCTTACATTCCTCGACACCCTTAACGAATTTTCAAAATGATTTTAGATATGACATTTTCGAAACTGTCTTTGTTGATTGCTGGATATAAGTTTTTCCATTTTTGCCTTTGATTAGCTTGACTTGAAGATATGGGTCAGGTTGCCATAATCCTTAATTAATTAAGGTTTCAACCCTTACATTTTCGGCAATATGTGGCGGCAAGAAAAGCGATATGTTGCCATAATTTGTAATTAGTATTTCATCCCTTACATTCCGCGACACTCTTAACGAATTTTCAAACTGATTTTAGATATGACATTTTCGAAAATGTCTTTGTTGATTGCTGGATATAGGTTTTTCCATTTTTGCCTTTGATTAGCTTGACTTAGAAGATATGCGTCAGGTTGCCATAATCCTTAATTAATTAAGGTTTCAACCGTTATATTTTTGGCAATATGTGGCGACAAGAAAAGCGACATTTTGCCATAATTTGTAATTAGTATTTCATCCCTTACATTCCTCGACTCCCTTAACGAATTTTCAAAATGATTTTAGATATGACATTTTTGAAACTGTCTTTGTTGATTGCTGGATATAAGTTTTTCCATTTTTGCCTTTGATTAGCTTGACTTGAAGATATGCGTCAGGTTGCCATAATCCTTAATTAATTAAGGTTTCAACCCTTACATTTTCGGCAATATGTGGCGGCAAGAAAAGCGATATGTTGCCATAATTTGTAATTAGTATTTCATCCCTTACATTTCGCGATACCCTTAACGAATTTAAACTGATTTTACATGACATTTTCCAAAATGTCTTTGTTGCTTGTTGGAAATGATTATCCCTTTTTGCGTTTGATTAGCTAGACTTAGAAGATATGCGTCAGGTTGCCATAATCTCTAATTAAAGTTTCAACCCTTCTATTTTCAGCAATATGTGGCGGCAAGAAAAGCGACATGTTGCCATAATTTGTAATTAGCATTTCAGCCCTTACATTCCTTGACACCCTTAACGAATTTTCAAACTGATTTTAGATATGACATTTTCGAAACTGTCTTTGTTGATTGCTGGATATAAGTTTTTCCATTTTTGCCTTTGATTAGCTTGACTTGAAGATATGGGTCAGGTTGCCATAATCCTTAATTAATTAAGGTTTCAACCCTTACATTTTCGGCAATATGTGGCGGCAAGAAAAGCGATATGTTGCCATAATTTGTAATTAGTATTTCATCCCTTACATTCCGCGACACTCTTAACGAATTTTCAAACTGATTTTAGATATGACATTTTCGAAAATGTCTTTGTTGATTGCTGGATATAGGTTTTTCCATTTTTGCCTTTGATTAGCTTGACTTAGAAGATATGCGTCAGGTTGCCATAATCCTTAATTAATTAAGGTTTCAACCGTTATATTTTTGGCAATATGTGGCGACAAGAAAAGCGACATTTTGCCATAATTTGTAATTAGTATTTCATCCCTTACATTCCTCGACTCCCTTAACGAATTTTCAAAATGATTTTAGATATGACATTTTTGAAACTGTCTTTGTTGATTGCTGGATATAAGTTTTTCCATTTTTGCCTTTGATTAGCTTGACTTGAAGATATGCGTCAGGTTGCCATAATCCTTAATTAATTAAGGTTTCAACCCTTACATTTTCGGCAATATGTGGCGGCAAGAAAAGCGATATGTTGCCATAATTTGTAATTAGTATTTCATCCCTTACATTCCGCGACACTCTTAACGAATTTTCAAACTGATTTTAGATATGACATTTTCGAAAATGTCTTTGTTGATTGCTGGATATAGGTTTTTCCATTTTTGCCTTTGATTAGCTTGACTTAGAAGATATGCGTCAGGTTGCCATAATCCTTAATTAATTAAGGTTTCAACCGTTATATTTTTGGCAATATGTGGCGACAAGAAAAGCGACATTTTGCCATAATTTGTAATTAGTATTTCATCCCTTACATTCCTCGACTCCCTTAACGAATTTTCAAAATGATTTTAGATATGACATTTTTGAAACTGTCTTTGTTGATTGCTGGATATAAGTTTTTCCATTTTTGCCTTTGATTAGCTTGACTTGAAGATATGCGTCAGGTTGCCATAATCCTTAATTAATTAAGGTTTCAACCCTTACATTTTCGGCAATATGTGGCGGCAAGAAAAGCGATATGTTGCCATAATTTGTAATTAGTATTTCATCCCTTACATTTCGCGATACCCTTAACGAATTTAAACTGATTTTACATGACATTTTCCAAAATGTCTTTGTTGCTTGTTGGAAATGATTATCCCTTTTTGCGTTTGATTAGCTAGACTTAGAAGATATGCGTCAGGTTGCCATAATCTCTAATTAAAGTTTCAACCCTTCTATTTTCAGCAATATGTGGCGGCAAGAAAAGCGACATGTTGCCATAATTTGTAATTAGCATTTTAGCCCTTACATTCCTTGACACCCTTAACGAATTTTCAAACTGATTTTAGATATGACATTTTCGAAACTGTCTTTGTTGATTGCTGGATATAAGTTTTTCCAGTTTTGCCATTGATTAGCTTGACTTAGAATATATGCGTTAGGTTGCCATAATCCGTAATTAAAGTTTCAACCCTTATATTTTCGGCAATATGTAGCTGCAAGAAAAACGACATGTTGCCATAATTTGTAATTAGTATTTCATCCCTTACATTCCGCGACACTCTTAACGAATTTTCAAACTGATTTTAAACATGACATTTTCGAACATGTCTTTGTTGATTGCTGGATATAGGTTTTTCCATTTTTGCCTTTGATTAGCTTGACTTAGAAGATATGCGTCAGGTTGCCATAATCCTTAATTAATTAAGGTTTCAACCCTTATATTTTTGGCAATATGTGGCGACAAGAAAAGCGACATGTTGCCATAATTTGTAATTAGTATTTCATCCCTTACATTCCTCGACTCCCTTAACGAATTTTCAAAATGATTTTAGATATGACATTTTCGAAACTGTCTTTGTTGATTGCTGGATATAAGTTTTTCCATTTTTGCCTTTGATTAGCTTGACTTGAAGATATGCGTAAGGTTGCCATAATCCGTAATAAGGATTGAACCCTTACATTTTTGGCAAAATGGGGCAAGAAGAAAAGCGACATGTTACCATAATTTGTAATTAGTATTTCATCCATTACATTTCATGACACCCTTAACGAATTTAAACTGATTTTACATGACATTTTCCAAAATGTCTTTGTTGCTTGTTGGAAATGATTATCCCTTTTTGCGTTTTATTAGCTAGACTTAGAAGATATGTGTCAGGTTGCTATAAACCGTAATTAAGATTTAAACCCTTATATTTTTAGCAATATGTGGCGCCAAGAAAAGCGACTTTTTGCCATAATTTGTAATTAGTATTTCATCCCTTACATTCCTCGACTCCCTTAACGAATTTTCAAACGGATTTTAGATATGACATTTTCGAAAATGACTTTGTTGATTGCTGGATATAAGTTTTTCCATTTTTGAATTTGATTAGCTTGACTTAGAATATATGCGTTAGGTTGCCATAATCCGTAATTAATGTTTCAACCCTTATATTTTCGGAAACATGTGGCGGCAAGGAAAGCGACATGTTACCATAATTTGTAATTAGTATTTCATCCCTTATATTCCTCGACACCCTTAATGAATTTTCTAATTGATTTTAGATATGCAATTTTCGAAAATGTCTGTTGATTGCTGGATAAGTTTATCCATTTTTGCGTTTGATTAGCTAAAATTAGAAGATATGCGTCAGGTTGCCATAATCCGTAATTAAGATTTCAACCCTTATATTTTCGGCAATATGTGGCGGCAAGAAAAGCGACATACTGCCATGATTTGTAATTAGTATTTCATCCCTTACATTCCGCGACACTCTTAACGAATTTTCAAACTGATTTTAGATATGACATTTTCGAAAATGTCTTTGTTGATTGCTGGATATAGGTTTTTCCAATTTTGCCTTTGATTAGCTTGACTTAGAGGATATGCGTCAGGTTGCCATAATCCGTTATTAAGGTTTTAACCCTTATATTTTCGGCAATATGTGGCGGCAAGAAAAGCGACATGTTACCATAATTTGTAATTAATATTTCAGCCCTTACATTCCTCGACACCTTTAACGAATTTTCAAACGGATTTTAGATACGACATTTTCGAAAATGACTGTTGATTGCTGGATATAAGTTTTTCCATTTTTGACTTTGATTAGCTTGACTTAGAATATATGCGTCAGGTTGTCAGAATCCGTAATTAAGGTTTCAACCCTTATATTTTCGGCAATATGTAGCTGCAAGAAAAACGACATGTTACACTAATTTGTAATTAGTATTTCATCCCTTACATTCCGCGACACTCTTAACGAATTTTCAAACTGATTTTAGATATGACATTTTCGAAACTGTCTTTGTTGATTGCTGGATATAAGTTTTTCCATTTTTGCTTTTGATTAGCTTGACTTAGAAGATATGCGTCAGGTTGCCATAATCCTTAATTAATTAAGGTTTCAACCCTTATATTTTCGACAATATATGGCGGCAAGAAAAGCGACATGTTGCCATAATTTGTAATTAGCATTTCAGCCCTTACATTCCTCGACACCCTTAACGAATTTTCAAAATGATTTTAGATATGACATTTTCGAAACTGTCTTTGTTGATTCCTGTTTATAAGTTTTTCCATTTTTGCCTTTGATTAGCTTGACTTGAAGATATGCGTCAGGTTGCCATAATCCTTAATTAATTAAGGTTTTAACCCTTACATTTTCGGCAATATGTGGCGGCAAGAAAAGCGATATGTTGCCATAATTTGTAATTAGTATTTCATCCCTTACATTTCGCGATACCCTTAACGAATTTAAACTGATTTTACATGACATTTTCCAAAATGTCTTTGTTGCTTGTTGGAAATGTTTTTCCATTTTTGCGTTTGATCAGCTAGACTTAGAAGTTATGCGTCAGGTTGCTATAATCCGTAATTAAGGTTTCAACCCTTATATTTTCAGCAATATGTGGCGGCAAGAAAAGCGACATTTTACCATAATTTGTAATTAGTATTTCATCCCTTACACTCCTCGACTCCCTTAACGAATTTTCAAATTGATTTCAGATGACATTCTCGAAAATGTCTTTGTTAATTGCTGGATACGACGTTCTCCGATTTTGCTTTTGATTAAGTAGACTTATAAGAACTGTGTCAGATTGCCATAATACTTAGTTAAGGTTTCATACCTTATATTTTCGGTAATTTTTCAACGATTTTTAAACCAATCTTAAACTAATCAAAATATGTATGCACTATTTCAACTCTTACATTTTAAGAGAGCTTCAACCAATTTCTAGAATGTTTTGAGTTATGAAATTATCGAAAGTTCTTTGTTGATTTCTGGTAACAAATTTAAGAAACTGGTTTTAGATAATTTAATTAAATGTGTTAGTGCGATGTGATTATAGTTCTGAGATCTATTTCGAATAACCCTCAATTGATTTTAAATATAATTAATAATAGTAACTAATTATTAATTTAATTAAATTCATTTAATTATTAGTTTGTTTTAATTATATAATTCATTAATAACAATAATATAAATAATAATTGTGTAGACTAATTAATCTTGTTGAAAATTAACCTTGTTGAAAATCTATTGATATAAACCAGTAGAACCATGAGATATATGTCATATTCTGCGTTGATTTCGATTATGTACATACATATCCAAACAAATTTCAATAGATATTATATATTTAAGTTCTTCTGGAACTCAATTGATAATTGAAACACCTCAAAAGTATTCTCTTTATTCCATTCCAATTTCCAGAATTTCCACACATAACATAAGAACGTAGCGATTCTATCCCACCAGCGGCATTTCCCCGCCGACGACAGATAAAGCAATTCTAATTAAAAATCCACGTCAGACCGAAATCCGGGTAAAAGGGGGATACTTATTAATTGTATTCCGGTCCCAGAGAGCGTGACGGTGTCTCGCGAATGACCAACAACTTGATAATGCGTATGCGCATACATTAAAATAATTAACGAATTTTTCTGCAAAAACGGAGCTAAGCACACAACATTTTTAGAACGGGACGAACTTCATTTAGAAGGATGACCATTAAAAGTATCCTCGTGCGATGAATAAATTTAATAGGATAACAAAAAAGCGACCGACAACGATTCGCATTAATTCTAAAGTGTATAATAATGGGAACAACGTTGCGCCCCAAGTGTTGCTCGTTATACCAAGTTATCGTCCAGAGAATTATTGTTTCCACAGAATCCAGAATGTTATCCACAGAAGTATTCCTGAACGATTTTTATGGAAAATTGTCCATAAACTTCATCCACTTTAACTCCTCAGGTTTCCAGTTTTGATTATTACATCGACGCAACTATGGCAGTACAAACAAATTGAGCAATATTGGATCTATACGTACTATGTAAAGCCGCCCATACACGCTCAATATTATTGCGCAATATTTAGGTTTGTGCAATATAGTTGATCGTGTGTAGTCGAAATTGAAAGGTTGTGCAATATATTGTGCTAAATTCAAATCTTTGAAAATATATTGTGCAAACGGGAAAAGGTTGTGTCGTCTGTAGGCAATATTGCGCAATATCCCATCAGTCAGTATCAACACGTGGTAGAGTACGCGTCGTCGTGGCTGCCAAGGAAGCTGATAGGCAATTCATTCTCGAATTCATTGAAGTTTATCGTGGCCTTCTGGCTCTGTGAGATGTAAAGTGTAAAGATTATACTAATCGTGCGAAAAAGGGGGAGCAGTATGAACTCTTGTTAGGAAAATACCGCGAAAAATATCCGAAGGATATAAACCAGAGCTCTTCTTCTTTTTCGCATTGGCACCCACAGCACTAATCACACAACACAAATCCCTATCACTCAATATTACTTCACTACATGAAATTGTGCTTGGAATTGCTTGCACAATATATTGCCTTGAAGGTTGTACGTCTGTTGCAAGGTTGCACAGTATATTGCACAACCATCAATATTGCCTGCATACGATACAATTTATTGCACAAATCAAAATATTGCGCAATAATATTGAGCATGTATGGCCCTCCGTCAAAATAATGTGCAACCCACATTGCGCAATAATATTGAGCGTGTATGGGCCGCATAAATCAGTGTTCAGAAAACACGGTTCATAACTACGTTTGAATAATATAGAGAGACCAATGCAATCCAGCAATTGGGCCCAATTTGATTTTAACTATTATCTATAATCTTTAAATGTCAGTTATCATAAATTAAACAGCACGAATCCAGAACATGAAACTTTCATATATTGTTGCAAATCCAATACGAAATCATCGAGATGTCTTTTTGTAATTAGGATCCTAAACTATTCCAGATTTTAACTTCAGACGATACAAGAAAGCATCTTGATAAGTTAGAGGAATTGAACAGACCAGTGGAACCCTTCTGCATGATCATAACCAAAAATCCGATTCCAGAAGATGTCACACCAAGACCTCAATTGTCAGATTTCCATGAATTTGATGTGCTCCTGGTGGTCATCTTGATATATCAATATAATTAAAAAGACTAATGGAAATCTTCTGAATAATCATAAACAAAAATTCGATCCCAGAAGATGTCAAATCAAGACCTCAATTGACAAGTTTCCAAGAATTTAATGAATTCTTAGTGGTGATCTTGATAGGTGCATGGAATTGAACAGACCAATGGAACCTTTCCGAATGATTATAAACGTAAATTCGACCCCAGAAGATGTCAAATCAAGACCTCAGCTGTCAGATTTTCATGAATTTGATGTATTCCTGGGGTTCATCTTGATATCTCTATATATATAAAAATGGATTGCTGTTCGTTAGTCTACCTTTAACTCGAGAACGGCTGGACGGATTTTGGTGATTTTGATCTTGAAATATTTGTGGAAGTTCAGGGAAGGTTTTTATTGTGAGAAACATAAATAATAAGTAAGGGAAATACTGAAAAAGTGCGTTTTGTAATTTGACATTTATAATCAAACAAATGAAAGTATAGTGTCAGTTGGTTGTCAAATAAATAAATGTCAACTTCACCAGGACACCAAGTCTACAAATTCTACAAATTTGAAACGACGGACATATCCAGTCACTGCAGCTGGAGGAAAAGCCGCCAGTGATTGCAACTCCAAAATTTCAAGAACTTCGACACCAACACAACGTCGGGAAGTCAAGAAGACAACCAAAGTCCTGAGTGAGTCACAATCACCTTTTGCAGAGAATTAAGTTAAAAATTTCACAATTTCAACTACGACAAGATACAACAAGCAGATGAGTTGATTCAAGAACAAGAAAAAATAGCCCAAGAAATCATATAACTACAAAATAATTGCAAGAAAAACGGAAGTGCAAGAAAAACCAAGGAATACTTACAAAAAAGGATTGATCACCTAGAAGCACTATGGGGGAAAGCCCAAGAGAACAACGAGGCGTTCCATGAACTTGGGTTTGACGATCAGCACAATTATATTAGATCACAATATTTCAAAAGGATCGAGGAAAACTACAAGACAATTCGACTGTACCTGACGTCAAACGAATAAAACACCCAAAAAATAAGTCTATGAGGTACAAATACAAGACCCAAAACCGAAAGTGAAGAAACCCAAACAACAGACCGAATAGAATTACCGACGAATCGAACTAAAGGTAAAAATAACAAACAAACAAAAATCTACTTAGACAATCTGAAAAAGACATGGCAGAATAAACACCAAGATGGTCATGCACGTACTACGAGCAACAAATGCCCAAAACATGGAGCGCACTTCAAGACACAATGAAATAGAGCGATTCCGTAGACGCAGTGTTCCTTTAAACCTGGAACGAGTAGCATTCCACTACGACCCGGAAATAGATTATTGTGCCGAAGAATCCGTAACGATTGGAAAAATGACAATAGTTTGTCAATATTGTAAAGCGTTAAAATGCAGCGGTGAAGCTACTGGATTATGTTGTGCTGGTGGTAAAGTAAAATTGCCGTAATTGTTCCCACCACCAGATCCATTACCTTCTTTAGTTTCTGGGGTGGGAAATGACTCTAAATTTTTCTTGGCCAACATCCCAACGTATAATAATTGCTTTTAAATGACGTCGTATGGTGCAACGCATATTGTACAGGGAAATTTCATACCTAATTTCAGGGTAGTTTTTCATAAACTATTTATTAAAAATTTAAAAAGATAATATACAATTGCTAATACAAGGACAGTTTGCGGAATAAACTTGGAGTTTCCCGGTTTCGCGCATGGACAATTATACGTCGCGTGTTCGCGAGTCGTAAAACCATCATCTTTATAAATTTACGCACCGCAAAAAAAAAGACGGAAAATATAGTAGATCCGAAAGCCTTAAATTGATTATGTGTATAACTGTGTTGCATTTAATTTAATGTAGATAAAAATTTTGTATTATTTTGACATTATTTTTCAAAAATATATGTAGATGATAGGAATTTAACCGGGTCATCAATAATTTTTATTTATATTTTTTCTTTAAACTTTACGTGGCATTGCGACGCATGCCGGGTACGGCTTGTATCAATATAATTAAAAAGACCAATAAAAATCTTCTGAATAATCATAATCAAAAATTCTATTCCACAAGATGTCAAATCAAAGTCTCAATTGTCAGATTTCCAAGAATTTTATGTATTTGCGGTGGTCTCAAGTGATTATTGGATCTCAAAACTTAAACTCAAAGAAGCTCAAAATTTCTAGAAAACAAAATCAAAGTTTTCCTTACGTTCAAATGTCAATTAGCTTGGAAATAAAATTCTTATTCTGTAATTGAAACCAGAAACCGTTCCACATTCCAATTTCAAGATTTCAATCTAAATTTCGAGAAGGAAACCACCACGAGAAGTTATAAGAGTTGAAAATTGAATTGTGTTAAAAAAAAAATTAATTCCATAGAAAGTCACTACTTCTAGAAGCGTTGTGAAGACATCAAACGTCAGAAGATTCTTATAAAGCGTGAAGTGCTTACGGTGCTATAAAATCAGCTAATAATTGAGACATTCTTACAATTCAACATCAAGAAATCTATAAATACATGAAAAATCCGGAGACCCATTAAATAGCACTCAAGTTCCAATTAAAACTAAAAATCCTATCTAATCTGCAACTAGAAGCTCACTACTTCTAGAAGCGTTTTGAAGACATCAAACGTCAGAAGATTTTTATTAAAACTTGAAGTGCTTACGGTGCTATAAAATCAGCAACTAATTGAGACATTCTGGCAAATCAACATCCAGAAATCTATAAATACATGAAGATTCCTGAGACCCATTAAATAGCACTCAAGTTTCAATTAAAACTAAAAATCCTATCCAATCTGCAACTAGAAGCTCACAACTTCTAGAAGCGTTGTGAAGGCATCAAACGTCAGAAGATTCTTATAAAATTCGAAGTGCTTACGGTGCTATAAAATCAGCAACTAATTGAGACGTTCTGACAAATCAACATCAAGAAATCTTTAAATACATGAAGAATCCTGAGAACCATTAAATAGCACTCAAGTTCCAATTAAATCTAAAAATCCTATCCAATCTGCAACTAGAAGCTCACTACTTATAGAAGCGTTGTGAAGACATCAAACGCCAGAAGATTCTTATAAAACTCAAAGTGCTTACGGTGCTATAAAATCAGCAACTAATTGAGACTTTCTTACAATTCAACATCAAGAAATCTATAAATACATGAAGAATCCAGAGACTCATTAAATAGCACTCAAGTTTCAATTAAAACCAAAAATCCTATCCAACCTGCAACTAGAAGCTCACAACTTCTAGAAGCGTTGTGAAGACATCAAACGTCAGAAGATTCTTATAAAACTCGAAGTGCTTCCGGTGCTATAAAATCAGTAACTAGTTGAGACGTTCTGGCAAATCAACATCCAGAAATCTATAAATACATGGAAGATCCCGAGACCCATTAAATGGCACTCAAGTTCCAATTAAATCTAAAAATCCTATCCAATCTGCAACTAGAAGCTCACTACTTCTAGAAGTATTTTGAAGACATCAAATGTCAGAAGATTTTCATAAAACTTGAAGTGCTTACGGTGCTATAAAATCAGCAAACTAATTGAGACGTTGTGACAATTCAACATCAAAAAATCTATAAAGACATGAAGAATCCTGAGACCCATTAAATAGCACTCAAGTTCCAATTAAAACTAAAAATCCTATCCAATTTGCAACTAGCTAGCACAACTTTTCTATGAATTAAAGCGCCCAGAGGATTAACTCAGAATCTGTGAAGCTTTTAGAATCTTTTCACCTTCAGAATCCAAGAAAGCAATTTGCACATTCTAAAGAATCAACCAAGTAATCAGCTTCTAAAGATCCCAAGTGTTGTGCGAGTCCACCACGCCACATTACCATAAGTTGCAACGTTGACTTAATTGCTCTTATATTATACATAACATCTGTTATTGTAATAGTAATCGAATTAAAATCCAGGTATCGTAAATGCATCGCGAATCGTATAGAATTCGAGTCATGAGTGCCGGTCTTAAAAGGAAAGTGACCTAAAACGTTTGATGAATTGCACTCTCAAATGCACTTAGAATACAAAGAATTTTATTAAAGCGAACAATGGCGGACGGATAATGTGTTGTTATTGTTGTTGTTTCTTGTAAAACGTTTCTATTTTGTATCACAATACGGGACGGGGAAAAAATCGAATACGGTCTCGAAACGTAATCTATCTTATATTAAGATTTATAACACACATCGCGTCGATCTGAATAGAATGCGGTTTTCACGATTTCCGATCTGGGAATTTAATCGTTTCGCGCGTATTATCCACATTTCGATTCGTCAAAATAACGGGGCCGCCGCAACAACAAAGGCCCAACTGGAAAAAATCTATTAGTTACGGACACGGGGCTTTGTTTAAACGGAAAAAACGCCGGGATGATCTTCCCATTACGAAACGCGTCATAGTCTCTACTATGTATAATACACACATACACACAGAAGAGCTATTATTCCTTATTCAGGCGCGGAATGGAATCGTTGATTGGACCCGGAGAAAGAAACGAGAAGTACGATTAGATAGACAGATAGAAGTCCATCTTCTCCTCTGTATACTCTAAGGGAACTGTAAGGGTGTTGTGTTCAGCCGTTTTGCATATGGGGAATGATGCCCTCTGATATGCTGCGATTCCTGCACCTGCTACCCCTCCAGTTTTGTGGCATATACGTGTTCCATAAACCTTGTAGTTCGTGTTGCTCTAATATGACTTTTCCCTAATCATTAGGAAGGGAAGTTAATGATGCGTGTTTTCAGTTTTTGTGAAAATTAAAATTGTTGTGTACATTATGCAAGAAGACTCTAATGCTTATACAAAATTCGCTACCTACGCCTTTGGTTACCATAATGATATTGAGGTAAATATGTATTGCACAGCTACGCCACTGGTGCATTTTCCCCCAATGTTAACCTGCGCGGACAGATCTGCGCGACCATCGGACCTCTCTCTCTGTTTCCCTTCTTGTTATTTCTCTATTCTTTGATAAATGTTAATAACTTTTGCAATAATAGCGATAAGTGAAATGTAATACACGAATTATGAAGTATTTAGGGGTCTTTATAAGTGTGCAAAATTTCAGCCAGATTTGGTTATTAGTTTACGAGATATCTTATTTGTTTATCACAGAGACTCAATGTTTAAACAATTGAGCTTGCCCAGGCTGCAATCCTACAGATGTGTAATAAGGTGGAATACGTTGCTTGAATGCCGAACTGTAAGTTAAGTTTGGAAACCAACTCATTTTTAATGAAATTGTTGTTAAAAAAATCAATTTAAAAATGGGCTAATTTTGTGCTTATAAACAAATTGAATAACTTTTTTGTCTATTGTTACACACGTTTTTAATAAATTGCATTGAAAAGGTGACAATTTTTGTTTTTAAAAAAAGGTTCTACTGTCAATAGAAGCCGAGATAGCAACATTTAAAAAAAATTATATCTTCATTATTTATAAATATTAAGAGCCGAAATTTTCACCAGTTTCACACAAAAATCTAAATGTTAATATAGGATTTATAGGTTTAATATCTATCCACCTTGAAAAAACTTATAGCCCTTTAAAGTTAAGGTTTTTCGCTCAAGTCTACGATGTCGTATTGGAGGGGATAGCAGATCGTTTTGAAACCAGAACTTCAAATTGGACGGGCAATTTTTTTTTTTCGATATCTCGGCTTCTAGGCAACGTAGCACCTTAATTTATATATATTTTATTTAGTATATAATATACAAATATTTATTTCAGATAGATATAGAAACTGATGATCATTTTCTGATTATACTTGCAATGAACCTTAATTCAATAATATTAATTATAATAATAATTAGTATTTTACTAAAACAGAATATTTTCATCATTGTCTATATCTATCTGAAATAAATGTTTGTAATATTTATAACAATGAAATTGTAAAATATACTAATTTTATACAAAATTTAAAAAACAAAGACTGGTGCAAAAAATTAGCATTTAAATTGTAAAAAAAATGTGATCACTGTATGTATTGAATTTTCAGTGATTTTCTAGGGCGATAAAAATATATTCATTTTATAATAGTATATTATAGTATGAGTGGATATTGAGCTCTTTCAAACACGAGCGAGTTTTCGAGCACGACGGCGTAGCGTAGACAAATAAGATATCTCGTAAACTAATAACCCAATCTGGCTGAAATTTTGCACACTTATAAAGACCCCTAAAGGCTTCATAATTCGTGTATTACATTTCACTTATCACTATTATTGCAAAAGTTACTAACATTTAAAAAATATTGAATAATTACTAGTTTTTTGCTAATAACTCAATTGTTTGTTTATAGATTTTAATTTGTAAAAAACCAAATTAACCGTCTTTTTATTCTCTACAACTTTCCTGTTCACCACTTTTCTCTAAAATGCAACCGGAAAATTCTATGAGGAAAAAATCGATTTTCACACCTTAACCCATTGTTTATAAAAAAACAGGGACATTCTAGCTGTATATGGTCATACAGTGATCTTCCTATACGTCCCCCCTGCCATTTAAAACTTTCAGATATCTGTAGAACATTATGCCGTGAAAACTATAATTTTTCAGTATGTAGCATGGGCTAAGTTTGGGTATTTATGTTAAGCACTAGCCATATTGTTTCCTGATTCTTCAGTTGCGTTAAGTTTGTTTTCAGTAAGTAGTTTATCACTTTCGCGTCTCATATCCTCACTTTTTCTTGAATTCATTAGGCTTCTGATACCTGGCTTCTGTTCTGCAGGTTTCCTTAGTAGCTAGAAAGGAAACTTAAGGTTAACAATTAGGAGACCGTGGTCTGATTCGATATCTTCTCCTTCGCGTAATACTATTTGGAAATCTACGTTCCCTTTACGTGTTCGTAATTAAACTCGTTATTATCGTTCCCCCCGGTCGCGATTATCCCCGGAACGGATCCTCGTCGTTAAAACGGGTAGTACGCGAAGAGCTAGAGGACGGGGGGACCATAATTATGAAAATATGGCACGTTTGGGAGACTGCGAGTGTGTCTACGTAACGTGTGTACGTAGGATCCGCAAGAGGTGAGGTCCATAAACTCTTCATAGAGTCCCGGAGGTGTGTGTAACCACCGGCACGAGCACGCTCCGGAACCAAACGCCACGCATATCCTGTAGCACGTGCTCCATTTACTAGTACGGTATAGAAAAATCGTTTTTCGGTGTCGTCCTACGGGGGAAACTCAGGAGATGTGCTGAGGATGTATATCCTCAGTATTAGAATATCGACAGTAACTCATTAGTCTAACCATAGCTATATTTTTATAGCTTCGCACAATTTTCAAATTTACTACGTTAGGTTCTATACTTTCTAATTATAGATAGAGGATTCTGAGGATATAAGCTACATTTCAAAATTCATTAAGCAATGTAAATCATTCCCACTAAAAACTCCCAGTATGAGTTCAAGTGGTTTTGATTTTTAAAATTTGTTATTGTACTTCTTGACAAATTTAGCTTAAGGTTTTCTGAAGAATCCATCTTTTAAAATTAATTAAAAACTATTCGAAGTATCAATGGAAATGACAAATCTAAGCTTTGTCTCTCTACAGTCTAGCTTGAATAAGGCAAATAGCTTAAATTTGTTTTTTGTGTTTTTTGGCAAGAACTTTAAGTTCTTTAAGCAATCTTAAAAAATTCTTAACCTCACAAAGGCCATCTTGTCTCTCCTGGCTCTAGCTTAAGAAAATTCAAACAAGCTAAAATAACTGAATTTTCCGTAGATGTGAACCATTTTAAGCTAACTTAAAAACTGTTTGACATATCACAATTCGAAAATGATACACTAGTGGATATTTTCCAAAAACACGACACGACTGATCTCTTCCAGCTCTAATACAAAAAATTTAATAGGTTAAACCGTTTTGCTCCTTAAATGGCTAAATTTTAGGGCTTTCCTTGGGTTTTAACTGATTCTGAACTTATCTCAAAACATGTCGAGGTATCACAGTTTAAATATGCAAAGTTCAAGTGAATACGTTTGAATCCTTGACATGTCTGGCCTATCTCGACTCTACCTTAAAAAACTTAAATATCTAATTCTCAACCTTGCAAAGGCCGCCTTGGCTCCGTTGGCTCTAGCTTAAGAACAATCAAGCTAAACTTCATTACTTCTTTTTTAATAACTGAATATTGCGTAGATGTGAACCATTTTAAGATAACTAAAAAACTGTTTGAGCTACCACAATTCGAAAATGATTTACTAGTGGATATTTCTCAAAAACTTGACATGACTGATGTCTTGTGACTCTAATACAAAATATTTCAATGGATTAAACCTCGTTTTGCTCTATAAATAACTAAATCTTAGGGCTTTACTTGGGTTTTAACTGATTTTGAACTCATCTCAAAATGTGTCGAGTCATCACAATTTGAATATGCTCAAGAGAATACTTTTGAACCCTTACAAATCTACCATATTTCGACTCTAACTTAAAAAAAAAATCAAATAGCTAAAATTTCGTTTAGTACATTTTAAATATACAAATTTTAAAACTACCTCAAATCTAACTGAAAACGGTTTAAATAATAGTACTTTGAATGTGGAACGTACAAGTGGAAACATTATAACCAAGGACATGCCGTGACTTTCTCTGTTTATCCTTAAAGAAATTCAAATTGCTTGAATTTGGGGCTTCATACAAACTATAATTTGTTAAAGTTTGTTTGCGTAACGATAATTTGAATAATTAAGGTACAAGTGGAAACTTAGGCATGCGTTGTCCCTCCTGGTTCTAGTTCAAAAAACTGCTAAAATTGCATATTTTGCTTCCTTAATAAATAAATCTAACGGGTTTTTGCAGATTAAAGCTGTTTCAAGTCTAACTAAAAACTGTTTAAAGTATCGTAAATTTTTAATTTGCAACATATCTACTCGTGCAACTGGAAATTTCATACTCCAAGACACACCATGATTTCCTTAGATCTAGCTTAACAAATCTAGCTTAAATTGCGATTTGTATCTGTTTAATAAATAATTCTTAAGTTATACTGTCTTTTCAAAACTATTTAAATTCAACTAAAAATTGTGTGAGTAATCACAATTTGCATAAGAGACGCACAAGTGGAAACCTCATATTCCAAAACTTAGCTTAAAAATTCAAAGAACTTAAATTTGGTTTTATGTTGGTTAATAAATGAAATTTAGGGATTTTCTTGGATTTCAACTGTATTAAGTTTGACTGAAAATTGCTCGTAAAACTAGTAAAAATTTCTTAACCTATAACATGTCACGTCTCTCCCGGCTCTAGCTTAAAAAATCCAAAGAGCTAAAATTTCGTTCTGCGCTTGTTAATAAATGAGTCTTAGGGCTTTTCTTGGATTTCAACTGTTTTGAATTTGACTGAAAATTGCTTGAATAATCACAATTTTATTACGTATCGTACTATTAGAAATTTCTTAGCACATAACATGTAAGGCTCTCCCGGCCCTAGCTTAAAAAGTTCAAAGAGCTTAAATTTCGTTTTGAGCCTGTTAATAAATAAATCATAGGGCTTTTCTTGAATTTCAACTGTTTTGAATTTGACTGAAAATTGCTTGAGTAATCACAAATTTATTACGCAACGTACTAGTAGAAATTTCTTAACACATAACATGTAAAGTCTCTCCCGGCTCTAGTTTCAAAAATTCAAAGAGCTTAAATTTCGTGTTGTGCTTGTTAATAAATGATTGTTAGGGCTTTTCTTGGATTTTAATAGTTTTGAATTTGACTGAAAACTGCTTGAGTAATCACAAATTTATTGCGCAACGTACTAGTAAAAATTTCTTAACCCATAACATGTAACGTCTCTCCCGGCTCTAGTTTGAAAAATTCAAAGAGCTTAAATTTCTTGTTGTGCTTGTTAATAAATGAATGTTAGGGCTTTTCTTGCATTTCAACTGTTTTGAATGTAACTGAAAATTGTTTGAGTAATCACAAATTTATTGCGCAACGTACTAGTAAAAATTTCTTAACCCCTAACATGTAACGTCTCTCCCGGCTCTAGTTTGAAAAATTCAAAGAGCTTAAATTTCGTGTTGTGCTTGTCAATAAATGATTGTTAGGGCTTTTCTTGGATTTCAACTGTTTTGAATTTAACTGAAAATTGCTCGAGTAATCACAAATTTATTGCGCAACGTACTAGTAAAAATTTCTTAACCCATAACATGTAACGTCTCTCCCGGCTCTAGTTTGAAAAATTCAAAGAGCTTAAATTTCTTGTTGTGCTTGTTAATAAATGAATGTTAGGGCTTTTCTTGGATTTCAACTGTTTTGAATGTAACTGAAAATTGTTTGAGTAATCACAAATTTATTGCGCAACGTACTAGTAAAAATTTCTTAACCCCTAACATGTAACGTCTCTCCCGGCTCTAGTTTGAAAAATTCAAAGAGCTTAAATTTCGTGTTGTGCTTATTAATAAATGAATGTTAGGGCTTTTCTTGGATTTCAACTGTTTTGAATTTAACTGAAAATTGCTTGAGTAATCACAAATTTATTGCGCAACGTACAAGTAAAAATTTCTTAACCCATAACATGTAACGTCACTCCCGGCTCTAGCTTAAAAAATTCTAAGAGCTTAAATTTCGTTTTGTGCTTGTTAATAAATGAATCTTAGAGCTTTTCTTGGATTTTAACTGTTTTGAATTTAACTGAAAATTGCTTGAGTAATCACAAATTTATTACGCAAAGTACTAGTACCCACTTCTTAACACATAACATGTCACGTCTCTCCCGGCTCTGGCTTAAAGAATTCAAAGAGCTTAAATTTCGTTTTGGGCTTGTTAAGAGATGAATCTTAGGGCTTTTCTTGGATTCCAACTGTTTTGACTTTGACCGAAAATTGCTGGAGTAATCACTAATTTATTACGCACTCTACTAGTAGAAATTATTTATACCACAACATGGCATGTCTCTCCCGGCTCTAGCTTAATAAATTCAAAGAGCATAAATTTAGTTTTGCAGTTTTCCAACAACTAAAGTTCAAGGTTTTCTGTAAATAAAAACAGTTTCAAATCTAACTAAAAATTGTTCGAGTTATCACAATTTGAGCAAGCAACTTACACCCAGAAATTTCATAATCCTACAAATGCTCAACTTTAGTTAAATAAATTGAAATAGTAATTTTGCTTTATACTGTTTTAGTAAGTAAATCAAATCGGTGAAATATCCGGAAAATTTAGATGGACCTCAAACCCTCAAACAGCCTTTGAAATAAAGTTGACAAACACCGTACCTCGAATTTAAAAGTAAATCTTGACGTCAAATTTATATAGAAATATTTGGAGATACACAATTGTGGAATCTGAATGAAAGTCTTGAATTTGAACACTATTCCAGCATATAAACCCGTCCACACTTTTCCTAAACCTCCCTTGCACGTGGCATAACCTAAAAAACGATTCACCAAAGAATCTTCCTTGACACCTTCTCTTAATCACCATCTCTTAAATTCAATCATTTACTCTTCATTTGACATAACCTCAAAAAATCGATTTCCACAAAACCGCTTCGGACCGGACTAGAACTTTTCGGCCCGAACATCTCCCCCCTCCATCTCACCTCCTACCTTTCGCTAATGATAATGCCGCCTTATTATATCTCATTAGATGAACTCATCGGAACGCCGAAGCCGCTTTTTAAATCATTCACGTGTCTGAGGGGGACTCGTGGCCAAAGAGGAGAGAAGAGAGATTTCTACGCACACGAATTTATGAATTATACATACATATATAGGTACGTGCGGTACGGTGTTATTTAATAGCAGGAAGGAGCTGAAGAGAGAGAGAGAGAGAGAGAGAGAGAGAGAGAGAGAGAGAGAGAGAGAGAGAATTTAAATAACGACGACGTAAAGAATCATGTATTCAAGCAAAAAAATTACTACTATACGTAATATATGGTAGATGACAGCTAATGTACATACACTCTTTTTAGAATTAGGAGGCATTATTCAGTGCCTCGTTAATAGCGTTTGAATTATATGCAATCAAAAATTTATAAAATATGCACATTAATATGCAAAAAAAACTTTGTACAGAACCGAATAATTAACCTAAACGTGAAAGCATTTTTAATTACATTACAATTAAATTACAACACCGACGAAATATACTACAAATGTTTAAAAATATTTTTCATTAGTCATATAGATTTTACAAACCAACAAAATACTTGAATTATTAATATGAATTTTGTTACATTGAGACATATTAATGGTTGATTTTTGCATATCGCTTGGAATTGAGCACTCGAGATGATTGCCATTTGTCGTAATATGTAAAACATACGAAAAACCTACGCAATATCATAAATACTGCGTTATACAGGGTGTACGGTTAGTACATTGCAAACGTAGCGGGGTTAAACTTTGACTAACACCCCTTCAAGTTGACATTTCGACATTGAAATTATATGCTGTAAGGTTTAAGCAATAAAATTATTACGAATTAAGGCTTAAGCATTAAATAGGATTTCAGAAATAAACCCTTTTTACAAAATTGTCTCGATTTGGTCTCAAAATATGTTTCCAGTTAGTTTTCCTAAGAAATGGCGAAGGAGCTTACCGCTGACTGAAATCAAGGTAAAATATTCAAATTGTCTAACAAACGCGCCTTTTCGTTAACAAATTGTTTATTTATAACTGTCAACACTGTTATTTAGCCATAGACCGCTAATGCACCACAAATGCGTAATATTCATATCTAATATCAGTAAATTTAAATGAGCAGTATAAAAATTATGAACAAAACAATCAATAATAACGTCAATACGACGATCGTAATCCAGCCATTTAAATTTATTACAATTGCGTCAATCTGACAATTACATGAAAAATGTTTAATGGGTAAGTGTTCGTACTACGCGCGGTAATGGGTTAAAATAGGACCAACAGACATCCATGTGAACTTAAAAAAAAATAAGTTGATAACAAGCTAATATTTTTAAGTTGAGTTAATAGTTGATATTAAAGTAAATATTAAGATATTAAGTTGAGAACTTTGAAGTGTCTAACTCAAAAATTTAGGGAAAATTTAAGGTGTTATGGAACACTAAGAGTATTTTGACCAGCAGTTTGTCGTGTATTTACCGGATATCTTGAGTACTGTAAAATTACTATTACTAGTATATTAATAATACTATAGGACCTACTTTCTTCAAAAAAGTCTGCAATATTGTAGAAAACTTTGTTTCAAAATTGTGATACTTTTAGATTATTGCAGAAGTTGCCAGATTGTTAAAATAGTTGCAACGATGACCCAATATTCTGGGACCTCTAGATAATTTCAGACATGCTTAACCAAGAAACTGAATCGATGATCCAAATAATAAATTTCAGGCACTAGATTCAGTTTCAGAACTACTGAAACTACTAGAGAGTCAAACAAAATTTGGAAGTTAACTAATTATCCCAGTAAATGCTTTATGATATTAGTGCGCAAGTCAGTACGAGATATTTCACAGCAACTCTAGTTAGATTTCTAAATGGAACTCGAATTATCGAACTTATAAAATTGTCTTGAAGTAGATTTCAAAATGGCCAAATATTCTATGTGAGTACTGACAATGAGACAATGGCACTGTCAGCCTTCTTTAGATTAGTAGAAACTTAGGAGGCGATTTGATAGGATTCTAGACAAACACACTTGAAGATAGTGATTGCTTACTACGAGGTTCAATTACAGCATTACTAAAATTGTTAGACAGCTTTGGCGAGATTTTGGAATTATAGAATATTCTCGACGAGAGAATACTCTCATCGAATTTCCTTCAAAAACTAGTCGATATTATTATTTTTCATCAAAGGATTTATCAGTAACTTAATATCAGTAATTAGTAGAGAAGCTATAGGACTTGTAAAAAATAATGGAAGCGCTGAAGTGACTATGCATCGTCCACGGCGCCGCTTGGTTGTTGAATAAGCCAAGTAATAGAGCATTTTGTCGTGACAGAATACGAGAGGAAAGTGTGACGTCAGAATTTGGTAACTATAGCAACTGTTTCTATCAATTTTAAATATATTTTCTGATTCGATTTCTTATTTCATACTGTAGATAATTAAACTGTATGATAACTGTATATAACATAACAAATTGAATTTATAGACTGAAGTAATAATACTAAAATATAAGTCAAGAGAAACGTTGGCGAGTCATTCGTTTACATAAATTATTCATAAAATCACAATAATTTTTATCTTTCTACAAAGTTACGCAAAAGCAAAGCTATCTTTCAACTGTCGGCACTCACAGAGTGCAACGTGTCTGTTTTTTTTTTCATCAAAGGGTTTATCAGTAACTTGATTCAAATTAGTAAATAGTAATGAGCATTTTTAAAAACGGTGATAACTCGAATCATTGAACTTATTAAATCGTCTTAAAGTAGATTCCAAAATGGCCAAATATTCTATGTATATACCTGTCAACGACTTACATAGCCTTCTTTAGAATTTTAGAAAACTTCACAGACGATTTGATGGAATTCTAGATAAACACACTTGAAGATAGTGAGTGCTAAGCACGAGATTCAATTACAGAATTGCCAAAATGCTTAGACAGCTTTGAGGAGATTTTGAAATTATTAGAATATTCTCGATGAGAGAATACTCTCACCGAATTTTCTTCACAAACTAGTCGATATTATTAGAAACATAGCTTTCTTTATGCGAGGTTCTTCTACTGCTAAAACGCATGGGTGATAGTAGAAAAGCTATGGGACATGTGGAAAATAATGGAAGCGCTGAAGTGAGTATACATCGTCCACGGCGCCGCTTGGTTATTAAATAAGCCAAGCAAACTTGATACAAATTAGTAAACAGTAATGAACATTTTTAAAAACGGTGAAAACCTCGCGGTATTTGAATGGAATCAAAGATATAAACTTAAAACCGTCGGGCTTGAAATGCACCAGCGGGATTATAGACACCCCGTGGCGTTAGAGATAGTACCTGCCGGCCGTTCTCAGGTAGTGGTCAGGTAGTCCGCACTACCCAACGATATAAAATTGATTATAATTCAATATTGTGTTCCAGCTAATTTTGATTAACGCGAATATATTTTTATCAAGATTAAGAAACAATGATCTCAATACAAATATTTTAGCGTTAATTAAAATTCGCTGGAACATATTATTGAATTATAATCAGTTTTATATCGTTTAGATACACACTTAAAACTGTAAAACAATTTGATTTTGTTGGAAATATTTTAAGTTTGGTATCGACTTATAGAGGAAGAAACAACGATCTTAATAAAAATATATTCGCGTTAATCATAATTCGCTGGAACAAAATATTGAATTATAATCAATTTTATATCGTTGGTAGTGCGGACTACCTGACCACTACCTGAGAACGGCCGGCAGGTACGATCCCTAACGCCACGGGGTGTCTATTATCCCGCTGGTGCATTTCGAGCACCACCACTTAAAACACTCCCTCCATTTCGAAACTCCCCGCCGACTTAGCGTGCGGGTCGTGGTTACCGGGAGAATTCCTCTTAATGTATCCCCATAACGCTCCCCGTTAGGGGCCGCATTAATCCGCGATAACATTTCTTCTCCTCTCTATTAATTGCTGAAACTTCGACGTCGTTAATTAGCGATGAGGAATTCTTCTCCGGCTTCTTACTTTGGTTTATGGCTGTTACCTTACCTACATACACCGACTTTAATTGTCAGCGTAAAACGCTCCGACGATCTCCTTATGTGTTTTTGATGGGACACGCGCTCCTCAGAAAATACATACGAGTTTTTAAGGGGCCTAACGGCTCGTAACGGGGAAAGTTTTAATTGGATCCGAGGGGGATGGTCCCTCAAAAATCGGACGATGTTACGATCTCCGTTTATGTCCCTCGTGACGGAAGCGGTGCTACAGCAAGAGTACATGCATGTGTAAAAACAATTACAGTTCGTACGCTGCCACGCTGCGAGAGGCCGGGACGGAAAACTGCCCGTCATCTATCAAACATCGTGTTATGCGCCTTTTTATCGCCGTACCGTCTAATTTACTTGGCTTTTGCTTCTCCTACGTAAGTACGCTTCCACTTGGGAACAAACAAAAAAATATTATATATAGTATACGCACGTATATACGTTGGTTATGATAGCGGCCGAGCTCAGAATCGAACCGTTCCCCGGTACCAACATAATATTTATAAAGGTCGTAATGTTTATTTCAAGTCAATGGATGATCATCGTCGAGGAGAGAGAGAACGTTACCGTGTATATATACATACCTATTTACGATGAATTATTTTAATTTGCCGTATTATAACTATCCAACTTGTCTTGTACGTAATTTACATTCATCATCCGCTCTCGAGTGCCTTATTGGTAATTTTCCATTTATTTTTTCCGTTTCGATACGCCTCGGAATAAATGCAAACCGACTGCTCGCAACTACCAATTCATCCTTAATTCGACTGTAATTTTTTTTATGAATTATTTATGCTCCTCCGGCGGCAATTACAGGCATTAGATTAAGCAATTAAAAGTTGTAAAGGGACGAGCTCGATTAGACGGAGCGTCAATCTAGTTGGATTTTGGGAAACTCTTAATGGAGAGCTAATAGAGGGGGCGTACTATCTACTGCAATTACTGGGTGAAATCAAGGAATAACGTTGAAGTTGGGACAAACTTTTTGGAACTAGTTGGAAACACCTATTGTTAATTGTCAACGGTCGCTCTATTGATACAGTCATAGATTCAGTACCCGCACATGCACTGTGGTTTTCGTGTGTTTTATGGGTTTAGGTTGGTACTATGTTTTTGGGACCAAGAAGAAGCAATGGCGTCTTCACTGTACCGACGGTGTGTTGTATCTTATTTCTTTGTTGAGTTGTAGGCCGTTTCATAGCGATTAATGACAAATTAATACTGTCAGAGCTAATCAACTTAATTAACGAAGAGTAATCTTCACCACTAGTCAAGCATGATTATTCCAGTTTCTAATGATGGAGTTGGTCAACGTTTTGGTCAATTATTGGAAAACTCTTGTTGCTAACTTTGTTGGTATAGTAAGAATTACGCACATATTTCCAGCTGCAGCTTCTCAAAGTAGAAAGCATATTTCTTTTTTAGTGATGACAGTTGAAGCACCATGAACGTGTTGGTAAATTTCTGGAAGACTCTTAAATGCTAATCAAGTAGTTATTGCTCAATTAAGAATAATGCAAATCTTTGTAGCGGAATTTTTAGGATGCAGCTAAAGCACCAAGATTTACTTGCATGTACCTATAGCTGCAAGCATTCTAAGTAGGTAGTTCAGCAATTAAAACTGGCAACTTTCCCTTGAAATTAGTTTAAAATTTTTTAATGCTAACCTTATCAGTAGTTACGCACATATTTCCAGCTGCAATTACAGAACGCAGCTATACTAGCAAGATTTGTAAAACAAAGTCTCTTCCATTTCAAGTTAGTCAAGTATTTTACAAACGTTCTCGTATCTTCGTCAATGTGATTCGAGATACAACAATGCAAGCATTTGAAGCATTTCAGCAAAAAAATCTCAAAATAGAAAATATTTCTTTTCTAGTGATGGCAGTTGAAGCACCATCAACGTGTTGGTCAATTTCTGGAAGACTCTTAAATGCTAATCAAGTAGTTATTGGTCAAGCAAAAATTATGCAAATCTTTGGAGCTGAACTTTAAGGATGCAGCTAAAGTACCAAGATTTACTTGCACGTACCTTTAGCTGCAAGCATTCTAAGCAGGTTAGCAATTAATGCTGGTAATTTCCGCTCAAGATTTGTTTAAAATTTTTGAAATAATTTGGTATTAAGTAGTTGAAATATTAAGTAGTTGTTGGTCTAATAATAATGATGCAAACAATTCCAGCTGCGATAACAAAACGTAGCTATCCTAGCCACATTGGCAAACATATAGATTTTCCTCTTCAAGCCTGACCAAAATTCTTGAAATATCCGTGTATTCTGGTCAAATGACTAAAATTGTTCATTACGAGCTAACTGTCTTCAGCTGAAGCTACAGAATACAATTAAACCATAATAATAACTAATAGTGAAACTTGTTTAAACTGGTATACTTGTTATACTGTTTAAATGACAGAATTCATGTTATGTCCAATTTTGTAAAAATCCTTATATAAAATTTTGGAGAGTGCACATATTTTTGGGAATTATTTACATATTTCCAGTTGGAAAACGAAGGGGCATTACGGAATATAAAAGAGATAAACTTGTACTCTCAGACAGAAAGTTTAAGTTCTGATATTATATTGTACAAGTGCTAACAGTGTTCATGAGTGCATATCTTTGGGCTATCCTGACCTGAATTACACACAATACTTTGCTAATTGTAATACGTTCAAGAATTTATTCAGCCCCTACAAAATATGAAACTGAATTAATCATACTATTATTGTTCAGCAGTACGAAAACTCTTGGACGCTGTCTTTGTCTGTATAATTATGGAATTAATTATATCTGTATGTTTCATTGAAATTATCAAGGGAACTTAAGTAATAGTAATCTGCAAAAGAACGACTCTTCCTCCGCAAACATTACAATTGAAGTAAAGTTCAACTATTGTCGAAATAATACTAACTGGGTTCCAGCATGTTTTCACGAAACTATGTTTGGATCCCCAATTTTAAGCAAAATCCTCCAAAAACCTTCCAACTTATAAACAAAATACTCAAGTTTAAAATAAATATTGCCTTCGTTATTGCCCAATTTTGGAAACCCATTAGACACTAATCCACTTTGTTGGTGCATATATTTGGGAAATTATGTATGCATCCTTGATTTCAAATTGTAGAGAACACTTAAGTAATTTCAAACTGTAACCAAAACTGTTGCTTTTCCAAAGATAATAGAACATATGTTTCAATACTTGGAATACCATTACACTACTGGAATATTTTGTATAGAAATCAATAGGTAGTTGTAAAAAAATTCTCCTTATCAAAAGATGAAGTCAAACGACGATTAAGACGACGACGACGACGATGATGAGGATGATGGTGATGATGATGATGATGATGCTGATGATGATGATGATGATGATGAGGATGGTAGTGGTGTTGGTGATGGTGGTGGTGGTGGTGGAGATTATGATGATGGTGATGACGATGATGATGGTAGTGATGCTGATACACTTACAATTCCATCCCTCTCTTAGTACATACATATAAATAAAATAAAGAAATAGAGGAATGAATTAAACAACTACAAATCAGTACAACAAGGATCGCTCTTCTTCAAGAAATAAAGATGAAACTGGGCCCAAATCTAACTGATCCAATGAAATCGTAGACTCAAAGTCATGGCAACGTCGTCTCAGGAAGGGAATTACGATTACGCCGATCACTTATCAGACGATGTCATCGAAAAGAAGCACAGGGAAGGAGGAGGAGGAAGAAGAAGAAAGAAGAAGTGCTCATTGTGTAAACCTCTCGGCCTGTGGCCCAGGTGAGGGGCTCGTGCGCCGGCTCTCGGAAGAGAGAAGAGGAGCAGAAAGAAGTGGAAGGAGGCAGCCACCCGTGCGATATTTGGTCCGGTCTACGGCACCCGTTACTTACACCCAGGGACGATGACTCCTTAACAATATATTATATCACGAGCAACAACACCGATATTACGTACTTAAATTGTCCATCCTACCAATAAAACGAGCGAGCGGCGTGTGCGTATGTTATTCGTTCTGGACGGGAACGGGCTGTGGCCAGAACCGGAAAATCATCTCCGAACGTTAGGAGAGGAAAAAATTACTCATATTACCTGTACACTTCCGACAGACGTACGTTATGCTACAAATATTCGATTTAGATTACGAATGGAACGATAAAAGAGGACTTAACAGGATTTCCAGCTTAAAATTTTCTATTCGATGGTTTTCAAGCTCATCCAGACTTTCCACCTTCAGGACACCTTACACAATATCACGTAATATAAAATAAATGTGATCTTTCTAAATTAACTTACCCAAAAAATTACCTCCTGAAGACTTTAAGCACCAGGCTAAGTTTTTTTAACAGAATTCTCATAACACAAAATTTCTGATAAGACAACTTGTGTGATGTTATATTTTGATAACAAGGGAAAAAAGTAAATATTTCTTCTGCAATGCAATGGAGTTGTATTAGAAAAACACCTCCAAGACTTATGGAAAATATAGAAGGTATACTACTACATTAAAGAACTTACCAATATTATAAAATCGAGGAAGAAATATTGTCAACGCTGTCACTTTCTGAAGACTTGTTGTGACCTTTCAAATTTCGAAAGCAAGCAAGAAATAGTGAATGTTTAGTTCAACGGAATCTTAAGATATAAATATTAATGTAAAGCAGAAAACAGTGAAGGTCTATTGTAACATAAAGTTACTCTAAAACACATCTTGACCACTTTGTAAGAAAAATTTAAAATTTGAGAGCAAACCAAAGATGGTTCAATAAAATTTGTACTTATTGCCTTATAATATCTCAAATTTTAGGTGGATTTTTTTAATAAATTTTGTTAACGAGATTAACTTCTGAAGATATCTTGTAATATTTCAAATTTTAGAAGCAAGGAAATAGTGAAAGTTTGTTAAGGACATTTGAGAAACTAAGAAAAAATTTAGTTTCGAGGTGAAATAGTGAAGACCTCTTCCAAGCAGAAATTGCAATGAAAGAGCAGTTTGGCACGTTGTAATAAAATGTTAAAATAATTAAGCAAAAGATAACTAGAAGGTCTGCTACAACAAAACTTATACTTATTGATTAATATTATGAATTGTATGTGACAACAAATCTTGCTAACAAAATCATTTTCTGAAGATCTTTTGGATATTTTAAATTTTGAAAGCAAGCAGGAAATAGTGAATGTTTATTTCAACGGAATCTTAAAATACTACAAATATTAATGTCAAGCAGAAAATAGTAAGAGCCTGATGCAACAAGAGTTACTATTAAACACATTTTGGCCACTTTGTAAGGAAATTTTAAATTTGGGAGCAAACCAAAGATGCTTCAATAAAATTTGTACTTATTGCCTAACACATTCAATTCTAGGTGGATTTTTTCAACAAATTTTGTTAACAAGATTAACTTCTGATAACAAGATATTTTGTAATATTTCAAATTTTAGAAGCAAGGAGATGGTGAAAGTGCATTTTAAGAAAACTTGAACAAACGAACATTGCTTATGGGATATTTTAAATTATAGTTTCAATGTAACATAGTGAAGATCTCCCCCAAATAGAAATTGCGATGAAAGAGCAGTTTGGCACTTTGTAACAAAGTGTTAAAATAATGAAGCAAAAGATAACTGTAAAAGGTCTGCTACAACAAAACTTGTGCTGATTATTGAATATTATGAATTGTAGGTGGCAACAAATCTTGCCAAAAAAATATTTTCCTGAAGATTTTTTGATATTGCAACGTTTATTTTCGAATTTATTTACACTAACTACTTAATTTATTTAAACTATTACTAAACTAATTTATATAACACACTTAACCAAGTAATTTATATCACACTCTTAATCGTTAATTAATTTCACTGGTCGGTCTTTCGCTTATTTACTATATCGCGCTCACGTCTACTAATAATCTCCGACCACAAGCCCGCTTATATACACCTCTCAAATGTAATCGGGAACCTTCTGGGGTATTCGTGTAATTACTCGAAATATCTTTTGTTATGTAGAAAGGTCCAGAGGGTCATAAATTACTTTCCTTAAATAATAATCCGGGAGTATTCATGGAGCTGTCTTTTTTTATAGAATTCAATTAAGCGTCGCGGCAATTCCTTTTGAGGTAGCCGCTCAGGTCCGATACGAGTAAACACGTCTCGCCCTGTTTACTTTTCGCATTACAATAGTTTAAATTTTGAAAGCCAGCAGCATATAGTGAAGTTTTGTTGTAATTGAATTTATAGAAAACCAAATTAATCAGAAGCACCTTATAGGGTGCTATTAAATTTTAGTATCAAGTAATAAATAGTGAAGGTATGTTCCAACAGAAATTGCAATGAAAAAACACTTTGGCACTTTGTGACGACATTATAAAATCTTAAAGCAAAAGGAAGGTCTGTAGGTGCTGTAGGTCTGCTAGAACAAAATTTGTACGTAAACAGACTTATGGCATAATAATATTTTTAATTTTTAGAGTACTCTTCTAATAAAATGTAACAAAATCACTTTCTGAAAAGGAAACGCCACAAGAAAAGTTTGAGTAACGTGGAAGTACCGTCACATAAATTAATTAATCAAGTTCGATTACATAAAAAGACTAAAATGTAACGTTCAGAGTGTTGCATACCGCTCTCTTCTTTTTTAATTCGCGTGTTCGTTAATGAAAAGAAGGAAAGAAAGAGACAAGAGGGAAGAGAGAGAGAGAGAGAGAGAGAGAGAGGTCTAATTACGGGGAAGATAAAAATTTAGCCAGGAGATTAACAGAGCGAAAAATCAGAAAGTTTTAATTCCGTGTTTATGTTAAATTTACAGTTAGGTTACTTCGAGTACGACGCGCTATACGTCGAAAAATTTATAACGCGCTCGTTACGTTCCTTTCCGGCGAGATCCATCGTTGAATCCTCGAATCCGGGATTCGAAAGTCGTCGCCCGTAACCCGACGCCGATCGATCATCGGATCAATAAACTCCGAGACGGCTCGTAATCGCGATCGTGTGAATCCGATTACGCGCACAAGTGCGCAGATTCGAGACAAACAAAAAAAAAACAAACCGAGTAAATAATAAAAACGAAATTAGTAAACCAGTGGATCAGATAATGAGCCCGTTCACACATCGACGCCATCGACATCGACAGTGGAAATCGACGACGAGAGCGATATCCACCCTTGGCTACTCTACAGTGACCACACATTCAACTGTTATGTTGTTAACGTTCTCGTTTTCGCGCTTTTCGGATGGGCGATGATCCGCACCAACCCCGTCGAGGTACGACCCTGACCTGCACCACGGCGTACTCTTCACGCCGGAATTAACTTCCTCCTTCCGCGATTCCGCTTCCTTTGACTCCGACGGCGTCCAGGATGTTCCCCTTCTTCAGACGTTACTTTAGACTCGATTTAGAATAGAATTAGATTTAGATAGGAGGTAGATTCGCTGATTCCTCTTTAGTATCGATGGATTCATCCTTCATATTCATCAGACGTGGCAGGAGCAAAATTACTGATTCTTCCATCACATCGGAGGACGTACTGCCTCTTCACCATCTTTCTTTCCATCAATCTCCTACCTTATCCATACACATATCCATCAAAAATAAACATCCAAAAATCAATCTACTGCCAAAATTCCACTAACCCAGTGACTTAATCAGTTATTGGCAGCAAGAAATTTCCAGACTGATATCTGCCAGTCGAAGAGGGAAACTAGTAAAAGGAAGCACGACAGTAGATTCGCTGATTTCTCTTTAGAATCGATACATTTATCCTTCATATTCATCAGATGTGGCAGGAGCAAAATTAATGACTTCCTTCAAACTAGAAGACATACTGCCTCTTCACCATCTATCCTTCTATCAATTTTCTACCTTATCCACACACATATCCATAAAAAATAAATATTCAAAAATTAATCAACTGCCACAATTTAATAAACCCAGTGATATTTCACAAAAAATCCAAAATAATTTATTGGCAGCAATAAATATCACGAAGGAATTATGCCTGTCGAATTAGGGAAACTGGTATAAGGAAGCACGGCAGTAGATTCGCTTATTTCTCTTTACAGCCATAGATTTATCCTTCATATTCATCAGACGTGGCAGGAGCAACATAACTGACTCTTCCTTCACATCGGAGGACGTAATGCCTCTTCACCATCTATGCTCCTATCAAACTTCCTCCTTATCCACACACATATCCATCAAAAGAAACATCAAAAACCAATTAACTGCAAAATCCAATTAACCCAGTGATTTTTTACAAAAAGTCCAAAATCAGTTATTGGTAGCAATAAATATCCCGAAGGAATTATGACAGTCGAATTAGCGAAACTGATATAAGTAAGCACGGCAGTAGATTCGCTGATTCCTCTTTAACATCCATAAATTTATTATTCATATTCATCAGACGTGACAGGAGTAACATAACCGACTCTTCCTTCACATCGCAGGACGTACTGCTTCTTCACCATCTATCCTTCTATCAAACTTCTCCCTTATCCACACACATATCCATCAAAAATAAACATCAAAAAATAAATCTACTGCCAAAATTCAATTAACCCAGTGATTTTTCACAAAAAGTCCAAAATCAGTTATTGGTAGCAATAAATATCCCGAAGGAATTATGAGTCGAATTAGCGAAACTGATATAAGTAAGCACGGCAGTAGATTCGCTGATTCCTCTTTAACATCCATAGATTTATCCTTCATAGTCATCAGACGTGGCAGGAGCAAAATTACTGACTTCCTACACACTAGAAGACATACTTGCCTCTTCACCATCTATCCTGCTATCAATCTTCTACCTTATTCACACACATATCCATCAAAAATAAACACTCCAAAACCAATGAACTGCCAAAGTCCAATTAACCCAGTGATTTTTCACAAAAAATCCAAAATCAGATATTGGTAGCAATAAATATCCCGAAGGAATTATGACAGTCGAATTAGGGAAACTGGTATAAGGAAGCACGGCAGTAGATTCGCTGATTTCTCTTTAACGTCCATAGATTTATCCTTCATATTCATCAGACGTGGAAGGAGCAAAATTAGTCACTCTTCCGTCACATCGGAGGACGTACTGCTTCTTCCACGATCTATCCTTGCATCTTCAATCAGCAATCTTCTACCTTATCCATACACATATCCATAAAAAATAAATATTCAAAAATTAATCAACATGCCACAATTTAATAAACCCAGTGATATTTCACAAAAAATCCAAAATAATTTATTGGTAGCAATAAATATCACGAAGGAATTATGCCTGTCGAATTAGCGAAACTGGTTCAAGGAAGCACGGCAGTAGATTCGCTTATTCCTCTTTACAGCCATAGATTTATCCTTCATATTCATCAGACGTGGCAGGAGCAACATAACTGACTCTTCCTTCACATCGGATGACGTAATGCCTCTTCCCCATCTATCCTTGCATCAATTCTCTACCTTATCCATACACATATCCATCAAAAATAATCATCCAAAAATCAATCTACTGCCAAAATTCAATTAACAAAGTGGTTTTTCACAATAAATCCAAAATCAGTTGTTGGTAGTAATAAATATGCCGAAGAAATTATGCCTGTCGAATTAGAGAGACTGGTACAAGGAAGCACGGCAGTAGATTCGCTGATTCCTCTTTAACATCCATAGATTTATTATTCATATTCATCAAACGTGACAGGACTAACATAACCGACTCTTCCTTCACATCGCAGGACGTACTGCCTCTCACCATCTATCCTTGCATCAATCTTCTACCTTATCCATACATATATCCATCAAAAATATTCATCCAAAAATCAATCTACTGCCAAAATTCAATTAACAAAGTGGTTTTTCACAATAAATCCAAAATCATTTATTGGTAGCAATAAATATCCCGAAGGAATTATGCCAATCGAAACTGGTATAAGGAAGCACGGTAGTAGATTCGCTGATTCCTCTTTAACATCCATAGATTTATCCTTCACATTAATCGGACGTGGCAGGAGCAAAATTACTGACTTACTTCACAATGGAGGACATACTGCCCTCTTCACCATCTATCCTTCTATCAATCTTCTACCTTATTCACACACATATCCATCAAAAATAAACATCCAAAAATAAATCTACTGCCAAAATTCAATTAACCCAGTGATTTAATCAGTTATTGGCAGCAAAAAATTTCCAGACAGATTTGTGTCAGTCGAATTAGCAAAACTGATAAAAGGAAGTACGACAGTAGATTCTTTGATTCCTCTTTAGAATCAATGGATCAATCCTGCATATCAGTCAGACGTGCAGGAGCAAAATTACTGACTCTTCCTTCACATCGGAGGACGTACTGCTTCTTCACCATCTAACCTTCCATCAATCTTCTACCTACTTCACACACATATGCATCAAAAATATTCATTCAAAAATCAAGCAACTGCCAAGATTCAATTGACCCAATGATTTTTCACAAAGTATCCAAAAGCAGTTATTGGCAGAAATCAATATTGCAAATCTAGTGGACTGAAGAAACTCAAACGAGTCTCCACATTAATTTAAGAAACCCTTCTTCATATAAATCAGATACCCAAAGGCCAACAAGATATGGCAAAATTGGCCGAAGATTGATCATGTCGTCTTTCTAACTAATCTATGACCAACAGTCATACCAGATCATCAATCATCATAATCGAGTAATTTATTTTAGAAAATTTTAATTTAGTAAAACTATTATAATCCAGTTAAATTTGATGATTCATCAATCTTTGATTACCTTTTGTATTCATCAGACATAACAAACAGTTAAACTTGTAAATAAGACAACACAGTTAATGGCTTAATTTTGTTAGGTTTCAATTAATCAATCAATCAGTTGTAAGCAAAAAAAGAAAAAAAAATCAGTTATGTTGTAAATAAACATGGCAAAGATAATCAATGGAGTACTCTTAGTTAGATATAATTAACTAGTCGAAATGAGTAAAACTATTATAATCCAATTACAGTTACTGATTAATCTTTCTTGGATTACTTTTTGTATTCATAAGACATAACAAACAGTTAACGTTGTAAATAAGACTGAAACAATTAGTTAATGGTTTAATTTTGTTAGGTTTCAATCGATCAATCAGTTGTAGGCAATCAATGACGACCAAGTAAGAACTGAACTAAGTGCATATGGAATCAGTCGAGGCGGATTTAACTGATTACAGCAGAAAGTTTAAACCAAAAACTTGAAATTTGATTAGTTTACGTTCGAAGTGCAAATCAGAACTTATTTTTAATAACTCCAATCTGCATGTCTTCCGTCTATTAACGTGGCGATGGTCTTCACGTGTTCGCCGTGGCGTTCGGGTGTCGGACCGAGAGTTATATATACAGAACGTCCTTGTTCCACAATAAAAGAGCGAGGAAAAAAGCCCGGAGAGCGGAGTGCAGTAGAGATATGCAATTTTATATTATTTATGAACTTTTAACCTAGAATATATGGAATGCAAAATCGTGACAGGTCAGCTACGTACACGTCTTGACCATATTCTCTCGTTGTTGCGCAGCGGCTCTTACATAAAATTACAAATATTTCGCACACACACACATACGTATACGTATACGTATACGACCCGGTGATATAACGTACGTAAAGAGAGACGGAGAGAGAGAAGAAAAACCCATCTCGCGGTCTAATCTTTACGACGCAAAGTAGCATTCGCCAATTTACTTAAAAACTCATTAGCGCCGCGTCTTTTATTGATCCATATTTCAAATCCGAGCGGCGATTAGCGCTATTGCTCTACTCAAAAGCTTACTGTTCATTAACACGTTCATTTACCGGCGCAGGAAACTGGATAATAACAATGATAAAAAGTCGTCTCGGTTAAGCGAGCGAATTTCATAAAATGCCTTCGTTAAGAAACATTTTTGGGAAATAACATTATATTTTGATGACCAGTGCCGCAGCATGTAGTGATGCACAACGCAATGTGATTAAGTAAGTTGTTGAAAATGAACATTATTAAGGAGGTAAAATCCTTTATGGACACCAGATGAGGTAAAAGACATTTCGGAAACAATATAAAGTCAATTTCAACTTTGGCATAAATCCTTTATCGCATTTAATATTGTGGGACTCCGCATATTATACCCATTGCTCCTGCTCAGTAGACTTTTCATTAAAAGTACAGCACATCTTCGAGGTAAGATCACTTACTGAAATTTCAGATGATTTTACTTATTTAATTAACAGATTTATATAACAAATTTTCTAATTTCCGAATATTTCCTTCAAACAACTCTTTTTTTTAGAAAGAATTTCCTGAATAAATTTAATATTTCGAATGTAATTTGTTCTATTCATAATTATTTTAATTGTAATGTCGCTTGCCGAACCAGTTATGCTTGATTGGTCCAAAATGGTGCAGAATTAATTTAAACCTGCTAAATTACCCTTTCAAAATTTGATCCAAATCCAAAAAGGAGAAAATTTGGTCCAAAATGTTCAAGAATTGATTTAAACTGTCATGACCGAATAGGTTAAAATACTTTTGGTACAATATGGTCAAAAATTGATACTAATCGAGCCTTTGGAATTGGTTCAAACCAGATAAATTACCCTTTCAAAATTTTATCCAAATCCAAAAACGATAAAATTTGGTCCAAAATGGTCCAGATTTGATTCAAACAAGCTAAATTATCCTTTCAAAATTTGATCCAAATCCAAAACAGACCAAATTTTGTCCAAAAGGAGCAAGAATTTATTTAAACCGTTATTAACGAATGAGTGAAATAGCATTTGGTACAAAATGGTCAAGGATTGATTCAAACAAGCCAAGTTATCCTTTCAAAATTTGGTCCAAAACCAAAACGGACAAAATTTGGTCCAAAATGGGCAAGAATTGATTCAAACCGTCATTACCGAATGAGTGAAACAACATTTGGTACAAAATGGTCAAGAATTGATTCAAATCGAGCCTTTGGTTTGGTCTCAAAGAGGAGGTAAAGCAAAATGAGGCGGGTAGATTAAACAAGCCACAACATGTCTTAATGTCAGTGTTAAATCTCACTTTTGGGTTATAAATAGAACGAAATTGGTCCAGAATTGGTTTAAACCAGCTAAATTACTCTTTCAAAATTTGATCCAAATCCAAAAACGATAAAATTTGATCCAAAATGGTCCAGAATTGATTCAAACAAGCCAAATTATCCTTTCAAAATTTGGTCCAAAACCAAAACGGACAAAATTTGGTCCAAAATGGGCAAGATTTGATTCAAACCGTCATTACCGAATGAGTGAAACAACATTTGGTACAAAATGGTCAAGGATTGATTCAAATGGAGCCTATGCTTCGTTTCAAAGAGGAGGTAAACCAAAATTTGATGAGTGGAACAAACAAGCGACAACATGTCTTAATGTCAGTGTTAAATTTCACCTATGGGTTGTAAATAGAACGAGATTGGTCCAGAATGGGTTCAACTAGTTAAATTACCCTTTAAAAATTTATCCTAATCCAAAAACGATAATATTTGGTGCAAGATGGTCCAGAATTGATTCAAACAGGCCAAATTACCCTTTTAAAATTTGATCCCAGTTCAAAACGAACAAAATTTGGTTCAAAATGGGCAAGAATTGATTCAAACCGTCATTACCGAATGAGTGAAACAACATTTGGTACAAAATGGTCAAGGATTGATTCAAATCGAGCCTTTGGTTTGGTCTCAAAGAGGAGGTAAAGCAAAATTTGGCGAGTAGATTAAACAAGCGACAACATGTCTTAATGTCAGTGTTAAATGTCACTTTTGGGTTATAAATAGAACGAAATTGGTCCAGAATTGGTTCAAACCAGCTAAATTACTCTTTCAAAATTTGATCCAAATCCAAAAACGAAAAAATTTGATCCAAAATGGTCCAGAATTGATTTAAACAAGACAAATTATCCTTTCAAAATTTGGTCCAAAACCAAAACGGACAAAATTTGGTTCAAAATGGGCAAGAACTGATTCAAACCGTCATTACCGAATGAGTGAAACAACATTTGGTACAAAATGGTCAAGGATTGATTCAAATCGAGCCTTTGGTTTAATCTTAAAGAGGAGGTGAAGAGCAAAATTTGGCGAGTAGATTAAACAAGCCACAACATGTCTTAATGTCAGTGTTAAATCTCACTTTTGGGTTATAAATAGAACGAAATTGGTCCAGAATTGGTTCAACCTAGCTAAATTACTCTTTCAAAATTTGATCCAAATCCAAAAACGATAAAATTTGATCCAAAATGGTCCAGAATTGATTCAAACAAGCCAAATTATCCTTTCAAAATTTGGTCCAAAACCAAAACGGACAAAATTTGGTCCAAAATGGGCAAGATTTGATTCAAACCGTCATTACCGAATGAGTGAAACAACATTTGGTACAAAATGGTCAAGGATTGATTCAAATGGAGCCTATGCTTCGTTTCAAAGAGGAGGTAAACCAAAATTTGATGAGTGGAACAAACAAGCGACAACATGTCTTAATGTCAGTGTTAAATTTCACCTATGGGTTGTAAATAGAACGAGATTGGTCCAGAATGGGTTCAACTAGTTAAATTACCCTTTAAAAATTTATCCTAATCCAAAAACGATAATATTTGGTGCAAGATGGTCCAGAATTGATTCAAACAGGCCAAATTACCCTTTTAAAATTTGATCCCAGTTCAAAACGAACAAAATTTGGTTCAAAATGGGCAAGAATTGATTCAAACCGTCATTACCGAATGAGTGAAACAACATTTGGTACAAAATGGTCAAGGATTGATTCAAATCGAGCCTTTGGTTTGGTCTCAAAGAGGAGGTAAAGCAAAATTTGGCGAGTAGATTAAACAAGCGACAACATGTCTTAATGTCAGTGTTAAATGTCACTTTTGGGTTATAAATAGAACGAAATTGGTCCAGAATTGGTTCAAACCAGCTAAATTACTCTTTCAAAATTTGATCCAAATCCAAAAACGAAAAAATTTGATCCAAAATGGTCCAGAATTGATTTAAACAAGACAAATTATCCTTTCAAAATTTGGTCCAAAACCAAAACGGACAAAATTTGGTTCAAAATGGGCAAGAACTGATTCAAACCGTCATTACCGAATGAGTGAAACAACATTTGGTACAAAATGGTCAAGGATTGATTCAAATCGAGCCTTTGGTTTAATCTTAAAGAGGAGGTGAAGAGCAAAATTTGGCGAGTAGATTAAACAAGCCACAACATGTCTTAATGTCAGTGTTAAATCTCACTTTTGGGTTATAAATAGAACGAAATTGGTCCAGAATTGGTTCAACCTAGCTAAATTACTCTTTCAAAATTTGATCCAAATCCAAAAACGATAAAATTTGATCCAAAATGGTCCAGAATTGATTCAAACAAGCCAAATTATCCTTTCAAAATTTGGTCCAAAACCAAAACGGACAAAATTTGGTCCAAAATGGGCAAGATTTGATTCAAACCGTCATTACCGAATGAGTGAAACAACATTTGGTACAAAATGGTCAAGGATTGATTCAAATGGAGCCTATGCTTCGTTTCAAAGAGGAGGTAAACCAAAATTTGATGAGTGGAACAAACAAGCGACAACATGTCTTAATGTCAGTGTTAAATTTCACCTATGGGTTGTAAATAGAACGAGATTGGTCCAGAATGGGTTCAACTAGTTAAATTACCCTTTAAAAATTTATCCTAATCCAAAAACGATAATATTTGGTGCAAGATGGTCCAGAATTGATTCAAACAGGCCAAATTACCCTTTTAAAATTTGATCCCAGTTCAAAACGAACAAAATTTGGTTCAAAATGGGCAAGAATTGATTCAAACCGTCATTACCGAATGAGTGAAACAACATTTGGTACAAAATGGTCAAGGATTGATTCAAATCGAGCCTTTGGTTTGGTCTCAAAGAGGAGGTAAAGCAAAATTTGGCGAGTAGATTAAACAAGCGACAACATGTCTTAATGTCAGTGTTAAATGTCACTTTTGGGTTATAAATAGAACGAAATTGGTCCAGAATTGGTTCAAACCAGCTAAATTACTCTTTCAAAATTTGATCCAAATCCAAAAACGAAAAAATTTGATCCAAAATGGTCCAGAATTGATTTAAACAAGACAAATTATCCTTTCAAAATTTGGTCCAAAACCAAAACGGACAAAATTTGGTTCAAAATGGGCAAGAACTGATTCAAACCGTCATTACCGAATGAGTGAAACAACATTTGGTACAAAATGGTCAAGGATTGATTCAAATCGAGCCTTTGGTTTAGTCTCAAAAGGTAGGTAAAGAGCAAAATTTGGCGAGTAGATTAAACAAGCGACAACATGTGTTAATGTCAGTGATAAATGTCAATTTTGGGTTATAGATAGAATGAAATTGGTCCAGAATTGGTTCAAGCTAGCTAAATTACTCTTTCAAAATTTGATCCAAATCCAAAAACGATAAAATTTGGTCCAAAATGGTCCAGAATTGATTCAAACAAGCCAAATTATCCTTTCAAAAGTTGGTCCAAAACCAAAATGGACAAAATTTGGTCAAAAATGGGCAAGAATTGATTCAAACAAGCCAAATTATCCTTTCAAAATTTGGTCCAAAACCAAAACGGACAAAATTTGGTCCAAAATGGACAAGAATCGATGCAAACAAGCAAAATTATCCTTTCAAAATTTGATCCAAATCCAAAACGGACGAAACGTGGTCCAAAATTGGCAAGAATTGATCCAAACTGCCATTAACCAATAAGAGAAACAACATTTGATACAAAATGGTCAAGGATTGATTCAAATCAAGCCTCTGGTTTGGTTTCAAAGGAGAGGTAAACCTAAATTTGGTGAGTATATCAATCAACCGACTACATGTCTTTATTTCAGTGTTGCATGTCCCTTTTGGATTATAAATACGGCAAAATTGGTCCAGAATTGGTTCAAATCAGCTAAATGACCTTTTCGAAACTTGATCCAAATCCAAAAACGGCAAAATTTGGTCCACAATGGTCCAGAACTGATTCAAACAAGCCAAATTATGCTTTCAAAAATTGATCCAAATCCAAAACGGACAAAATTTGGTCCAAAATGGTCGAGAATTTGTTCATACCAGCCAGGTTACCCTTTCGAAATTTGATCCAATTCCAAAAAAGGCAAAATTTGGTCCAAAATGGGCAAGAATTGATCCAATAAGCGAATTAGTGAAACAACATTTGATACAAATTGGTCAAAAATTGGTCCAAATCGAGCCTTTGATTGTTTCAAAGAAGAGATAAACCAAAATTTGGCGAGTGGATCAATCAAGCGACTACATGTCTTAATTTCAGTGTTGCATGTCCCTTTTGGATTATAAATACGGCGAAATTGGTCCAGAATTGGTTCAAACCAGCTAAATTACCCTTTCGAAATTTTATCCAAATCCAAAAACGGCAAAATTTGGTTCACAATGGTCCAGAATTGATTCAAACAAGCCCAATTGTGCTTTAAAATTTGATCCAAATCCAACACGGACAAAATTTGTCCAAAATGGACAAGAATCGATGCAAACAAGCCAAATTATCCTTTCAAAATTTGATCCAAATCCAAAACGGACGAAACGTGGTCCAAAATGGGCAAGAATTGATCCAAACTGCCATTAACCAATAAGAGAAACAACATTTGATACAAAATGGTCAAGGATTGATTCAAATCAAGCCTCTGGTTTGGTTTCAAAGGAGAGGTAAACCTAAATTTGGTGAGTATATCAATCAACCGACTACATGTCTTTATTTCAGTGTTGCATGTCCCTTTTGGATTATAAATACGGCAAAATTGGTCCAGAATTGGTTCAAATCAGCTAAATGACCTTTTCGAAACTTGATCCAAATCCAAAAACGGCAAAATTTGGTCCACAATAGTCCAGAACTAATTCAAACAAGCCAAATTATGCTTTCAAAAATTGATCCAAATCCAAAACGGACAAAATTTGGTCCAAAATGGTCGAGAATTTGTTCATACCAGCCAGGTTACCCTTTCGAAATTTGATCCAATTCCAAAAAAGGCAAAACGTGGTCCAAAATGGGCAAGAATTGATCCAATAAGCGAATTAGTGAAACAACATTTGATACAAATTGGTCAAAAATTGGTCCAAATCGAGCCTTTGATTGTTTCAAAGAAGAGATAAACCAAAATTTGGCGAGTGGATCAATCAAGCGACTACATGTCTTAATTTCAGTGTTGCATGTCCCTTTTGGATTATAAATACGGCGAAATTGGTCCAGAATTGGTTCAAACCAGCTAAATTACCCTTTCGAAATTTTATCCAAATCCAAAAACGGCAAAATTTGGTTCACAATGGTCCAGAATTGATTCAAACAAGCCCAATTGTGCTTTAAAATTTGATCCAAATCCAACACGGACAAAATTTGTCCAAAATGGTCGAGAATTGGTTCAAACCAGCCAAGTTAACCTTTCGAAATTTGATTCAATTCCAAAAAAAAAAACAAAATTTCGTCCAAAATGTGCAAGAATTGATCCAAACTGCCATTAGCGAATTAGTGAAACAACATTTGATACAAATTGGTCAAAAATTGGTTCAAATCGAGCCTTTGATTGTTTCAAAGAAGAGATAAACCAAAATTTGGCGAGTGGATCAATCAAGCGACTACATGTCTTAATTTCAGTGTTGCATGTCCCTTTTGGATTATAAATACGGCGAAATTGGTCCAGAATTGGTTCAAACCAGCTAAATTACCCTTTCGAAATTTTATCCAAATCCAAAAACGGCAAAATTTGGTTCACAATGGTCCAGAATTGATTCAAACAAGCCCAATTGTGCTTTAAAATTTGATCCAAATCCAACACGGACAAAATTTGTCCAAAATGGTCGAGAATTGGTTCAAACCAGCCAAGTTAACCTTTCGAAATTTGATTCAATTCCAAAAAAAAAACAAAATTTCGTCCAAAATGTGCAAGAATTGATCCAAACTGCCATTAGCGAATTAGTGAAACAACATTTGATACAAATTGGTCAAAAATTGGTCCAAATCGAGCCTTTGATTGTTTCAAAGAAGAGATAAACCAAAATTTGGCGAGTGGATCAATCAAGCGACTACATGTCTTAATTTCAGTGTTGCATGTCCCTTTTGGATTATAAATACGGCGAAATTGGTCCAGAATTGGTTCAAACCAGCTAAATTACCCTTTCGAAATTTTATCCAAATCCAAAAACGGCAAAATTTGGTTCACAATGGTCCAGAATTGATTCAAACAAGCCCAATTGTGCTTTAAAATTTGATCCAAATCCAACACGGACAAAATTTGTCCAAAATGGTCGAGAATTGGTTCAAACCAGCCAAGTTAACCTTTCGAAATTTGATTCAATTCCAAAAAAAAAACAAAATTTCGTCCAAAATGTGTAAGAATTGATCCAAACTGCCATTAGCGAATTAGTGAAACAACATTTGATACAAATTGGTCAAAAATTGGTTCAAATCGAGCCTTTGATTGTTTCAAAGAAGAGATAAACCAAAATTTGGCGAGTGGATCAATCAAGCGACTACATGTCTTAATGTCAGTGTTAAATGTCACTTGTGGATTATAAATAGGGCGAAATTGGTCCAGAATTAGTTCAAACCAGCTAAATTATCTTTTCGAAACTTGATCCAAATCCAAAACGGACAAAATTTGGTCCAAAATGATCCAGAATTGATTGAAACAAGCCCAATTATGCTTTCAAAATTTGATCCAAATCCAAAAGGGACAAAATTTGGTCCAAAATGTTCCAGAATTGGTTCAAACCAGATACATTACCCTTTCGTAATTTTATCCAATTCCAAAAAGGACAAAATTTGGTCCAAAATGGTCAAGAATTGATGCAAATCGTAATTATCGAATAAGTGAAACAACATTTGATACAAGATGGTCCGGAATTGATTCAAATCGAGACCAAAATTCGGCGAGTGGATCAATCAAGTGAGTACATGTTTAAATGTCAGTGTTAAATGTAACTTTTGGATTGTAAATATGACGAAATTGGTCCAGAATTGGTTCAAACCAGCTAAATTATCCTTTCAAAAGTGAACTGACATTTGGCGATAAAGCGACTACATGTCTTAATGTCATTGTTACATCATGTTACTTTTGGATTATAAAAAGGACGTAATGGGTCCAGAAATGTTTCAAACCAGCAAAATAACCCTTTCAGAATTTAACCCAATCCCAAAAACGATCAAATTTGGTGTAAAATGGTCCAGAATTGATTCAAACCAGCTAAATTACCGTTTCAAAATTTGATCCAAACCCAAAAAACGATAAAATTTGGTCCAAAACGGTCCAGAATTGATTCAAACCATTGTTAACGAATAGATGAAACAACATTTGGTCAAAAATAGCTAAGAATTGATACTAATCGAGCCTTTGGTGTGATTAAATAAATTATGGAGGATTACTTTTCAAAATGGTCTTTAATAGTTTTAGGCAAAGAAATGGTAGAAGTAACCAGAGGAATACCTCAGGGTTCCGTTTTGGGGCCCAGTATTATGGAACAGCCTAATAATGATTTTATTGGTTTAATAGTAACTGAAAATGTTAAGTTAACGGCATTGACGGATGATTTGGCTATCTTATTCAAAGAAAATCTTCCCTTGAAGTTAAAACTCACTGTAAATGATACTCTAGCGAAGATTTCATGAGTGCAAAATCATGATTAGGATATAAATGTGGTGGTTTTAATCAAATGCGATAAACGATCCATTCCACTACTTTGTTCTGTTTCTGAGATGTCCTTTATCTCATCTGATGTCCATAAAGGAGTTTTTCTCCTAAAATATCGAATTGACCGATCTACTATTGATTACATTGGGACAAAATTCGGGAATGGAACTAACAGTAGCAGATACCCGGCCGGTCTACTTTCGACGACCGCTTTACGACCCGAGAGAACTTTTATTATTATCATTACACCTGACGATTGAAACATATTCAAATTTCCTCCAAACCCATTACCGCGATACGTTTTTTTTCTCCTCGCAACGACCCGTTATTAATCGATAATACCAACGTTCGTCAGTCCAGAAGAGATGTATAATTTACGGACCCGATGGTTTGTTTGTTTTTACCATCGGAACAGTAATCAGTTTCAAAATCCTTCTCACTTTCTACGTCCGCACTACTTAGGCGCCGACGGTGGGGGCAATCTGATCGATTTTCGCCCGGTACGAATTTAGACATTATTACACACTAAACCTTCAATTACAAACCAAATGGTCTAAATATCTAATTACCTTCCATATGCGACGAGTTTGAATTGACTTTATTTTAGCTAACAAAGCTAATAACTGCAGAGACGTATCCGCGCTAAATCAGTTCATCAGTTCAATCAGTTGATACCAAAATGGAGAGATATTGAAAAGGAGCAAATTTCCAACAAGAGATTTTTTATACGGAAATTCAAAAATTCTACCAAAAACGTTACACAGCGACTATATCCAACCATAACAGTCCTTCCAAATGTGGCTCAGAGGTACTACCAGAAATAACACTTCAGGATATTGAGTACCTATGCATTACAACACATGAAAAATGGAAAGAGTACAGGAGAAGACCAAATAACATTGGAGATGTTAATAATGGGAGTAGAGGTTATAACAGAAGGTATTATTGAACAAGTGTCTGATGGAGAGGAATAGCACCTGAATCCTGGAATAACCCGGAGATTGTTCTTATACACAGGAAGGGAGACAACACAAATTTGAAGAACTACAGGCCTATAGGCTTACTGTCACATTTCTACAAACTTTTTACACGAATTATAGCCAATCAGCTAACCGCAAAACTACACTCATACCAACCAGAGGAGCAAGCAGGATTTTTAGAGGGATTCAGCACAACGTAGAATTCATCTAGTATTGGTAGCATTTGGTAGCAAAAGCTTATGACAATTATATACTACCCATGGCTTAACAAGAAAAGTAGCAGAAGAACTAAGAGTTATACAGCGAGCCATGGAGAGAGTCATGTTGGGCACCATCTTGGTATAAACATATTGTGATACAGTACTCACAAAGACGAAAACCAGAAGGCTGTGTATACCATCTGCAATCTGGCCTACAGAGTCAGAGAGGTCAGAATTATATATTAAGAAGTACCAAGTAAGGGTCCAAGTACCGACCCCTAGGATACCTCAAAGTCCTCAAACAAAACACTACAGAATATGATCGACGGTCCTAACGCTGGAGTCTGTTAATTATACCGTTAAGTTTGACGGTCTCCTCGACCATCTCACACAGAGACCGTATCTTCGGGCGCGATCTTTACTGCGACCGTTTTCCCCTCTTTAACAACTTCCCGAGCGATTTTATTTCGAGCGGTACGCTAATTGGCGCTGAGCTCTTGCATTTAATGTACGCATACACGGAGCGATTAAATCGTAGGATAAATGAGGAGCGTTTCGAGACTTTCACATCATTTTTCCGAACGCGACGCGCGCACACACTCGCTAATTTGAATCGGCGACATAACATCGAGAGAAATTTAATAATTTTTTTTTTGAGGAAAACGAATTTTATTCGTCGAAATGGTCCGGCCCACTCAGCCCATGCGAATCACTTGGCCGACATTTTCTCATGTGTACTCGTACTGAAATTATGTTTTAAATATATGTCATTAGATCCAGAGGACATGCATTATTAAAGCGTACCGACATTACGTTCGCTCGAATCCTTAATTCTCCATCAGGGGGGACGACGCGAAATGGACAACAGAAATCCGCTCTAGATGGAACGAGACATGTCAACTAAGATGTGTAAAGAGTAGCAGTAGAACTACGACGTTTCTGGAAGGGGTGAAATATTTCCCTAATATTTCCCTAATATTTCTAATTTCCAGGCGTCAAAGGTTTGAGAAAGCCTGAAAAGGTGTAAGAAACCCAGATAACTTCTACTTTGAGCCTGGTTTCCAATCCTCCATCAGAACTGAAAGCAACTTGGGCTAGGCTTAATGTCAGGTAAAACTCCCAGAGGAAACTATATCAGACATTTCGAATTTCCAGTCGTCAAAGGTTTGTGTAAGCCAAAGACGGTGTAAGCAACCCAGATAACTTCTACCTTAAGCCTGGTTTCCCATCCTACCATCAAAACAGAAAGCAAGATGGGCTAGGCTCAATTTCAGGTAAAACTCCCAGAGGAAACTGTATGAGCTATTTCCGATTTCAAGTCGTTAAAGGTTTGTGAAAGCTTAAGAAGCTGTAAGAAACCCACGATAATTTCTACTTAAGCCTGGTTTCCAATCCCACCATCACAATAGAAAGAACGATGGACTGGGCTCAATTTCAGGTAAAACTCCCAGAGGAAACTATATCAGACAGATTAAATTTCCAGTCGTCAAAGGTTTGTGAAAGACTAAGAAGGTGTAAGAAATCCCCCATAACTTCTACTTTAAGCCTGGTTTCCAATACTACCATCAAAACAGAAAGAAAGCTGGACTCAATTTCAGGTAAAATTCACCGGCGAAACTATATGAGACATTTCCAATCGTCAAAGGTTTATGAAAGCCTAAGGAGGTGTAAGAAACCCCCGATAACTTCTACTTTAAGCTTGGTTTCTAATCCCACCATCAGAATAGAAAGAAAGTTGGACTAGGTTCAATTCCAGGTAAAATTTCCCAGAGGAAACTATATCAGATAATTCCCATTTCCAGTCCTCAAAAGTTCCTGAAAGCCTAAAGATGTAAGAAATTCCCGATAAGTTATATTTTGAGCCTGATTTTCAATCCTACCATCAGAACAGAAAGCAAGATGGGCTAGGCTTTATGTCAGGTAAAACTTCCCTAGGAAACTATATCAGACATTACCAATTTACAATCGTCAAAGGTTTCTAAAAGCCTAAGGAGGTGTAAGAAACCATCGACAACTTCTCCTTTAAGCCCGGTTTCCAGTCCTACCATCAGAACCGGAAGAACGTTGGACTACGTTCAATTTCAGGTAAAACTCCCGAGAAAACTATATCAGACATTTCAAATTTCCAGTTGTCAAAGGTTTGTATAACCCTAAGAAGGTGTAAGAAACCGCCAATAACTTCTACTTTAAGCCCGGTTTCCAGTCCTACCATCAGAACAGAAAGAAAGTTGGACTAAGCTTGATTTCAGGTAAAACTCTCTGAGGAAACTATATCAGACATTTCCAATTTCCAGTAGTCAAAGGTTTGTGAAAGCCTAAGAAGGTGTAAGAAACCCCAGATAACTTCTACCTTCAGCCTGGTTTCCCATCCTATCATCAAAACAGAAAGCAAGATGGGCTAGGCTCAATTTCAGGTAAAACTCCCAGAGGAAACTGTATGAGCCATTTCAGATTTCTAGTCGTTAAAGGTTTGTGAAAGCTTAAGAAGCTGTAAGAAACCCACGATAACTTCTACTTTAAGCCTGGTTTCCAATCCCACCATCACAATAGAAAGAACGTTGGACTGGGCTCAATTTCAGGTAAAACTCCCAGAGGAAACTGTATCAGACATTTTAAATTTCCAGTCGTCAAAGGTTTGTGAAAGCCTAAGAAGGTGTAAGAAATCCCCCATAACTTCTACTTTAAGCCTGGTTTAAAATACTACCATCATAACAGAAAGAAAGCTGGACTAAGCTCAATTTCAGGTAAAACTTCCCGGCGAAACTGTATGAGACATTTCCAATTTCCAATCGTCAAAGGTTTATGAAAGCCTGAGGAGGTGTAAGAAACCCCTGATAACTTCTACTTTAAGCCTGGTTTCCAATCCCACCATCAGAATAGAAAGAAAGTTGGACTAGGTTCAATTCCAGGTAAAACTCCCAGAGGAAACTATATCAGACATTTTAAATTTCCAGTCGTCAAAGGTTTGTGAAAGCCTAAGAAGGTGTAAGAAATCCCCCATAACTTCTACTTTAAGCCTGGTTTCCAATACTACCATCAAAACAGAAAGAAAGCTGGACTAGGCTCAATTTCAGGTAAAACTTCCCGGCGAAACTGTATGAGACATTTCCAATTTCCAATCGTCAAAGGTTTATAAAAGCCTGAGGAGGTGTAAGAAACCCCTGATAACTTCTACTTTAAGCCTGGTTTCCAATCTCACCATCAGAATAGAAAGAAAGTTGGACTAGGTTCAATTCCAGGTAAAACTCCCAGAGGAAACTATATCAGACATTTTAAATTTCCAGTCGTCAAAGGTTTGTGAAAGCCTAAGAAGGTGTAAGAAATCCCCCATAACTTCTACTTTAAGCCTGGTTTCCAATACTACCATCAAAACAGAAAGAAAGCTGGACTAGGCTCAATTTCAGGTAAAACTTCCCGGCGAAACTGTATGAGACATTTCCAATTTCCAATCGTCAAAGGTTTATGAAAGCCTGAGGAGGTGTAAGAAACCCCTGATAACTTCTACTTTAAGCCTGGTTTCCAATCTCACCATCAGAATAGAAAGAAAGTTGGACTAGGTTCAATTCCAGGTAAAACTCCCAGAGGAAACTATATCAGACATTTTAAATTTCCAGTCGTCAAAGGTTTGTGAAAGCCTAAGAAGGTGTAAGAAATCCCCCATAACTTCTACTTTAAGCCTGGTTTCCAATACTACCATCAAAACAGAAAGAAAGCTGGACTAGGCTCAATTTCAGGTAAAACTTCCCGGCGAAACTGTATGAGACATTTCCAATTTCCAATCGTCAAAGGTTTATAAAAGCCTGAGGAGGTGTAAGAAACCCCTGATAACTTCTACTTTAAGCCTGGTTTCCAATCCCACCATCAGAATAGAAAGAAAGTTGGACTAGGTTCAATTCCAGGTAAAACTCCCAGAGGAAACTATATCAGATAATTCCCATTTCCAATCGTCAAAAGTTTCTGAAAGCCTAAAGATGTAAGAAATCCCCGATAACTTCTACTTTAAGCCTGGTTTTCAATCCTACCATCAGAACAGAAAGCAAGATGTGCTAGGCTTAAAGTCATGTAAAACTCCCCTAGGAAACTATATCAGATATTACCAATTTACAATCGTCATATGTTTCTAAAAGCCTAAGGAGGTGTAAGAAGCCATCGACAACTTCTACTTTAAGCCCGGTTTCCATTCCTACCATCAGAACCGGAAGAACGTTGGACTACGCTCAATTTCAGGTAAAACTCCCGAGAAAACTATATCAGACATTTCCAATTTCCAGTCGTCAAAGGTTTGTGAAAGCCTAAAAAGGTGTAAGAAACCGCCGATAACTTCTACTTTAAGTTTGGTTTCCAGTCCTACCATCAGAACAGAAAGAAAGTTGGACTAAGCTTGATTTCAGGTAAAACTCTCTGAGGAATCTATATCAGACATTTGCAATTTCCAGTAGTCAAAGGTTTGTGAAAGCATAAGAAGGTGTAAGAAACCACCGATAACTTCTACATTAAGCCTGGTTTCCAATCCTTCCATCAGAACAGAAAGAAAGTTGGACTAGGTTCAACTCCAGATAAAACTCCCAGAGGAAACCATATCAGATATTTCCCATTTCCAGTCGTCAAAAGTTTCTGAAAGCCTAAGAAGGTGCAGGAAACCCCCGATAATTTCTACTATAAGCCTGGTTTCTAATCCTACCATCAGAACAGAATGAAAGTTGGACTCGGCTCAATTTCAAGTAAAACTCCCAGAGGAAACTATATTAGCCATTTCCAATTTCCAGTCGTCAAAGGTTCGGAAAGCCTAAGAAGATGTAATTAACCCCCGATAACTCCTTTTTTAAGCCTGGTTTCCAATCCTACCATCAGAACAGAAATAAAGTTGGATTTGGCTAAATTTCAGGTAAAACTCCCTGAGAAAACTATATCAGACATTTCCAATTTCCAGTCGTCAAAGGTTTGTGAAAGCTTAAGAAGGTGTAAGAAACCCCCGGTAATTTCTACTTTAAGCCTGATTTCCAATCCTACCATCAGAACAGAAAGAATGTTGGACAAGGCTTAATTTAAGGTAAAACTCTCCGAGGAAACTGTATCAGATATTTCCAATTTCCGCTAGTCAAAGGTTTGGAAAGCCTAAGAGGGTGTAAGAAACCCCCGATAACTTCTACTTTAAGCCTGGTTTCCGATCCTACCATCAGAACAGAAAGAAATTTGGACTAGGCTAAATGTCAGGTAAAACTCCTCGAGGAAACTATATCAGACATTTTCAATTTCCAGTCGTCAAAGGTTTGTGAAAACTTAAGAAGGTGTAAGGAACCCCCGATAACTTCTACGTTAAGCCTGATTTCCAATCCTACCATCAGAACAGTAAGAAAGTTGGGCTAGACTCAATTTCAGGCAAAACTCCCCGAGGAAACTATATAAGACACTTTAAATTTTCAGTCGTCAAAAGGTTACTGAAGGCCCAAGAAGGTTCAAGAAACCCCTGTCGACTTCTACTTTAAGCCTGGTTTCCAGTCCTACCATCACAACGGAAAGAAAGTTGGATTAGGCTCAATTTCAAGTAAAACTCCCCAAGGAAACTATATCAGACATTTCCAATTTCCAGTTGTCAAAGGTTTGTGAAAGCCAAAGACGATGTAAGCAACCAAGATAACTTCTACGTTAAGCCTGGTTTCCAATCCTACCATCAGAACAGAAAGAAACTTGCACTAGGCTCAATTTCAGGTAAAATTCACTGAGGAAACTAAATCAGACATTTCCAATTTCCAGTCGTCAAAGGTTTGTGTAAGCCTAAGAAGGTATATGAAACCCACGATAACTTCTACTTTAAGCCTGGTTTCCGATCCTACCATCAGAACAGAAAGAAATTTGGACTAGGCTTAATGTCAGGTAAAACTCCTCTAGAAAACTATATCAGACATTTCTAATTTCCAGTCGTCAAAGGTTTGTGAAAACTTAAGAAGGTGTAAGGAACCCCCGATAACTTCTACGTTAAGCCTGGTTTCCAATTCTACCATCAGAACAGAAATAAAGTTGGGCTAGACTTAATTTCATGTAAAACTCTCCGAGGAAACTGTATCAGATATTTCCAATTTCCGCTCGTCAAAGGTTTGGAAAGCCTAAGAGGGTGTAAGAAACCCCCGATAACTTCTACTTTAAGCCTGGTTTCCAGTCCTACCATCAGAACAGAAGCAAAGTTGGACTAGGCTAAATTTCAGGTAAAATTCCCCGAGGAAACTATATCAGACATTTCCAATTTCCAGTTGTCAAAGGTTTGTGAAAACCAAAGACGGTGTAAGCAACCAAGATAACTTCTACGTTAAGCCTGGTTTCCAATCCTACCATCAGAACAGAAAGAAAGTTGCACTAGGCTCAATTTCAGGTAAAACTCACTGAGGAAACTATATCAGACATTTCTAATTTCCAGTCGTCAAAGGTTTGAGACAGCCTCAGAAGGTGTAAGAAACCCAAGACAACTTCTACTTTAAGCCTGGTTTCCAGTCCTACCATCAGAACAGAAAGAACATTGGACTAGGCTCGATTTGAGGTAAAACTCAATTTCCAATGCATTTTTCCAATTAATACAACTTTTTCCAGATCTATTAGAATTTTTAAGCAACCTTTCTAGAAACAGCCTTGATCCATTTCAGACATGATATATTCAGTGTTGATTGATTTATATAGAATCCTTAAGGAAGTTTGAGAATTGGAATTCACATTATATTGAATTCAGTTAGGTACATAAGTAGCTTCAGAAGATTCTTCCAAAATCTATAAGTCATCCTACTGTCTCATTTGGAGATATTCCACATTTTGAAAAATTCTTCTAACTCCCCCTCAAAGGATATAAAACGCTCAAGAATATTTCAATTGATTCACCTAGTCTTGCAGTCTGTAAAGATTCTTTTTTGAAACATTGCGATTTGATATATTATTCTCCACTTTGTCAAATCTCATTGGTGCATCCGTATTTAGTAGATTTTTAGATTTAGATTTTTCAACTTTAAATTTTCCAAATTTGGGTTGCAAACGAAGGAAGGACGACTTCCTTGTGAAACCGTTAAAAACATTAGCAGAGAAGACCTTCACTTACCAACATATTAAATACTATTTTTTTTTTTTTTAAATGAGGATATTTCCAAAACTGTTGGTTATTACTTCGCAATTTCGCAATGGAACTAAAGTGATTCTCCTTGATTTACCCTGCGAGTTTCATCGCCATATTCGGAAAAATTAATTTTGTATGAAAAAGTAGGAAGGTTAACTTGCGTTTTGTTTTCAAAAAATGGCATAATATTATATACTCAAAATATAAATCGCATACCAAAATGGATGATTTTCTAGTGACAACAGTGAAAAACTATACTGAAAAAAATTTGGTTTGTCTGTAAAGTCGGTTTACAAACGATAATTTTTAAGTGATAACGTCATAAGAAAACATTAATGAAAAATGGAATACGTTTATGACTTTAATAAAATTATTATCACTAAATTATCATTAGAAGGTTTTTTCGCACTGCAGTTGGCCGGTCCTACTGGTCATTTTAGACACATTGTTATGACATGTGTGAAGTTGGACATTAATCTTGAACCTTAAATAATAACCATATTAAATGAAAGCAGTCGACTTTTTACACGATCATTTATATCATTCATCATAATGTTTTAGTCGAATTCGTAACATAACCTATTATTACTGCACTCATTGACCGATGCACGAACAAATATATAAGATTATATAGCTAATCGAACTCTTAGAATGCAAGAATTGAATACCTTATTGCCGCAATTGTTATTGTAATAGTAATAAGCAATGTTATGCACAGTAAATACTCAGATAACTTTATAAACAATAGATGGAATGTATTCTCGAAATTAAATTCAAAGTGAAGGTGTATCTGAAACAAATGTAAGAGAATCTGAAAATGGAATTTGTGGCTCAGCCGGGATTCGAACCCGGGTCTCCCAATAATGACTGCTGTCGCCGTCGTCGCTGACGACGGAGTGTAAACAGTGCAATCAGAACGCGCGTAGCACCCCTTCGTTCCCATCCATCGCGCTCGCGAACCAAGCCGATCGCCAAATCGAGCTTTCACTCGGACGCTGTCGTGTAAAAGAGATAGATGCTTCGCAACGCAACCGCCAAGGTCGATCTCTGTCTATTGTTGTCGCTCTCACTCTAACTCGCACGCATGTGTCTGGCGTAACGTTACAATGTTTTGTGAACCGGCAGGTAGCCAGCACACGTCAAAATGAGATATACTTATAAACATACGAACTACTGATCTTTTTTTAAGCAACTGAGTTTCAAAAAATCGCTGTTAAACTGTTATAGTTAAGTGTAAGACAGTTTTACAAATTTAAGAATCTGTACTTAAAATCTGAAACTTTTCAGCTTTACTTGGGGTAATAAAGTTTTAGGACCTTCAGATAGAAGTAGGAGCGCCCTCATCTTAATGAGTTTTCAAAACCTGAAAAACCCCAGGGAGTCCTAGTAACTATTGAAGCTGTGGAAACAAAACCTGAGGTATCTTGTAGAAATCTACAGGAACACTGCAAACCTGTACATAACAATTTTAGAGGCGATTCCCTGTGGTGAATTGAGATATACACATCACACGTCTCTAATGTTTACAAACTTCTGACGTCACGTCAAAATCGATTCACGTTCTCAAATTTCAAATCAAGTACAAGCCTCGATAAAAGTGACTTTACTATCCCATTTTAAGCACATAAAGAGAAGAAGCGAATAGCAAACCTCGCCCTGCACCATGACAGCCTTCGAAGGATTAAACTCTTTACTAACTCGGAGCGTTCGGTCGGGTTCGTGAACCGTCCTCGCTTTATTTTTCCCCTGCTCATCGTCCGCCTTATCTCTCCTTTTATATTTCGCGCTGCCACAAAAGACTACCACCGAACAAATGACGGTCGTGCGCAGATCCGAAGGGCAGATTGCCGCGTTCAACGTGTGACGTGCGCATATCTATCGCTGTCCGACGCCATTACGGGTACCGCTCGGTCTATTCATACGGTTCCGCTTCTATTTGTCACTTTCTCGGAGGGGCACAAGTACACAGAGGAAGAGATCATCTCTCCAGATAAGTCGGATCTCTCCCGCGAGTACAATACAGACGGAAAGGGAATGGGATAAGAGGAGGTATTTTGCGGAAATATTGTGTCTCGTCAAATTGCAATACTCTCTCTTTTCTTCAAAGCGAGGCAAGTATCATAACAGAACCGTAATCGGATGATCTTGTGAGTAGTGATCGAAACTCAAGGAAAGCAGGAAACCATACAACTGGTAGTGGGCGTCAGGGAATGAAGTTACATTTTTCGTTACAATTACAACGTTTCCAAGATCTTTTTCCCACTGCACGACTCATTAGAAATGGCCCGAAAGCCACCGTAGAATATGAAGAATAAGAACAGCGACAAGAAGAAGAGAATGAGGAGAAGGCGACTATGACGACGACGAAGCAGCAGCAGAAGAAGGAGGAGAAGAAGAGCCATTAGAATCACTGTAAGGATATTGTCGTACATGCTGAGTCAGGTCGTGTAATGAATATTAAATGGCTTTAGATGGCTTCTTCTGGTGGTCCATCTGTATCAAATCGACCGAGGAAGGAGGCGGAGGCGAATCGGATCGGGGACGCTCCTCTATAGATCACACGCATACACGAAATAATTATTGCAACGACGACGTGACAATTATGATATTAATTAATTCCTACGGTCGTGCCGAGGTGACAATTGAGGTTATGGAGTTAGGGGCACAGAACATCAAATGTCTAATGTTTGGTAACGTAGGACATAACTAACGCTCGAATATATGCAAAGGAATTTTAAGAAATGTGTGTAAAGTATGCTTAAGATTTGGGGAAAATCTATTAGAAATTTCATCACTTGTAGCAATTTAAAAAAAATGTTAAAGAGACGATATTACAATCAGCTACGACATAGTATTTCCATGACAACGATCTATCGAAACCGTAGGAAATAACATGACCTCGAAAGATACGTACAATGTCTATTTGCATATTTTACTACTATAGGTAATTCAACATATATTTCATCTATTTGCATATTTTTGGTTTCCACCTCAATCATACGTCTTTTTAAAAAACGTATTGTTCTACACAAGTATTCCTGTCAACAACTCTCCCCATCCTGTTTAATGATGTATGCAATTCTGAACAATACAGATGTATTTTCCCAATTTTAACTTCTCTTTTCTTCGATCTTCTAGTGAAAATTACCAAATTCAACTCTAAATTTGTCGATTACATCGACCCCAAATCAATTGAAAAATAGTAATTTTAAACAAATTCTGCATATTAACAGTAAACTAGTTTGTATTTCCAAAACAATAAGTATAGAAAGCCCCTTAAAACCCTAAAAATTCAAGTTATGAACAAGCATTACCCAAAATGTGAATACACATATTACCTAATACAACAAGTGGAAATTGTTATGATATTGAAGTAAGTATAACTGTTGATCCAAAGCATCCAACTGCAATTTAATATGGAATAACGGTCACTTTATTTGAATTAGAAGGAACAGCTATGGTGTAGAATTATAACAAAATAGTAGTAATAGTGTCACATACAAGGCCAGTAATAATTAGGAGACTGATGGGTCACATCATTAAACTATGGGAAACATGGGTATTCCTTCAATTTAATCAGGTAGAGAAATTCACAAACTTCATTAAGTTTTCTTAGATCACTTTATAACTTGAACATGAGTTAGACGTAAGGAAGCACAAGGTAAGACCAAAATCAATTCTCATTAGAGAAGTATTGATCAGACTCTATTGACGTGATGCTGCCCCAGCTTCTAAATGTGCGGAGAACAGCCCTACTGCCCTGTAGTGATGACCAACTTTTTATTATTTTCTATTATATTTAAGTATGATACGTACCACTAATAAATTACTAGGTGCATTAAAAGTGTATGAAAAAAATGTTTAAAACGTGTGTTAAAAGAGTTGTTTAGTTAGAGAAAGAACGTTTAAAAAAAGTGTAAATAAATGCATTTCTTCATGTATATTTCGAAATTTTTGTCTTAGTTTTAGTGCTAGCAATAGATTCAAAACCAAATTCAATTCTCATTCGAGAAGTATTGATCAGACTCAATTGACGTGATGCTGCCCTAGCTTCTAAATGTGCGGAGAACAGCCCTACTGCCCTGTAGTGATGACCAACTTTTTATTATTTTCTATTATATTTAAGTATGATACGTACCACTAATAAATTAAAACCTGTGTATAAGGATTTGTTTAGATGTAAATTTGGGAAGGAACGTTTAAAAAAGTGTTAACAAATGCATTCCTTCATGCACATTTCGAAATTTTGGACATAGTTTTGGTGCCAGCAATAAATTCAAAACCAAATTTAATTCTCATTTAAGAAGTCTTGATCAGGATCTAATAACGTGATGCTACCAGAGTTTCCAAATGAGCGAGAACAGCCCTACTGCCCTGTAGTGATGACCAACTTTTTATTATTTTCTATTATATTTAAGTATGATACGTACCACTAATAAATTACTAGGTGCATTAGATGTGTATGAAGTAAACTTTTAAAACCTGTGTCAAAAGATTTGTTTACATGTAAATTTGGGAAGAAACGTTTAAAAAAGTGTTAATAAATGCATTCCTTCATGCACTTTTCGAAATTTTGGACATAGTTTTCGTGCCAGCAATAAATTCAAAACCAAATTTAATTCTCATTTAAGAAGTCTTGATCAGGATCTAATAACGTGATGCTACCAGAGTTTCCAAATGAGCGGAGAACAGCCCTACTGCCCTGTAGTGATGACCAACTTTTTATTATTTTCTATTATATTTAAGTATGATACGTACCACTAATAAATTACTAGGTGCATTAGATATGTATGAAATAAATTTTTAAAACCTGTGTAAAAGGATTTGTTTACATGTAAATTTGGGAAGGAACGTTTAAAAAAGTGTTAACAAATGCATTCCTTCATGCACTTTTCGAAATTTTGGACATAGTTTTGGTGCCAGCAATAAATTCAAAACCAAATTTAATTCTCATTTAAGAAGTCTTGATCAGGATCTAATAACGTGATGCTACCAGAGTTTCCAAATGAGCGGAGAACAGCCCTACTGCCCTGTAGTGATGACCAACTTTTTACTATTTTCTATAATATTTAAATATAATAGGTACCACTAATAAATTATTGGGTGCATTAAAAGTGTATGAAAAAAATGTTTAAATCCTGTGTTAAAAGAGTTGTTTAGTTAGAGAAAGAACGTTTAAAAAAAGTGTAAATAAATGCATTTCTTCATGTATATTTCATAATTTTTGTCTTAGTTTTAGTGCTAGCAATAGATTCAAAACCAAATTCAATTCTCATTCGAGAAGTATTGATTAGACTCAATTGACGTGATGCTGCCCTAGCTTCTAAATGTGCGGAGAACAGCCCTACTGCCCTGTAGTGATGATTAACCTTTTCGTTAAAACGTTTAGTTTTCGAACTAAAAATTTCGGTCTCTTGAACCGCAAGTATCTACTTTCTTAAATTACGTTTCCATTTCCATTTTCAGTCCTCCGTAGGGGAACAATAAGACGTCCACGTCGGAGATCCGAATCATCATCGTTCTCTCTGGGACCTTGAGAGTGAAAGAGAGAGAAAGAGCATCTTCTAACCGAACACACAAAAGGAGCGAATAATCCATCCGTAATCCATTTATCGATTCACACGGTCAAAAACCCAAAGCGACCAATTTATCTGATCAAACACGCGTACTTACATACACATACATACGTACACACACATACATATAGAGGTACGTACCGTATCGGAAACTTTATCTTGTAGGAATAGCTTTGAGCGAACGTCTGCGCCGGTAATCATAAGCTGGCGCATTTTTACGACGGATATCTCAATGTGTAGCTGTCAATTTATGTGTTATCGAACAATTACAAAGTGTGATGGCTAGTTAAAGTTGTTAAATAGCTGTCAGGAGGAGGAGGAGGAGGAGGGAGATGAGCGATATCGACGCGTACACTGCTAAGAATTCCAAATGGACGTCGGTTGGGCATCATACTTTCAAGTCTCATTCCATACCATTAACGACTTAATTGAACTTGTTCTACAGGTCGTATGCATAGGATCTCAAAAGATAAAGAAGTATGTCACCAATGTATACGCACTTTTTCTTCAAATTATCTTAAACGACACTTAACACTGCATTAAATCACACCAAGTAGATTTGGTCATCATACTCTGCCAGCACCTCGTACTTTACGGTCTCACCCTAACATTACTAAACACCCCCCAAGCGCAATAACAGCCTACATTACTCCCTCTACACCCCAACTCAACGTACACAGTCTCATTACTTCTGTCGCACAGTCTACAGTTTTATTAAACGTCGTCCATGGGCCATTGTGCACATGCCAACGAGGTCGGTTCTTCGTTCGCCGTTGAAAGACAAGTCGATCAGATAAAAAGCTCGGGAATAGTGATACGATTATCGGTTAATAGGAATTACTCGTAAAATTTATAATTAGATCTGCGTCGATCTGATTTAATTAAACGATGCGATGATCGTTATAAGAGGAGAGGGCACTGTCGGCGATCGAATTGTGTACGGATGCAAGTGTTTATAATAGAAGGTCTTGCCTCGAAATTCAAGACCAAAGCGAGATTAGATGCAAAATGAAATATTTTCGAGACTTTTCGAGACAAGACAAGACCTCCGACTTTCCAGTGTCTTGTACATAGCACCTCGCGGCATGCAAGTGTTTATAGCAGAAAGTCTTGTGTCGAAATTCAAGACGAGATCGAGATTAGATGTAAAATGAAATATTTTCGAGACTTTTTAAGACAATACAAGACCCCCGAAGTTCCACTGTACTGTACAGTGCACCTCTTGGCATGCAAGTGTTTATAATAGAAGGTCTTGTCTCGAAATTCAAGACGAGATCGAGATTAGATGTACAATGAAATATTTTCGAGACACCCTACGAGACAAGACCTACGAAGTTCCACTATCTTGTACATAGCACATTGTGGCAAGCAAGTGCTTATAACAAAAAGTCTTGTCTCGAAATTCACGACAAAATAGAGATTAGATGATATAAAATGAAGTACTTTCGAGATTTTTCGAGACAAGGTAAGACCTCCCAAGTTCTACTGTCTTGTACGTAGCACCTTGTGGCATACAAGTGTCTATAACAGAAGATCTTGTCTCGAAATCCAAAACGAGGTCTAGATTAGATAATATAAAATAAAATATTTTCGAGATTTTTCCAGACAAGACAAGACCTCCGAAGATTCACTGTCTTGTACATAGTACCTGTGACATGCAAGTGTTTATAGCCGAAGGTCTTGTGTAGAAATTCAAGACGATATCGAGATTAGATTATATAGTATTTAAGATTTTCGAGATTTTTCCAGGCAAAACAAGACCTCCGAAGTTCCACTGTCTTGTTCATTGCATCTCGCGGCATGCAAGTGTTTATAACAGAAAGTCTTGCTTCCAAATTCAAGACGAGATCGATATTAGATGATATAAAATGAAACATTTTCGAGATTTTCCGAGACAAGACAAGACCTCCGAAGTTCTACTGTCTTGTACATAGCACCTCGTGGCATGCAAGTGTTTATAACACAAAGTCTTGTCTCGAAAATCATTACGAGATCGAGATTAGATGTAAAATGAAATATTTTCGAGACTTTTCAAGACAAGATAGGACCTACGAAGTTCCACTGTCTTGTACATAGCAGCTTGTGGCATGCAAGTGTTCATAACAGAAGTTCTTGTCGCAAAAATCAAGACGAGCTCGAGATTATATGTAAAATGAAATATTTTCGAGACTTTTCAAGACAAGACCTCCTAAGTTCCACTGTCTTGTACATAGCACTTCGTGGCGTGCAAGTGTTTATAACAGAAGGTCTTGTCCCGAAAATCAAGACGAGATCGAGATTATATGTAAAATGATATATTTTCGAGACTTTTCAAGACAAGACAATACTTCTGAAGTTTCACTGTCTTGTACATAGCACATCGTGGCATGCAAGCGTTTATAACAGAAGGTCTTGTCCCAAAAATCAAGACGAGATCGAGATTATATGTAAAATTATATATTTTCGAGACTTTTCAAGACAAGACAATACTTCTGAAGTTTCACTGTCTTGTACATAGCACCTCGTGGCATGCAAGTGTTTATAACAGGAAGTCTTGTCTCGAGAATCAAGACGAGATGGAGATAAGATCGAAAATGAAATATTTTCGAGACTTTTCAAGACAAGACAAAATTTCCGAAGTTCTCCTATCTTGTACGTAGCACCTCGTGGCATACAAGTGTTTATAACGGAAAGCCTTGTCTCGAAAATCAAGACGAGATCGAGATAAAATCGAAAATTAAATATTTTCGAGACTTGTGAAGACAAGAAAAGACTTCGGAAGTTCCACTATTTGATTTATTGCATCTCGCGGCATGCAAGTGTTTATAACAGAAAGTCTTGGTTCCAAATTCAAGACGAGATCGCGATTAGATGATATAAAATGAAATATTTTCAAGATTTTTCCAGGCAATACAAGACCTCCGAAGTTCCACTGTCTTGTTCATTGCATTTCGTGGCATGCAAGTGTTTATAACAGAAGGTCCTGTCTCGAAAATCAACACGAGATCAAGATTATATATAAAATGAAATATTTTCGAGACATTTCAAGACAAGACAAGACCTCCGAAGTTCCACTGTCTTGTACATAGCACCTTGTAGCATGTAAGTGTTTTATAACAGAATGTCTTGTTTCGAAAATCAAGACGAGATCGAGATTAGATGATGTAAAATGAAATTTTTTTCGAGACTTTTCAAGGCAAGACCTCCAACGTTCCACTGCCTTGTACATAGCACCTCTTGGCGTGCAAGTGTTTATAACAGAAGGCCTTGGTATCAAAATGAAACTCCATGAAAATATGAAAAGCTAATTAAAGCATTAGACAGAGTCTCAGCACTATTGGCACTTTATGGAATTTGATATGAGTTAAACCACAAATAGAGTACCCTATCTCAGAAACCCTTCGAGATATGAAAGTGAAACTCTATAGGGATATAAAAGAAACTCCCTTTGATGTCTCTGTGGAGTTTCATCATTACAAGAACTTTAATAAAGTTTATAGGATTTTTATTATTACATATTTCCAAATTTTCGATACGCCTCAATTGGAGGCCCATATCTCAGAAACTCTTTGAGGTATAGTACTGTAACTTCGTGGAGATATGAACGAAACTTAATTTAATAATTGAGTAGAGTTATCTTGTCTTGTCTTGTCTTAATTCACCTTGTATCTACCTGTACGTGTTATTACGATACAAAGTTTTTGGGTTGATCATGGCATCTTGTAAGATGAGCCAAAAATTTTGTAATTTTTGCCCTACCATTTATCTTTATCTTAGTACATTTCACAAATACGTATTGGACTATTGGGATAGTATTGGTATGTTGTGAGCTTTGCCAGACAAGACGAGACAGAATCTTCCCAATTGTCTTTTGATGTAGGCCTTTTACAGAAGAAACAAGACGTTTTTTTAAATTTTTGCCGGTTGAATTTGTATCGATTTATGTGCCTTACAAATACATATTGGTATTGATTTTTTGGGTTGGTCGTGGCATGTTGGGTTCCTTCTCAATTAAGACAAGAAAACATTTTTTCCAACTCTTGCTATGACTTTGTATAGCTTGTATCAATTTATATCCTTTACAGATACATATTGATTTTTGGTTTGCTCGTGGCACGTTGTGTTCCTTACCAGATAATACAAGAAAACATTTTTCCAATTCTTGCTATGACTTGCTTTACCTTGTATCAATTTATGTACTTCACAAATACATACTTGGTTTGGTCGTCATATTGGGTTCCTTGCCGGTGAAGACAAGAAAACATTATTCCAATTCTTGCCATAACTTGGTTTACCTTGTGTCAATTTATATGCTTTGCAAATACATATTGATTTTTTGGTTTGGTCGTGGTTCGTTGGGTTCCTTTCCAGATAAGACAACTTTTTTCCAATTCTTGCTATGACTTGGTTTACCTTGTATCAATTTTTGTGCTTCACAAATACATACTTTTTGGTTTGGTCGTGGCACGTTGGGCTCCCTCCCAGACAAGACAAGAGAAGGTTAGACATATTTCTAATTGTTGCTTTAACTTGATTTAGCTTGTATCAATTTATGTGCTTTACAAACACATAGAATTTTTGGTTTGGTTGTGACATGTTCGGTTCCTTCCCAGATAAGGCAAGAAAACATTTTTCCAATTCTTGCTATGACTTGGATTATCTTGTATCAATTTATGTGCTATACAAATACATTTTTTTTGTTTGGTCGTGGCATGCTGGGTTCCTTCTCAGACAAGACAAGACATTTTTCCAATTTTTGCTTTAACTTGATTTTGATAGACAAGATTTTTGAGATCGCAGTAGTATGTTGCAGTTCTTCGCCAACAAGCAAAGACAAGATAAATCCTTCTCGGTTCTCATCAGGTCCTGTATCCACTTACACTCACATTAGATTTTTGGGATGGTATAGGCAAGTCAAGGCAGTTTGAAGGGAAGTTCCACATTGCTTTCCATTAATTTAATCGCTCCTTTAGTTGGATTTCATGACCTTCGAACGCGGTATTGACTAATGTAGTAATGCTGATAAATGAAGTAATATTTAAAACGGATCTTAAAACCCCAGTATTATACGTACTCCCATAGGTCTGCCTAACTAATTACCGCGTAGTATGTAGATAGATAGTGGGTAAGGATTTTTCCCAGCGGGGAGAGATCGCGATTTACGGCAATCCACTTGCATACTATATCCTCTCGAAATGGCTACGCTGGCAATAAATCGAGGAGGCATTCAAAAATGAGCCGTAACTTTGAAAGCGTCTGCTTCTCTCTCGCTCTCTCCCTCTCTTAAAACGAAATTGTCATCGGATACGCGGTTTAATATTTATGGCGTCGAGAGAACGGAATGCTGCTAATGCCTTTATACCGCACAATCATTGATCTTTATAGTGGGAACACGACATAAATCCACATCAAACGTTTGGTGAGTTTTACGCTATTCCGAACGAGAGGGGAACCAAAGTCTTTGCGCTAAGGAGGCGTTTGACGCAGAATGCGCCAATTATCGCCTTAGAGGACTTCAACGAGACCAAAGTATAAAAGTGTAAAGTCCACAAGAGGACAAAATAGTGTCGAAACGTCGGAAACTTCAGGTTGGAGGAGTGAGATGTTTAAGATTAGGTTGATATCATTTTCCATCCAATTCAACCTGGTACTGTGTCTTTCTTTAATTTCCAAATTTAGCTACTACATAACGAGCCCATCTGGGCCATTTTTATTAAAGTAGTCGTTATATACCCCAATCAACGAGCTTTAAGACAAGTTTAGTGTTAAGTTGAACTCCTAAATTGCGCCAAAGTATAAAAGTGTAAAATCCACAAGAGGATAAAATGGTGTCTAAACGTCGGAAACTTCAGGTTGGAGGAGTGAGATGTTTAAGTTTGGATTGATATCCTTTGCTATCCAATTCAACGTAGTACTGTCTTTCTTTAATTTCCTAATTTAGCTACTACATAACGAGCCCATCTGGGCCATTTTTATTAAAGTAGTCGTTATATACCCCAATCAACGAGCTTTAAGACGAGTTTAGTGTTAAGTTGAACTCCTAAATTGCGCCAAAGTATAAAAGTGTAAAGTCCACAAGAGGATCAAATGGTGTCGAAACGTCGGAAACTTCAGATTGGAGGAGTGAGATGTTTAAGTTTAGGTTGATATCCTTTGCTATCCAATTCAACCTGGTACTGTGTCTTTCTTTAATTTCCAAATTTAGCTACTACATAACGAGCCCATCTGGGCCATTTTCATTTAAGTAGTCGTTATATCCCCCAATCAACAAGCCTTAAGACAAGTTTAGCGTTAATTTGAACTCCTAAATTGCGCCAAAGTATAAAAGTGTAAAGTCCACAAGAGGATCAAATGGTGTCGAAACGTCGGAAACTTCAGATTGGAGGATTGAGATGTTTAAGTTTAGGTTGATATCCTTTGCTATCCAATTCAACATGGTACTGTGTCTTTGTTTAATTTCCTAATTTAGCTACTACATAACGAGCCATTCTGGGCCATTTTCATTTAAGTAGTCGTTATATCCCCCAATCAACAAGCCTTAAGACAAGTTTAGCGTTAATTTGAACTCCTAAATTGCGCCAAAGTATAAAAGTGTAAAGTCCACAAGAGGATAAAATGGTGTCGAAACGTCGGAATCTTCAGGTTGAAGGAGTGAGATGTTTAAGTTTAGGTTGGTATCCTTTACTATCCAATTCAACATGGTACTGTGTCTTTCTTTAATTTCCTAATTTAGCTACTACATAACGAGCCATTCTGGGCCATTTTCATTTAAGTAGTCGTTATATCCCCCAATCAACAAGCCTTAAGACAAGTTTAGTGTTAAGTTGAACTCCTAAATTGCGCCAAAGTATAAAAGTGTAAAGTCCACAAGAGGACAAAATGGTGTCGAAAAGTCGGAAACTTCAGGTTGGAGGAGTGAGATGTTTAAGTTTGGGTTGATATCCTTTGCTATCCAATTCAACCTGGTACTGTGTCTTTCTTTAATTTCCTAATTTAGCTACTACATATCGAGCCATTCTGGCCCATTTCCATTTAAGTAGTCGTTATATCCTCCAATCAACAAGCTTTAAGACAACTTCAGTCTAACTCCTGAATTGCGCCACGTGCGTCCGTCGCGTTTTTTAATCCCCTCGACGTGTACGTTTCCAGCACGTCCGCCGAGCTAATTGAATCTTCATTAGCGAGCCGAATAGAGGAAATTGCGTCGATTTAAACGTCATGAAATACTCCGATGTGTGTAAGTCGAATGTGTCATGGTCCATTTAACGCTCGCAAGCTCCTACGTCGATATCACAGTGTCGAACGATCGATACGACGTGACGCGCGCCACTGGCGGATTATTATTAAATCCGGGAGAGAATAAAGTACGCGCTTTGATATGTAATTAATGCGCGCAGGAGAAAAATTATCCCGCATGTAGTCCCTTAAGGCCTTCTCTGTACGTACGTCGTATGTGAGTAATTGTTACTAATTTGATAGACGACGTGAAAAGTTATTTCGTAAATTAAGCTCGTTATATAATTAATACACAAGGCGGTCACCATCGAACTTCATGACTGTTGTGTTGTGAAGACACGAAACATTACAATAATCCATCGATATTAACATACAAATGCGATGCTTGAAATAGTTCATTCAATAGTCAATCTATACCAGCTTATATCTGACCTTATCTTAGACGTTCTGTACATTTTAGTAGAAGATATTGTAGGACCACCAACACTCAGTATAAGTAGAATAACTTTATACTGAAAATTAAAAATTACTACCAATAATATTTTTTACTGGTATTATCTGGTAATCATCAAGTAACACACTGTTTTTGAATAATCTAGAATCCTTTCAATATCCGAGGATTTCTTTATTATTATTCTTATATTTTTATAAAGATGTGAACGTATGCACAACTTCGAAGTTTAAAATCCAAAAACGAGCAAATTTCAGAAACTTTTAAAAAAATGTTTAGTATCTAGAATCATGTAGATATGAGAGAAAATTTTCAATATCCTGGAAAAGAAAATGTACGATATTTTCCAGAGCTTACCATTAGATTATTCAGAATTTCAAAATTTGTACGTGAAAAATCCAGCTACTTCCAAACAATTATAATCACTTTTACAAAGATATCCTTGAACACTGAATCGCATACAATTTATGCAATCCTTTTATTACTTTTACATATTATTTATTATTATTATTATTTATTATTACTATTATCTATTATTATTATTTAACAAATTGTGTTCCCTCCAGGTATGGAAAAACTAGAAATACAAGGAAACATACAAAATTTTTGAACAATCAAGAACTCTTCCATAATGCTACAAAATAGTCTGTGTTTCCAGAATTTCAAAATTAACTGAAAAACAGTAATTTTCAGGATAGTAAAAACAGCACGTCTTGAACTCTTATAGAATTAATTAAAATGACCTAAGAAAGAATATTTTAAATGTTGTAATTAACTATTAAAATTGATCAATATACAATTTGAAATAATACTTCCTTAACTCCAAAACTTTAAAGTGTAAATTTGAAAAACATATCTACTTTCAGGAAACTAGAACTAAATCTACCCAAATCCATCTTGTTTTTCTTTGTTTTCATAGCATTTCTGAAATTATTCTAAAATTGCCTAAAATAACCTAGGAAACCAATCCAAAAACATCCTTCTACGTATAGAAAATATTCTAGAACTTTCTAGACATATTGATAAATTCACAGCGTTTCCAATTTTCTACTAGAATTGCCTAATGTATGGTATATTACTGATCTGAAAAAATAATTCAAAATTTTGCAGGGAAACATACGCAAATTTGAATAACTTAGAACCCTTTTAGAAGATATGAAAATTTTCAGAAACCTCCAAAATTTCAAAACGTATACCTGAAAAACAGGAATTTTCAGGAAAACAGAAACAGCACTTCTTAAAGTTTTATAGGATTAATTAAATGACCTAAGAAAGATTATTTCAAATGATATAATTAACTATTAAAATTATTCAATATATAATTTTAAATAACATTCCCATAACTCCAAAACTTTAAAGTACAAATTTGAAAAACATATCTACTTTCAGGAAACCAGAACTAGATCTACCCAAATTAATCTTTTTTTTTTATTTTATCTACAATAATTGCTTAAATAACCTAAGAAATCTACCCAAAAACATTCTTTCACGTGTAGAAAACATATATTGAAAAATTCACACCGTTTCCAATATTCTTCTAGATTTGAGAAAATTTCAAAATTTTGCAAGGAAATTTAAATAACTTAGAACCCTTCTAAAAAATATGAAAATTTTCAGTAACCTCAAAAGTTTAAATTTTCAAAATTGAAACTTGGTAATCTTGGGGTACTTTTATACAATTCAAAATCGTCTTTCTAAATATTAATTTTGGTTGTACACTCCTGAAATTATTATAAAATTGTTTATGATACATTGCATTCAATCATCAGGCTCAATTAATCTTGCAAGGAAACCTTTTGAATATTCCGTCTAAAACTTTTAAGTGTAAACTGGAAAACCGAGCCATTTTTATGTAATTAGAAACAACTCTTTCCCAATTGCTATTTGTATATATTGGTATATAGTATAAGATATATTATACTCGTCATTGACATAAGAAAATTATGTAAAATGTTGAGAAGAAACAGATTATATATTAGAGTATTCTGGATAAACTTCTGGATACTTGATACGTATGGATGAATTCAAATTTTCAAAATTGAAACTTGGAGAATCGAGCTATTTTCAGGTAATTTGAAGTGATATTTCCGTGGACTATTAATTCTCCCAATATTTCTAAAATTAATATAGAATCGTCTAAATTATATTGTACTTCAGTATTATAAGTACATTAGTTAATATCGCAAGGAGATACAATTTCCTTTGCATGATCCAGATTTTTTCCAGAATCACACGGAATTTTTACCTTCTAGATAAATTAGTATATAATTATAACTAAGAATTTGAAAATTGAGCTGTTTTCAGGCAATTATAATTCAAATACTTCCTAAAGCTTTTTGACCCACACTATTTATGACATAATTCTACTCGAATTCTGCTAGATATTTTATACTTAGTTAATCTTGCGAGAAAACAAACTTTTTTGAACAATTCAGATCCCATTCAGAATGACAGGAAATTATCGAGTGTCTTCTAGATTTTACCCAAAACTTCAAAGTGAGAATTGGAAAACCGAGCAACTTTCACGCAAATCACAATACTCTTTCCAAATACTGCGAGAAGAAATTTTCGTCTAGATGTATCACAAATTGTAAAAGTAAGAATTTGAGAATCGAGCTATTTTCAGGTATTCTACAATCCAAATACTTTTTTCTTGGATGTCATAATATCTCTAAAATAATTCTAGAATTGTCCAAGCAGGGATATACACTTAATCTTGCGAGAAAACGTGGACTTCTCTGAAGAAACTAAAACCATCTAGAATGACAAGAAATTATAGATTTCACCCAAAACTTCAAAGTCGAAATTGGAAAATTGAGCTACTTCAGGGAAATTACAAATAAATATTTCCCAATATTTTCTTGATTTGTTTTTAACCGAAATATTTCTGAAGCTCTACTGGAATTGCCTAAGATGGTTTCGGAAAATTCCCCAAAATCTTACGGTCTTTTGAATAGTATAAAATCTTTATAAAAAAGTGAATCTTTTCGTGAAGATTCTAGATGAATCCATAACTTCAAGACAGTACTTGGAACACATAGATAGTTTCAGGAAATTCAAAAGTTCATTCCCAAGAATTTTTGATTTTCCCATTATTTTTGAAATTTTTTAATATACATTATACACGCAGCTAAAATAGGAAAATTATACAAAATCTTCCGAGGAAATATGTCTTGAACTTCAAGACAGAACTAGGCACACAGATAGTTTCAGGAAATTCCAAAATTCATTCCGAAGAATTTTTGAGTTTCCCAGCATTTCTGAATTACTTTAGAATTTTTTAGTACACACTATACACCTAATTAACGTAGGAAAATTGTTCCAAATTGTCTGAGAAAACATGTCTTAAACATGTCAGATATTCAAGAGAGAACTTGGAACGCAGGGATAGTTTCAGGAAATTGGACATTTCATTCCCACGAATTTTTTATTTTCCCATTATTTCTGAAATTACCTTGAAAATTTTTAATAAGCATTATACACGCACTTAAAGCAGGAAAATTGTACAAAACCTTCCGAGCAAATCTCTTTAACTTCAAGACAGAACTAGGCACACAGATAGTTTCAGGAAAATCCAAATTTCATTCCGAAGGATTTTTCAGTTTGCCAGCATTTCTGACATTACTTTAGAATATTTTAGTACATACTATACACCCAGTTAACATAGGAAAATTGTTCCAAATCGTCTGATAAAACATGTTTCAACATGTCAGAACTTCAAGACAGAACTTGAAACACAGAGATAGTTTCAGGAAATTCAAAAATTCATTCCCAAGAATTGATTATTTTCCCATTATTTCTAAAATTACTTTGAAATTTTTAATATGCATTATATACACGCAATTAAAGTAGGAAAATTGTACAAAACCTTCCGAGCAAATCTCTTTAACTTCAAGACAGAACTAGGCACACAGATAGTTTCAGGAAAATCCAAATTTCATTCCGAAGGATTTTTCAGTTTGCCAGCATTTCTGAAATTACTTTAGAATTTTTTAGTACACACTATACACCCAATTAACGTAGGAAAATTGTTCCAAATCGTCTGAGAAAACATGTCTTGAACATGTCAGAATTTCAAGACAGAACTTGGAACACAGGAATAGTTTCAGGAAATTCAAAAATTTATTCCCACGAATTTTTGATTTTCCTATTAATTCTGAAATTACCATGAATTTTTTTTAAGCATTATACACGCACTTAAAGTAGGAAAATTGTACAAAATCTTCCGAGGAAATATGTCTTCAACTTCTAGACAGAACTAGGCACACAGAGAGTTTCAGGAAATTCCAAAATTCATACCGAAGAATTTTTGAGTTTCCCAGCATTTCTGAATTACTTTAGAATTTTTTAGTACACACTATACACCCAATTAACGTAGGAAAATTGTTCCAAATCGTCTGAGAAAACATGTCTTGAACATGTCAGAACTACAAGGCAGAACTTGGAACACAGAAATAGTTTCAGAAAATTCAAAATTTCAATCCCAAGAATTTTTGATTTTCCCATTATTTCTGAAATAACTTTGAAAATTTTTAATATGCATTATACACGCACTTAAAGTAGGAAAATTGTACAAAATCTTCCGAGGAAATAGGTCTCCAACTTCAAGACAGAACTAGGCGCACAAATAGTTTCAGGAAATTCCAAATTTCATTCCGAAGGATTTTTGAGTTTCCCAGCATTTCTGAAATTACTTTAAAATTTTTTAGTACACACTATACACCCAATTAAAGTAGGAAAGTTGTTCCAAATCGTCTGAGAAAACATGTCTTGAACATGTCAGAATTTCAAGACAGAACTTGGAACACAGATAATTTCCGGAAATTCAAAATTTCATTCCCACGAATTTTTGATTTTCCTATTAATTCTGAAATTACCATGAAATTTTTTTAAGCATTATACACGCACTTAAAGTAGGAAAATTGTACAAAATCTTCCGAGGAAATATGTCTTCAACTTCTAGACAGAACTAGGCACACAGATAGTTTCAAGAAATTCCAAAATTCATTCCGAAGGATTTTTGAGTTTCCCAGCATTTCTGAATTACTTTAGAATTTTTTAGTACACACTATACACCTAATTAACGTAGGAAAATTGTTCCAAATCGTCTGAGAAAACATGTCTTGAACATGTCAGAATTTCAAGACAGAACTTGGAACACAGAGATAGTTACAGAAAATTCCAAACTTCATTTCATCGAATTTTTGATTTTCCCATTATTTCTGAAATTACTTTGAAAATTTTTAATAAGCATTATACACGCAATTAAAGTAGGAAAATTTGTACAAAATTTTCTTAGAAAATATGTCTTGAACTAGGCACACAGATAGATTCAGGAAATTCCAAATTTCATTCCGAAGGATTTTTGAGTTTCCCAGCATTTATGAAATTACTTTAGAATTTTTTAGTACTCACTATACACCCAATTAACGTAGGAAAATTGTTCCATATCGTCCGAGGAAACATGTCTTGAACATGTCAGAACTTCAAGATAGAACTTGGAACACAGAGACAGTTTCAGGAAATTCCAAATTTCATTCCCAAGAATTTTTGAACTTCCCATTATTTCTGAAATTTCTTTTAAAGTTTTTATAATTTTCACACGCCTGGGGGCCTAGGGCCCAAACGGAGTGCTCTGGTTGGGGGTGTAGCTTAGGTGGAGATGGTAAAAGACAATGACGACATGGACAAAATGTTTATTTGGGCACTAGTCTAACAGGGGAGAGAACATCAGAGACGAAGAATGAGCAAATACCTGAAGAGAGAGGAGGTAAAGGGAGGTGGTTGCTTACTTGGGTGTGACGAAGGGCAGCAGGCGCGAGGCTCCTCCAATCAGCGTCATGTCGAAGGACGGACGTTCAGACGGGCAGCGTGACAGGGTGCTAGCAGACTGATTCCTGATCTATCTAATCGATTCGTATAAATACGTTTCGTTTGTTTTATGAACGTGCCTGCCACTTACCCGCGCGTCACGTATTGTCCTTCGGTTTAAGGTCGCCTCGGTGCTGAATTAGCTTGGACGGCGACCTATTTTCGCTAATTGGTGCTGCATCGCGACAATATGCATCTTATACACACAATTAAAGTAGGAAAATTGTACAAAATCTTTCGAGGAAATATTTCTTGAACTTCAAGACAACTAGGCACGCAGATAGTTTCAGGAAATTCCAAATTTCATTCCGAAGGATTTTTGAGTTTCCCAACATTTCAAAAATTACTTTAAATTTTTTTAAAAGTAAAATATAAAAATGACTAAATGAAGGATTCCTAATTACAGGTAATTTTCCATTTTCCCAATTAAATCACCAAGTCCGAATAAAATATGACTCGAGCATTCGTCCTTACGAGCGTACAAGTTAATCCTACGATTCGATAAATCGCCGGATTGATACGGAACAATTAATTAGCCGGCAAAAAATTGATGGCCTCTCATCGATTCCAAGTAAGCGAGTCGATTGAATAACGAAAGGTACGTAGAAGGCGATTTACATGAAATATCGAACGGGATTAGTAAGTAACGAGGGGCTATCGTCGCCGGACAAATCATTACAAGCCAACTGTGTGCACTCCCCGAGAAACGAATAACGTATATAACTTCATCCGTATAACAAAAGAGGGAATCGCATGTCATTGCGAGTACCACGGTCGGTATCTTTGTGCCGTATCGCTTGTTTGTTAATCGACGACGGCACGTTTAACGAATTTCGATGGTAATTAGCGATAAGTGGATATTTTGTCAGGCCGTCCGCCATAAACAATCCCAACAAATAATTTCGTTTCCTATCGGCGCTGAGCAGATACCGTCGGACATTGCTCGGATTGCGAGATATGTAAAAAAGAGGCGAGCGCAAGGTTAATAATTGTTCATTAACGATCGGCGCAATTGTTAATGCTGAATATTCAATTATTATTTGCCTACATCCGACCAGCTCGTAGAGATGCCATTCCGTCGTGGATTTATTTCAATTCTACATTTCATTACGTTTAATGTCCTTACAGTACTTTCGCATTATCCACGTTCGTACAGATATTTTAACCTTAATATCCAGTTTAATAGGAGCGGGCGTTTCTTGCACACTAACCTTAGTGGATAAGCTGCGTGCGTCAAGGGGGCATTTGAAGCTGCTAATTTTTGTATGATTTAGAGGACAATGTAGGAAAAATTTGAAATAACTAAGGCGAATTTGGTTTCTTGAAACTAGTCTTCATAACATTCGCAGTTGCGTTTTAAGAAAAATATTTATAAAAGGTAACAACTCACCGTAGTAGCATTTCATAATTTCTATATCTAACATATTTCTCTTACAATTGGTGTACAAACGTATGCCTGGTTAACTCCTTAACATTATTCAGGACTGACAAGCACACTTCACACCTCGACTCAACGTTATGTGAATTTTTATTGATTAAGTGTTCAATTTAAACACTGACTAAGACTTTCACTATTTCATTTAACTCAACAACGGAAATACAAAATTTTGAACAAAAATGGTCACGGAGAACTTCCGACGGTGGTTCATAAGAGAGTCCCTTTCTAGAACAAAAATTTTCTAAATTTTTTCGGTCTACCTGCCAAGGTCTTGTCTCTTAGTCGAAGATGTACATCTGGCGACTTTTCTAAAGAGCCAAACCAGTAACTAAACTGCCCCATCGTTTACATCGTTTGCATCACTTTTACAAGTGATAAATAAAATCTGAAGTATCTGAATAATGTTAAAAATGTAACAATCTACTGTAACGACTTAACAGTAGGGCTTTACTTATACGGGGTGTTCATGGATTTAATTCGCAAGTTTCGCCTTAGATACATATGTATGTGGGTACATGAAACATTGAACAATCATAACATTTTCATTACAGCTTATATCGATGTATATAATATATACACACATATATATTATATTAATATCTATATATCTATATATTATATAATTATATTCTTCATATCTTTTTTCTTTACATAAAATGGTGCAAGTGGTTTCGCCAGAGAGGAAATTAATTACGATCTAAAAAAAAATTTAAACGTAGATTCGAGACAAATTCTCGTGACCGTTCGGTTTCCCTTCCTCGAGATTTCCTCAGAACGGAAGGAAAACGATTCGATACGCGCCAAGAGAATTCCCACAAGGCAAGAGAGTACTGTAATCGGGCCGATAACGAAATAATCCGACGTTTTCTTATCTCTTACAAGCCGTACCCGGCATGCCACGTAAAGTTAAAAAAAAAAGAAAAATTATAGATGACTCGGTGAAGTTACTATCATCTACATATATTTTTGAAAAATAATGTCAAAACAATACAAAATTTTATCTACATTAAATTAAATGCAACACAGTTATACACATAATCAATTTAAGGCTTTCTGATCTACTATATTTTCCGCCTTTTTTTGCGGTGCGTAAATTTATAAAGATGATGGTTTTACGACTCGCGAACACGCGACGTATAATTGTCCATGCGCGAAACCGGGAAACTCCAAGTTTATTCCGCAAACTGTTCTTGTATTAGCAATTGTATATTATCTTTTTAAATTTTTAATAAATAATTTATGAAAAAATACCCTGACATTAGGTATGAAATTTTCCTGTACAATATGCGTTGCATCAAACGACGTCATTTAAAAGCAATTATTATACGTTTGCATGTTGGCCAAGAAATATTTAGAGTCATTTCCCACCCCAGAAACTAAAGATGGTAATGGATCTGGTAGTGGGAACAATTACGACAATTTTACTTTACCACCAGCACAACATAATCCAGTTGCTTCCCCGCTGCATTTTAACGCTTTACAATATTGACAAACGATTGTCATTTCTCCAATCGTTACGGATTCTTCGGCACAATAATCTATTTCCGGGTCATAGTGGAATACTACTCGTTCCAAGTTTACAGGAACACTGCGTCTGCGGAATCCCTCTATTTCATTGTGTCTTGAAGTGCGCTCCATGTTTTGGGCATTTGTTGCTCGTAGTACGTGCATGACCATCTTGGTGTTGATTCTGCCATGTCTTCTTCAGCTTGTCTAAGTAGTTTTTTGTTTGTTTGTTATTTTTACCTTTAGTTCGATTCGTCGGTAATTCTGTTCGGTCTGTTGTTTGGGTTTCTTCACTTCCGGTTTTGGGTCTTGTATTTGTACCTTATAGAGTTGTTTCTTGGGTGTTTTATTCGTTTAACGTCAGGTACAGTCGAATTGTCTTGTAGTTTTCCTCGATCCTTTTGAAATAGTGTGATCTTATATAATTGTGCTGATCGTCAAACCCAAGTTCATGGAACGCCTCGTTGTTCTCTTGGGCTTTCCCCCATAGTGCTTCTAGGTGATCAATCCTTTTTTGTAAGTATTCCTTGGTTTTTCTTGCACTTCCGTTTTTCTTGCAATTATTTTGTAGTTATATGATTTCTTGGGCTCTTTTTTCTTGTTCTTGAATCAACTCATCTGCTTGTTATATCTTGTCGTAGTTGAAATTGTGAATTTTTTAACTTAATTCTCTGGAAAAAGTGGTTGTGACTTACTCAGGACTTTGCTTGTTCTTCCCGCCGTTGTGTTGGCGTCGAAGTTCTTGAAGTTTTGGTGTTATAATCACTGGCGGCTTTTCCTCCGGCTGCAGTGACTGGATATGTCCGTCGTTTCAAATTTGTAGAATTTGTAGACTTGGTGTCCTGGTGAAGTTGCTTTGACTTACTCAGGACTCTTCTTGGTTTCTTGACTTTCCGCTTTTGTGTTGGCGTCGTGTAGACTTTGTAGACTAGGTGCCCTGTCGATCTAAATGCTGTTGTGTAAGATGTGCCCGAACTCGTTCGATTCCATTATTTACTGTTGAACGTAATTCTGTCATACCAATACGAATGTTATCTGTCTCTCACCGGTCGTCAGTCGTCAGTGCGATTTGGACGTGAGAGCTCGTCTCGTTGCACATTTGATTGACTTCGACGACCTAAGTCCATCTTCTCCTTGGCATTTTAAAATCAATAAAGTTCTCGCGCACTGACAAACTGATGATAGATTGTAATAATCGTCTTGACATTTATTTATTTGACAACCAACTGACACTATACTTTCATTTGTTTGATTATAAATGTCAAATTACAAAACGTACCTTTTTCAATATTTCCCTTACTTATTATTTATGTTTCTCACCGAAAAACCTTCCCTGACCTTCCACAAATATTTCAAGATCAAAATTAGCAAAATCCGTCCACCCGTTCTCTATTTCAAGCTAGACAAACGAACAGCAATCCATTTTTATATATATAGAGATAGGTCAAAAGTTGTAATGTAGATACTTTATTCGGGTTAGTAAAGCTTCTGATGAGGATAGAATAGTTTTTGGTGGTTTCTAGTTAAATCGTAAAAAAGACGAAATTTACAAATTTTAGAATTATTTTTTACACATTCCATAAAAATAGAGTTTGTGAATTTTGTTGGCAATTATAGTGACGAAGTAAACAACATCGAAAAAATGCCATTTTGCGCCTTTAAAGTATATACAGTACTAGTCCGGAAAATTCAATTTTCCTGCAGGAAAATGTAGTTTCCAAGACGATTTCCGGAAAAATCTTTTAGAACACTTAAATGTGTCCAAAATACAAGAGAACAATGTGGAATTAATAAGTATTCTATAGTATGTGTTTCTTCTAGAATGCTAAAACAGAAAATTAATAATTTAAACACAGGATATTAGATAATGGAAGGCTAACTTGGCAAGTAGTGCAATCAGTGCTCATCTTTCAGTAAATGCGAAATTGACAACATATCACTCAAAGTTCCTTGGAGACAACGTGCCTCGCGGAAAAATAGTGATAGAACTTCGTAAGATAACTCCTAGACAAAATTAACGCACCACACAATTAAACTTGTATAATTACAATACAGAAATTAATATTGCAATAACATTTTTATAAAAGCTTATAGTTAGGTACTATCTAGTAGACAGTAAATGAAATTAGCAAATCAGAGCGTTATCTCTAATAATTTGTTATTAAAGAATTTTTTTTCTTGGAAACAATGCAAACTTGCAAACAGAAAACAAACGAAAACAATAGAATTTTCAGACTTAGAGCTATTCTAATATCATGTATGTTCTCCTCTACTCCTAGTTACTGCTTCAATGCGTCTTGGCATACTGGAAATCAAATTTTGAACGACTTCTTGACGAATATTTCCCATTCCTGCATTGCTGCATCTACCAGTTGATTGCGGTTGGCAGGTGGAGGTGTACGACGTCGAATCCTTTTTTTAATATCGTCCCATAGATGCTCTATTGGGTTTATGTCCGGACTCTTGGCTGGCCATTCCATGAACGGAACAGCTATAGCATTTAAGTAGCGAATAACCTGCCCAGCCACATGAGGACGAGCATTGTCCTGCATAAACAAGAAATTCGGTCCCACAATAGGAGCAAATGGCATTACATGGTCAACAACAATATGTTCCAGATAATAACCCGCATTCATTGACCTACCACCTATGGGGACCAATTCTGTGCGGCCATCGAAACAGATGCCTCCCCAAAACATTACAGAGCCACCACCAAACGGAACTCTTGGAGAGATACTGCAACTTGCAAATCTCTCTCCTGTCCTTCCCCAGACACGCTCACGTCCATCAGATGATTTAAGGCTGATTCTCGTTTCATCTGAGATTAAAACCTTCTTCCAATCATTACGAGTCCAATCTTGATGTTGTCTCGCAAAACGCAACCTTTGAATTTTGTGCTTTCTGGTGCGCAGGAGTTTCTTGGTCGGTTTTCTGCTGTCTAATCCAGCTTCATTTAAGCGCCTTCTAATCGTTCGGGAAGATAGAAGAAGATTGCGAGCAGCTACGAGTTCATTTTGTAGGATGGTACTAGTCGTTGTCCTGTTTCTTAGAGCGGATTGTCTAGGAAAACGTCATCTATTGGATTAGTAAACCGTTTTCGCCCTTGTCTCGGCCTTCGTAAATGAGAACCTGTCTCGTTAAATCGTCTAACCATGCGACTTATGCTGGAATGGTTTCTTCCTATCACATTAGCAACACGACGCATCGAATATCCCTCATTCAGCAAAGTTGATGCTCGTACTGCTTCTTCCACTGACAAATTTGTTCTGCGATTCATTATTAAACGGGAGAACACTCGCACTTACACTATCAATAACAAAAAACCTTGCTGGCTCAAAACAATTAGTCTTAATAAGCAACTATTTCTGATCAGATTTTAAATCATTTTTCATCGAAAATGCTTTTCTTTGCTATTACACTTTTAAATCAAAACCCATGTTGACAACATTTACTTGAACTGTCGAAGTATATCCAGAGCCTACTTGTAAGATCGCTAAACAACTGAAAATCATCATTATTTTGGAATAACACAAAATATATGTTGTGGTGCGTTAATTTTGTCCAGGAGTTATTAATGAAGATTTTGAAAACTGACAGAACTGAAATTTAAGAAAATTTGTAGATGTGCATGTGTCGTCACTCTTCTTGTACCACCCACCAATGTGGGGGAGAAGAGTAACGTAATAGGAAGGAAGGAAGAGGAGACAAAATATAAGAATAAGAGGTGATCAACTTACCATAATTACCCAAACAGAAGAAGAGAGCAGCGATATGAGCAGACAAATAACAAGAAGAAGAAACTCTTTGAATAGGTACTCATGAGACTATCCTATGGTCATAAGGACATAATAGAAGAGCCAAAGTCGAGTAACGAAAACCTGTTGATCCAAAAAATTTAAGACTAGTTTAAAGTGACCTTAAAGGACTATGTGTGTAGGAACATATGACTTATCTGCCTCCTTTGATACGATTCAAAAGTTAATATGTTAACAAGGTGATGCGATTATTATAATATTCGAGAGACAAATCGTATTAGTAATTACGGTGACACTTGGGCCCCTTTCCAAACAGACGAACAGCATTCAACAGCTAATCGGTTGGCTGATATTAAAGTAAATTGTTGAAATCTGCTTTAAAGCTGCTGAATTCCGTCTGGTAACAAAGGGGACGGGTTTAAAAATGAGGAGTGGGTGGCCCAAGAGTCGCCACATCTACTAACCGTTGTTCGAGGCAGATTTGAAGTACCTTCTGAAGTTCCCCCGACTGCTAATAGTAAAACCAATTATAACGAATGTGGTAAACTGTCCCCAGCCTCAATTGGAACGGCAACAAACACGTGCCAAAACACGTGCCCGCTCTTTTAAGAACGAAGTTGCCGCTGTCGTAAAAACATTTTTATGGCCCAATGGACCCTCTATTTCTATATCTGTAGATATCCATACATTCGCGTGTACGATTATATTTGTGCGACTGAACATCTTCATTTTAAAATATACCAGTGAGTTTCTGAATGAGCAAAAAATTTGATTCTCTGTAAAGTCAACCACTTCGTCTTGCGGTTGGCCGGTCCAACTGGTCATTATAGACACATTGTTACATGTGTGAAGTTGAACATTAATCTTGAACCTAACATGAATTGCTGCGCAGGATAATTGTTTTCATTGAATTCTAAATGAAAGCAGTCGACATTTTACACGATCATTTATATCATCCATCATAATGTTTTAGTCGAAATCGTAACATAACCTATTATTACTGCACTCGTTGACCGATGCAAGAACAAATATATGAGATTATATAGCTAATCAAACTCTTAGAATACAAGAATTAAATACCTTATTGCGGCAATTGTTATTGTAAAAATAAAAAGCAATGGTATGCACAGTAAATATTCAGATAACTTTATAAATACTAGTGTGCTGACTGCTGACGACGGAGTGGAAACAGTCAGTGCAATCAGAAGGCGCGTAGCGCGTACCCCTTCGTCCCCTTCCATCGCGCTCGCGAACCGAGCCGATCGCCAAATCGAGCTTTCATTCGGAGGCTGTGGTGTAAAAGAGATAGATGCGTTGCAAGGCAACCGCCAAGGTTAATCTCTGTATATTGTTGTCGCTCTCACTCTAGCTCGCACGCGTGGGTCTGGCGTAACGTTACAATGTTTTCTGGGAAGTGTAGGTAGCCCGCACACCGATTTATAAGACGTATATCACGTCAATAAGTCCCATGGTTTTGTATAGAGATAACGGCATCTTTTCGAATGTCCTCGATAAATTCAGATTTTGTTAAGTGTTCCAAATGATACTTGTGAGAGTATACAAAGATGTACTCTTGTCGAGTACATTACAGTTATTGCGAGTGCTCAATGTCGCTTTTTACCAAACAAGCGATAAAGCTTACATCGAGCCTCTCACAACCCACCCGATCATTGTGGGTGCCCGTCGAGCACAGTCATCAGACGCGTAATAAAGCTTTTAATGAGGATAGAGTCGTTCTCGTCGCGTCTCACCTGAGAAAATTACTTTGATCGAACGCGAGCGTAACTGTACCTAAGTATATGTACGTTCGCAATGAGTCGACGTGTCGATAATCCCATGCAATAACCGACGATTATAATAGGCTCCTATTCAACGGCCTGCTCCATAATAAGATCCGTCCCGTGCGACAAGTACGCACCACGGGCCAGATGCACAACGCGAAAACCGTAAGGCCTAACCTAGTGGCCTATCACCCGGAGAACCGATCCGATTCTATTTATTTAAATTACGCCCCGACGTTTATACGAAGCCCGGCTCTCGCCTATAAGTGAAGTAGGTGGTAGGTGCGATTATCATTATCGCGCTCGATAATTTATTATTTCGTCTACCAACCTAAGAAATTCACTTTATAATGCGCGAGCTCTCGCAGTAAATATTCTCGACGGCGAATAAAATTCCCGCGAGTCCGTATCGATAATACCGGCGGGCGTGGTTTGGATTGCGCTTTTGATCGGGAAATAAAAGTGAGCGAGTATTAACGTTACGCGACGGGTTTCTTTGTAGCGGATCGGCGTTAATAGAAAGGCGCGGAGGAGCGTTAGCGGGCCGTCAAGAGTATGTGTGCGTGTGTGTGAATAGAGCACGCAATTACGCTTCTTCAGCTATCGTCAATGATGGATTGATATTGCCAATATATTGTCACACGCCTGAGGACCTAGGGTCCAAAGGGAGTGCTCTGGTTGGGAGTGTAGCTAGGTAGAAGCTAAAAAGAAAGCATGGTCACTTATACAATATTTATTTGAGCACCAAAAAATAGGGGAGAGAACATCATACAAAATCAAGGCAAATGATAAGGAATGAGAAAAAAGGTCAAAAGGGAGGTGGTTGCTTACTTCAGAGTGACGAAGGGCAGCAGGTGCGAGGCTCCAATTAGCGGCATGCCGAAAAGGACGGGCTCTCAGACGGGCAGCGTGACGTGATACAGGGTGACAGACTGACTCCATGATCGTTATGATCGAGCTGTATAAATACAAGCGGGATGTTTACGAACGTGATGTCGTACCTGTCCGAGAGTCGTATCGTCCTTCGGTTTAAGGTCGCCTCGGTGCTGAATAAGCTTAGACGGCGACCTATTTTCGCTAATTGGGGCCGCATCGCGACAATATGCTTCGGAGGGGTCGAATTGCCTCACCACCCCACCGGCACCGTCAGGATTCTTCTACTACTTACATTACGCATAATATTTTTATTTAGGCATAATATTTGTATCTTGATTGATTTTCCTTGCCCTCTTGCCCTTTAATATTTCCGTAATAAAGATGGGATTTCCCGTAATTTGCGTATTAAAAAAGGGTTCGTGAGAGAATTCGCACGCGCCCATATGCTCAATATACGATGTGGTATAAGTAGACTGGATTTTAAGCAAAATGCGTATCTTTATTTATTGGTATATTGCCTCAATACTTTATACTTACCCATTTCCCACCCTAAGAATGTGTTTTATAGTTTTTTTTGTAATGATTTAGTGTAACTGAAATATTTTGGAGAAACTGTTTTGGAGCACAAGAGCAAGTTTATTCATACACATCCAATAGTAAATGCTTTCGAGTATTTTGTTCATGCTACTAGATACTTGATTCCATGTATCAGACTTACATAAGATAGCAGTGTCATCTGCACAAGATAAAATATTTTCACAAATCATTAGTAAATCATTAATATTATATAACTAAATAAATGTCCTGTCCTAGAATTGAGCCTTGCGGGACTCCAGAGGTTAAAGTGACATTTTCACCTTTTGTTTTCTATTTGTTAAATAAGTTTTAATGAGATTAAAATCTGCTCCTCTAATCCCATATAACTCTAATTTATTAAGAAATATCTCATGACTGATCCTATTAAACGCTTTAGATAAATCTAAAAACGCAATTGAAATATGTTCGTTTTTATCTAAATTTGTATATAAAAATTAGATAATCCTGAAATTGCATCTTTGCAACCAATATTTTTGTAGAAGCCAAATTGTTTTTCACTAATTATCTTGTGTTTATACAAAAAATCGATTAATCTATTGTACAGCATCATTTCAAACATATAAGACAAATTTGATAGAAATGAAGTTGGTCTATACTTTAAAGACGAATTACTATTATCACAATACATAAAATTGAGGAGCGCCTCAGTAATTACATACTCATAATAGTAGGCTTCTTGTTTTGAAATGACTATGACGACCTAATTTGAGTTTTAATATACTTATATATAAACTTGTATTTAAATTGTATAAATTAAACATTTTAGACACCAGATGACGCTAACTATGCCCCACCACTGTTTGAAACAAGTTTTAGGTACATACAACTGTGGTGTACTGTATAATTCACTACCCGGAAAATTGAAAAAAAACACATGTACCGCATTTTTGAAAATTAATCCAGACACATTCATTAAACTAAACTTTTCTTATGAAATTATCTCTCTATATATAAAAATGGATTGCTGTTCGTTTGTCTAGCTTGAACTCGAGAACGGCTGGACGAATTTTGCTAATTTTGATGTTGAAATATTTGTGGAAGTTCAGGGAAGGTTTTTCGGTGAGAAACATAAATAATAAGTAAGGGAAATACTGAAAAAGGTACGTTTTGTAATTTGTCATTTATAATCAAACAAATGAAAGTACAGTGTCAGTTGGTTGTCAAATAAATAAATGTCAAGACGATTATTACAATCTATCATCAGTTTGTCAGTGCGCGAGAACTTATTGATTTTAAAATGCCAAGGAGAAGATGGACTTAGGTGGTCGAAGTCAATCAAATGTGCAACGAGACGAGCTCTCACGTCCAAATCGCACTGACCTGACGACCGGTGAGAGACATATAACATTCGTATTGGTATGACAGAATTACGTTCAACAGTAAATAATGGAATCGAACGAGTTCGGGTACATCTTACACAACAGCATTTAGATCGACAGGGCACCGAGTCTACAAAGTCTACACGACGCCAACACAAAAGCGGAAAGTCAAGAAACCAAGAAAAGTCCTGAGTAAGTCAAAGCAACTTCACCAGGACACCAAGTCTACAAATTCTACAAATTTGAAACGACGGACATATCCAGTCACTGCAGCCGGAGGAAAAGCCGCCAGTGATTACAACTCCAAAACTTCAAGAACTTCGACGACAACACAACGGCGGGAAGTCAAGAAGACAAGCAAAGTCCTGAGTAAGTCACAACCAACTTTTCCAAAGAATTAAGCTAGAAATTCACAATTTCAACTACGACAAGATATAACAAGCAGATGAGTTGATTCAAGAACAAGAAAAAATAGCCCAAGAAATCATATAACTACAAAATAATTGTAAGAAAAACGGAAGTGCAAGAAAAACCAAGGAATACTTACAAAAAAGGATTGATCACCTAGAAGCACTATGGGGGAAAACCCAAGAGAACAACGAGGCGTTCCATGAACTTGGGTTTGACGATCAGCACAATTATATAAGATCAAACTATTTCAAAAGGATCGAGGAAAACTACAAGACAATTCGACTGTACCTGTCGTTAAACGAATAAAACACCCAAGAAACAAGTCTAAGAGGTACAAATACAAGACCCAAAACCGGAAGTGAAGAAACCCAAACAACAGACCGAACAGAATTACCGACGAATCGAACTAAAGGTAAAAATAACAAACAAACAAAAAAACTACTTAGACAAGCTGAAAAAGACATGGCAGAATCAACACCAAGATGGTCATGCACGTACTACGAGCAACAAATGCCCAAAACATGGAGCGCACTTCAAGACACAATGAAATAGAGCGATTCCGCAGATGCAGTGTTCCTGTAAACTTGGAACGAGTAGCATTCCCCTACGACCCGGAAATGGATTATTGTGCCGAAGAATCCGTAACGACTGGAGAAATGACAATCGTTTGTCAATATTTTAAAGCGTTAAAATGCAGCGGTGAAGCTACTGGATTATGTTGTGCTGGTGGTAAAGTAAAATTGCCGTAATTGTTCCCACCATCAGATCCATTACCTTCTTTAGTTTCTGGGGTGGGAAATGACTCTAAATATTTCTTGGCCAATATCCAAACGTATAATAATTGCTTTTAAATGACGTCGTTTGGTCAAACGCATATTGTACAGGAAAATTTCATACCTAATTTCAGGGTAGTTTTTTATAAATTATTTATTAATAATTTAAAAAGATAATATACAATTGCTAATACAAGGACAGTTTGCGGAATAAACTTGGAGTTTCCCGGTTTCGCGCATGGACAATTATACGTCGCGTGTTTGCGAGTCGTAAAACCATCATCTTTATAAATTTACGCACCGCAAATAAAGACGGAAAATATAGTAGATTAGAAAGCCTTCAATTGATTAGGTGTATAACTGTGTTGCATTTAATTTAATGTAGATAAAAATTTTGTATTGTTTTGACATTATTTTTCAAAAATATGTGTAGATGATAGGAATTTCACCGGGTCATCTATAATTTTTTTTTCTTTAAACTATACGTGGCATTGAGACGCATGCCGGGTACGGCTTGTATTAAATAAATTTGACTTCGTGTAACCAGTTGAAGATTTTTTGGTTTAAGTTTAAGGACAGTTCAAGTATAAAATACCTTAAATAAAGACACATTACTAATATCACAATAGGTAAAAGTGAGGATCGCCTAAGTTATTAGAAATTCATACTATTAGGCTTCTTTGCTCGAAATGACTATGACGGCCTAATTTGAGTTCTAAACGCACTTACTTAAGTTTCCAGGCTCGATTTACCCAATTGTTGTGCATAATCGGTCCCTTAAAAAGAACCCAATTAAATTGATTAACGCCGTACTTAAGTGTTGCGATCGGTCCGCTTAATTAAAACCGCGAATAAACGATCGCGCCTCACGCGATTATTAAAATTTTATGCAAATCCCGCGAAAAAATTCACGCCGGGCCGCTCACCTCCGCCCGAGCGCCATCGATTATTATTATTATTATTATCGACAATACGATTCGATAATTAATTTATTTATTTTCGCGCGTCCGACTCGTGTGATACGTACCAACTACAACTTTATTCGTCAAACGGAATGATGGACGGCGTTCCGTTTTTGCCGTGTCTTAATAACTGTCACGTCGCCTATAACTTAATGTGAATTTCAGTTTTATTTGCGCCTTTTTACATTCACTCGACGCGAACGTTTCGGGCTCGAGACGCGACGAGATCGTAAACGTTTTAATTGATCGAAGGCACTTAAGACATAAATTTGAACTGTCAGGTACACGTTAGAGAACAAAAAAATAATTAGACGTTTCACAAGAGTACTTATGTCACATTTACATAACCCGGGGACATAACGAGCTTACCTAAACGGAGTTTATTGGGAAAAGATCGATTTTATGGTGTACATAAACAAGGGGTTTTGGATTAACGAGTGCGTTGGCGAAATTTTTAAAATTACCGTCGTCAGCGATCTCCGGTTATCTACCAAAAGTAATTACAAAATTGTGTTGTTTTGTATGACGTTCTCAGTCTGAGTACTGGAACCATAATATTTAAATTTCGAAAAAATATCTACCAATTTGCATGCAATATAATGTCATTTTATATTGTCACGCTTATGGCGCGCGCTCTAGGGAATAGAAAAACGGGTTAAACCTAACATAACCGTTTATTTCTACAGTCAGAAATCACTTACAAGAGGCGCTTATCTCGCTTTTGGATTTGTAAAACTTGGAAATAATAGTACTAAATATTCAATATTTATAAAAATATATTAGTGTATTTTGAGAAAATTTCTAAACACCAAAAATATTAAACGTCTAAAGAAATTATTCTAGATTTTGAAAAACTTTCCAAAACCCCATAAACCAAATCTACCAACTTATAGTGTCATTTTATATTGTCACGCTTAAGGGCGCGCTCTTGGGAATAGAGAAACGGGTTAAACCTAACATAACCGCTTATTTCTGATAGTCTGAAATGACTTACAAGAGGTGCTTATCTCACTTTTGGATTTGGAAAACTTGCAAATAATAGTACTAAATATTCAAAATTTAATAAAAAAAATATTAGCGTATTTTAAGAAAATTTATAAACCCCGAAAAATGACAGAACTAAAGTGCTCCTTAAAGAAAATGTATGAAAAAATATTAAACGTTCAAATAGATTATTGGAACAAATTTTGATGGACTTTCCAAACACCTAAAAACCCAATCTACCAACTTGGCTTCAATATAATATTATTTTATATTGTCACGCTTAAAGCCTGGGGGGAGGGCACTTAAAGGCGCGCTCTCGAGGGTGAAGAAACAGGTTAAACCTAACACAACCATTTCTATAGTCAGAAATGATTTAAAGGGGCGCTCATCTCATTTTTGGATTTGGAAAATTTGGAAATAAATAGTGCTGAATATTCAAAATTTATTAAAAAAATATTAGTCTATTTTGAGAAAAGCACGAAAAAAACGAAAAATGACAAGTGCTTTTTAAAGAAGATTTAGCCAAAAATATTAAACGTTTAAAGAAATTATTGCAACAAATTTTGAAAGACTTTCCAAAAACTTATAAACCAAATCTACCTACTTGGCTGCAATATAATGTCATTTTATATTGTCACGCTTAAGGTCTGGGGGGCACTTACGGGCGCGCTGTTGGGGGTAGAGAAATGGGTTAAACCTAACACAATCATTTCTATAGTCAGAAATGACACAATGGGCGCTTATCTCATTTTTGGATTTGGAAAATTTGCAAATAATAGTACTAAATATTCAAAATTTAATAAAAAAAATATTAGCGTATTTTAAGAAAATTTATAAACCCCGAAAAATGACAGAACTAAAGTGCTCTTTAAAGAAAATTTATGAAAAAATATTAAACGTTTAAATAGATTATTGGAACAAATTTTGATGGACTTTCCAAACACCTAAAAACCCAATCTACCAACTTGGCTTCAATATAATATTATTTTATATTGTCACGCTTAAAGCCTGGGGGGAGGGGAGGGGGCACTTAAAGGCGCGCTCTTGAGGGTGAAGAAACAGGCTAAACCTAAAACAACCATTTCTATAGTCAGAAATGACTTACAAGGGGCGCTCATCTCATTTTTGGATTTGGAAAATTTGGAAATAATAGTACTGAATATTCAAAATTTATTAAAAAAATATTAGTGTATTTTGAGAAAAGCACGAAAAAAACGAAAAATGACAATAAAGTGCTCTTTAAAGAAGATTTAGCCAAGAATATTAAACGTTTAAAGAAAGTATTGCAACAAATTTTGAAAGACTTTCCAAAAACTTATAAACCAAATCTACCTACTTGGCTGCAATATAATGTCATTTTATATTGTCACGCTTAAGGTCTGGGGGGCACTTACGGGCGCGCTGTTGGGGGTAGAGAAATGGGTTAAACCTAACACAATCATTTCTATAGTCAGAAATGACACAATGGGCGCTTATCTCATTTTTGGATTTGGAAAATTTGGAAATAATAGTACTGAATATTCAAAATTTATTAAAAAAATATTAGTCTATTTTGAGAAAAGCACGAAAAAAAACGAAAAATGACAGAAGTAAATAGCACTTTAAAGAAAATTTATGAAAAAATATTAAACGTTTAAATAGATTATTGGAACAAATTTTGATGGACTTTCCAAACACCTAAAAACCCAATCTACCAACTTGGCTTCAATATAATATTATTTTATATTGTCACGCTTAAAGCCTGGGGTGGAGGGGGCACTTAAAGGCGCGCTCTTGAGGGTAAAGAAACAGGTTAAACCTAACACAACCATTTCTATAGTCAGAAATGACTTACAAGGGGCGCTCATCTCAGTTTTGGATTTGGAAAATTTGGAAATAATAGTACTGAATATTCAAAATTTATTAAAAAAATATTAGTCTATTTTGAGAAAAGCACGAAAAAACGAAAAATGACAGAAGTAAATAGCACTTTAAAGAAAATTTAGGAAAAAATATTAGACCTTTAAATAAATTATTGGAACAAAATTTGAACGAATTTTCAAAAACCTAAAAGCCAAATATACCAACTTGGCTGTAGTATAACGTCATTTTATCTTAACATAACAGTTTCTTTTAATGACAAGAAATGGCTTACAAGAGAAGCTTATCTCACTTTTCGATTTGGAAAATTTGGAAATAGTAATACTAAATGTTAAAAATTTATAAAAGAAAATATATGTATTTTAAGAAAATTTCTATAAACCGAAAAATGACAGAGGTAAAGTGCCCTTTAAAGAAAATTTACCCAAAAATATTAACCGTTTAAAGAAATTATTGGTACAAAATTTGAAAAACTTTCCAAAAACCTAAAAACCAAATCTACCAACTTGGCTGCAATCTAATGTAATTTTATATTGTCACGCTTAAAGTCTAGGGTGCGCTTAAGGGAGCGTTTTTGGGTAGAGAAACGGGTTAAACCTAACATAAAAGTTCCTTTTAATGGTAAGAAATGACTTACAAGGGGAGCTTATCTCACTTTTCGATTTGGAAAATTTGGAAATAGTAATAATAAATGTTAAAAATTTATAAAAGAAAATATGTGTATTTTAAGAAAATTTCTATAAACCGAAAAATGACAAGAGGTAAAGTGCCCTTTAAAGAAAATTTACCCAAAAATATTAACAATTTAAAGAAATTATTGGTACAAATTTTGAAAAACTTTCCAAAACCTAAAAACCAAATCTACCAATTTGGCTGCAATATAATGTCATTTTATATTGTTCACGCTTAATAGAGAAACGGGTTAAACCTAACATAACAGTTTATTTCTTATAGTCAGAAGCCACTTACAAGAGGCCCATATCTCAATTTTGGATTTGCAAAATTTAGAAATAGTAGTACTAAATATTTGAAATATATAAAAAAATTATTAATGTATTTTGAGAAAATTTCTAAAAACCGAAAAATAACCGAAGTAAAGTCCCCCTTAAAGAAGATTAGCCAAAAATATTAAACGTTTATAGAAATTATTGGAAGAAATTTTGATTTTCCAAAAACCAAAAAATTACAAAAGTAAACTCCCCCTATTTTAGCTCATTTCCTGATCCCGGTGTAGTAGTACGTCCAAATTCAAAATTGAACTGTTTGTGTTGTTACCTTTGAAGAGAAACGTACCACAGGAACATTATTTTAAAGCAGATATTTACATGAAAGTCAGGAAAATCTCACATTACTGAAGTGGAGCTAAATACTGAAATACGAGACATTTTGTGCCGAATATTTTAAAGCTCCGAGTTAAGTAAGAGATTTTAATGACATGTTTTATATTAAATGTTTCCGACAAAATTTACGAATTTTAGAATTTTTGTTACAAACTCCACAAAAATCGAGTTTGTCAATTTTTGGCCAACTATATTTACAACGTAAACAACATCGAAAAAACGTAATTTTGTGTGTTGTAAAATCTTTACAGTATTGAAAATTCAATTTTTCTGGGCGTAAACAAACAGGAAAAATTTTTATTGAATCCAGCACACCTCAAAACCTAGAAATGCTAATAACTCAAATTTGAAAAATCTACCCTACTATACAATACTTCTCATATACGAGAAAGTAAAAACATCGATATGGTTTGGGAGTTAGTCAAAAGTTAGGAATTCCGTAGTTTCCGGAAATATACTGTACAAGAGGAAATATCTAAAGTCGAAATTCGGAAAAATCGAAGCAAGCTGATAAAATTTTCATTCGACGAAGAGGCCGAAGGGAGAAAGCCGGACGAGGCTGGGAAAAAAAGCAATTCCCCACTACGCGCCTACATACGGAATAGTGCTGTTTCATCTCCACATTATAACAACAATGAATTGGTCACAGATCCCGAAAAACAACTGTAAAATAGTAAATCGAAGCGGAGAAGAACGACACAGAGAGAGAGAGAGAGAGAGACGGTACGAAGAAGAAGAAGCAGTAGGATGATATACCCTTCGTCCTCGTCGTCGTCTTCTTCTTCTTCTTCTACATGTTCTGCTTGTACTCTCGCCGGCATGACTTGAAAGAAATAATTTGATTGATAAAACTTTATTACCAGGCGAGTTTCTTTTTATTAACCTGTTCCACTTGAATTTACTCTTTATCGAAATGGAAAGGGTTTCGTTGTTGACTCGTTTTTTGCGCGAGGCATCGAGCTTTTTGTTTTACACGCCTCATAATTCTATGGAATATCGGTTTCATTCAAAAAGAGAAGGAGAGGAAGAGCCCTGAGAGCGAGAGCGAGAGAGAGAAAGAGGTTAAGGCAAGGCAAGACAAGAGTGGTGTTGAATTAATCTTTGAAATTTAATCCGTCGAAAAACAAAAGAGCCGAAGGGGGCAAAAAGCATAACGGCTCGCATTTCGAGGCGAGTTTTCGTTTCCTTTCGCGAGATTGTGTGCGTGTGAGAGAGAGAGAGAAGAGGTGAAAAAATTGAATAGAGTCGCCGTCATTAGATTTCCCCGTAATGAATCCCATAATACCGAAACGAGTGGTTCTCGACGACGCGCGAATCGCATTCCTGGAAACGAGGGTTTATAATTCATTAATTTTTTTTTTACAACGTTAATACGCGAGATCGACGCGTAATCTGATCGATTGCTAAGGAGAAACGACAATACAATCGATTCCTTAATGATTTCAATATTCTCGTCGATGGTCGTGACGAATCTCGAGATCCGAAAACGTTGAAATATGAGATCGGTGCCGCGGTAAAAACTTTATTGTTTCATCGATTCACTTTTAATAAACCGAAGGAATTTTAAAACACTACTGAGGTAACCAACGGGTTCTGCCAATAGGTTTACAGAAATACTCACTTCACTGAATTTTCCAAGTATTTTTTTGAAAAAAGACAAAACCTCACCCTTTCCCCTCCACCTCAGATATTTAAATTTGCTACGCTTATTTAGAGCCACCTTAGAACCCTATCCACACTAGTACCGAGCCTCTAATTTCTATTTATTTTTGTAAACATTTTCACCCCTATTTTTCACTCACTAGAAAAAAATAATTTCGGAATTGCAGTAACGTTCTTAACCATCTTGGATGCAAAGATATTCGAGCTTTAAAAATATCTCCCAAAAACCTCACGAAAGGAATAATAATATCAAGTGATCAACAGGTAGGTTTCAGAAATGCTCACTCCACTGATTTTCCAAGTATTTTTTTGAAAAAAGACAGAACCACACCCTTTCTCTACCACCTCAGCAATGTAACTTGCTACGCTTGTTAAGAGCCACCTTAGAAATCTATATACCGAGTGTCCAATTTTTAGTTATTTTAGCAAACATTTTCACCCCTATTTTTCACTCACTAGAAAAAATAATTTCGGACTTACAGTAATTTTCTTCACCATGTTGGATCCAAAGATATTCGTGCTTTAACAGTACCTCCGATCTCACTACCAAAACGGTTAGCACGTTAATTAATAATTGACTCATTAATCAGTCGCAAGATTGGGTAGCGAAATTAACACTATTAATTATTGTCAGCGTTTTCGCCTTCATTTCCCCTTATTATCGAGGCATTAATTACATTTACCTACTAATATATTCTATTAATATATTAATATTAATAGTTAATTAATAATTAATATTACTATATAATAATCCTATTAATATATTCTTTTAGGCGATGATAGACCCTATGAATTGGAAGAAGAACTAACCAAAATAAGATGGGATATCATAGGTCTATCTGAAATCAGACGCAGAGGCGAAATTTGTATGACACTGAAATCCGGCAACACACTCTTTTACAAAGGCCCAGAAAATGATAGCCAACGTGGAGTAGGCTTCATAATCAACAAAAAATTAGCACCTTACATAGTAAAATTCGACAATGAGTCAGATAGGATTGCATCAATTACCATGCAGCTCTCGAAGAGGTATAAATTAAAGGTGATTCAGTGCTATGCCCCGACGTCTGGACACACAGATGACGAAATGGAGGTCTTCTATAATCAATTATCAGAACACATCAATAAAGAACACACTTCCGAAACCCTAGTCATAGGAGATTTTAACTCAAAACTAGGAAAAAGGCAAGAAGAAGATGAAGAATTCGTGGGGAATTTCAGCTTTGATGATAGAAACGAGAGAGGCAATATGCTTCTGGAATTTATAACATCACATCGATTATACTCAATGAACTCCTTCTTTGACAAAAAAGAACAAAGAAAATGGACATGGTTAAGCCCAGACTCAAGAACTAAAAATGAAATAGACTACATCTTATCCAGTAACAAACAAATAGTCAAGGACGTTACAGCTTTAAATTGTTTTAACATAGGTAGTGATCATAGGCTACTAAGAGCTAAAATTACTATAAAAGATAAAAGGAACAGGAAAGTATTTAAAAAACAAGTAACAAAAATTGACAAACAGAAACTGAAACAAAACTCTATACAGTATCAAATAGAAATTAATAAACAATTAGATATTGCAAACAACACTTGGAAAACTAAATACTTAAATGAAATGAATGACACCATCACAAAAACTATGAAAGATGCTGGAGATAAATGGGCAAAAAGAGAAATTGATAAGAGAAGTGTCTTAAGTGATAAAACTAAAAATAAAATAGAAGAAAAAAGACAACTGTTCAGGAAAGGAAATTATGAGGATTTCCGACAAATGGCAAAACACACCAGACAACTTATAAGGAAAGACTTACAAAACGCTACGAATCTGAAGTAGAAAAGCTAATAGAAAACAACAAAGGAATCAAATGTCTTAGAAAAAATAGACAACGCCAAATAATATCTATTAAAAACAGCAATGGAGAGGAAATAAGAAATCTAGACACGATATTGAAAGAAACTGAAGTTTTCTACACTGACTTATATGACACAAAAGTAAGACCAGAGGATGTTACTATCAATGATAAAATAAAAATAATTAATGTTGGTTCGGAAGACATGCCAGATATAACAACGGAAGAAATAAGGCACGCCTTACATCAAATGAAGAAAAACAAAGCACCAGGTCAAGATGGAATAACAATAGAAATGATACTTGAAGGAGGAACGGAAATCCAAACAAAACTTTGCGACCTATTCAACACTTGTTTAGAGAAAGGAGAAGTCCCAGAGAGCTGGAATAATGCGATTGTTGTATTACTCTATAAAAAAGGCGATCAAGCAAACCTAAATAATTACAGACCTATAAGCCTTCTTTCCCAGATATATAAACTTTTCACAAAAATCATTACAAATCGTATATCCAGAAAACTTGATGAATACCAGCTCGTAGAGCAGGCCGGCTTCAGAAAAAATTATAGCACCCATGATCATTTACTTACTATGAGAATATTGATAGAGAAGTCCGTTGAATACAACCTAGAAATGAACCTCGCTTTCATTGACTATCAAAAACCCTTTGATACAGTAGAACATTGGTCAATCATGAGATCATTGAAAAATATTAGAATAGACCACCGCTATATATTATTGTTGGAAAATATCTATAAAAAGGCTACATCTACCATCCAGTTACACGAAAATACCAAACCTATTCGTATAAAAAGAGGTATCCGTCAAGGTGATACCTTGTCACCAAAGTTATTTACGGCTGCTTTGGAGGATGTCTTCAGGCAGCTTAAATGGCGGGATGACAAGGGCATCGATATTAATGGAAGGAGATTAAACAACCTGAGGTCCGCGGATGATATCGTTCTCATAGCAGAAACACCAGAACAACTCCAAACTATGATCTCCGAATTAGAAGATGCATCATCAAGAATTGGATTGAAAATGAATCTAGATAAGACCAAAGTTATGTGTACCAAGCGACCAAATCTCAAAGTAAAGGTAAAAAATAACGAAATAGAAGTGCTAGATGACTATATATATCTGGGACACAAAATAACTTTAGGCAGAGACAATCAAAAAGCTGAAATTTATAGAAGAAGAAGATTGGCATGGGCTGCGTTCAGCAAATTGAGTAATACGCTAAAGAACAAAAAAATACCAATATACCTCCGCTCTCGAGTGTTCGATCAGTGTGTTTTGCCGGTTTTGACATATGGATCACAAACATGGACATTAACTAAGCAGTCCATGAATAAACTCAAAACCACTCAAAGAGCCATGGAGCGCCAGATGTTGGGTATATCATTGAAAGATCATGTAAAGAACGAACGGGTCAGAAGCACAACGAAGGTGAAAGAAGTTGCGGAAGCAGTAGCCGAGCTGAAGTGGGACTATGCGGGCCACGTTGCCAGATATACAGATGATAGATGGACATCGACAGTAATAAAGTGGAGACCCTATTTGGGAAAAAGATCAAGAGGTCGCCCACCAATGCGCTGGACGGACGACATAAAAGGAAGCGCAGGACTGATGTGGCATCGTAGAGCACAGAACCGAGCTGAATGGAAGAGTATGAGGGAGGCCTATGTTCAAAAATGGACCGAAAATGGCTAATGAGATGAGATGAGATGAGACTAATATATAGTTTCGTATATGTATTTTTCTCGCTCCCTCAAAGGAAGATACAAACCACCCTATATCTCGGTAGCCAGCTAGAATTTTAAAATTGTTCGAACCGCAATGGCCACTTGTACGCACAAGCAACAATTTCAGCTGAAATTTCGATCCTGAAATGCAAAAATATGATATGAGTTTTAATAAAATTGCAGTTTTATTATGTCATTTTAGAAATTCCAAAATTATTAAAAATGTATTACAAAAAAAGGTATGAGCTTCAACTCAATAGGAGTTTCATTACGTGTCGAATTCCTGATATAGCTTATAAAGTCCCAAAGTTAATAAGAGCATATTACCAAACGAACGGTATAAGTTTCAATAAAACTGAGGTTCTATTATGTGCCGTTTAAGAATTTTTGATATAGCTTGGAAAGCCCCAAAGTCGTTAAGGACATATTGCAGAACAAAAGGAATGATCTTCAACAAAATTGAAGGTTCATTACGTGTCTTCTTGCGAGCTTGTAAAGTGCCAAACTTGTTAAAAACTTATTACTAACGAAAAGTACGAGTTTCAATGAAACTGGAATTCCATGATGTATCTTTGTACGAAGTGTTGATAATACTTTTAAAATATTAAAAATATTAAGAACATCTAACAAAACAAAAGTTATGAGTTTCGACAAAATTCGAGTTTAATTATGTCTTGATATAACTTGTTAAGTCCTAAAGTGGTTAGGAACATATTCAAAACAACTGGCAAGAGCTTCAGCAAAATTGTAGTTTCATTATGTGAATTTTCACGAATTTCAGATATAACTTGTACAGTCCCAAAGTTGTAGAGCATACTGCAGACAAAAAGTACGAGTTTCAATAAAATTTTAATTTCATCAAGTACCTTTTTACGAAGTTTTGATATTGCTTAAAGTCCTAAAAATATTAATATTATCTTAGAAAACAAAAGGTATGAGTTTTAACAAAATTAGAGTTTAATTATGTGTCTTTTTACGATTTTTTGAAGTACTAAAGTGAACATATTAAAAACAAATGTTATGTTTGTGTTTTTACGAATTTCAGATATAGCTTGTAAAGTCCCAAAGTGGTAGAACATATTGCGAAACAAAAATTATGAGTTTCAACAAAATAAAAGTTCGTTATTATTATGTCGTTTACGAATTTTTTATATAGTTTCAAAAGTCACAAAGCTGTAAATCGGAAAACACAAAATACGGGTTTCAACAAATTTGGAGTATCATGATGTGTTTTTACACAAATATGTGAAATTCGTGATTTGCACAAGTCATATTAAAGTTCACCATATTAAAGTCATATTAAAGTGATGTACAAGGTCTGTACATCACCTCTTTGTATAGTACCATGTTTTTTACTGAGCTACAAACAAAATTTGACGCTGATAGAACAAAGGTTGCAAGTTTAAATATCATAAGTAGATTCTATCGGTTTTAGAGGATGATTTGAATTGGAAACATCAATTCTCCAAACTTATTTTGATCCTTCTGCCTTCGTTTTGGTTTCAAAATTGTCTCTTGTCTGAACATATCCAATTTTTCGTCCAATAATATTCTATTTGATCACGTAAGACCAAAGCACGGAAGTCTTGTTTGCTATTTAATTCCAACGTTATTTAGAAGAGAATTGAACTCAAGACACTTACTTCCTTTCTTCCTGTCTAAATTCCCATTCTCCTTTCTTCACTTTTACCACAATCAAGCCCATCACCCAAACAAACCCCGTAAAACTCTTACATATTGTGACGCGAAAAATAAACACCAGTGTGAAGCGTGCTCCTTCTTATCTGACGCACGCGGCGCATTTCAAACTGGACCATAAAAACTCTTCTTGAATAGTCGAGAACTTCCAATTAGAGAAAGAATAACCCGGAAACATCTCGAAAAGACAATACTAGGAATATAAATTACGAGACGGCGCCGTCGGAGACAACCCGCCGTGAGTGAAAATGTGCGATAAATGTACAAATAAATTAGCGCGATAAGTGTTTAACATAAATTAATTAGTTAAGGAATAGACTAAATAAATTATGTAGCGTTAAGAACTGTAAAAATAAATTAGAATAAACGTTACGATACCTTGTTCTCTGTTTCCCAGTAGGAACTTCCTCGATTCCCGAAGTCCTTCCCGTTGGCAGAACTGAAACCACAAAAATCCCGGAATAAATAATGGATCTACCGTCGCAAACGTAACGATATAAATGCTCCCTCGTCGGCTCGACTAATATTATTAATGACACGAGATCGAATCCATGATATCGCTCGATTATGGATTGTTGGTCTAATCGGAGCCGGTGGTGCCACGTTACACGAGGCAGGCACTCCCAGCGGTAGATAATCGAGAAAAAGGAGAGAAACTCCTCGACGAAGTTTGGCTAAGTTGGATTCATTGAAATGTGAAGACCAATATCTCCACTTCTCGATGCGTTATGGGGATAACTCATTATGGGTTCTAGTTTGTGGTGAGAAATCCATATGAATCACCACTTGAAACCTGGTTATCTCCGCTAGACTAAATATGGCGATGTGATAATGCATGATCAGCAGTAACACATATCAACACGTCAGATAATAAACATTATTGATTTGAATAAATAGTTAATAAATAAAAAGTTAGGACGAGTGATCATGGATGATCCCGTGACACTGCTCGTCGACCTACGTACTCGCCTGCTGCCCTTTGTGAGGAGGGATTTCCTCTACTCTCCAGGCCTCCTGGGCATTCTTGTAAGCACACATTTGTACACCATTTTTGTTATTTTTGTCCCTTTTGTGTATTTTGACCCTTTTATCATGTTCAGTTAGAATGTTATTGAATTCGTTTATGTCTTTACCGTTTCCTCTGAGCTACCACCCCTAACCAGAGCACCACTCTGGGCCCTAAGCCCTTAGGACCGTGACAATAATGTTTGTACAAGCATTGCTTGGTACAACTCATAAGTGATTAATATATCTAGACCCATTTATTTACAAAATAATATATTACGAAGATAACAGCACATTCTAAGTGTTCATTACATTGTTGCATAAATTCTCAATTACGATTTGCGTGGACGAACTCGGTGTTTTCGTTGTACATAAATCTGTAATAATGTTTAGTTTCGATAAAAGTGGCAACATCGATACGTATGATTTCAACGTGACATTTGTTAATTTACATTGTATCTACTTTTTCAAGGTGTTTCATTCCTCAAGTTTTGAATAACTTTAATGACTCCTGTTTTAAGTATTTTTGAGTCAACAAGCTACCACTTTTCTGAAGAAATTCATTTCCAAATAGAAAAGATAAAAAGATATAAAACAGTATCTGAGTAAAATTCATTTAAATAATTTACTTGTAACATATGATTTTACACATTTATAATATGTATTAATAAATCACCCTTGAAGAAAAACATTGATTTAGATTTCTTAAAAACAATTTCAAAAACTGAAAATTAATTGAACTCGACTTTTGTTGACTTACTAAAAACGTGTATTTATATCATTTTGAAAGATTGAAATAAATATTATTTTAGTGTCAACGGAACAAAACTCATTATCAAACATTGAAAAAATTTGTAAATCATTGCCTTATAAAAAACTATATTCACAAATTATGTTGTACTAATGATTTAGTTAAATTAAATCATTATTAATAGTATTGAATCATTAAATTATGTTAATCAAAACAAAGGCAATCGATTAGAAGGAATGACAGCTCAGGCCGACAATGACAGGTTCGTTAAACAGCACTGAACAGAATTACATTTTTTATAGAAATGTTAACAATCTCCCGATTTTAAGTACCTACTTTCAAAGTTCAATACCTTAAGTATCAGTATGTTCACTTATGATACATTCAACTTTTTTGAAAAATTTTTGAATGGTGATCCTGTCGACGGCCACATTTCTCACTTAATAACCTTAGTTTCAGAAAAGAATTTCACTACTAAAATATAACAAAATAGGATAAGATGCATTTTGAAAAAATTAATTTTGTTGCGTTATGGACAGAAACTAAATTATTTAGTTGTATAACTTTGACCCTTTTTGAACCATCTTATTGATACGCCTGTGGACAACTCTTGTTGTCTGTTACAATTCGTCAAAGACGCCCATATTTGCTTCCCCCTTCGCACAATTGTCAGCATCTTCTAGATAAACAATTCTTTCTTATGATCACGCCGGGTGTAATCATATTAATGGTCCCTGGTACAACCTCAGAATTGGTTTTGTTTTCGGGTTTTTAAATATAGCAAACCCTTATGGACACCAAATGAGATGAGACATTTCATCCAACAAGTCCAATTCTTGAATGGATCTTATAGTGTGCGGCTCCTCACGTCTCAGCGGTTACCCGAACTAAATCCCATCAATATCATCATAGTAATCTTCTCATTTGAAGAAGAGTAAGGTAAAAGGGCCCTACAAGCTAAGAAACCCCAAACAGAGACAGTTGAATTTCTCAAACAATTATCCTCAAAGACCCAGGAAACCGTCCGACTGATATTTAAAGTAACGCAATCACTAGTAAAAGGTTAAACGTCGTTGAAGATTTATTTCCCAAAAAATAGACCAGAGAAACCTAAATTTTGACGTAACATCAATTTCCTCAAAAACAAACTGAGACCGCTATTAACGTTTCCCCATCGCTCGTTGTTGTTTGTTGTTGTTGTTGTTTGTCCGCGCGGAGAGTTTGACGTGCGCCCAGTTGTAGGAGTTTGTTCTACTTTGACATTTTTAAGAAGGAAAACCAGTACCATTCTTACAACACATAATAGTGCTGCTCGGCCAGCATTTAAACGTCGACTTACAAATCATAAAATCTCATTAATATTGTGTAACTGACACTTTAATTGGATACCCCGAACCCACTTAATCATCACTTTGCGATGGTGGAGCGAGAGAGAGAGAGAGAGAAAGAGCCGAGGGGGAGAGAGATAGCCGCGGAACAGATAGCGAGAGAGAGATAAGATGGCGCGACCTAAATTTTCCACGAGGGTTTTACCTCGGAAGAGGAAAAATATCGAAATCGATTTATTAAGTAGAAAACATTACAAAGAGGAACAAAAGGTAAGTTAAGTTATTTTAGTTGAAAACTAGAAAAACTAAGCTTAAATAAATTTAATAAATTTTCAGACAACTACATAATAACCAAAATCTTGTTATATTAACTGAGTATTCAAATTAACCAAAAATACAATTTACAGTCTACAGAGTTTTTGAAATTTCAAGAAAGTAAAGTTAAAATTATTAGAAAATTCTTAATGAAAGAATAATCCAAGTAAGGAAACTGAATTCCAACGAACTTTCTAAAAGATGCCAAAGTTGAAATAAAGCTAACTTATATTGCCCGAAATATAATTTTCTTGAAGGTCTTCTGACAAATCAATTAACCTTCTGATGGTAACTTAGAATTAGCTGAATTAACTGAATTAGTTTGAGAAAATGAATTTTTAATGAAAGCTGCATGAAATGTTCCTTAAATGAGAAAATACCATGACCATGAGCTTTGAAAAAAGCTTTGAAATCCATTATAAGCCCAATTGTTTGTCAAGAGTTAAGTTCATTAAAAGGACCTTAGTAATATTGTCGCGATGCGGCCCCAATTAGCGAAAATAGGTCGCCGTCTAAGCTTATTCAGCACCGAGGCGACCTTAAACCGAAGGACGATACGACTCTCGGACAGGTACGACATCACGTTCGTAAACATCCCCGCTTGTATTTATACAGCGGGATCATAACGATCAGGGAGTCAGTCTCTCACCAAGTATCACGTCTCGCTGCCCGTCTGAGAGCCCGTCCTTTTCGGCATGCCGCTAATTGTAGGAGCCTCGCACCTGCTGCCCTTCGTCCTTCTAAAGTAAGCAACCACCTCCATTTAACCTCTTCTCACTTTTCTACGTTTGATCACTTGCCTTAATTTTATTTTACGATGTTCTCTCCCCTATATTTAATGTTTGAATAAATATTGTCTGTATCACCATGCCTTTTTCTTAGTTCTCCACCGAGCTACACCCCCAACCCGAGCACTCCCTTTGGACCCTAGGTCCTCAGGCGTGTGACAATATCATAACTCAGTTATGACATTGAATATTTAATGTACTGTGAAAATTAAAGTAAAACTTAAGTTAGAATTTTTTTTGGGAATTTTCCGGCATGTTCTATTGGATTCTAGAGGTATTTGGGAAATATATGAATTAGCTTGAAATAATTGATTTAGTTGAAATACCAGAATGTGAATTCCTTCAATAAAAATTATGAGAAGCTTTTGAGGTTTTTGGCGAGCTCCCACAGAAATGTCAAGCGTTTTAAGGTTACCTTAAAGCCAAAATTAAAAAACAAAAACAGTTTTCAAAGTTAAATTCGAGCTAAGATACATTTTTTTGAATAAAAGTTTCCTGCATGGTTTGACAGCTTTAGTTAGTTCTGGAACTCCTGAAGAAAACTTCAGAATCTTAATCCTGAAAAAGTTTCAAATTCTTCTAAAATGTGTTAAAATTTGAAATTAATCATTAAAATATTCTTGAAAGGTTACTACAGTATGCAGGATAATGGAGTGCAATCGGATGTGTAAAATTTTTGAAAGTTAAATTCAAGCTAATATTCGAATGAGTTTCATAGAGTTTTTGACTTCAATTAGCTTCTGGGGGTGCTTTTCAAGCATTTGAAATAAGTTGAAAAGTTAGAAAACAAATTTTGGTACCAAAATAAAAATTCTTAATGTGAAATAACTGCTTTAATTGAAATACCAAAAAATTCATTCATTCAATAGAGTGAGCAGCTTTTGAGATTTTTGGCGAGTTCCTAAAGAAACTGTTAAGTGTTCTAAGGTTACCTTAATAAAAATTTCTGAACAAAATGTATACTCATGATACTGAAATGCAATGAACTTTGTAACAGTTTCCAAAGCTACATTCAAGCTAAGTTATACTTATATAAATCAGAGTTTCCTCAAAAAAAGGAAAGGTACTTTCCAAGCATCCGAAATATCTGGTCTAGTTAAAATATCGAGAAAACAAACTTTTGATGAAAAGTTCAGAATTCAAATCCTAAAAAAGTTTAAAATTCCATATAAAAAGTTTTAAAATATGAAGTTAATCTTATTAAAATATTCTTCAAAAAAAAGAGTTACCACAGTTCGCAGTATATTGGATTGCAATGGGACGTGTAAAATTTTTTTGGAGTTAAATTGAAGCTAATCTTGGAATAAGAGTTTCCTAGTCTTTAACTTCAGTTAGCTTCTTGATGTGCTTTTCAAACATTCGAAATAAGTTGAAATGTTGGAAAACAAATTTTTGTTTTAAAATGAAAATTCTGAATTTGAAATAACTGGTTTAGTTAAAAGTCAAAAGGTGAATTCCTTCAATAAGAACTGAGGCTATTTTAATATTTTTGGCGAGCTTCTAAAGAAACTGTTAAGTGTTTTAAGGTTGCTACCGTATTAAAAATTTCTGAAAAAATTGGATACTTTAATTATTATAATACCTACTGAAATGCAATGAAATTTGTAACAGTTTCCAAAGTTAAATTCAACCTAAGTTGTACTTTTTTAAATAAAAGATTCCTGCGTGCTTTGACATTTTTAGTTAGCTCTGAAGGTACTTCCGAAGCACCCGAAATATCTGGTCTAGTTAACATGTCGAGACAATGAACTATTGATGAAAATTTTAAAATACAAATTCCGAAAAAAATTTAAATTCCTTATAAAAATTGTTTAAATTTGAAGTCAATCTTATTAAAACATTCTTAAAAAAATGGGTTATTACAGTACGCAGGATATTGGATTGCAATGGGATGTGTAAAATTTTTGGAAGTTAAATTCAAGCTAATCTTGGAATATGAGTTTCCTAGTCTTTACCTTCAGTTAGCTTCTTGATGTGCTTTTCAAACATTCGAAATAAGTTGAAATGTTGGAAAACAAATTTTTGTTTTAAAATGAAAATTCTGAATTTGAAATAACTGGTTTAATTAAAAGTCAAAAAGGTGAATTCTTTCAATAAAAACTGAGACTCTTTTAAGATTTTTGGCGAGCTTCTAAAGAAACTGTTAAGTGTTTTAAGGTTGCTACCGTATTAAAAATTTCTGAAAAAATTGGATACTTTAATTATTATAATACCTACTGAAATGCAATGAAATTTGTAACAGTTTCCAAAGTTAAATTCAACCTAAGTTGTACTTTTTTAAATAAAAGATTCCTGCGTGCTTTGACATCTTTAGTTAGCTCTGAAGGTACTTTCCAAGCACCCGAAATATCTGGTCTAGTTAACATGTCGAGAAAATGAACTATTGATGAAAATTTTAAAATATAAATTCCGAAAAAAATTTAAATTCCTTATAAAAATTGTTTAAATTTGAAGTCAATCTTAATAAAACATTCTTAAAAAAATGGGTTATTACAGTACGCAGGATATTGGATTGCAATGGGACGTGTAAAATTTTTGGAAGTTAAATTCATGCTAATCTTGGAATAAGAGTTTCCCAGTCTTTAACTTCAGTTAGCTTCTTGAGGTGCTTTTCAAACATTCGAAATAAGTTGAAATGCTGGAAAACAAATTTTTGTTTTAAAATGAAAATTCTGAATTTGAAATAACTGGTTTAGTTAAAAGTCAAAAGGTGAATTCCTTCAATGAAAACTGAGATTCTTTTAAGATTTTTGGCGAGCTTCTAAAGAAACTGTTAAGTGTTTTAAGGTTGCTACCGTATTAAAAATTTCTGAAAAAAATGGATACTTTAATTATTATAATACCTACTGAAATGCAATGAAATTTCTAACAGCTTCCAAAGTTAAATTCAACCTAAGTTGTACTTTTTTAAATAAAAGATTCCTGCGTGCTTTGACATCTTTAGTTAGCTTTGCAGGTACTTACTAAGCACCCGAAATATCTGGTCTAGTTAACATGTCGAGACAATGAACTATTGATGAAAATTTTAAAATATAAATTCCGAAAAAAATTGAAATTCCTTATAAAAATTGTTTAAATTTGAAGTCAATCTTATTAAAACATTCTTAAAAAAAAGGGTTATTACAGTACGCAGGATATTGGATTGCAATGGGACGTGTAAAATTTTTGGAAGTTAAATTCATGCTAATCTTGGAATAAGAGTTTCCCAGTCTTTAACTTCAGTTAGCTTCTTGAGGTGCTTTTCAAACATTCGAAATAAGTTGAAATGTTGGAAAACAAATTTTTGTTTTAAAATGAAAATTCTGAATTTGAAATAACTGGTTTAGTTAAAAGTCAAAAGGTGAATTCCTTCAATAAAAACTGAGACTCTTTTAAGATTTTTGGCGAGCTTCTAAAGAAACTGTTAAGTGTCTTAAGGTTGCTACCGTATTAAAAATATCTGAAAAAATTGGATACTTTAATTATTATAATACCTACTGAAATGCAATGAAATTTGTAACAGTTTCCAAAGTTAAATTCAACCTAAGTTGTACTTTTTTAAATAAAAGATTCCTGCGTGCTTTGACATCTTTAGTTAGCTCTGAAGGTACTTTCCAAGCACCCGAAATATCTGGTCTAGTTAACATGTCGAGAAAATGAACTATTGATGAAAATTTTAAAATATAAATTCCGAAAAAAATTTAAATTCCTTATAAAAATTGTTTAAATTTGAAGTCAATCTTAATAAAACATTCTTAAAAAAATGGGTTATTACAGTACGCAGGATATTGGATTGCAATGGGACGTGTAAAATTTTTGGAAGTTAAATTCATGCTAATCTTGGAATAAGAGTTTCCCAGTCTTTAACTTCAGTTAGCTTCTTGAGGTGCTTTTCAAACATTCGAAATAAGTTGAAATGCTGGAAAACAAATTTTTGTTTTAAAATGAAAATTCTGAATTTGAAATAACTGGTTTAGTTAAAAGTCAAAAGGTGAATTCCTTCAATGAAAACTGAGATTCTTTTAAGATTTTTGGCGAGCTTCTAAAGAAACTGTTAAGTGTTTTAAGGTTGCTACCGTATTAAAAATTTCTGAAAAAAATGGATACTTTAATTATTATAATACCTACTGAAATGCAATGAAATTTCTAACAGCTTCCAAAGTTAAATTCAACCTAAGTTGTACTTTTTTAAATAAAAGATTCCTGCGTGCTTTGACATCTTTAGTTAGCTTTGCAGGTACTTACTAAGCACCCGAAATATCTGGTCTAGTTAACATGTCGAGACAATGAACTATTGATGAAAATTTTAAAATATAAATTCCGAAAAAAATTGAAATTCCTTATAAAAATTGTTTAAATTTGAAGTCAATCTTATTAAAACATTCTTAAAAAAAAGGGTTATTACAGTACGCAGGATATTGGATTGCAATGGGACGTGTAAAATTTTTGGAAGTTAAATTCATGCTAATCTTGGAATAAGAGTTTCCCAGTCTTTAACTTCAGTTAGCTTCTTGAGGTGCTTTTCAAACATTCGAAATAAGTTGAAATGTTGGAAAACAAATTTTTGTTTTAAAATGAAAATTCTGAATTTGAAATAACTGGTTTAGTTAAAAGTCAAAAGGTGAATTCCTTCAATAAAAACTGAGACTCTTTTAAGATTTTTGGCGAGCTTCTAAAGAAACTGTTAAGTGTCTTAAGGTTGCTACCGTATTAAAAATATCTGAAAAAATTGGATACTTTAATTATTATAATACCTACTGAAATGCAATGAAATTTGTAACAGTTTCCAAAGTTAAATTCAACCTAAGTTGTACTTTTTTAAATAAAAGATTCCTGCGTGCTTTGACATATTTAGTTAGCTCTGAAGGTACTTTCCAAGCATCTGAAACACCTGGTCTAGTTAAAATGTCGAGGAAACAAACTTTTGATGAAAACTTCAGAATCCAAATCCCGAAAAAGTTTGAAATTCCTTATAAAAAGTTTTAAAATTTGAAGGTAATCTAACTAAGATATTCTTAAAAATAAAGAGTAACCACAGTTCGCAGGATATTGGAGTGAAATGGGATGTGTAAAATTTTTGACAGTTAAATTCAAGCTAATCTTTAAATAAGAGTTTCATAGTCTTTGTTATTTTCATAATTTTCTTTTCAGATTCATAACTTTTCTCTGTAAAAGACCGCTTTGCTCAATAATTAGACACCACATTTTCCTCGCTTTTCCGCACTTATCTATTTCTCCTTACTTTATAAATTATTGCTTTAAATTAATTTCAATAATTGGAATTATTTTATGTTTTTCGTCTTTTCGTCATTTGCAATAAATTTATATTTTCTCTTTTCAATACTTTTCAAACCTAAGAATAGTTTTATGTTTTCCTATGTTTAATACGTAGAATAATTTGTCAGATTCCGCATAACACTTGGAAAAATTGTATATTTTTCACATTTTTAATACTTGAAATAATTTGGTAGATTCCGCATTTACACAGAGTAATTTTATATTTTTCCCCAGTTTGGAATACTTAGAATAATTGATTGTTTCTTACGGACTTTCTTTACTTAAGTCGAAACTTAAGTTCATACCATTTTTCAAAATAACTTGCAAATCGTTAATAGTATCAAATTTCAAATCTGTCTTCACATTAAGTACTGTGTGGAAGTTGAAGTGATAATGTCGAATTTCATTATGAGGAGGTACTTGTCAAGTAACTCCTGAAACCTCCTGAAAAGTACTTTTCAAGCATTTGAAATAAGTCGAAATGTTGGAAAACAACAAAATCAAAATTCTGAAGTACGAGTCGAACTTGGAGAAGCTTCTAAGAAATCTATAGTAAAGGGAATGGCTTGGAATAAACTTTCTTATAGAATTTTCCGACATTTTTGACGAACTTGTAAGGAAATTTTAAGAATTTGAAATTAACCTTATTAAAACCTCTTGGAATATCCTAAATTGTAATGAAATTTGTAATAGCTTTAAATGTTACCTTAAAGTCAAGTTATATTTCCAAAAGACTTCGACAGTTTCAGTTAGTCTACTGGTCTAATTAATATTTGTTACTGAAAATTTAAAGTTGTTTGATGGAAATTCTAAAATGCCACGAGGGAGCAATAGAAAAGCTTTGAAGTAGGGTGAGTTTGTAAAAATCAATTTGCTTTGATAAGATGTAATATAAGTTGCGCCAATTATAACTCTGAATTGGAATATGAGCTTAGTAAAATGTGAATCCACTTTCATTGTGGCGCTTTTGACGTCTTGCATATCCGAAGTAGTAACCTTTGGTAATATCGTTTATAAAAGGTTAGAAAGTGAAAGGAAAGTAATGATTAGTACGTCTTAAAGTAAGACTTTCATTGAGATTTTCAAATTTTGGGTTAGGAGAGAATTGTTACAGTAATCCAATCTAAACCGCCTCGAACACTCATTTACACGTTCCGACGGAGAATCGCGGATATAACGCGCGCGCCAAGTCCTTTTTCGTACGTCGTTTCGTACGTTGTCAGAACGAATTTATTACCGGAAAACAATTTCCCACATTATCCAGTTTTACGACTGCTGAAGTCGAAATCGCCTCGCAATTACGTAATAACATTGTATCATCAATAATCGTCGAGTCTATTAAAAGCCTCGACCGGCGATCGCTTTATTGCCGCATTCAACGCGAAAAGGCCGATCGAGCCCAAGATCGAAATGAGACTCAAGTTTACTTAAGTATATTACTTAAATTGTATACAAAATAGTTCGTTAGAGACTTATTCTTATTAGGCGTTCACCCTTTCTGATCCGAACGTGGGTAAATACGACGCGTGTGACAGTTATCACGCAATCGACGTCAGCGCATAAATAACCGGAGATATCCGACGACGATGACGACTGTAAGTAGTAATACGAACTCCGCGAATATAAAACGACCGAAACAAAAAGGAAACCGAGTAAACTCGAGCATAGTAAAGAGAATGAGAGGAAAATATATGTACCTATATATATATATACGTAGTACCGTATAGATATGGAATACATAACGAAACGAGTCTTCGCTTTGGTCTCTTTCGGCTCTTTCACCTCGCCAATCCACCTACAATCAAACTACATAGAAACTGCTTTCTAGCATTCCAACGTTCCGATCGAGATTACAAAAATCCTAAAAGAGAGGCCGAGCTGAAAACGAAATGAGAGGAGAGAGAAAACGGAGTTTTACGGCGGGGAAGATGTGGGAGAAGAGATTTTCGGGTTCACGCGGAACGACAGGAAAATTGATTTCAACAAGTGAGTTCCACGTGGAACGAGTGCAACTCATCAAATTAGGATTAAAAGTATGATGGGCTTAAATCAACCCGAAATCATTTCAAGACGTCTTAGCTGAGAAAACTAAACTTGAGTGGGTTCTTGTTTGGGAAATTTCTTAATTTTCTTATCATTTTTTCACTAAAGTAGACAATTTTCCAAGGTGACAAAACGATAATGTGACATCGATGCAAATGACGAAACAATAGATATATCGACTCATGCAGACTGCGCCAACTATAAACAAACGTAATTTTTTATCAATAGTTATTTACATAAAAGACAGGGAAAGCTCACAGTACTGAAGAGGAGTTCAATGTTAAACTGAGATACTCAGCACTTTGTGTTGAGTATTTTAAAGCTTCGAATCAAGTAGGAAGCTTTACTGACCTGTTTGGTAATAAATTTCTCCGGAAATTTTAAAAAAGACGAAATTTACAAATTTTAAATTTTTTTTACAAATTCCACAAAAATCAAGTTTGTTAATTTTGTTACCAACTATATTTACAATGTAAACAACATCGGAAAACGTCATTTTGCGTCTTGTAAAGTCTTTACAGTACTAGTCCGGAAAATTCGGTTTTCCTGTAGGTAAATAAGCAGGAAAATGTTGTTTCCAAGACAATTTCCGGAAAATTTTACCGGAACAATAATAAAATCAGGGCCAGACCCAAAATTAAAGACCTCATTAAGTCGTAACTTTTCAATCTAGATGACTTTTAGCTTGCTGGGATTCTAAAATGATGTAGAAGGTCTATATGTTCTAGAAGACCAAACCATATTACTTTTAAAATTAGAAAACCTTCTTCTAACGAACTGATAATTAGATTACATAGGTTTCAGACCGTAATGGTTCACTATTGTAAGTAGAATTACTTAGGAATTATTAATACAAAAATTAGATATTTTAAAATCGTTTACGAAATAGAGTATAGAAAAACCTACTAAAATTGTAGATGAAATCATTCTCATCTTCATTGAAAAGAGTAACAGACACTTCTAGATTCGTAGATAGACAATGTATGTTGTATAATCTAGAAGACTTCTACCTTACTCAGACTCCATAATAATGTGGAGGGGCTCTATATTCTAGAAGACCAAACCTTGACGATTTAACAAATATAAAACATATATAAAATATATTTCAGTACGAAAATCTACTGAAATGGTAGATCTAATAATTCTTATCTTCATTGAGAAGAGTAACAGAAACTTCTAGATTCGTAGATAGACTATGCATGTTGTATAAACTAGAAGACTTCTAACTTACTCTGGACTCCAGAATAATGTGGAAGAGCTCTATATTCTACAAGACCCAACCTCGAGGATTTTACAAATAGAATACAATCTTATAGTCAACTGCCTATCAGATTTCATAGATTTGACACTGAAATTTGAATTCAAATGTATTAAATATCGAAAATGTCAGAACTAGAAAACAATTTATATAGTCAAAGGTATATAGAGATTTTTATCTCCGTATATGAACTATGCAGACTCATCATTCTAAGTAGAATTACTTAGGAATTTATAATACAAAAATCTAGATATTCTAAAATCGTCTACGAAATAAAGTATAGAAAAATCTACTGAAATGGTAGATCTAATCATTCATATCTTCATTGAAAAGAGTAACAGAAACTTCTAGATACGTAGATAGACTATGCATGTTGTATTATCTAGAAGACTTCTAGCATACTCGGGACTACAGAATAATGTGGAAGAGCTCTATATTCTACCAGACCCTACCTCGAGGATTTTACAAATAGAAAACAATCTTAAAGTCAACTGCCTATCAGATTACATAGATTTGACACTGAAATTTGAATTCAAATGTATTAAATATCGAAAATGTCAGAACTAGAAAACAATTTATATAGTCAAAGGTATATAGAGATTTTTATTTCCGTAGATGAACTATGCAGACTCATCATTCTAAGTAGAATTACTTAGGAATTGATAATACAAAAATCTAGATATTCTAAAATTGTCTACGAAATAAAGTATAGAAAAATCTACTGAAATGGTAGATCTAATCATTCTTATCTTCATTGAAAAGAGTAACAGAATCTTCTAGATTCGTAGATAGACTATGCATGTTGTATTATCTAGAAGAGTTCTAGCTTACTCGGGTTCCAGAATAATGTGGAAGAGCTCTATATTCTACAAGACCCAACCTCGAGGATTTTACAAATAGAAAACAATCTTATAGTCAACTGCCTATCAGATTACATAGATTTGACACTGAAATTTGAATTCAAATGTATTAAATATAGAAAATGTCAGAACTAGAAAACAATGTATATAGTCAAAGGTATATAGAGATTTTTATCTCCGTAGATGAACTATGCAGACTCATTATTCTAAGTAGAATTACTTAGGAATTGATAATACTAAAATCTAGATATTCTAAAATCGTCTACTAAATAAAGTATAGAAAAATCTAATGAAATGGTAGATCTAATCATTCTTATCTTCATTGAAGAGTAACAGAAACTTCTAGATTCGTAGATTGACTATGCATGTTGTATCATCTAGAAGACTTCTAGCTTACTCGGGACTCCAGAATAATGTGGAAGAGCTCTATATTCTAGAAGACTCAGCCGTGTGGATTTTACATTTAGAAAACAATCTTACAATTAACTGCCTATCAGAACAATGTATACTGTATACTTAAAGATTCATATATCCGTAAATGAACTATGCAGATTCATTATTCTAAGTAGAATTACTTAGCAATTACTAACACAAAAATCTAGATACATTCAAATAGTCTATGAAAATGAGTACCGAAAAAGCTACTGACATGGTAGATGTAACCATTCTCATTATATCTGGAATCTAGAATAGTAAACTTCTAGATTTGTACTTAAGCTATGCACATTGTTTCAATCTATAAGAAGTTTAGTTTACTCAGAACCTCTAACTCTATATTCTAGAATACCCAACCATGTCAATTTTACAGTTATAAACCCGTTATGAAATACCTATGGATTCAAATGTCACAATAAGAAAATGATTTATAAATTCGAAGTTATCTCAAAATACACATATCCTTAAATGAACTATGCAGATGCATATTTCTAAGTAAATTTACTTAGAATTCAATAGTCTATATATGTTCTGGTTCTTGGTTCTGGTGTTTACACCAGAACCAAGCAAGCTAACCTACTAAAAGTAGTTTAAAAATTGCCTTCAATAACAAGAAATATGTCAAAACTTGACCTATTATCATCTGAGTTAGAATTGTGAGTAGTTTATCTAGGACGGTTCTGGTGCAAACGAAAGTTGGACTTCACACATTCTCCACCACCAAATTCCGTCCACTCCTCAGAACCAAAATTTACCGCGCGGAAATTATACTTCAAAATTACACTGGTGTTTGCACCAGAACTAGGCAAGCTAACCTACTAAAAGTAGTTTAAAAATTGCCTTGAATAACAAGAAATATGTCAAAACTTGACCTATTTTTATCTGAGTTAAAATTGGGAGTAGATCATCTAGGCCGGTTCTGGTGCAAACAAGAGTCGGATTTCACACATTTTCCACCACAATATTCAATCCACTCCTGAGAACCAAAATATATGGCGCGGATGTTATACTTCAAAACTACACGGGTGTTTGCACCAGAACCAGCCTAGCTAACCTACTATATGTAGTTTAAAAATTGGTTGCAATAACAAGAAACATGTCAAAACTTGACCTATTTTTATCTGATTTAAAATTGGAGTAGATCATCTAGACCGGTTCTGGTGCAAACGAGAGTCGGATTTCACATATATTCCACCACCAAATTCAGTCCACTCCTCAGAACGAAAATTTATGGCGCGAGATTTATTCTTCAAAACTACACGGGTGTTTGCACCAGAACCTGCCTAGTTAACCTATTACTGTGACAATATTATACCAAACTCGATTTCAAAATTTTAAAAAATATCTGGCGGCTAAATGCTTCCAGCGACCATCGTGGCGGACCTAACACAACACTTATGTAAACTTAATCTCCGAGTAGTACTTTTATCAAAAAGCTTTCAAAGTAGTCAGATTCATACAAGATTTCTTCAAGAGATGATGTCAGAAATGACTCAAATAGAGTCATATGAATTTGAGTGAAGTGGTGATTTGAAATGTGTTGAAGGTGCCAGCCTTGTTGCGATTCAAAACTCCAATTGAGGCGATACAAGACAATGTTTCCCTACACACAAGTGTCTCAGTTAAAAATGTTTTAATAAACATATCGACAATTTTAAAATAGTCCAAGTTAGTGGAGATGTTTTGATGAAAGTTTCTGATTCCATGGCTATATCTCTTTAAACTTCGAGTAGAGAGGTTCGCTCCTGAGCACTTTCTAAAGGTAGTGTAAGTGTCGTGATTGCGACAAGGATTGGCGCTTTTAGCACATCATTCAAGGCGATATCTCCAGAAATGAGGCATTCCAGATAAAATTATCATCGCAAGCACACGACGACGTCATCGGAATCATAAATCCGAGGCGCTCTTTCCCTAAAAGCGCACGTCAGGAGGACGTGAACGAGAACGAGAGATCGGCCGATCTTGGTCTGCCTATCCCTCTCTGTCTTTCACCCGACTCCTTTATCTCTAATTAAAATCTGTCCCGTATTTGTGTTTAAACATGCCTAACTGTCACTTAACTTACATGTATTTGTGTAATATGTATATTTAAGTGGATATTATGCAGTAGACCACGTAAATGCTGAATACGAAATTAGCTCCGGAGTACGGATTTTATCATTCACTTTTATATATTTACCGATAGCTATCGTATCTCAGCCTATCTGCGCTGCTACTGCCTCTCTTATCGTAGTCGTCGTTTCCACATTTTTCCCCTCCATTCGTGCACACACACACAAAACTCGCGTAAAAATACATAAATAATGGAACTTGCAAAATATGTCTATTATATTGAATGGTAACGGGACAGCTTAACTATTTCGAAAGCGTGTAATTAATTGTATATCAACTTGGGTAGGTACACTCGACATCGCTTTACGGCGCGTACTTCATATATAAACAAAATGGATCATTTATTATGTGGGCATATATGCGGACTAATCTTCGACACCTGCTCGACCAGCTCAGGCACTTCCTACACGAAATTCACACCAATCAGGATATCGAAATCGTTGAATCGACGACGGCGACTTTTACTATTTGATAAGAAATCTCTCGGCGAAAAATAAATGATAGTTTTTGGATCGATAGTCCAATGGGGAATGGGCTGAACTAAAATGAAATATTACAAAGTCTTCGTATACTGAGCCACTAGATATCCTTTGTAAATCATGACATTATGGAATTACCTCCAAATTCAGACGTACTTTTACCCAAACAATATTTCCAAATTGAAGACGAGCATAAGAGACCTTTCCATCCATTACGCAGAAACTTTTATAAGATAGATTGTTCGGATCGATATTTATAAGAAATTTCGAAAATGCCTTTCTGCGCAGCCCATGCTTAACGAAGTCCTTCTTCATCGTTCCAGACGAAAGAGTTTTCAATTTGCGCAAGGCATGCATTTCGGAATACTATAAATGTCAAGAAATTTTCATAATAGTACAAGAGGCAGCGCAAACTTTTTTAAAAATGTAACTATGCAACAGTAACACATATTATATATAGGTATAACACTCACTCACTCAAATCTGGGATAAAATCATACAACTTCCAACAAGTACAACATACAACTCAAATTAATTAATTTTAAAATAATAAATTTAAAAAAATTAAATTAAAAAAAATATTTTTAATTAAATTGAATAAATTAAAATTATTAAAAATTAAAAATTTCTTACTTTTGACACAGTTTTCAAATTGATGCCTTAAATTTTTCTATCTAAATTAACCGAACCTGCAAATTTAAATCACGCTCAATTAACGAAAAGGTGCGACATCAAATCAATCGAACTCATCATAAAACCAATAATTCATGTGTAAGTGTTCATACTAAGTAATTCATACATGAAAGTACGAAAGCCGCCCCAACTTTACGACCAACTTAAATAGAACCGATCCCAATTCTCCTACATAGAATTTTAATTGAATACTTAATTTGAGGAATCCTGAGGTATTCGTCTCGAACATTAATAGAAAATATACTTTACTTAGTTCGCCGAGTACGAGCCTCATAATTGACGGATTTAATGTTGCAAAATATATGGCATAATAAACCGAGCGCGGTAATTACGAGTGAGGCTGCCGTTCCACGCAACAAGAACACCAAGAACGGGACGATTACTTACCATATGACCCATAAGTCGTAATCTATGCATCTATGGGTAATATCAGTCGGTACGAGATGCCGAGGAGATCGTAAAAATAAAAGATTCTCTCCCCTGCCTCAGCCGTTAATAATAATACGATTTGGTTTGCGTAAATGTGGCGTCCTTGGCGTTTTAACTGTGCTTCCGGTTGAATTTTTCCTACTTCGAGTCATCCGACATTGTTTAAACATATTTTTAATTTCATAGTATTACTAGCGTCGAGTGTTAATTGCTGCGACTCGACGTGTCGGTAATTAGGTACTACCAGACGATTTTTTTCCCGGAAAACCGAGAAACAACAAAGATAATTATCACGGGCGATTCACAGATTATCGAAAGGTCTGCAATCTGATCCAATCAAAGGCATACTAATTATCAAATGCAATACTTGGCGGATTAGGTGCCGATGGCTTGAGTCATGATTTGATTGAGCATTAACGACAAACGTTACGCTCAGTGAAAACGTCTTAAGTTAAGTCAATTAAGTCTTCCTGAGAAGACATAATTTTTAAACATATTTGACTAATACATGCTTTAATTTATCGAAACAATGAGACGCTTATTTGAACTACCGGAAATGTTTCTTAGGCGAGTGGATTAAACTAACGAGGGTTTTACGCGGCTTGACCCAAACTTAATTATACTAATTGCAATTTGCTTAATTTTAAACTAACTTAATAACGGACGAAATTTTCGTGACTATACGCCTTAATTACTGATTAAAGTCAGAGTGTGAAATTTGATTTAAATAGTAATACTAATTTATTATTATTTAAATAAAATTATTTTATTACTATATAAATTAAGTATAAAAATAAAGTTCTCTTAATTGAGGTAGTGACTTAGGTCATAGCTGCTTTAAGGATGGGTATCGAAGTACATTTAGCAGTGCCGTTCCTAGGGTGGCGAGCGCCTGCGTGCAGGATTTTTTTAGTGCCCCCCCCCCAATGTTACAATTTTCTGGATATTCACATAAAAAAACATTTTTATAAAAAATGTTATAGAAAAATCTGGCAGAACTGAACTAAAAATTACACAGGCCCACAAAAATAAAAATAAATTCGATTCCACTGACCAAACCATATACACTTTATGTTGTTGGGGTCGCTGAGTCCGAATCCGGGGTCCATTTAGCTCCATCAGGTAAGGTTTTTTTTAGAGAGCATTTTAGGGTTGTGTGTAATCCAAAAATCCTAAATGACGAAGAGTACGTTCCAACCATACGTTATATAGGTTTTCGGGGTAGCCGAGTCTGAATCTGGAGTCCGCTTAACTCCGTCACATAAGGTTTTTTTAGAGGTCATTTTAGGGGGGTTTGTAGTCCAAAAATTCTAAATGGCGAAGAGCACGTTCCAACCATACGTTATATAGGTTTTCGGGGTCGCTGAGTCCGAATCCGGGGTCTGTTTGGCTCCATCAGGTAAGGTTTTTTTAGATGTCATTTTAGGGGCGTTTGTAATCCAAAAAATCATAAATGGCGAAGACCACGTGCCAACCATACGTTATATAGGTTTTCGGGGTCTCTGAGTCTGAATCTGGGGTCCGCTTAGGTCCACATCACGTAAGGTTTTTTTTAGAGGTCATTTTAAGGTCATTTTAGGGGGTGTTTATAGTCCAATAATTCTAAATGGCGAAGATCACATTCCAACCATACGTTATATAGGTTTTTGGGGTTGCTGAATTTAGATATAAAGTTTGTTGAACTGTACCCTAAGGCTGAAGATCATTTAAAGGTGATATTAGGTGATTTTAGGGCGAGTTTTACATGAGCAAATTTTGACGAGTCCCTTTTTTCCACAAGTTGGTGTTTATTATATTATTCATATTCATTTTATATATTCATTTATATTCATTTTTGTAGAATGATTTATTTATTTGTTTTATACAAATTTGAGCTGCAAAAGTTCATATAAAAATGATATTTTTAAATAAACAGGAAGGTTGAGGACAAAAAAAGACTACTTTGAAGAAAAAGATAAACTCATGTGTAATTTACATTTAATTATGCAAACTTTTGCAATAAAATCACCTAAAATCAACTTTAAATGATGTTCAGCCTTAGGGTACAGTCCAACAAACCTTAGCTTTGAATTCAGCAACCCCAAAAATCTATATAACGTATGATTGGAACGTGCTGTTCGCCGTTTAGAATTTTTGGACTGTAAACCCCCTAAAAAGGACTTAAAATGACCTCTAAAAAATCTTTCCTGATGGAGCTAAACGGACCCCGGATTCGGACTCGGCGACCCCGAAAACCTATATAACGTATGGTTGGAACGTGCTCTTCGCCATTTAGAATTTTTGGACTACAAACCCCCCTAAAATGACCTTAAAATGCCCTCTAAAAAAACCTTACGTGACGGAGCCGATTCAGACTCAGCGACCCCGAAAACCTATATAACCTATGGTTGGGGCGTGCTCTTCGCCATTTAGGGTTTTTGGATTACAAACACCCCTAAAATAACCTCTAAAAAGACCTTACCTGGAGCTAAATGGACCCCGGATTCGGACTCAGCGACCCCAACAACATAAGGTCTATAAGGTTTGGTCAAAAAATCTTTTGAAACTAACCGACTTCATTGTTTACATAAGAATTTCCCGAAATAAATAATAATGAAATGGTAATAACATGGTTTAAATAAATGCGTCAACAATAAAATGAACATGGGTTAAAAATACGAATTTATAGAGTATATGATTTATTTCATGATAAACACCTTTTTTGTAATATTATTTCGATATTTATTGAAACCATTTCTTTGTAAAGCAAACCAAATTCGGCGCCCCTAAAATTTGGCGCCTGCATGCGGGGCATGCACTGCGTACCCGCCAGGAACGGCCCTGACATTTAGCTATTAAAGTCTTTGTTTATAAGACGGTTTAATGTTTAAGTAAATGATATGCGGCTTAATCCATAGCACGTTCCAAAATTAATAATAGAGACTTTGTTGCCAAGACGACAAGACGACTACAACTCGTAATTCTTGGATTTTTGAGTGACAAACTTATTTCAAGTATCGCCCAACTATGAGAAACTTAAATTAGATAGTGAATATTTAATTTCTAACACGGGTTAATTTTTAGGTAACCAACCAACGAAGCTGTCATGACGTGTTCCAAACTTAATTGAACTAATACCACGTTTGTTCTTAAGATGGCTTAAGTTTAAGTCTATTTATTAATTAACGACACTTTTGGGTATTACTGTTTTGTCAGTTTTAAGTACGTATGATTGTCAAACTTATTTCAACCAATGGAGGTTTTGGTTAAAATATCACCTAATTTTTAAGTACTTTCAACAAATTTATTTGAGGAAGTAACTTACTTAAGTAATTCTTTTTTGAGTATGGATGCCAAACTCAATTTAAGTAATGGAGGATTTGTTCAAAATATGACCTATTCCTAAGTGGTTTTAACCAATACCGAGCTATTCAATTTGATGCAATGACTTACTTAAGTCGACACTTTTTTAAGTATGGATGCCAAACTTAGCTAGTGAAGATTTTGTTTCTAAGAAGACTTAATTAATACTAACACTTTATTGGGTGTACAGCTTAATTTATGGTTTGTTGCAAACTTAATTCAAGTAATACTAGCTTCGTTCTTAAGAAGGCTTAAGTTTAAGTCAATTTATAAATTAACGACACTTTTGGCCATTAATTTATGCCAGTTGAAACTATGATTGCCAAGCTTAAATCAACCAATGGAGGTTTTGTTTAAAATATCACTAAATTTTTAAGTATTTTTAACCAATACCAAGCTTTTCTGTTACTTAGGTTAACACGTACGGATGCCAAACTTAGCTAGTGAAGAGTTTGTTTCTAAGAAGACTTAATTTTTAAGTAAACAACTAAAGACACTTTATCGGCTGTGCAGCTTAATTGATGGCATGTTGCAAACTTGATTCAACTAATACCAGCTTGGTTCTTAATTCGGCTTAAGTTTAAATCTATGTATTAGTTAACGATACTTTTGGGCCTTAATTCATGCCAGTTGATTGCCAAACTTAATTCAACCAATGGAGGTTTGGTTTAAAATGTCACTAAATTTTTAAGTACTTTGAACCAATACCAAGCTGTTCTATTTGAGGCAATGAGTTACTTAAGTCAACACTTTATTGAGTATGGACGCCAAACTTAGGCAGTGAAGACTTTGTTTCTAAGAAGACTTCATTTTTAAGTAAAAAGCTAACGACACTTTATCGACTGTAATTCAACTAATATCAGATTTGTTCTCAAGACGGCTTAAGTTTAAGTTTATTTATTAAATAACGACATTTTTGGGTCTTAATTCATGCCAGTTTAAAGTATGATTTCTAAATTTAGATCAAGGAGGAATTATTCAAAATATGGCCTAAGTTTGAAGTACTTTTAACTAAAACAAAGATTTTTATTTAAGGCAATGACTTATGTCAAAGCTATTTTAAGTATGAGTGTCAAAGTTAAATTAGCTAGAGAAGATTTTGCTTCTTGGAAGATAACGAAATTTTTGAGCTTTAATTTAAGGATTGCCAAACTTAATTCAAGTAATAAAGTTTTTTCTTCATATATTCCCCAATTCTTAAGTACATTTAACCAATATGAAGATTACTTAATTACGCCAATAACTTAAGTCACGCCTATTTTAAGCCTTGGAAACAAAAAAACCTAAATTAGCTAGTGAAGATTATGTTTATGAGTTAATTTAAAAAAGTTTAACTAATCCCAAGATTACTTAGCTGATATTGTGGCAGTGACATATATCATGAGTTATTAAAGTGTAAACAAATTTGCAATTTTCCATCTAAGCAAGCATCCCTATGACAACTGAACTCAATTTAACAAATTTTGATTATAATTTAAGTTAATTTTATGTAAACTTGACGAACAAGACGATTAGTTAGCTGATGATTTTATATGTCATGAGTTGTAGTGAGGAAAATTTAATTTGAGTCTGAAGGAAAATTGATTTCTGTGATTTCTTACAATGTGAAGAGAACACTTGGCTTAACAAAAATCTCTATAACAACTGAACTCAATTGAACTAATTTTGATTATGAGTTGAGTTAATTTTAAGTAAACTTGAGTAACAAGAAGGTTAGTAAGCTGATCACATATGTCATGAGTTGTAGGGCTAAGAACCTAATTTAAGCCTGGAGGAAAATTGGTTTCCTTGATTTCGCATAATGTGAAGAGAACTCTTGTCTCAACAAGCATCTCTATAACAATTGAAGTCACCTTAACTAATTTTGATTATAAGTTAAGTTAATTTTAAGTAAACTTGGCTAACAAGGAGATTAGTTAGCTGATGATATCTGTCATGAGTTGTAGTTCTGAGAATTTAATTTAATCCTGAAGGAAAATTCTGTGATTTCTTACAATGTGAAGAGAACACTTGGCTCTACAAGAATCTATATAAAAACTGAACTCAATTTAACTAATTTTGATTATATGTTGAGTTTATTTTAAGTAAACTTGACTAATCAGAAGATTAGTTAGCTGATGATATATATCTTGAGTTGAAGTGCTTAGAACCTAATTTAAGTCTGAAGAAAATTGGTTTGTGTGATTTCTTACAATGTGAAGAGAACAGTTGACTCAACAAGAATCTCTATAACAACTGAACTCAATTGAACTAATTTTGATTATGAGTTGAGTTAATTTTAAGTAAACTTGAGTAACAAGAAGGTTAGTAAGCTGATGACATATGTCATGAGTTGTAGGGCTAAGAACTTAATTTAAGCCTGGAGGAAAATTGGTTTCCGTGATTTCTTACAATGTGAAGAGAACACTTGGCTTAACAAGAATCTCTATAACATCTGAACTCAATTGAACTAATTTTGATTATGAGTTGAGTTAATTTTAAGTAAACTTGAGTAACAAGAAGGTTAGTAAGCTGATGACATATGTCATGAGTTGTAGGGCTAAGAACTTAATTTAAGCCTGGAGGAAAATTGGTTTCCGTGATTTCGCATAATGTGAAGAGAACGCTTGTCTCAACGAGCATCTCTATAACAATTGAAGTCACTTTAACTAATTTTGATCATAAGTTAAGTTAATTTTAAGTAAACTTGGCTAACAAGGAGATTAGTTAGCTGATGATATCTGTCATGAGTTGTAGTTCTGAGAATTTAATTTAATCCTGAAAGAAAATTCTGTGATTTCTTACAATGTGAAGAGAACACTTGGCTCTACAAGAATCTATATAAAAACTGAACTCAATTTAACTAATTTTGATTATATGTTGAGTTTATTTTAAGTAAACTTGACTAACCAGAAGATTAGTTAGCTGATGATATATATCTTGAGTTGAAGTGCTTAGAACCTAATTTAAGTCTGAAGAAAATTGGTTTGTGTGATTTCTTACAATGTGAAGAGAACAGTTGACTCAACAAGAATCTCTATAACAACTGAACTCAATTGAACTAATTTTGATTATGAGTTGAGTTAATTTTAAGTAAACTTGAGTAACAAGAAGGTTAGTAAGCTGATGACATATGTCATGAGTTGTAGGGCTAAGAACTTAATTTAAACCTGGAGGAAAATTGGTTTCCGTGATTTCGCATAATGTGAAGAGAACTCTTGTCTCAACAAGCATCTCTATAACAATTGAAGTCACCTTAACTAATTTTGATTATAAGTTAAGTTTTTTTTAAGTAAACTTGGCTAACAAGGAGATTAGTTAGCTGATGATATCTGTCATGAGTTGTAGTTCTGAGAATTTAATTTAATCCTGAAGGAAAATTCTGTGATTTCTTACAATGTGAAGAGAACACTTGGCTCTACAAGAATCTATATAAAAACTGAACTCAATTTAACTAATTTTGATTATATGTTGAGTTTATTTTAAGTAAACTTGACTAATCAGAAGATTAGTTAGCTGATGATATATATCTTGAGTTGAAGTGCTTAGAACCTAATTTAAGTCTGAAGAAAATTGGTTTGTGTGATTTCTTACAATGTGAAGAGAACAGTTGACTCAACAAGAATCTCTATAACAACTGAACTCAATTGAACTAATTTTGATTATGAGTTGAGTTAATTTTAAGTAAACTTGAGTAACAAGAAGGTTAGTAAGCTGATGACATATGTCATGAGTTGTAGGGCTAAGAACTTAATTTAAGCCTGGAGGAAAATTGGTTTCCGTGATTTCGCATAATGTGAAGAGAAGGCTTGTCTCAACAAGCATCTCTATAACAATTGAAGTCACTTTAACTAATTTTGATTATAAGTTAAGTTAATTTTAAGTAAACTTGGCTAACAAGGAGATTAGTTAGCTGATGATATCTGTCATGAGTTGTAGTTCTGAGAATTTAATTTAATCCTGAAGGAAAATTCTGTGATTCCTTACAATGTGAAGAGAACACTCGGCTCAACAAGAATCTATATAACAACTGAACTCAATTTAACTAATTTTGATTACAAGTTGAGTTTATTTTAAGTAAACTTGACTAACCAGAAGATTAGTTAGCTGATGATATATATCTTGAGTTGAAGTGCTTAGAACCTAATTTAAGTCTGAAGAAAATTGGTTTCTGTGATTTCTTACAATGTGAAGAGAACACTTGGCTCAACAAAAATCTCTATAACAACTGAACTCAATTGAACTAATTTTGATTATGAGTTGATGAGTTATGAGTGATTTATGTCATGAGTTGTAGGGCTAAGAAAATCGGTTTCAGTGACTTCTTACAATGTGAAGGGAATGCCTGGCTTAACAAGCATCTATATAATAACTTACAACTTGTTCGAGTGTGCGTGCTAAGCTTTAAATATATTTTATATCAAAAGACGAATTTTCATTTTGTTGAATAATCGACTGTACCTACTTATGTTAAGTAGTAACAACTTCGGAAATGTTTAGAGTTAGTCGTCGGTCTGATTAAACTCCTAAGTTCTAACGTCCGTCACGAAGACAATACCTTCATCTTACCGGCTCGCGTAAGAAATCATTTTTTCCCTGATCGGTCGCCGCCGCTTTTCATCCACCATGAAATGAGTCAATATCGACGTCGATGAATTATTCGAGATGCGAATCTTTTGCGGTGCCATAGAACTAAAAGTTACGAACTTTATATAGACATACGAGCTACGAAGTTGGCCCAAAAAACTCGACACGACGCCGGCCGGCAAATATGAAGATATAAGGCGCGCTCTGTTACATATTACATGACATATTGTTGAAGAGGGAATATTGTGCGAGCGCTACATACATATAAATCGATTAGGGCAACGATGAGCGGAGGTTCGGACGATTGTGGAAATGTGGAAAAAAGGCTCAACGTGAAATAAACGATAATTAATTATATATTTATCTCGAGCTCCCTCTCTCTTTCTCTCTCTCTTTCTCTATCTCATCGGCAAGAGTTCCATTGATGTTGATGAATTGTGAGTGTTGGTGCGGATGATTTATCTCTGCGGTGATATTGAATAGGAGGGTCGCCGATGGTAACCGTTTGCAACAAATATAAATAAACCAATGGCATTGTTTCACTATGCTTGCAACGAACTATCCCGTTCTAAAAATCTGAAATGGACTGTACCAGAAGATTTTACTTTCGAAAAACACGTACCTCTCAGAAAAATCACTAAAAGCCTTTCAAACTTTTTTTGGAATACTGAAGATGATTGGGAAAAAGTTTTCCCATGTTCCACTAACGGACCAAGGGCCAAATTTCTCCCAAAAGTGTCCCTAATTCAAATCCCACTCTTACTCTCACGACCAATCAAATATCCTTTACTGTCCTTCAGCCCGACAAGCTCCTCTCTTGCAAGGTACTTAGCTCGGCTAATCTTGAATTTATGGCCTCTTTCAAGAAACCATAAAAAATGTTTAAGCCAAAATATCGAATATCTCTTTACCTTACTGTGCATCAACATACTTAAACTTTAATTACAGGCAAACCGCATAAGGAAACACTTTCAAATTTTTACCAACCATAGACAATAGATTGAGCTCCATTCTGACAAAATTTCAATATTCTACGTTAACATTGTTTGCTGTAATCCGTGGCCAGACACCGCGACGCTTTAACAACACTTTTCAAGCCTAAAGGAGATTATTTTAGGGGGTGAGATATATCTTCACTGTCGAGTGAAGGTAAGTAATACTTATACCTTTCGAGTTTTTAAAAATCACCTTTTTCGTCCTACAAACGCTGTTTAGAACAATCTAACAAACGAAGTTTACTCGTAGAAACCGTAGAAAAGACTACGAAAATGTCATGATATTCCCGACGGCTATCATCGCCTAACCTCACTAAGCAACTTTGGTCAGCTTCGACGTGAAAGTAACCTCTTAGCGCTCGTAATATTAAATCAAGTAGTGCAATCAGTATCTAATCTGATCTAAACAAAAAATCAACCTAATTAATTACTCGGTTTTCGATGGAATGTACACCGTAAGTATTAGAAAACGATAAATAAGCCATGCCACCAATCCACCTACATAAACTTGTTTATTAAAGGATTGTAAAAAACGATAAGGACACCACGGTCGGTCGTAGTGAACGAGAGAGAGACAGATAGAAAGCACAGAGAGAGAAAAAGAGGAAAACCCAATCCGTATCCGTCGCTGCCGGAGTTACGTAACCGGTAATTATAATCATGAATATTAATAAACAATAATTCCACATTAAAAATAGTACTAATACGAAAACGAGCGTGTAATAATATTCAATTATGTCGTTGCTCCGCGGACGGGTTACAAGTTACCATTCACCAAAGACGATGGAAACGTTCGTCGCGGGGGAGGAGGATGAGAAAAATGAGAAAAATTAATTTTTCGATACGAGAAAGTACCATTCGTTCCTAAAAGGTCAAAAGCAATTAATGTCGCGGTATTGATGGACCGGAATTAAATACGCGATTAACAGAATAAAATGATTTTAATCGTCGGAGATTGTGGGAAAGGAACGAACCCCAGACGGAATAGTTAGAAAAATTAACTCTCCGAAGAACAAAAATGAACTTTATGGGCGAGAAATTTTAATTTCGAGGAAATAGGTAGAGCTGTCATTGAACCTAAACTCGGCGAAACGGTTTCAGACAAAGATACAAGAATAATGAAAAATAGAAAAGTAGAATAAAACAGTTTTTCAAATTTCTATAGGAAAATGTGTAGGTATACTTGGACAGCTCGCGTATTAAGTTTCATCACAAATTATGTCCAGATTAATAAGAAATTAAAGGGACAAATTTCCTCTCTATAAATAACAGTTGTGAAGATCTACGCTATATCTAATCGAAGATAACTCTTTTCAGAACTGTAACTTTCTTCATTCCCTATAAACTATTCTATTAACACGTGCAAATATATGAAAAAATCCTAAAGTTTTGTTAAACTCAATCTCAAAACTCTGCAATGAAAAAATTAAATGAGTGTAACTGAAAAACCCCTTTTTGAAACAAATTAATATTCTCTACGCCGCTTAAACACAATTCAAGAGGATTTTATTATTATTTCATTAGGAGTTTCAGCCTAATTCGATATCAACTTTTTTTGAAAAGAACACATAATTCTGGAGACTTTTTCAAATAAATGACAATTTTTTTATAACTTCTATTGAATGCACTCAACATTTTTCAGTTTTCTTAGAACACTTTCAGTTTTTTAAGTTCGTTGGAATTGTTTAAATAATATTATAGTTCAACATTTATTAATTAATAATTTTTGTAATAATTAATAATTTATTATTGTAAGTATATTACTTAAATTTAATAGTACTAATAACTATAATAGGAATAACTACACGTCACTCGCACGAAAAAATAATCGTAACTCCAAAATTGTCTTGTCTTGTCTTTCTGTTAACGTCTCTTTTTGCTGCCAGGGCTAATTGGACGGGACCTACAGTTTAACGTTGGTTCCGAACCACGGTCATCAAGCACGGTTGTACCCCCTTAAGGCTCTCACCCCAGTTGATCCACTCCGTGCTCTACCGACTCAGGGTGTGTGTATCCCAGTCCCGCCCTCCTACAGTATATCCGATCCTATCCGGCCTGGTTACCGGCGTGATAGGAACGGGATTTTGGATACATTTTACACACTTCCCGCAACACACACAACATCCATGGATTACGTGGGATTCGAACCCACGACGACAGTGACCGCCTGATTCAAAGCCAACGCCTTAAACCACACGACCACCGCCGCCCCAACTCCAAAATTTCTTTAAGCACTGAGTTTAAAGTTAGGTGCTTATTTCTCCAATTAAATTATAACAAATGTTCCTAAAGAACGACTATAACTTTCGACTCTTTTTTAATACAAGATTGTAACTTCCCAGTTCCTTATAAACTGTATGTTTGACATATCAATATATGTTTGACATAACATAACATGACAAATAACATATGATTGAAACAAATTAAAAATTACTTCCTCTCTTAAACACAATTCAAGGGACAGTCTTTAAGAGTTTCAGCCTAATCTGATATCAACTTTTTTTGAAAAGAACTTATTTAATTCTGGAGGATTTTTCAAATAAATGACTTTTTTTTTTAAACTTCTTTAGAATGCACTCAACCTTTTTCGCTTTTCTTAGAACACTCTCAGTTTTTTAGGTTCGTTTGAATTTTTTAAATAATATTATAGTTCAATATTATTTGTTAATTAATATTTTTTATAATAATCAATAATTAATTATTGTATGTATAATATTATTTAATTAATAATAGTACTAACTAATAATAGTAACTACACGTCACTAGCACAGAAAATAATCATAACTTCAAAACTTTTTGGAGCACTGAGTTTAAAGTTACTTATTTCACCAATAAAACTACAACAAATTTTCCTATGAAGCGACTATAACTTTCGACTCCCTTTTAATAAAGGTTTGTAACTTCCCAGTTCCTTATAAACTCATTGATTAACATATTGCAGTAAGTTTGAATAAAATTGGACTTTTATTAAATTGTCTATGAATTTTAAAAATCTCTCTGTTGTTTTCAATGTTTTATCCAACACATGACAGTTATGACTGTCATTATTAATGTCATTTTAGACAAGTAGGTAAACTATCAAATAACACACTAGTGTGTTATAATCCATAACTCACTAGTGAGTTATGGATTAAAACTCACGTTCATATTTAAAGCAGTATTCTATTTATCATGCCCGTGGCAACCAAACAAACAACCTACTTTTTAACCAAAATGTAAAAAAGTCACTGTCAAGTCATTCTGACATTTATAGGGTACTGAGACGCAAGTAGCTTCGATTTGATCACAAAGCTTATTAATTATTATCTCATAAAAACGATTTCCACCACTTGTTGGATAAAACATTGTATGCCACTCGCGTGTTATGTTTCCTAAGTCACTAGAGAATTTATACCACTCTGCCTGACGGCCTCGTGGCTTATTTTCAACACAACACACTAGTACCATAAATAACTATTACTTGCGCTTACTACACAAAATGTATCTTAAAGTAAAAGCTGCATCAGCTTCATGTGTGGAGCGATTTAACCAACGTTTGTAAACTCAATTCCTTTCCATTCTCACTTGAGACGGCAAAAAAACCGTTATAGACCACTTAAGTCTGTAAGAAATACCGCACCTACAGTTGCATAACATGACCTTGGTACCGTTTCACGACTATAGCGATCCCATTCTAATACTCGACACAAATATACGATTCTTATCTTGAATCGCATCAACTACTCGTCATATCGTCGCGAAACTAAGCTTCTGGTAATCAGCGCCTCTTGATCCATAAAGATGAGAAGATTCATATATGAAATTATATGTTGGATTAATATTAATTATATTATGTTAAAATATTATTATATTAATTATAATAGATTATATTAATATTCAAGCAAGGTGCTATCAAAAGAAGAAATTCTGAGGCTTGAAACGAATTACTCTGGAGTTTACCGTGAATACGTTGAATTTTAGAGGTTAAAACTAAGTCAAAACGAATATTAAGTAAAGTAAAGGATTTAATTCAACAGGTGAAATGAGATCAAAGTTCAGGATATATAAGAGCGGTTCTTGAAGATCACTTGTGCTTTTGATTTTCGTGGTATATGTTAAAGCAAATGATCAAAAGCTAACCTAGATTGAGATGATTGCGTTTAGACTTAGAACGTTCTGCTAAAGCATAAAATGTTTCTTGATGTGTCTTCTAAGTGCCCAAAAGTTTACTTGCGAGATGGTGGGATTGTTTGCATACGTTTACTTATGCCTTTTAAGTCCTTTTTATATTCGTCTAAGTCCTTAAGTATTCGTCTTTTGTCTGTTGAGTCTGATTTGAGACTTATGGGGTTTAGTTTATGATTGATAGGTCGCGGCGTATCGAATCCTCACATGATCATTTCGATCACATTGGCCGCCGACGGTTGCGCTTTTTAGCTTAAAATACACGCCCAGTCGTATCCGACTTATACTTAAAGCGCACAAAGCTGCGGGAGTGTCGAGGAGCGCGCGCACTCGACGCTTAAATCCCGATAAGTCACAAAATCGTAACTTCAAATCGGACGTGGTGTATGAGCGAGCGAGCGTGTGCCGTATGAATAATTTTAATGATTATGACTTAAGTATGTATCGGCGTATGTCACGCCTCGTGTCGCCGTCCCGCTCTTCGATTGGCCGGAGACTTTTACACACCTACTTTGGGTTATTTTCTGTGTGCGGGTCGGTTGACAATTCGGGGTCCTCCGGCCGACAGCGGCGGAACGTGCGGACATTACCGTTTTGAGATAATTGAATTCGAATTATGTCTAGTTAGTGCAACTTAGTAGTTTTCACTTAATTCCACATCGGCGGAATTTAGTGATAGAAACATTGAGCAGAAAATTAGGACCATGTCGCATGCAACTTCTTAATATGCAGACCGAAACAATGACAAAGTAACTCTCCGCAAAAGGTTAATTACAGTCCTTCACATCATCACTATATCTACATGCAGTACATCGAAAAAAGTGGCATGTATGTGTAATCAATCAAATGTTACACCAATTGAATTCTGATGGCGGTGCAATTATATAGAAAATCCGTTCGAGAGGAGACCTCACGCAAATATCGATACCGAAAAATAAAAGAGCGATATTGATTAATATCACAAGGAGGAAAAACTAGTCGTTGGGATATTGATTGTTTGAGGTTTAAATGAAATTTTAATATGTGCTTTAATATCAAACTTCGTTACCAACATTACCGTAATTGATTCCATAATTGGATCAATACGGGAATTGATTGATTGTCAAACGAGTATTGTGCGACACTGATTTCTAGCAATAATGAAAACCTATACAGAAATTCACTAAGCGATTAATTAATTGACGAATCACCAAGTGACATTGGTGACATTGCCAAAAATTGACTCATTGATTCAAGGATTGACAAGGTGACGTCAGATTTGTACGTTGTTTCGAAATCTGACAACTTAATATACAAGTTTCCTAATTGATTCAATGATTGACAGATTGACAAAGCAGTTTTCCTTGCAGATTTGACTCCTATAAACTATAATACACTGCTGACACATAGAAAATAGACTGATTGACGAACCCAGAAACAATTCCAGAAGGTTTCGTACAATTCTTGAAACTAGAACTTTATAAACAATATTATTGTCCAATAGAAAATTGATTGATTGATCGACGATGTTAATAATGTTCATAACGATTTTTATTTTAATATTTTTTTTATTTTAATATTTAAAATAATAAAAAAATAACAAAATAATTAATTTCATATTTTTTTAATATTTTTATAATCATATTTGGATAATAACATTGTTAACATTGTTATTATCCGATGCAAAATTGATTGATTGATCGTCGAATAAACGAGCAGTCGTCCCCAGTATTGTATCAGCCTACACTCCAACAATCATAACATCAAATGAAATTTTTGAATGACAGATTGATTGTTGAAATTGCAAAGATACTACTGATTCATACATAAATTAACTTAGTTACAGAACTGCAAGAAATAACAGCAGGTTTTACACAGAATGTATTGCCCAGTACAAATATTGACTGATTGACTGAAGATATGATGAGCAGTTACAGCAGATTTTATACCGTCTTGACAACTCGACAAATTGATTGATTGCCGAAGTAGCAAGCTCAATAGGCAAGATTTGAGTTACTCTGTCATTTGACCTCTAGAAATGTCATTATTGATGTTTTGCAAACAATACCGTTGAGTACAAAAATTGATTGATTGATTGACTGAGCGATAGACGGATATTTTCGCATTTTGTGCCATCTCTAGATACGAAAATTGCACGACTGATTGACAAATTAAGACACAATTCCAAGGGGTTTTTGCAACCATTAGAACTAATAACGTTGCCTAATACAATATTAATTTGTAGCTCCACCAATTGACAAGCAATCATCGCTGCTAGTGAATCAACTTACTTGAAATCTGAGAACTGATATCCAACAAACGATTGCTTCTAACACAAAAAATTAATATTTGATTGATTGACTGATTGATTGAATGTTTGAAGATAGATTGGAGTGGACCTTATACCTCCCTGATCCGACAAATAAGAAAACTGATTGGTTGCCGTATTAAGGAGCACTCAGAGCAAAGTTTGAGTTAGCCTGAAATTGCGCAACTGAAAATAATAACAAAACAACAGCAACTTATACAAAAATTGACTAAGTGTCTAATAGGATCAATAAGTCAATAGTCACTAGTGTCAATAAAAGTGTCAATCTAATTGACTAATACGAGTAGTTCTAGCAGTTTTCTTTTAAACTGAAATTGACAAACTGAAAACGTGGAAGCTGCCACTTACTTGATTGACGAATTGGCGGGAAGTTACACCATGTCTAGTGCTATTTTGAGATTTTCCACTTGAAATTATACTGGGTGATCAAGAATGACTGTTTGAGTTGGCAATCCTACCTGGAGGATTTTTTTGCCTAAGGGTTTGCAACGCTACAACCAGATATGTTTATTTGACAAAAATTTGACATGACAATCAGCGATAAGATTGTAGGTTACGTGAATAAAGATTAACGCTTAAAAGATGAAACTCGAAATACAGAACAATAATTTAATTAAACAGCTAAACGTAATGCTCAAAATGCCCCTCATTTTGGTCCAGACATAAATTAACTCTTCTTTTTAGGCTCTCGAATATATTCACCAGCATATTGGGGGTAATGTTTGCCACTTCTTGAACTATTGCGTCTCGCAGCTCTTCTACAGTATGCAATATGTTCCTAAAGACATTGTCCTTCAAGAGCCTAAATAACGAAAAATCTAATGGAGTGAGATCTGGTGACCTGCTTGGCCAAATGCCCTGACTAATTACTCTGTCGCCAAAATTCTCTCTTAAATATCCCATAGTAGCACGAGCCGTATGTGCCCTTGCAGAGTCTTGTTGGAAATATCCAATTTGACGCTCTTCGTCTGTTATTTGGTTTATAAAAGGCCTCAAAAGGTGTTGGATATATCTCTCCGAATTGACGGTAAAATTAAAAAATATCGGCCCATACACCCGCGTCCATGAGACTGCCAACTAAACACCAACTTTAACCGGGTGCAAATGTGTCTCTCTGATAGCATAAGGATTTTCACCTGATCAAATTCTGTAATTTTGTTTATTCACATAGCCGTTGAGATGAAACCAGGCTTCGTCGGAAAAGAAGGTACTGTCAAGGATATTATTATTATTTAATGTCATTGAACCAATTGCAAAATAAAACTCTCTGCGGGTGATCAGGAGGGGTTAATGACTGGACGATGGAAATTTTGTAAGGGTGGTACTTTAATTTCTTATTAAGCACAGTGGAGCAACTTCCATATGATAAGTCTTATGGGTAAGAATGGAAATTGGTTGAATAGGAGGCATAAGGACCAAACCTGTTTGAAGGGAGAGCTTTCTTAAGGATTTGGGTTGCGTTCGAGTTCTGATATCCTCGACAACTTCCTCGTTTAGAGTAGAAGGTCTACCAGTTGATTTTTGTTTGCTTACGCTCCCTGTGTTTAAATAACGTTCAACTACTCGCATGCAATGTTACAGAAAGACAGCAAAAGTGACCAAAGTCTCCGGAAACAACTCCTGAAATTGCTGGTATGTCGCTTCGAGAGAGTACTGCCCACCAGTAATTGGGTTATAAATCCCGCTTCGAAAGTACGCCATTCCAATGCAAATTTCGTGTTGCAACTTGAAAACCATTCTAAATAAATAAATAAATTTGAAAAGAATACCAGAAATTTTAATTTTAAATAGCAAATTCAAATTACCAGTTGTACCATTTAAAAATGAAATTCAGCATGGCCAACTCAAAGAGTCATTCTTGATCACGTTGTAGATACAAAGAATTCAGGTATATATAAAAAAAATAAATAAAATAACGTCAACGCCAAATTTTGTGTGATATAATTTAAGACAAATATAATCAATATTAAATTGACAAAACGATCGATTAATTGACCAGTTGCCAAACAACCAAAACAGGTTTTAAATACTAAGAAGAGGAATTACACAACAAACATTGCCAAACAATGAAAAATTGACTGATTGATTAAAGGACTGACAACCGTGACATAAGGCGACTGAATTCCTACAAAGTTCACTATTAAAAACTGTTGACCAATATATAAGCTGACTGACAAGCACTTAGGGCAAGTTTCATCCCATCGTGAAATGTGATAACTGACACAACAATACTGCCCAGTATTGACTGATTGATTGACGAGTTTTCCACCAATTAAAATGCTGGCCGATACAAAAATCGCCAGATTGGCGAATATCTTCGTCAATCAGTAAACAGAAGAGAAATCTCAGAAGAGTAATCTTCTTTTGATAGTTTGATCAGTGAAGATTTCTTGAACATCCACGCCCGCTAGTCATCAAATTCCACCAAAGCACCAATCAAATCCCGTCGTACCGATACCGTCCAAATCTAACAACAGTAGCCGAAACACCAGTAAACCTCCTACCTCGATAACATAATAACAACTCGCCTAATTAACGTCTCCTTCGAATCGCCACGTATATTATTACAGGAAGCCGTCCATCATTGGCTCGTTACGTAAAACCCCGAAAAGAAATTCAATTAACAAACAATCAACAAATTGATTAAGTCGTACTATTGGCTATTAGAATCGGCGCTGGTTTTTTCTACGCTCCGTCTCTCTCGCTCTTTCTCTCTCACTCTCGATATGTGTAATATATGTATAAAAAGTACCCTAAGGGCACGAATCCGCGGTTCGATCTAAAAATAACTACCGAACGACCTTGCGAATTAGCCGTGTGACGATACGAGAAGAGACGAGGAGGAAGGAAGAGAGCGAGAGAAGAAAAAGAAGAAAAAATTAATGATGGCAATAAAAGTGTGTGTGTGTGTGAGACCATCTGACTCGAGACACATGGAGATGTGTATATGAGCCGAGAGAGTGAGAGTGAGTAATAGGAACAGAGTGAACAAAGTTGAAGATCATAATTCGAGACAATCTGAATTTAGGATCTATTCTAGGGCGTATCTAGTAACAAAACTTAAACCTGGAAACCTTGATACCTATTCAGCCCGTATACCACCTACTTGTACCAATAAGGGAAACGTGGCATTCGTCCAGCCCTTTCGCCATTTTCACTCTTTCGCTAAAGCAATTTAGGGGATGGGGAAACCAACGCCCTATGCACGTAGGGCCCTCTGGCGCCTTCGCCAAAATTTCGACTTTAACTTAGTGCTTCACTCAATAAGATCTATTATTTAAACTATACAGCACAGTTTAAAACTTCATTGGGTAAGATTTTGTTTTAATGGCAATTTCCAGTATATAATGGAAAAGCATTTCAATTAATAATAAATCATCAATATTTCAAGCCCCACAACCTTGAAACATTATACCTACCAAGCAACGTGAGATGGTCCTCCATAAACCTGGAAAATTTCTAGACGGTCCTAGACGGTATACGAAACCTGGATATCCCTACTTTAAACCTTTTAAAGGATTCTACTTTTAACTATTTTTTAAATTTTTCACTTTATACCTCCTAATTTAAAAAAAAAAGAAAAGTTTCAATATTTTTAACAGACAGAAAGAAATTTCTTCCAGAGATCAAAAAACCTGAGGAATCTACAATTATTTTGAAAAATATGGAAATTTCACGACAAGCTGACATAATTCCAGTTTCTTCAGTGGCAAACTGTAAACCGTAGTGCCTCGTAACTCCACATAAAACTGTTTGGTGAGAGTAGGCCTCCCAGATTTGGTATTTTTTTTAGAATCTGGAAAACGTGTTAAAATCTACAATTTTAAAAATTGGGGCTCGTTTAAAGCAACATGTTACGTTTCTTTAGGGGCAAAATGTTTGCACAGTACACAGTTAACACAGTTAAAAATATTTACACAGTACCATGACACTTTTCAAATTAGTTTGGTGCGAGTTAGCTTTGTATTATAATTTGTGTAGAAAATTCAGTTACGAGAAAAAACGCCTCTGCTGTTTACTAACCTCTGACGTCAACTTAATATCAGAACGTGGTAAATCACGTGTTGAAATATAAAACGTAGCGATATTAGTTTAGTAATAAATAATCAATGAAATGTTTTATCTAGATTAGTTCACCTTAATAGTCTTAAAAACTTCCTACCTTACGTTTTTTAGTTAAGGATCAAACAGCGAATTTTGAAAAAAATTTAACTCTTTTCGCCGACAAGGTTTCCATTAACTTTTTTCCAATAGACACATTTCAAAAAATATACAATAATTAAGATTAGTGAAAGGTTTTTATACAGGAGTTTGCTCATGTTTTCGGTTCTTACTAATGAAGCTCATAACACTACTGCTATAGTAGACACCTTTTCTAACCACAGATACATATATGCCACTGAACAGAGAAGGTTTTTGGATATTTTTCATTCATTAAGAGCATATTCCAACAACCACTTTCCATCGAATAATCTATAGAAATTGTAATACACAAATATATTCTAAGAAAAGATAATCTAACGAATTTTCCGACAAGTGGCTATTAATAAATGATAAATTGTACCCCAAACAGGAATAACATATGCTTACGTGCAACTTGAAAGAGTGTTTAGTGCTTAGTTAATGCATAACAGGTGGGCAGCAATTTCAGGCGAGGGAATTAAAATAATTTTCTCACAACGGACGGTGATATAAAGCCCTTTTATTCTCACAAAGGATTGATTTAGTGAACTGTATCAAAGGCTTTAGAGATAGTTTACTTTCATCCAGGTTGCTGTATAGCAAGTCAGTCAGTGCAACAAGAGCATCGCTACAACCGATATTTTTGAGAAATTAGTATAGCATAGCATATTTGTCAATAAATTTCAATAATCTGTTATGTACCACTTTTTCAAATACTTTGGCAACATTTGAGATTAGTGCAATAGGGCGATAATATCACATCGTATTTTCAGCACCAGTTTTATATACAGGTACAGCTTCAACAGTTTTGAAGTGAATAGGACATACACCTTTAGTAAAACACAAGTTCATTATCTTAACTATTGAGGTAGTGATGAAGCAAGCAGTTTTCTTTAATATGTTAGGATGTATGTAATCCACTTCACCATTTTTATTTTTTTAGAAATTCGTTTTTAGTTATTTTCAAAAATATCATGCAATTTCCGAAATAATTGACGTTTACGCATTGAAATCCAGTTACAAATCTAATATAAGGACCCAATCTTAAATTAAATATATTTACAGTACTATCCCATGTGGCACTTGAGCTAAGAGTAACTGTAGCATCAGCGAAGGAAAAGGTATTTTCATCTAGATTTAGGAGTTCGTCGATGGATGTGATGAAAAATAGAGGTCCAAGGACTGTACCTTGTGGGACACCACAATTTAGTACCACGTTATCACTGATAGTTCCATTCACCTTTACTCTCTGGATTCGATTTTTAAAAAGCTATCTTTCTTTATGCGAGGTTCTTCTAAAACACACGGGTGAATATGCAAAATTTCTGACCGTCAGATGACCGATGTATACTTAATATACATATATATATATATATATATATATATATATATATATATATATATATATATATTGCGACGTTATTGCCACAGAGGTCAGCACTGGCTATAGTTTTATGTTAGCATTATGTTCAGCACTGTATTTAGGTTGGCATTATGTTTTGGAGTAAAAATGAAATGGCGAATGTTTTGAGAACGAGATGCGCTACCTTTTTTTCGTATTTTAAATTTTAGATATGTTTTCTTATTCGATTTATTATTATAATGAAAATTATTAAACTATATTACAACTACATAACATTGCATATTTAATTTATAGACTGAAATAATACGTAAAACCTCTAATAACGGAAACCTCCCAATAGCGGACCCCTCTATATAACGGACAGTTTTATATTTCTCGAATTTCTTAATAGGGATTTATACATATCAGCACCTCCCAATAGCGGACCCTCCAAATAACGGACACGGATTAAAAACTACCATTTTCTATATAATTGTTATTAAAATTACCTATTAAGAGCGGACATTAACTTTTGAAATCAGATATGTAATAAATATACCTCTTAAATAGGAATTCAAGTTTTAATCATCATCTCCTGGAATCGGTTTTACCAAGAAGTTTAAATAAAGGACACCTTTCATAATTGCATCCATAAATCCCTTAAGTCTAGTAAATAGGTGTAAATTTACAATCATCCTATTCAGGAATTCTAGATATATATATTTCAGAATAAACAGGTAGTCTTATGTTGCATGAAATAAATTGTAATTTGAAAATGTAGTATTTTGAATTACATTTGTGCACATATCAATAATTTTTTTATTTAATCCTTTCCTCCCAATAGCAGACACCTCCCTTATAACGGACAAAATTGAGGTTCCCGTGACTGTCATATAGAGGTTTCACTGTAATACTAAGATATACTTTAAGTAAAACGTAGGCGAGTCATACATTTACGTAAGTTATTCATAACCTCCCAATAATTTTTAACCTTCTATAAAGTTAAACAAAGCAAAGCTAGCTTTCGACTCTCGACACTCCCAGAGTGCAACGTGTCTGTTTGTTTTTTTAGATAATTTTCAATTAAAAATAGAGCTGTTCTTGTAATTCCAATCAGTTCCAACTTACTTAACTCGTTGTGTATATTATTTTCAGTTTAATTAAGGATTGCTCGTAGGTATTTTTAGTCAGCTTTTTTTACATGGTATCTTTATAGATATTTCTACTGTTTCCCAAGAAATCAGGCGGCATTCAAGCACGATCAAAGAAGTGTATCCTTACATCTCTGTAAACTTGTGGTCCTGCACCACTTTTCCCCTAGACCCAGCCCTTCCAGTACTTATCATCCGACTGGTTCCCCCTTTTCCGGATCCTCTCCCCCCGACTCCGTCCACCCCCGCCCCCTCCCACCCCCGCGGCCCCCCGCCGAGAAAAATTCGCCTTCCTTCCGGCCGCCGTCGAATCGAAAAATACCTGTACGCTTTACCTGTCGGGCGGGTAGGGGTAAGTGCTCCGCTCTGCCCCCTACCACCTCAACAGGTGCATTGCGAGCTCTTGAAGCATAACACGGCGTTGGGCATTCACTCGTCCGGCACAATCGGCAACGAGAAGTGCTCGGGACACCAACAGGACACACATAATACACACCCGAGGAGCATACCAGGAACACGGGACACCAACCCTTATTCCCCCTTTATTTCGGACGAGTACTAAGGGTGCGTTTTCGCGGGTTTCGCTCCCGATCGCACGTCGGGGTCTCCGGGGTTCCCGGCTCGATCGCACGTATCGGTCGCACGTATTTCGGTGCCGTTTAGTGACGATTTTCCCAGTGATTTCTCGGGAGGGACGAGTTATGTGATGTCGCGTTAAGGGTGTATACCTAGTGAGTTGAGGGGGCGCTTGATGAGGAGGAGACAGGGGAGTTGACCCCTGGAGGAGAAGGTGCGAGCGCGATTTCATGTGAGACGGTCGGGTGAGTTGGTGTTTATTTTCGAAAAACGGGCGTAGGGGTGGAAATCGAAGGCTTACCCATATTTTTGAGATTCTTACATGGATGAGCTCGAATTGGTAGTTCTCAACAATAACTTCAAAAATTTTTCCGGCGGTTTTTTTAACATTTTTTGAAAAATTTGTTTTTTGTTAAGAAAATCGTCTCTCTCTAAGTGAAATTGTTGCTTTCAAAGTTTGAACTAATTGCATTTGTAGATCAAACGTTGGAAATAATAGTGCCTCCAAAAAAATTTGGAAACAAATTGACAAAACCTTATTTCCAAAGGATATTTCGAAAAATCAGTGGTAACTCTACAAGTTATGGAGAAATTTAGTTAAATTTAACGCAATTTCATCCATTTGAGAAAAAAAAATTCAAAATCAAACTCAAAAATCAAACTCAAAAATCAGACTCAAAATCAAACTTTGTCGGTTAAACAAATTCACATTTTTATACTTTTTGGGTTCATATGACTGTTTTGATTCCTTATTTAAATTTAAATGTATTAAAAACTCCCTTTTGTCTATGTTCGCCGTCGGAGAATTTAGGTTTTGGGATTTTGAAATACTTAACGTGGATGGACACAATATTTCCGGATATTTTTTAACATTTTTGGAAAAATTGTTTATAAATAATCACGATAGATTTTTTTCCAAAAAAGTGTCTCTGCATGAAACTGTTGAAAAAAACACTGCTTCCAAAAAAAATTGAAAAAATGCACTTAAGCTCAAAACCTTAATTCTAAAAGTATTTCCACTTGTAACGTGCATTTAGATAGATAAATTTATTTTAAAAACCTCGAAAAATCGGTGATAACTCTTCAAGTTATGGAAAAATTTAATCAAATGGAGTACTTTTACATATTTGAAAAATCCGAAACAACTAAACGTATAATTTGAGTAACAGAAGTTTGACTGGTTTTGAAAGCTTTCATGCAATTTTGCAACAAGTGATAATCCTCAAAAAACATATATTTAACGCCCAATAATAATATTCGCTTTAATAACGCTTCAATATACTAAAACTGTATAATTGGATAACGCTTCAGGGGACTTAAATCTGGTTGCTTCAAATATATACTTATTTATCTGAGTAATTAAACAGTGTTTTAATGAAGTTTCCCCTTATTACAGTCTCGACAAGCAGCGTTTTAAAATTTCCAAAAATGTATACACATTTTTCAGCTTCACAATTTTTCGACTCAAAATCAAATTTGTCCTTTAAACAAATTCGCATTTTCATACTTTTTGAGTTCATGTTACCGTTTTGATTTTCCTTTACATTCAAACGCATTAAACACTCTCTTTGGTCTATTTTCGCCGTCGGAGAATATATATTTTTGGGAGTTTCAAGATTTTTGGGTATTCTTTCTAAACGTTGCTTGGATTTCCTAAAAATCTTATTTTAAGCATGTAAGTGTATAATTCTATAAAATAAAGAAAAATTTAATGAATATTTTCTGTGAGGTTTTGACTAACTGAGAAAGTCATTTTTGGCTTGAATTTGTTACAATTTACTTGAGAAACAAAAAGTTACAAAATTCCAAACTTATACTCAGTCTTTACGTTTCAAAATTCAAAGGTTTCATCAATAAAACGAATTAATACTTTTTTGGGAGCTTCTAGATATTTGTAATTCTTGTGGCATGTATAGAGTTTTCTGGAAATTGTTAAATATCAAAAATTAATTACTAGCGTGACTTGCGGTATAGTTCCTTGGAGCAGCATTATTCAATTTTGGGCTTTGTTAAATATCTTGTAATTTATCGTGAATAACTAGTCTTAAAACACTATCAATGAAAATGTATTTGCATAAATGGTAATTTATCAAAATATTACTATATCGTCGCGACACAAAATACCATTTAATAATTTGTGTTTCAAACTCAACGCAACTTTTGTAAAAAATTGTTTAAGTATGTTCAGTACTGTTTTTAAGAAACAGGTCGAACGACGCGACGAACTTCAAAATTGTCATGAACATTATTTCAATTCTTTTTATAAGTTAAAAGTGGTTCCGTCGCCATTGTATAATTGCCCAATAACAGAAAGCTTAATTTCTCTTAAATTTGTTTGAACACTTTTAAATTTCTCAATGATCAAAACTTTGTTTTACAAAATTGTTTAAACACACAACATTATTTTCAAAAACCACTTCCATATCCATTATTCCAATGCCAATAATTTCTCTGAAAATTTTATTCTTGTATGTCGCGAAATTATTATAAAAAAACTTTAAAATATCTTGTAACGCTCAAATTTTATACTCCACGCCAAATTTTGGAAAAATAACAATAAAATTCAAGTTTTTTTATTAAAAATTTTGCAGTTTCTTACCAAAATGTATGCATCCCATTCTTCAACTACTTGCCTTGCGTATACACAAACTTCACTTTAAAAGACGTCGAAGGTAACATCAAGGCTATCTTACTTAACTTAAGTACATTAAATTATGAGCAATTTTTTAATCAGCGAGTTTATGTTAGTCTTGTTGCGGTAACTACATGTAAGTAGTTCAAAAGGTTCTAATGTATAGAATCCAATGGAATTTTTGGTCTCAAACGCTTTAAGAGATTTGTTTAATGGAAGAACTCCTCCTTTACTAACAAATTACTTAAGTTTGAGTAGTCTTTAATTAGGTCTTAAAACGAAATCTGCTTTTGTAGTATTTGCGTTTAGAAAGCTTCAAACTAGTTTGTAAATGGATATTTTTTCAAGTTTAAAATTATATTTCGTTTCAACTCTTCAACAAAAGTTACTTGCAGCATTTACATCTCTTGATCTCATAACGAATCTCTCCTCTTACTTTACAGTTTTCATCTCAAAAACTCCATGAAATCTCGAAAATATTCCATCGGCGAAGCTCAGTTTCGAATTAGCTCTCATTTTAAAACCCTCACGTTACTCCCGGAGCAGATACATGTAATCTCCGAAGCGAAAAACGTTAATACGTGCCCGCGGAGACAATACATACACTCGACACGTTGATACAGATGTAAAACGCGGCCGATAAACAAGTAAGAACGCGCGCGCTCTCGCGACTTAAGCGAATCTCGGTCCTTTTTCTCCTTCGCTTTCTTACGTTTTCGTTTCCGAAAGCATAAGTTTCAGGAATTTCAGATGAAGATACACTTTGACTCACTCCACTCGACAATACTCTTATATGAATAACAAATTCGCCAAATGGAATAAATTTGTTGGGCGAGCGGCGGCGGCGGTATAACGTATCCCGTAGTATTTAATCTACGGTTGTTTTGAGATTTGAAGGTAAAATTTTAAAAGTTTGCAAGATGTGCCAAAGTCAATTAAAAATGGAAGCTTTACAAAAATGTTATACAACGAATTTTCAGCGCTCGATTTACTCAAGGCAATGTTTTCATTTTATATATTTACAAAACATAGTATTTTCAGTTTGAGTCTGACAACTTTGGAATCCTGAAATTTTTCAAAGCTGAACAACGAGGTCCATGGTTTAAAACATAACTATAGGAATTTTCCAAACGAAATTTATAATATCTTAATATTTTAGCTCCTCAATTATATTTGAAAAAATATTTCTTCTTCATAGGATTCGGCATGAGAATTTTTTCATTTTTTGACTTAAGAAACTTAGGAGTTCCAAAAGTCCTAAAATTTTCTAAAAGGTGACAACTTAACCTCTCAGTCTGAAAACTATCGAATCCTGAAATTTTTCAAAACTGAACAGCGAGGTCCATGGTTTAAAATATGAATATAGGAATTTTCTAAACAAAGTTTTTAATATTTTGATGATATTTTAGTTCCTCAGTCTTACAACAACATTTAGACAAACATAGGATTAGATATGTGAATTCTTTCATTTTTAGACTTAAGAAACTGAGTAGTTCCAAAAGTCCTAAAATTCTGTAAAAAGTGGCAAGTTAAACTCTCAGTCTGAGAACTTTCGAATCCTGAAACTTTTCAAAACTGAAAAACGAGGTCCATGGTTTAAAATTAAAATATACGAATTTTCTAAAGAAAATTTTTAATATTGTGATGATATTTTATCTTCTCAGTCTTACAACTGCCTTTAGACAAATATTTTTTCTTCATAGAATTGGTATGTGAATCCTTTCATTTTTAGACTAAAGAAACTTAGTAGTTCCAAAAGTCCTAAAATTCTCTAAAAAGTAGAAAGTTACACTCTCAGTCTGGGAACTTTCGAATCCTGAAATTTTTCAAAATTGAAAAATGAGGTCCATAGTTTAAAACACTAAATATACCAAATTTCTAAACAAAATTTTTAATATATTTATATTTTATCTTCTCAGTCTTACTACTATACTGAGACAAATATTTCTTCTTCATAGGATTAGGTATGTGAATTTTTGCATTTTTTGATTGGAGGAACTTAGTAGGTAGTTCCAAAAGTCCTAAAGTTCTGTAAAAAGTGGCAAGATAAACTCTCGGTCTGAGAACTTTCGGAACCTGAAATTTTCCAAAACTGAAAAGCGAGGTCCATGGTTTAAACCATAAATATAGGAGTTTTCTAAACAAAATTTGTAATATTTTGATGACAATTTATCTCCTCAGTCCCAAAAACTATATTTAGAGAAATGTCTTCTCCACAGAATTGGGTATGAGAATTCTTTCATTTTTAGACCAAAGAAACTTAGTAATTCCAAAACTTCTCAAATTCTCTAAAAACTGGCAAGTTAAACTCTCAGTCTGGGAACTTTCGAATCCTGAAATTTTTCAAAATTGAAAAATGAGGTCCATAGTTTAAAACACTAAATATACCAAATTTCTAAACAAAATTTTTAATATATTTATATTTTATCTTCTCAGTCTTACTACTATACTGAGACAAATATTTCTTCTTCATAGGATTAGGTATGTGAATTTTTGCATTTTTTGATTGGAGGAACTTAGTAGGTAGTTCCAAAAGTCCTAAAGTTCTGTAAAAAGTGGCAAGATAAACTCTCGGTCTGAGAACTTTCGGAACCTGAAATTTTCCAAAACTGAAAAGCGAGGTCCATGGTTTAAACCATAAATATAGGAGTTTTCTAAACAAAATTTGTAATATTTTGATGACAATTTATCTCCTCAGTCCCAAAAACTATATTTAGAGAAATGTCTTCTCCACAGAATTGGGTATGAGAATTCTTTCATTTTTAGACCAAAGAAACTTAGTAATTCCAAAACTTCTCAAATTCTCTAAAAACTGGCAAGTTAAACTCTCAGTCTGGGAACTTTCGAATCCTGAAATTTTTCAAAATTGAAAAATGAGGTCCGTAGTTTAAAACACTAAATATACCAATTTTCTAAACAAAATTTTTAATATTTTTATATTTTATCTTCTCAGTCTTACTACTATACTGAGACAAATATTTCTTCTTCATAGGATTAGGTATGTGAATTTTTGCATTTTTTGACTGGAGAAACTTGGTAGGTAGTTCCAAAAGTCCTAAAGTTCTGTAAAAAGTGGCAAGATAAACTCTCGGTCTGAGGACTTTCGGAACCTGAAATTTTCCAAAACTGAAAAACGAGGTACATGGCTTAAAACATAAATATAGGAATTTTCTATACAAAATTTTTAATATTTTGATGACAATTTATCTCCTCAGTCCTAAAACTATATTTAGAGAAATGTCTTCTCCACAGAATTGGGTATGTGAATTCTTTCATTTTTAGACTAAAGAAACTCAGTTGTTCCAAAAGTCCTAAAATTCTATAAAAAGTAGCATGTTACACTCTCAGTCTGGGAACTTTCGAATCCTGAAATTTTTCAAAATTAAAAAATGAGGTCCATAGTTTAAAACACTAAATATACCAATTTTCTAAACAAAATTTTTAATACTCTTATGATATTTTATCTTCTCAGTCTTACTACTATACTGAGACAAATATTTCTTCTTCATAGGATTAGGTATGTGAATTTTTGCATTTTTTGATTGGAGGAACTTAGTAGGTAGTTCCAAAAGTCCTAAAGTTCTGTAAAAAGTGGCAAGATAAACTCTCGATCTGAGAACTTTCGGAACCTGAAATTTTCCAAAACTGAAAAACGAGGTACATGGTTTAAAACATAAGTATAGGAATTTTCTAAACAAAATTTGTAATATTTTGATGACAATTTATCTCCTCAGTCCTAAAACTATATTTAGAGAAATGTCTTCTCCACAGAATTGGGTATGTGAATTCTTTCATTTTTAGACCAAAGAAACTCAATAATTCCAAAACTCCTCAAATTCTCTAAAAAGTGGCAAGTTAAACTCTCAGTCTGGGAACTTTCGAATCCTGAAATTTTTCAAAATTGAAAAATGAGGTCCACAGTTTAAAACACTAAATATACGAATTTTCTAAACAAAATTTTTAATATTTTTATATTTCATTTTCTCAGTCTTACTACTATACTGAGACAAATATTTCTTCTTCATGGGATTAGGTATGTGAATTTTTGCATTTTTTGACTGGAGAAACTTGGTAGGTAGTTCCAAAAGTCCTAAAGTTCTATAAAAAGTGGCAAGATAAACTCTCGGTCTGAGAACTTTCGGAACCTGAAATTTTCCAAAACTGAAAAACGAGGTCCATGGCTTAAAACATAAATATAGGAATTTTCTATACAAAATTTTTAATATTTTGATGACAATTTATCTCCTCAGTCCTAAAACTATATTTAGAGAAATGTCTTCTCCACAGAATTGGGTATGTGAATTCTTTCATTTTTAGACTAAAGAAACTCAATAATTCCAAAACTCCTCAAATTCTCTAAAAAGTAGCAAGTTACACTCTCAGTCTGGGAACTTTCAAATCCTGAAATTTTTCAAAATTGAAAAATGAGGTCCATAGTTTAAAACACTAAATATACCAATTTTCTAAACAAAATTTTTAATATTTTTATATTTTATATTCTCAGTCTTACTACTATACTGAGACAAATATTTCTTCTTCATAGGATTAGGTATGTGAATTTTTGCATTTTTTTACTGGAGAAACTTGGTAGGTAGTTCCAAAAGTCCTAAAGTTCTGTAAAAAGTGGCAAGATAAACACTCGGTCTGAGAACTTTCGGAACCTGAAATTTTCCAAAACTGAAAAACGAGGTACATGGTTTAAAACATAAATATAGGAATTTTCTTAACAAAATTTGTAATATTTTGATGACAATTTATCTCCTCAGTCCTAAAACTATATTTAGAGAAATGTCTTCTCCACAGAATTGGGTATGTGAATCCTTTCATTTTTAGACTAAAGAAACTCAGTAGGTCCAAAACTCCTCAAATTCTCTAAAAAGTGGCAAGTTAAACTCTCAGTCTGGGAACTTTCGAATCCTGAAATTTTTCAAAATTGAAAAATGAGGTCCATAGTTTAAAACACTAAATATACCAATTTTCTAAACAAAATTTTTAATATTTTTATATTTTATATTCTGTCTTACTACTATACTGAGACAAATATTTCTTCTTCATAAGATTAGGTATGTGAATTTTTGCATTTTTTGACTGGAGAAACTTGGTAGGTAGTTCCAAAAGTCCTAATGTTCTGTAAAAAGTGGCAAGATAAACTCTCGGTCTGAGAACTTTCGGAACCTGAAATTTTTCAAAACTGAAAATCGAGGTCCATGGTATAAAACATAAATATAGGAGTTTTCTAAACAAAATTTGTAATATTTTGATGACAATTTATCTCCTCAGTCCTAAAACTATATTTAGAGAAATGTCTTCTCCACAGAATTGGGTATGTGAATTCTTTCATTTTTAGACTAAAGAAACTCAGTAGTTGCAAAAGTCCTAAAATTCTATAAAATGTAGCATGTTACACTCTCAGTCTGGGAACTTTCGAATCCTGAAATTTTTCAAAATTGAAAAATGAGGTCCATAGTTTAAAACACTAAATATACCAATTTTCTAAACAAAATTTTTAATATTTTTATATTTTATCTTCTCAGTCTTACTACTATACTGAGACAAATATTTCTTCTTCATAAGATTAGGTATGTGAATTTTTGCATTTTTTGACTGGAGAAACTTGGTAGGTAGTCCTAAAGTTCTGTAAAAAGTGGCAAGATAAACTCTCGGTCTGAGAACTTTCGGAACCTGAAATTTTCCAAAACTGAAAAACGAGGTACATGGTTTAAAACATAAGTATAGGAATTTTCTAAACAAAATTTGTAATATTTTGATGACAATTTATCTCCTCAGTCCTAAAACTATATTTAGAGAAATATCTTCTCCACAGAATTGGGTATGAGAATTCTTTCATTTTTAGACCAAAGAAACTTAGTAATTTCAAAACTTCTCAAATTCTCTAAAAAGTGGCAAGTTAAACTCTCAGTCTGGGAACTTTCGAATCCTGAAATTTTTCAAAATTGAAAAATGAGGTCCATAGTTTAAAACACTAAATATACCAATTTTCTAAACAAAATTTTTAATATTTTTATATTTTATATTCTGTCTTACTACTATACTGAGACAAATATTTCTTCTTCATAAGATTAGGTATGTGAATTTTTGCATTTTTTGACTGGAGAAACTTGGTAGGTAGTTCCAAAAGTCCTAATGTTCTGTAAAAAGTGGCAAGATAAACTCTCGGTCTGAGAACTTTCGGAACCTGAAATTTTTCAAAACTGAAAATCGAGGTCCATGGTATAAAACATAAATATAGGAGTTTTCTAAACAAAATTTGTAATATTTTGATGACAATTTATCTCCTCAGTCCTAAAACTATATTTAGAGAAATGTCTTCTCCACAGAATTGGGTATGTGAATTCTTTCATTTTTAGACTAAAGAAACTCAGTAGTTGCAAAAGTCCTAAAATTCTATAAAATGTAGCATGTTACACTCTCAGTCTGGGAACTTTCGAATCCTGAAATTTTTCAAAATTGAAAAATGAGGTCCATAGTTTAAAACCCTAAATATACCAATTTTCTAAACAAAATTTTTAATATTTTTATATTTTATCTTCTCAGTCTTACTACTATACTGAGACAAATATTTCTTCTTCATAAGATTAGGTATGTGAATTTTTGCATTTTTTGACTGGAGAAACTTGGTAGGTAGTTCCAAAAGTCCTAAAGTTCTGTAAAAAGTGGCAAGATAAACTCTCGGTCTGAGAACTTTCGGAACCTGAAATTTTCCAAAACTGAAAAACGAGGTACATGGTTTAAAACATAAGTATAGGAATTTTCTAAACAAAATTTGTAATATTTTGATGACAATTTATCTCCTCAGTCCTAAAACTATATTTAGAGAAATGTCTTCTCCACAGAATTGGGTATGTGAATCCTTTCATTTTTAGACTAAAGAAACTCAGTAGGTCCAAAACTCCTCAAATTCTCTAAAAAGTGGCAAGTTAAACTCTCAGTCTGGGAACTTTCAAATCCTGAAATTTTTCAAAATTGAAAAATGAGGTCCATAGTGTAAAACACTAAATATACCAATTTTCTAAACAAAATTTTTAATATTTTTATATTTTATCTTCTCAGTCTTACTACTATACTGAGACAAATATTTCTTCTTCATAAGATTAGGTATGTGAATTTTTGCATTTTTTGACTGGAGAAACTTGGTAGGTAGTTCCAAAAGTCCTAAAGTTCTGTAAAAAGTGGCAAGATAAACACTCGGTCTGAGAACTTTCGGAACCTGAAATTTTCCAAAACTGAAAAACGAGGTACATGGTTTAAAACATAAGTATAGGAATTTTCTAAACAAAATTTGTAATATTTTGATTACAATTTATCTCCTCGGTCCTAAAACTATATTTAGAGAAATGTCTTCTCCACAGAATTGGGTATGTGAATTCTTTCATTTTTAGACTAAAGAAACTCAGTAGTTCCAAAAGTCCTAAAATTCTATAAAAAGTGGCAAGTTAAACTCTCAGTCTGGGAACTTTCAAATCCTGAAATTTTTCAAAATTGAAAAATGAGGTCCATAGTGTAAAACACTAAATATACCAATTTTCTAAACAAAATTTTTAATATTTTTATATTTTATTTTCTCAGTCTTACTACTATAATGAGACGAATATTTCTTCTTCATAGGATTAGGTATGTGAATTTTTGCATTTTTTGACTGGAGAAACTTGGTAGGTAGTTCCAAAAGTCCTAAAGTTCTGTAAAAAGTGGTAAGATAAACTCTCGGTCTGAGAACTTTCGGAACCTGAAATTTTCCAAAACTGAAAAACGAGGTACATGGTTTAAAACATAAGTATAGGAATTTTCTAAACAAAATTTGTAATATTTTGATGACAATTTATCTCCTCAGTCCCAAAAACTATATTTAGAGAAATGTCTTCTCCACAGAATTGGGTATGTGAATTCTTTCATTTTTAGACTAAAGAAACTCAGTAGTTCCAAAAGTCCTAAAATTCTATAAAAAGTGGCAAGTTAAACTCTCAGTCTGGGAACTTTCAAATCCTGAAATTTTTCAAAATTGAAAAATGAGGTCCATAGTGTAAAACACTAAATATACCAATTTTCTAAACAAAATTTTTAATATTTTTATATTTTATTTTCTCAGTCTTACTACTATAATGAGACGAATATTTCTTCTTCATAGGATTAGGTATGTGAATTTTTGCATTTTTTGACTGGAGAAACTTGGTAGGTAGTTCCAAAAGTCCTAAAGTTCTGTAAAAAGTGGTAAGATAAACTCTCGGTCTGAGAACTTTCGGAACCTGAAATTTTCCAAAACTGAAAAACGAGGTACATGGTTTAAAACATAAGTATAGGAATTTTCTAAACAAAATTTGTAATATTTTGATGACAATTTATCTCCTCAGTCCCAAAAACTATATTTAGAGAAATGTCTTCTCCACAGAATTGGGTATGTGAATTCTTTCATTTTTAGACTAAAGAAACTCAGTAGTTCCAAAAGTCCTAAAATTCTATAAAAAGTGGCAAGTTAAACTCTCAGTCTGGGAACTTTCGAATCCTGAAATTTTTCAAAATTGAAAAATGAGGTCCGTAGTTTAAAACACTAAATATACCAATTTTCTAAACAAAATTTTTAATATTTTTATATTTTATCTTCTCAGTCTTACTACTATACTGAGACAAATATTTCTTCTTCATAGGATTAGGTATGTGAATTTTTGCATTTTTTGACTGGAGAAACTTGGTAGGTAGTTCCAAAAGTCCTAAAGTTCTGTAAAAAGTGGCAAGATAAACTCTCGGTCTGAGGACTTTCGAATCCTGCAATTTTCCAAAACTGAAAAACGAGGTCCATGGTTTAAACCATAAACATAGGAATTTTCTAAACAAAATTTTTAAACTTTTGATGATATTTTATCTTCTCAGTCTTACAACTATATTTAGACACATATTTCTTCTTCATAAGATTGGCATGTGAATTCTTTCATTTTTAGACTTTAGAAACTTAGTAGTTCCAAAAGTCCTTAAATTCTGTAAAAAATATCAGGTTAAACTCCCAGTCTGAGAACTTTTGAATATCGAAATTTCCCAAATTTGAAAGAAGAAGTCCGTGGTAAAAAACATCAATTTAATAATTATCCAAAATTTGCTTCTTAAAGGTGATATTTTAAATTCTCAGTCTGGGAATTCTTTAATCCTGATATTTCATAGATGACATCCATGGCCAGTTATTTATGAGCTTTATAAAGATGATATTGTAAGTTCTTTCTGAAAACTCCTAAATTCTGAAATTTCCCAAATTTAAGAGATGAGATGCATGGTTCATCTTCAAGTATTGAACAACCTGTAACCCATTTCCATATGCAATATTTCCTATAAGAATTGCTTGGATATCGAAAAATTCAAGAATTGCCTACGTTTGCAGTATCACAACTTTTCAAGTACCGTAGGAATTTCAAAAGCGGATTGAACGAATTTCGGCGTATTGTTTTTGAAATAAGACCAAAAATCACGATAAGTTAGCGCAAAAACATACCTCCATTGCGTCTTCATAATTCTAAGAATGCTTCAAAGCTTATGTTTCAACACTTTAACAAACATTTTGTCTCTAATTAATTTAGCGTCAAACTAATTGCATATAGGCATTGCGTTGTTATTCTGAAAAAATAGGATGTTCTGTACTATTAAAATATAGATCAGTCCATTTGTAAAAATAACAGTAAATTTTAAAACAAATATCCGTATAAAGTAAGACTTTAATAAAGAAAGCAGTTTAACCGAGTTTAGGCTTGTCGTTATTAAAATAAGACGATGTTTCGTTTTTGCGCCTAACCATAATAAATTATGTGCTAACACCACCTGATAACACACTGCTGTAACGTCACTACACGGCAGTAGAGCCTTCTAGGACATCCGTGAAGTTTCTAGGCTTCTTTCTTCAATACTCAACGATAGCTCAGGTTGCCAAGGGTAACTTCGGGTTGCCTGAATAATTTCTTAGGTTTACAAACGATCCAATCAACCTTCAGGCTGCGCAGAAAGTTAAAAGTCACTTAACAGAGCTGTAAGGTATATGTCAGGTTTTCAGAAATAGCTCTACATTCCTTGCTTTATATTATCTAGTTCAGGGCATTCTTGGGAGATACATACAGTTTCTAGTCGTCATTTTAAATCTTTCAAAGATATTTTTGGGAAACAATGGTTTTTGTGTTTGTAGTTCCTGAAATGCTTCAATAAATTATGACAGTTCTTTATTAAGTAAATAGAAAACTAAATCCAATGCTAAGTTGTTTTCCTGAATTAAGTCTAAGTCTATTAAACCAAATAATACCAATACAAAATGGACTACTTTGAAATTTACAATAACTTTCCAATGAAACGTCTGAGGTACATTTTGATATATATTTCAAAACTCGCGAAAATCTTGCGCAATGTTGCTCTAAAACATTCTGCCTACTAAAATTTCCATTGGATCCATTTCAACTATCCATAAATTCTGAACTGGTTAAACAAGACTAATAAGTAATAAGCAACATTAGACTACATTTAGAAAGAAGTGTAAATTAAAAGACATTTCTAAACGACGTGGAACTTTGCTACACAACTACATATACTTTTTAAAAAATATTCCAAAGATAATAGTAGTGTGATCAATAGTAATCAAGACACTATGAATTGTTCAAAAAAGAAAAAATTAATTTTTGGATCACATATTGAAAAATTTGGAAATTGCCTAAAGACTTCTGAGGTGTTTAAAAAAATTGCAAAATGGTAGGAATTTTGGTTTTGGTACAACTTTAGCTTTAAGGTTCCTTAACAAACACACAAAATTTCTTAAAAGTACACTTAATAAATTACCAAGACTCAAATGAGTACATTAATAAATCCAATTAATCTTAACGTAATTTCGACAAAAATTCATTATTATGGCAAATCAAACAATTACAATTACACTTCAGAATTGTTTCCAGTAGTTCTATTACAATATATTTGTTCGTAGATGACAATACTGGACTTATCGAGGAAAATGAATTGCACTTTTCGACAAAACGCTCATTTCACTAAGATAATCTTTTCGCGTTATGTAAAAGTGCACGTCGTTGGCGCATGCAAAACTTGTTACACATCCCCATAAATCCACGTAATAAATCGCCTCTGCAAACATAAATTACGTCCCTCCCGACGGGAGATAATTTATCGTTCGCTGATTGTGACGAAAGTATCACTCCGAGATTGATCCTAAAAGGTTCCCAACAACAACAACAACAACAATTATCCTTTAAGGCCTTAAAGCGTGCATAAAACGCAACGATCTCTCGTGTTGTGTGTATGTGTAGGTAAGGCATGCATGTAATTCGTAACGAGACTCTTTACGGTTACCTCGAGATAATACTCGACAGGGGATGTCAGATGGATTGTCTGTTTAATTGGAGCGTTGCATCATGAGATGGCCCCCTCTTCTCGTCTCACACTGTTTGTTTCGAAATGTGTTCGAAAAAGAAAGAAGGAAGGCCGCAATGGACCGCGCACGCAATAAATCTATTAAAATACTGGAAGCGTTCCGTCTTATTAATAACAAAGCGTAAGGCTCCGCGGGCAGCTTTAATCAGAGGCGATTAAATTAAACGAAAATACAGTTCGAGACGCTTCCAGCTAAATTTATTCTCATCGGGGATTTTATTTCTAGCCAGTGTGACTTACTTAAATGGAAGTAGAACATGAACATGAAAATGTTTTCTACTCAAATTCGAGGAAGTTATTATATGGCGATTTCCCTAAACATTGTTCAAAACTCAAAATTTTTAATACCATATTGCATGTACAGATCTTGTAAATATTCTCATAAATAACTGAGAAATTAAATAACTACGCATGAAACTGACTTGCACAATCTGAATAAAGTATTTGTCGAGAAAAGCGTTTTTCCAATTTCCAAAAATCTGCAACAAATATTTTCGACCTAAAATTGAAAAATTTCGCACATTTCAAACTTTTTTGAAATCCCCAATTTTCTAAAGTTCTTTAGATTTTAAAGTTTTACAAATCTCCTTTTGTCTAAATGTAGTTCTAAACGTCTTTAACTCGACCTTATTACAAATCCTGGAGTTTTGAAAAGCACATTTTGCATCATTCTTTTCAAAACCAAATTTTTTTTGAGAAAGTCAGAAATCTTGGGGAAGGATCTTTCTTAGTTTTCGAAAGAAACACCAAAAATTGTTCCAAAAAGATATAAATTTGAACAAGTTTTTCTATGAAACTTGAAAGAGGTCCAAACTTTACTGTACTCAGTCGGAGAAGTTGTAGTTTTGGGATTTTCAATATTTTTTGGATTGAGCTTATTCTAGACATTGTTTGGAAATTTTGTATCTCACATCAAACGTGTCTTGCGGTACAAATTTTCTTTGTAGCAGCATTACTAAATTTTAAACTTAATTGAATATTTTTGTCTTTTTCAATTTTTCATTATTTTATTTCAAACTGCATTACGGTAAATTTCTTGAAGTGTGTTGTTGAATTACTGGAAAAACAATATTGTCTACGGAAATTGCTTAAATTTGTTTCAATTTTCTCGAAAAATAAGGCGTTTTAAAATTTCAAAATTCTGTAATTGTTTATCAAATTTAACAATTTTTGTTTTTAACCATTTTTTGGGTTATTAGCTGTCTTGTTGTTTTCTAGATTTGAAAGTAGTACAAATTCCCTTTTGTCTAAGTGTAGTTCTAAACGTCTTTAACTCGACCTTCTTACATATCCTGGAGTTTTTGAAAAGCACATTCTTTTCAAAACCAAAATTTTTTTGAATAAGTCAGAAATCTTGGGGAAGAATCTTTCTTAGTTTTCGAAAGAAACACCAAAACTTGTTCCAAAAAGATATAAATTTGAACAAGTTTTTCTTTCAAACTTGAAAGAGGTCCAAACTTTGCTGTACTCAGCCGGAAAAGTTGTAGCTTTGGGTTTTTCAATATTTTTTGGATTGAGCTTATTCTAGACATTGTTTGGAAATTTTGTATCTCACATCAAACGTGTCTTGCGGTACAAATTTTCTTTGTAACAGCATTACTAAATTTTAAACTTTATTGAATATTTTTGTCTTTTTCAATTTTTCATTATTTTATTACAAACTGCATTACGGTAAATTTCTTGAAGTGTCTTGTTGAATTACTGGAAAAACAATATTGTCTACGGAAATTGCTTAAATTTGCTTCAATTTACTCAAAAAATAAAGCGTTTTAAAATTTCCAAAATTCTGTAATTGTTTATCAAATTTAACAATTTTTGTTTTTAACCATTTTTGGGTTATTAGCTGGCTTGTTGTTTTTTAGATTTGAAAGTAGTACAAATTCCCTTTTGTCTAAGTGTAGTTCTAAACGTCTTTAACTCGACCTTATTACAAATCCTGGAGTTTTGAAAAGCACATTTTGCATCATTCTTTTCAAAACCAAATTTTTTTTGAAAAAGTCAGAAATCTTGGGGAAGAATCTTTCTTAGTTTTCGAAAGAAACACCAAAAATTGTTCCAAAAAGATATAAATTTGAACAAGTTTTTCTTTGAAACTTGAAAGGGCTCAAGACTTTATTGTACTCAGTCGGAGAAGTTGTAGCTTTGGGTTTTTCAATATTTTTTGGATTGAGCTTATTCTGGACATCGTTTGGAATTTTTAAATCTCACGTCAAACGTGTCTTACGGACAAATTTTCTTTGTAACAGCATTACTAAATTTTAAACTTTATTGAATATTTTTGTCTTTTTCAATTTTTCATTATTTTATTACAAACTGCATTACGGTAAATTTCTTGAAGTGTCTTGTTGAATTACTGGAAAAACAATATTGTCTACGGAAATTGCTTAAATTTGCTTCAATTTACTCAAAAAATAAAGCGTTTTAAAATTTCCAAAATTCTGTAATTGTTTATTAAATTTAACAATTTTTGTTTTTAACCATTTTTGGGTTATTAGCTATCTTGTTGTTTTTTAGATTTGAAAGTAGTACAAATTCCCTTTTGTCTAAGTGTAGTTCTAAACGTCTTTAACTCGACCTTCTTACATATCCTGGAGTTTTTGAAAAGCACATTCTTTTCAAAACCAAATTTTTTTTGAGAAAGTCAGAAATCTTGGGGAAGAATCTTTCTTAGTTTTCGAAAGAAACACCAAAAATTGTTCCAAAAAGATATAAATCTGAACAAGTTTTTCTTTCAAACTTGAAAGGGGTCGAAACTTTACTGTACTCAGCCGGAGAAGTTGTAGTTTTGGGTTTTTCAATATTTTTTGGGTTGAGCTTATTCTAGACATTGTTTGGAAATTTTAAATCTCACGTCAAACGTGTCTTGCGGTACAAATTTTCTTTGTAGCAGTTGGTTCTTGGTATCTTGTTGGTTTTTAGATTTGAAAGTACATATTACAATGCCCTTTTGTGAAAACTTAGTTCGAAACATCTGTAACTCGACCTTATTACATATCCTGGAGTTTTAGAAAAGCACATTTTGGATAATTCTTTTCAAAATCAAGAACTTTTTGAATAATTCAGAACTCTTGGGGAAGAAACTTTCTTAGATTTCGAAAGAAACTTTCTTAGATTTCGAAAGAAACTTCAGAAATTGTTCAAAAAGGTATAACTTTGAACAAGTTTTTCTTTCGGGTCAAAACTTTACTGCACTCAGCCGGAGAAGTTGTAGTTTTGGGTTTTTCAATATATTTTGGATTGAGATTTCTAAACATTGTTTGTAAATTTTAAATCTCACATCAAACGTGTCTTGAGGTACAAATTTTCTTTGTACCAGCAATTTTTTATTATTTTATCACATATTTATTACGGTAAATTTCTTGAAGTGTGTTGTTGAAATACTGGAAAAACAATTTTGTCTATGGAAATTGCTCGAATTTGTTTCGATTTACTCGAAAAGTAAGGCGTTTGAAAATTTCCAAAATTCTGTAAATATTTATCAAATTTAGCAATTTTCGTTTTCAAATATTTTTGGTTCTAAGCTATCTCGTTGTTTATTATATTTGAAAATATTAAAAATTCTCTTTTGCTTAATTACACTTTGCGAAGTTTTCAACTTACGCGTCTTAAATATTCTGGAGTAGGTATTTTAAAATCACATTTTAAACACGAAAGCTATTGAAAGGTCTTCTCGAATTTAAGCAAATTATGAATGACGTTACGGAAGAGTTTCTTGAATTTTGAAAGAAACATTTAAATTGCCTTAAAATGTATAAATTTGCCCAAATTTTTCTTTTCAATTTACTACTGTATTCGGTTGGAGAATTTGTAGTTTTATGTTTTTCAATATTTTTGAAATTCTCTGAACCTTCTGCGCACTATTCAAAAATTTTCAATTTCTAACTTAATTGAATATTTTGGAACTTTTTAAAACAAATCCATTACATATTGCATTATCCAAAAATCCTTGAAATGTGTTGTTGGATGACAAGAAAAAAATAACGTGTATAGAAATGGCTCAGATTTGTTAAAATTTATTTAAAAATTAGCGCGTTATGAAATTCCCAAAATTTTGTAGACATTTTTTAAACTTACGTATCATGCATGAATAAATCTGCATTTTTAACCTGTCCTAGTTTCTTCTAGGATCTCTTGTGCATTTTGATTTTTTTAAATTCAAAAATAGTCAAAATTCCCTTGTGCTTAAATGTACTTTGAAACGTCTTATCATATAATTTTGAGTTATTTAAAATCACGTCAACGACACTCTAAAGCTCGTAAAACGTCTTTTCGGATTCGAGCTTACTTAAGAATGTTGCAGACAAAAAAAGGCTTAAACTTTTTAAGAAACACTTATTTCATTTGAATTTGAGAATCTCAAGCTATTTGAGACGTTTTTGGTGTTTCAACATTTTTGAATTCTCGCTTATGGTCTTGCTTAAGATCAAGCGTTGTAAAAGACTAGACTATAGTGAATATTACGGAGTTGTTAAGAAGTAATCTGGAAAGTTATTCTAGTAGAAATATTTAAAATATTTTTAAGTACTTATACAAAATTCAAGATATATATATATATATATATATATATATTATAGTTTTTGTGAACTATAATGGGTATCCCAATTCCAAATATACGCCTTCAATTTGAGTTTTGAAACGGTATTGAATTCTAACATTTAGGAAATTCTTGAATTACTCATAAATGTGGCTATAAATTTGGTAAGTAAGGGAAAAATTAGTTCGTTAAAAAAAGGTTAAATTTCCCTTTCAAATTTATAAATTTAAGACTAGTTTTGGCAGTTTTTGTATTGAGCATTCTGCATGCTGTAAATTTTAAATTGGATATATTTTTGCCTGCTTTGATCGCGTGTGCACTTTCAGCTATGTTATTGTTGTTATCCCAAGCCAAATTTATAACATTGTAACAATTAACTATCCGAGCGTACCCAGATAGCTAATTCCTGGGATTCCAAAGCATCGACATTTCATAAATCGACGAAAGAAAATAGAAGATTTATCGAAAGTATGCCCGCAATAATCCTCCGGTATTCCTCTTCATTTCGTTTTACCCTTATTATACAAGGCCATTAAGGCAGTTGCACCTCTCTGTCGCTCTCTCTCTTTTAGTACATATTCCCACACGCACCTGTGTTTTACCAACGTTATTATATTAACTACTGTCCAATAATTACGGCTACGTCATTCGCAATTATTATTCCCCCCGAGATTTATTACGAGACTCGTTTTGTTCCTGTACATCTACATAGTTGCGGAAGGGGAGGGAGAGGAGGAACGCTTAGAATACCACGTGTGGTTATCCTCTATCTTGTTCTAATTGTGGATGCACTTATATGGATCATTCGGCGTCTCGTAGTGTAAATCAACGGTCGGAGGGAATTCAATTAGAGCCTCTCGTACGGAATTCCTACCGTCAATTAACCTAAATTCATTGGTTGAACACATACGGCTTAATTGGTGGTTTACGGCTTCTCGACTCGAGATAATTGCGATGTGGTTTTTGGGTTCTCAAATTTAACAAATGACTTCAGTGGCTAGGTTTTTTGAAACCCACTAACTTAATCACAGTTATAACCCTCGATTCAGTTAGTTCTCTGTTTTAGCACATACTTAAGCAAAAATTCAAGATGTTAACAACTCAAATTGCGGCATTTTCAAAATACTTAGGTATGTTTTAGGTTCTAAATTATAATAAAATCGTATAGATTGTAATATAAATCTCTGAAGGTTCGACTGAGTTTCCTATTGAATTTTTTAAAACTGTCAAATTTGAAATATGTGAAATATCATTTGAATTTCCCGCGATATTCCATGTGATATTCCAACGATTGATTCTACAATTGCCAACACAAATATATAACAACATTCTATAGAAAATTTGAAAAGCTCCATTAAGCTTCCTATTGAATTCCAAAGGAAATTTCATATCTCGTTTTTTTTAAATTTTTACCAACTTCTATTAAAATAATCCAAACTGCATTACATTTCCCCCCTCTTAGGAATAAAATCAAACACTCCTCTTATTACATGTCCATATTAATTATTCAATAATTATAAATATTATTTATCTACTATTTTTAGTTATTTATTAATTATTATTTGTACTTATTAATTAGTCTGATTTAGGTGATTTATTGAAGCTCCATTAAGCTTCCAATTGAATTCCAAACGAAATTTCATGTCTTGCTTTTGTTAAATTTCCACCAACTTCTATTAAAATAATACAAATTTCATTACATTTCCCCCTCTTAGGAATTAAATCAAACACGCCTCTTATAACCTATCCTTATTAATCATTAATTAATTCTAAATATTATTTATTAATTTTATTTTTATTTTATTTATTTATTATTTTTAGTTATTTATGAAGTATTTATTAATTAATTATTATTTGTCCTTATTAATTAGTCTGATTTAGGTGATTTATTGGAGCTTCATTAAGCTTCCAATTGAATTCCAAACGAAATTTCATATCTTGCTTTTGTTAAATTTCCACCAACTTCTATTAAAATAATACAAATTTCATTACATTTCCCCCTCTTAGGAATTAAATCAAACACGCCTCTTATAACCTATCCTTATTAATCATTAATTAATTCTAAATATTATTTATTTATTTTATTTTTATTTTATTTATTTATTATTTTTAGTTATTTATGAATTATTTATTAATTAATTATTATTTGTTCTTATTAATTAGTCTGATTTAGGTGATTTATTGAAGCTTCATTAAGCTTCCAATTGAATTTCAAACGAAATTTCATGTCTTGCTTTTGTTAAATTTCCACCAACTTCTATTAAAATAATCCAAATTTCATTACATTTCCCCCTCTTAGGAATTAAATCAAACACGCCTCTTATTACCTATCCTTATTAATCATTAATTAATTCTAAATATTATTTATTTATTTTATTTATTTATTATTTTTAGTTATTTGTGAATTATTTATTAATTAATTATTATTTGTCTTTATTAATTAGTCTGATTTAGGTGATTTATTGAAGCTCCATTAAGCTTCCAATTGAATTCCAAACGAAATTTCATGTCTAGCTTTTGTTAAATTTCCATCAACTTCTATTAAAATAATCCAAATTTCATTACATTTCCCCCTCTTAGGAATTAAATCAAACACGCCTCTTATTACCTATCCATATTAATTATTAATTAATTCTAAATATTATTTATTTATTTTATTTTTATTTTATTTATTTATTATTTTTAATTATTTATCAATTATTTATTAATTAATTATTATTTGTCCTTATTAATTAGTCTGATTTAGGTGATTTATTGAAGCTCCATTAAGCTTCCAATTGAATTTAAAACGAAATTTCATGTCTAGCTTTTGTTAAATTTCCACCAACTTCTATTAAAATAATCCAAATTTTATTACATTTCCCCCTCTTAGGAATTAAATCAAACACGCCTCTTATTACCTATCCTTATTAATAATTAATTAATTCTAAATATTATTTATTAATTTTATTTTTATTTTATTTATTTATTATTTTTATTTATTTATGAATTATTTATTAATTAATTATTATTTGTCCTTATTAATTAGTCTGATTTAGGTGATTTATTGAAGCTCCATTAAGCTTCCAATTGAATTTAAAACGAAATTTCATGTCTAGCTTTTGTTAAATTTCCACCAACTTCTATTAAAATAATCCAAATTTCATTACATTTCCCCCTCTTAGGAATTAAATCAAACACGCCTCTTATTACCTATCCTTATTAATCATTAATTAATTCTAAATATTATTTATTTATTTTATTTTTATTTTATTTATGTATTATTTTTAGTTATTTATGAATTAATTATTAATTGATTATTATTTGTCCTTATTATTTAGTCTGATTTAGGTGATTTATTGAAGCTCCATTAAGCTTCCAATTGAATTCAAAACGAAATTTCATGTCTAGCTTTTGTTAAATTTCCACCAACTTCTATTAAAATAATCCAAATTTTATTACATTTCCCCCTCTTAGGAATTAAATCAAACACGCCTCTTATTACCTATCCTTATTAATAATTAATTAATTCTAAATATTATTTATTAATTTTATTTTTATTTTATTTATTTATAATTTTTATTTATTTATGAATTATTTATTAATTAATTATTATTTGTCCTTATTAATTAGTCTGATTTAGGTGATTTATTGGAGCTTCATTAAGCTTCCAATTGAATTCCAAACGAAATTTCATATCTTGCTTTTGTTAAATTTCCACCAACTTCTATTAAAATAATACAAATTTCATTACATTTCCCCCTCTTAGGAATTAAATCAAACACGCCTCTTATAACCTATCCTTATTAATCATTAATTAATTCTAAATATTATTTATTTATTTTATTTTTATTTTATTTATTTATTATTTTTAGTTATTTATGAATTATTTATTAATTAATTATTATTTGTTCTTATTAATTAGTCTGATTTAGGTGATTTATTGAAGCTTCATTAAGCTTCCAATTGAATTTCAAACGAAATTTCATGTCTTGCTTTTGTTAAATTTCCACCAACTTCTATTAAAATAATCCAAATTTCATTACATTTCCCCCTCTTAGGAATTAAATCAAACACGCCTCTTATTACCTATCCTTATTAATCATTAATTAATTCTAAATATTATTTATTAATTTTATTTTTATTTTATTTATTTATAATTTTTATTTATTTATGAATTATTTATTAATTAATTATTATTTGTCCTTATTAATTAGTCTGATTTAGGTGATTTATTGGAGCTTCATTAAGCTTCCAATTGAATTCCAAACGAAATTTCATGTCTTGCTTTTGTTAAATTTCCACCAACTTCTATTAAAATAATCCAAATTTCATTACATTTCCCCCTCTTAGGAATTAAATCAAACACGCCTCTTATTACCTATCCTTATTAATCATTAATTAATTCTAAATATTATTTATTTATTTTATTTATTTATTATTTTTAGTTATTTGTGAATTATTTATTAATTAATTATTATTTGTCTTTATTAATTAGTCTGATTTAGGTGATTTATTGAAGCTCCATTAAGCTTCCAATTGAATTCCAAACGAAATTTCATGTCTAGCTTTTGTTAAATTTCCATCAACTTCTATTAAAATAATCCAAATTTCATTACATTTCCCCCTCTTAGGAATTAAATTAAACACGCCTCTTATTACCTATCCTTATTAATTATTAATTAATTCTAAATATTATTTATTTATTTTATTTTTATTTTATTTATTTATTATTTTTAATTATTTATCAATTATTTATTAATTAATTATTATTTGTCCTTATTAATTAGTCTGATTTAGGTGATTTATTGAAGCTCCATTAAGCTTCCAATTGAATTTAAAACGAAATTTCATGTCTAGCTTTTGTTAAATTTCCACCAACTTCTATTAAAATAATCCAAATTTTATTACATTTCCCCCTCTTAGGAATTAAATCAAACACGCCTCTTATTACCTATCCTTATTAATAATTAATTAATTCTAAATATTATTTATTAATTTTATTTTTATTTTATTTATTTATTATTTTTATTTATTTATGAATTATTTATTAATTAATTATTATTTGTCCTTATTAATTAGTCTGATTTAGGTGATTTATTGAAGCTCCATTAAGCTTCCAATTGAATTTAAAACGAAATTTCATGTCTAGCTTTTGTTAAATTTCCACCAACTTCTATTAAAATAATCCAAATTTCATTACATTTCCCCCTCTTAGGAATTAAATCAAACACGCCTCTTATTACCTATCCTTATTAATCATTAATTAATTCTAAATATTATTTATTTATTTTATTTTTATTTTATTTATTTATTATTTTTAGTTATTTATGAATTATTTATTAATTAATTATTATTTGTCCTTATTAATTAGTCTGATTTAGGTGATTTATTGAAGCTCCATTAAGCTTCCAATTGAATTCCAAACGAAATTTCATGTCTTGCTTTTGTTTAATTTTCACCAACTTCTATTAAAATAATCCAAATTTCATTACATTTCCCCCTCTTAAGAATTAAATCAAACATGACTCTTATTTCCTGTCCTTATTAATTATAAAAACTTCTATTAAAATAATCCAAATTTCATTACATTTCCCCCTCTTAAGAATTAAATCAAACATGACTCTTATTACCTGTCCTTATTAATTATAAACATTATTTATTTATTATATTTATTTATTTATAAATTAATTATTATTTGTCCTTACTAATTAATCCGATTTATGTGATTTAATAAAGCTCCACTAAGCTTCCTATTGAATTCCAAACGAAATTTCATGCTCGCTTATGTTAAATTTCCACCAAATTCTACTAAAATAATATAAATTTCATTACCTTTCCCCCTCTTAGGAATCAAATCAAACATGCCCTTATTAACCAATCTGATTTATGTGATTCATTAAAGCTCAAAAACCTCCACTAAGTCTCCTATTGAATTCCAAACGAAATTTCATTTCTTGTTTTTCTCAAATTTCCACCAAATTCCATTAAAATCATCCAAATTTCTTTACCCTCCCTATAAATTATAGTCAAACATTCCTCTTAAAACCTGTCCTCATTTGTCCTTATTACTCAATCTGATTTATGTGGGATCTGAACGTCCGTCTCTGCGTTCATAATTTCCTGATTTCATTTACAATATAAAAAACGCAATTGACATGATGGTAATCAGTTCATCTCGAAAGATAAATCGTTCATCAAAGAAACGTCGTAATAGCAATTAATTACGCTTTGAATAATATTTTAAATTGACCAATTTGATTCAGCATTTTATTTAAATCGACATGTTTACAATTTCCTATTGGATTCTTCCGGTCATTCCATAATACATAAAACAAAAAGACTGAAATGAAAGTAACCAGTCGTTGCTAAAATGCCTAATAATTATTAACTCGCTATAAATTACATGATGAACACTTAATACTTGTTGAAACCCTATTAAAACCTCCTTGTTGAGCATTTTTACACTTTAAAAATATAATTGTGGTGATTGCAATAACTTTATATTAGGAAATCAATAGCTTATTGATATTAATTAATCCTCCCTGCCAATCATCTCACACAAAGATTAATTTCCATTAATTTACGGCCATTTGTATTAATTTACTAGTTATAATTTTAGTATTAGTTCAGACCGTCCAAATAATTTGATTACATTAGAAAATACTTAACATTACAATGCAAAATTCAAAATACAAGTTACTAAAATATTTCATGAAATCTCAGATTTTTTTCGTTTTGAGAAGTGTCAATTAAATTAGTTCAGATCTTGATTAAATTCCCCATTTGTAATTTGTAAATGTCATATGAAAATACTCAATTAAGTTATCTTGTGAAGTCACGCTCCAGTCAAAGCAAGGCTCCACTCGCAATTCATTTAATTGTAATTAGACGGTCACAATTAGTACCTAACTTAAAATATAATAAATGCCATTTTGATCCGAATGTGTTTCTAGTTTCGCATAATAAATAAATCAAAGGGACTAAAATGAGATTGTTATATCAGAACATAAATTACCTGACTAGAACTAATTGTAAGTAAAAGTTTTATCAAACAAACTTTTTAATCGCAATTAATTACGCCTTGAATAATATTTATAGTACATGACAGATAACACATACAATAGAGAAATTGAAATAGAAGTAACCAGTTGACACTACAATGCCAAATAATTACAATTAACTAGCAATTAATTACAAAATGAAAAGTTAGTACTAATTGGTACTTCCGATATCATTAATTAGTTTAAATCTTACTAAAAATTGAACATTTTTTGATCATCTCTAACACACTTTCAAAAATATAATTTTGATGATTGCAATTATTTTATACAGGGCGATCAATGACTTATTTTATATTAGCTAGACGTGCACTGATTCCGCTTTTAATATCTCATATAATAATTAATTGCCTTCAGCTCAGCCCATTTCAAAAGTACCAACTGGGATCAACTGTATTCAGCAACTAATTACAATTTTAATGTCAATTTGTACTGTTCAATTCCTAAGATTGTATTAACTAAAACACATTAATGGAATGTCATAATTGAAAATATGATCAACTAAAATTATTCATGAAATAAATTTCAATTTCCTACGGATTTATCGTTTTGACAAGTGTTAATTAAATTAGTTTAGATCTTGATTAAATTCCCTAGTTGTACGATTTTGATTTTAAATTGTATATATTGCACAATAATCCAATTGTGTTCATGGTTTTGCGTAACGAATAAAACAAAGAGGCCAAAACGAGAGTGGTCATATTACATCAGAACATAAATCACCTGATTAGAACTAATTGTAATTAAAGAGTTGTAAGTTTTATTCGATAATGAATAATTGATATAGTGTTTATTAGATTATATAGTCGAAATGAAGTTAATTAATTGCCATAAATCCATTTATTGATTCCTTTTATTTTAATTTTGTAACGAATTTAAAGAAATTAATTGAAATAACAGTAACTCGAGTACGTTAGAAGATCTCTCGATTATCTGGTAAGCACTGTAACTGGGTCAATAATTCGCGTAATTAACGAGCTACGTTTACCTAATTAAGGATCCCATCGAATCCGTTTAAAGCGTTAATTACTTTGATTCCCACTCGGTAAATCATGCATATATTATATTAGTTTGGAGATCTCAATTTGATTAACCTGCAGGTCGTTTCCATAAGAAATTCACCACGTGTAAAGTAATATCAATATTATATATTGTATGTATATGTATGTATAGGTAATAATGTTATCTTGCGTGGTTTTGAAAGGTGCTTATTGCTAATATTTTTAGTAATTATATCCACGTGTGTTTCTAATTGTTCCAAGCCCAAAACTGGTCTAAATAACCGCGCTTGATAGTCTCTATCAAAAAACGTGATTGTGCATAAAATTTAAAGTACCAATTTAATATAACGTTAAAACCATAACAAATACAACTGGAAATCGAATAAATATGAATTAACCTTAAAGTTCAAGTCTTGAACGCTGGTTACTAATTACAATCAGAGACACGTTGGTTTCTCTTTTAGGGAACAACTTAGAGCCATCATAAAAAGCAACTCCTAGGTCCATTACGAGACCATTACAGCTACGAACTACCATTAGAAGTTATGGAGATAACTTGAACTTTGCACAGCTTTCTCAGCAGTAAGCGCCTTCGCCATTTCTTGGAATCCCATTGGAAACGCCTCCAAATCACCGTAGATGCCGTCACATCTTCTTCAACTTCGAAAATCTGTTCGTGTGACGTAACGTAAAACAACCATTCTCTACTAAACCTCTCCAGGAACGAATCTCGCCAGAAATCTGTCACGGTGTTACTGTTATTTTTTCATTACAAAGCCCCGTCGGTATCGATTTTTCGAACGGGTCCCGTTAATTCGCGAACTATTATCTTTCCTAATTATCCTTCACGCCCAATCGACTTGCCTTAACTGTAACGTTTTCCGTGGGAAACTCATTATTCCGAACTTTTCGATTTTTCGTATCGTCCGGCGATATTAAATACTAACGAGATTATTTTGTCCCGAGGTGAATAGGCCTTTTGTGAAACGTTTATCTCTTTCTCGCACACAAAGCGTAGATTGTTTCCTCTGCATGTCCATTACACGTCGAGAGAAAGGGAGAGGGAATGAGACGTTTTACCAATTAAATTACGCATTAAACGCTTGTTCTAATAATCGACGTCGACACGGCCTGAATAAGAAATATCAACGCAGGACTCATTAACATAAATCTGAACGCTATCAGAGCCACGGCCGAGATAAGGAGGTACGGCTGATTTAAATGCAAGACGCGAGGTGTCTCTCTTTCCTTTTCAGAGACACAGTAAATGGTAAATGAAGACGTTAAGACGATGCTAAAATATCAATTACATCTGACGAGAGGAATGGGATTATTGCAGGAGCCGCGATCTTCCTCTCCTTCTCTCTACTCGTACCGATTCGTCATTTATAAGTACCTACTAAGTACTTAGCATAGAAAAATAGAAGTAGTGAATAGATTTCATGTTTGACGACTTGGATTTAATACGATGTGACAATGTGCAATTTCTTCGATATCTCTTGACTGTACTATCGATATTTGTAACTACAAGTGGTGAATTCAATCACTACCAACCTACTTGACTCTAGTCCTAATTACTTGAAGACAATATAATAACTAATTATTACTAGATTTTAGTAACATATAGCAAATTCTAATACACCGACTGAATTCATTTAGTCGCACTACGATGCAAAGAATCGTTCACAGCAAGTTAACTAGAAATAAGTATTACTGTAAAAAGCAATATAGATACTAAGTACGTATGTAGATATAGAATTGTGTGACAATAATGAATACAGCGACTTCATTAAATATCACAAAATTCCAATTAACCCGTTAGTAAGTTCATGTAAATTACTTCGATGACTTGTAACTAATTGTATAATTATCTCCATAGGCTAGTATGCAGGCATAGCTTCAAAAAATGAAATGGCTCCCACAGAACGACAGGAAGGTGACACAAATGATTCTATCGTAGATAATCTGATGATGTAAAATATTTTATTCAACCTGTCAGGTTTAAAAAGCATAAGGTGCTTAGAGATACTTAGAGAACTGACATTTATCTTGATATACTTTAGGTCTCGGGAACATGAGGAGATTTCAAGCAAAATCCAAGATATTTAAAGTCTTCACAAGAATATTAAGAAACTTGGAGACTTTTTGAGCATGTGATTTTCTGTCATACAACCTTAGGAATCTCTATGAAAAGTACTTAAAATCATTTGAATCAATCTGGCAGGTTCACCGGCCTGAAATATTTTAAGATATTTTAAGAGCTTCCGCTAAGCCTGATGTACTTTACTAAAAAGTGATATTAGGAACATCAAGAGATTTTAAGCACATTTCGAAGTTTTACTAGTCTTTACCAGAATCTCAATAAGCCTGAAGATATTTGAAAACAACCTCAGACACCCCATGGAAAGTACTTAAAAAGATTTTATTCAACCTGGCAGGTTTACTAAGCCAGCATTTAGAGTCTTCACCAGAATATAAAGAAATCTGGAGATTTTCTTTCATACAACCTTAGGAAAGTCTATGGAATGTACTTAAAATCATTTGAATCAATCTGGCAGGTTCACCAGCCTGAAATATTTTAAGATATTTTTAGAGCTTTCGCTAAGCCTGATGTACTTTACTAAAAAGTGATATTAGGAACATCAAGAGATTTTAAGCACATTTCGAAGTTTTCCTAGTTTTTACCAGAATGTAAATAAGCCTGAAGATATTTGAAAACAACCTCAGATATCCCATGGAAAGTACTTAAAATAATTTTATTCAACCTGGCAGGTTTATTAAGCCAGCATTTAGAGTCTTCACCAGAATATAAAGAAACCTGGAGACTTTGTAAGGGTGTGATTTTCTTTCAAACAACCTTAGGAAAGTCTATGGAATGTACCTAAAATAATTTGAATGAATCTGGCAGGTTCACCAGCCTGAAATATTTGAAGTTACTTAAAGAGCTTCCACTACGCCTGATGTACTTTACTGAAAAGCGAAATCTCTCAGGTTTAAAAACCTGGAGTGCTTAAGGATACTTAGAGGACTTTCATTTATCCTGATATACCTTAGATTTTGGAAACAAGAGAAAAGTTAAGAAAGGAGTTTTTAAGCAAAATTCAGCAAGTTTTAACCACATTTCGAAGTTTCTCTAGTCTTTTCCAAAATGTACAGAAGTATGAAAATATTTTAAAAACCTTAGATAGTCCATGGACACTGCTTAAAAAGTTCTTATTGAATCTGTCAGCTTTAAAAGGCATGAAGTGCTTAAAGATACTTAGAGAACTTACATTTATCCTGATATACTTTAGATCTTGGCAACATGAGATTTTAAGCAAATTTCGAAGCATTTAGAGTCTTCACCAGAATATAAAGAAACCTGAAGATTTCTTCAGCATGTGATTTTCTGTTATACAACCTTAGACATGTCTATGGAAGGTACTTAAAATCATTTGAATCAATCTGAAAGGTTTACACAGCCTGAAATATTTTAAGTTGCTTAAAGGGCTTCCACTAAGCCTGATGTACTTTACTGAAAGTATGTCATATTAGGAACATGACGAGATTTTTAAACACATTGTGAAGTTTTTCTAGTCTTCACCAAAATGTAGAGAAGCCTGAAGATATTTTAAAGACAAACTCTTTTAACCCATGGAAAGTAGTTAAGAAGATTTTATACAACCTGTCAGGTTTATGAAGCCTGAAGTGCTTTGAGGTACTTAAAGAATGTACATTTATCCAGATATACTTTAGATATTGGAAACATAAGAAGATTGTACGCAAAATTCTAGGTATTTATAGTCTTTATCAGAATATAAAAACTTGGAAACTTTTTGAGCATGTGATTTTCTTTCATACAACCTTAGGAAAGGCTATGGAAAGTACTTAAAGTTATTTGAATTAACCCGACAGGTTGACACAGCCTGAAATGTTTTAAGGTACTTAAAAGGCTTCCACTAAGCCTGATGTACTTTACTCAAAAATGATATTAAGAATATCGAGAGATTTTATGCTCATTTTCCTAGTCTTTACCAGAATTTAAAGGAGCCTGAAGATATCTTGAAAACAACCTTGGATAGTCAATAGAAAATGCCCAAAAATATTCTAATCAACCTGACAGGTTTATGCAGTCTGTTACAAAGAACCGAAAACCGGACTGTCTAAGGCAGATCGTACACATAAGCTCAAAACAACCTGAAACGTTTTAAGGTATTTATGACGCCTTTATTTCAGCCTAAGCTGTATTACAGAAAAACGAATTAAAGAATCTGAGGCGATTTCAAGGCAATTTCAGGGTTTTCATAATATTTAATAGAATTTAAAGAAACCTGAAAATTTTTTGATTAGGATTTTTACAATCTGTGAGCGAATTCTCACAAACCTGACCAACATTTAGGTAATCTACTGTCTTCTAGAGAGAAAGATCATGAAACAAAGTCAAACCAACCTTTTGAGATACCTAATCAAGAACCTGATGCGATTTCAAGAGAATTTCAGGGATTTTATAATATTTAGTAGAGTTTAAAGAAACCTGAAAAATGTTTGATGAGATGGTTGTCTTTCAGGCGACTTTAAAATAGTCTATAGAAAGAAATTCACAAGATATGAAACAACCTGAAAAGTTTACACAATCTGTGAGCGAATTCTAGCAAACCTGGCCAAGATTTACACACTCTACAGCCTTCTAGAGAGAAAGATCATGCAACAAAATCAATCATTTTTCTTTTGAACTGTCGCACTATACAGAATAGCGATCCAAAGATGTTGCGCAGTCTTGCAGTTCTGCATATACAGAATTTATAGAAACCCGAAAAATATGTGAACATATACCCTGAGACATCTTTATAGATCTGAAAACATTTTGAGCAATTTGAGATTTTACAGGGAATTTCTGGGAAACCTGGAAAACCGTCAGCTAAGGTACAACAACGAAAAGACCCAACGTTCCCATTTAAATTCCTTTTCTATTAATGAATCGTATCCAAGGCACGATATTCCCTGGGAACCTCCCATACTTAAGGCTTTAATTAAATATTCCCCAATTAACTGCAAAGATATTTCTATAAGTCTGAAAACATTTTCAGCAATTTGAGATTTTACAGGGAATTTCTGTGAAACCTGGAAAACCTTCAGCTAAGGTTCAACAACCAAAAGACCCAACGTTTCCAATTAAATTCCTTTTCTATTAATGAATCATCTCCAAGGCAGGAGACTTACGGCTTTAATTAAATTTTCCCCAATTAACTGCAAAGATATTTCTATAGGTCTGAAAATATTTTGAGCAATTTGAGATTTTACAGGGAATTTCTGCGAAACCTGGAAAACTTTCAGCTAAGGTTCAACAACCAAAAGACCCAACGTTTCCAATTAAATTCTTTTTCTCTTAACGAATCGTCTCTAGGGCATGCCATTACCTGGAAACCTCCCAGAATTAAGGCTTTCAGTAAATTTTCCCCAATTAACTGCAAAGATATTTCTATAGGTCTGACAACATTTTGAGCAATTTGAGATTCTACAGGGAATTTCCGTGAAACCTGGAAAACCTTCAGCTAAGGTACAACAACGAAAAGACCCAACGTTCCCATTTAAATTCCTTTTCTATTAATGAATCGTATCCAAGGCAGGATATTCCCTGGGAACCTCCCATACTTATGGCTTTAATTAAATATTCCCAAATTAACTGCAAAGTTATTTCTATAAGTCTGAAAACATTTTCAGTAATTTGAGATTTTACAGGGAATTTCTGTGAAACCTGGAAAACCTTCAGCTAAGGTTCAACAACCAAAAGACCCAACGTTTCCAATTAAATTCCTTTTCTATTAATGAATCATCTCCAAGGCAGGAGACTTACGGCTTTAATTAAATTTTCCCCAATTAACTGCAAAGATATTTCTATAGGTCTGAAAATATTTTGAGCAATTTGAGATTTTACAGGGAATTTCTGGGAAACCTGGAAAACTTTCAGCTAAGGTTCAACAACCAAAAGACCCAACGTTTCCAATTAAATTCTTTTTCTCTTAACGAATCGTCTCTAGGGCATGCCATTACCTGGAAACCTCCCAGAATTAAGGCTTTCAGTAAATTTTCCCCAATTAACTGCAAAGATATTTCTATAGGTCTGACAACATTTTGAGCAATTTGAGATTCTACAGGGAATTTCCGTGAAACCTGGAAAACCTTCAGCTAAGGTACAACAACGAAAAGACCCAACGTTCCCATTTAAATTCCTTTTCTATTAATGAATCGTATCCAAGGCAGGATATTCCCTGGGAACCTCCCATACTTATGGCTTTAATTAAATATTCCCAAATTAACTGCAAAGATATTTCTATAAGTCTGAAAACATTTTCAGTAATTTGAGATTTTACAGGGAATTTCTGTGAAACCTGGAAAACCTTCAGCTAAGGTTCAACAACCAAAAGACCCAACGTTTCCAATTAAATTCCTTTTCTATTAATGAATCATCTCCAAGGCAGGAGCCTTATGGCTTTAATTAAATTTTCCCCAATTAACTGCAAAGATATTTCTATAAGTCTGAAAACATTTTCAGCAATTTGAGATTTTACAGGGAATTTCTGTGAAACCTGGAAAACCTTCAGCTAAGGTTCAACAACCAAAAGACCCAACGTTTCCAATTAAATTCTTTTTCTCTTAACGAATCGTCTCTAGGGCATGCCATTACCTGGGAACCTCCCAGAATTAAGGCTTTCAGTAAATTTTCCCCAATTAACTGCAAAGATATTTCTATAGGTCTGACAACATTTTGAGCAATTTGAGATTCTACAGGGAATTTCCGTGAAACCTGGAAAACCTTCAGCTAAGGTGTAACAACGAAAAGACCCAACGTTCCCATTTAAATTCCTTTTCTATTAATGAATCGTATCCAAGGCAGGATATTCCCTGGGAACCTCCCATACTTATGGCTTTAATTAAATATTCCCAAATTAACTGCAAAGATATTTCTATAAGTCTGAAAACATTTTCAGTAATTTGAGATTTTACAGGGAATTTCTGTGAAACCTGGAAAACCTTCAGCTAAGGTTCAACAACCAAAAGACCCAACGTTTCCAATTAAATTCCTTTTCTATTAATGAATCATCTCCAAGGCAGGAGCCTTATGGCTTTAATTAAATTTTCCCCAATTAACTGCAAAGATATTTCTATAAGTCTGAAAACATTTTCAGCAATTTGAGATTTTACAGGGAATTTCTGTGAAACCTGGAAAACCTTCAGCTAAGGTACAACAACGAAAAGACCCAACGTTCCCATTTAAATTCCCTTTCTTTTAATGAATCATCTCCAAGGCAGGACATTAGCTGGAGACCTCCCAGACTTAAGTCTTTGATTAAATTTTCCTTAATTAACTGCAAAGATATTTCCATAGGTCTGAAAACTTTTGAGCAATTTGAGATTTTACGGGGAATTTCTGTCAAACCTGGAAAACCTTCAGCTAAAGTTCAACAACCAAAAGACCCAATGTTTCCAATTAAATTCCTTTTGTATTAATTAATCGTCTCCAAGGCAGGCCATTACCTGGAAACCTCCCAGACTTACGGCTTTAATTAAATTTTTCCCAATTAACTACAAAGAAAGTTGAATAATAATTGAAAATCATATATCGAGCTTAAATTTAAAACGCATTTCAAACAGGCTTCGTTTCAGGTAAATCCGATTTAAACTCCGTCGTTATTTTAACTGACGTACATTTTTCCTAAGTATCCTTTAGTCGTTTCACATATTATTCAGGCAGGAAGTTGCGCGATAGATTACCTAAAAATAAATAAATAAACGGAAAAAAAGAGGATCGTTAGACCAAATGAAGGTTATCGTTGCGACCTTCGGCGAATGCGAATTATCCGTGAAACATGACATATGACATACGCACGCATTGTGCGCGACTCCCACGATTTGAATATTTATCGCCGCGAGGAGCTTTTGTTCGAACAAAATGGAAACTGAAAAACCGTAGAAGGTAAACGTTAAACTTTATAACGTTTCAAAAAATTATATAGTTACATAAAGGCTTTCTATTTTAATTACCACGCGTATCGATTAACTACCAAAAACATTCAATACTCGACGTAACTTTCATCTAGTTAAATAACGTGCAATTAGACGAAAACCCGAGCGCATCACGTTAATTGTCATGAATAACCATAAGCGCACTTTTCTCTCCCTTTCTCCGTATATCATTTTTATTTCCTCGTTCAGATATCTATCGTTTGATAGCTAATGAGCGTTGCCTCATAACTCATAGCGCGTTATAATTATTTTAATGTTATGCAAGGCGCAACTGAATCGCAAGAAAGCATTAATTTTTGTTTGGAAAACATTTTATTGCCGTTAATGAGGCAACTTCGGCCGACGTTTTGTTTCTCCTCCACGAAGGATTATTATAAAAATGTGTCGAAATTCGAAATTGGACGGAACGAGCGGAGCGGAAAGAAAAGTTTAGATTTTTACCTGAAACTGGGATTTTTTCTCTCATTACGAACGGTACCAATGTCATAATGTGATTGGGAAAAAATCGAACGTTGTAGCGATTTAGAAAGTTTTCAATGTTTTCTTATGGATTTTACAACTCTGGTGACATTTACGAAATTAATATTTTCCCGTGAATATTCCAACTTTCCCCGTCTTATTTAGTGACCAGATCGCCTTTTCAACAAATGCGTTTTATTGCTTGTTTTGCAACATTTGTAATTGTTTCAGGTTTACCCATTAGCCACTAGTCCGTAAACTGCCTTTTGTCTATTAATTAGAATTTATGACTAGAACGTCATATTAATTACTGAAAAAAAATCGAGAACGATAACTCATATATATGTTTTATTGGTGATTAAAAAACGAGTTATGCGAGTTATGCATTTAATTGGTGACTAAATTAGTGTTATTAACGTGAGGAATTCGAAATATTTTCGGGCGAAATATAGAAACTGATAACCTAAACAGAGTAATTTTTGTCTAACGTAGTACTTTGTAATATCATTGCCCAATTTGATGCCGAATCATGTCAAACTATTAATTACTACTAAGAGGGTTTACTAAGTTATTTAAATGCGTATAATACCAAAAAACTGTCAATATACTGAAGCGAGACTTAAAGCAAATAGTTCCTATGACTTTTCTCAACTTATGTGGTTGTCGTTTTATTTTCAATAGTTTCAAGTTAGTAACTTATAAAATTCGTGCAAAACTGATCAAATATTGATAACCATGTGTTTTAAACTAACAAGCTAAAAACCTCCCAAACAGAGGGAGGTTACTTAATTTGTGATATATGTACCTATTAAATTGTGTAGTAAGTAGTATTGCTTAAAATCGAAGACAAAATTTATAACTAAATAGTCTTCTGGAATATAATACTACTTAATCAAATTTTAAGAAAACTTTCTTTTTACAACTTTTGCTATTAAAAGCAACATTATTGCTCAAAATAATGCATAACCACCAAAACATGTTTTAAATCAAGCTACTAATTTCAAAATTGCTTCAGCAATCACTAAATTTACAACAAAATTCGTTAACGTTCCTCGAGATTAATGTAATAGTTTCAAAATTATTTTTCTCCGCCAGATAGTTTTTTTGAGATATTTCAGCCTGAAATTTCTGAAACGCAGATATTTCAAAATATCTCACAAACCACAAAACATACAACAACAAAACGAACAAAAAATTGTTAGGATCTCTAACATGAACCTATTTTGTTTAAACGATAATTTTTGAGATATTAGTCCCTCCAGTAATAATTTTTAAAACACTTCAGTTTGGAATTGGAATGGGAGTATCTCAAAAGGTAAGTACATTAGTACCAGTTTTAAAGTTATGTTCCTCCAATAGACAATTTTAAAGAAATTGAATGAATTAGTTAAATGGCACCAACCAGAAAAAAATCATTAGAGAATTTACCATTGCGTTTGAACCATAGATAATTTCTGAGATATTCCAGTTCGAAATTGGAAGTGAAGATATCTCAAAATATCTCCCAAAATATTCAGAGTTCGACAGAAAAATACAGTAAAATTGTTGTGGCGTTTGAGGTAACATTATAAGTTTCTAGTTACATTCAAACGGCAAAAAATTTGAGATAATTAAGTTCAAAATTGGCAGTAAACGTTTTTCAAAATTTCAAACAGATAATAAATTTAAAAACGCAAAATAAAATGCTTAAGTTCCTTGAGAATGAGCTGTCAGTTTCTCAAGCAATAATTATGAAAATATTTCAGTCTGAAACTGGAATTAGACGTATCTCAAAACATGTGACAAATCGCTATATGTTAAAAACAAGAAAACGTTAAAAAAGGTCCTTCTAGGTGAATCTACTGATTTCGAAGGTAAGTTCCTCCAGCAGATAATTTGGGAGAAATTTTAGTTTAACTGACATGTAACATATCTCAAAAAATAACTCACAAGACTCACTATTGACACGTAGCTACATAACATGGAGCATTACGTTCAACTGGTTCTTAAAGAAATCTGGAAATTGCTAGCGTATCTCAAACTGTCTTACAAATTATATGGAATGGACACGTAACATATCTAAAGGTATCTCAAAAAATATTAAGTCTCTGACTAACTATGACATACATTGCTTACGATCCTTACAATAAAGCTATGGATTTAAATATAACTTGAGATACTGTTAAAAAATTTGTAATTGCTGCCGGATCTTAATGCATCTCACAAATTATATAGAACTGGAACTTAAGAAATTGGTATAACATGTTGTAATTTATGCTGTATCTCATTATATCTCACAAATTATATGGAATTGACACGTAGCTACATAAAATCAAGCAATACATTCAACTAGTTCTTGAGGAATTGCCAGCAAATCTGGAAATTCCTGTGTATCTCAAAATATCTAACAAATTATATGGAATGGACACGTAACATATCTCAAAATATGTCAAAAAATATTTGATTAACCATTAGCATAAATTTTTTACGATCCTTACAAGAATCTATAGATTTAAATAGAACTCGAGAAATTGTTAAAAAATGTTGTGATTGCTGCCATATCTCATTATATCTCACAAATTATATGGAATTGAAACGTAATCGAGCAATACGTTCAACTAGTTGTTATGAAATTGCCAGAAAGTTTAGAAATTCCTGGGGTACCTCAAAATGTCTTACAAATTATATGGAATGGACACGTAACATATCTCAAAATATCTGGAAAAATATTAAGTCTGTTACTAACTATTGACATAAATTCTTTACAATCCTTACAATGAAGCAATGAATTTAAATAGAGCATGAGAAATTGTTAGAAAATGTTGTAATTGCTGCCGCATCCCATTATATCTCACAAATTATATGAAACTGATACGTAACATATCTAAAAATATCCCAAAAAATATTAAATCTCTGACTAACTATTGGCATAAATTCTTTACGCTCCTTACAATGAAGCTATGAATTTTAACAAAACTTGATAAATTGTTAGAACATTTGTAATTGCTGTCGTATCTCATTATATCTCCTAAATTATATGGAATTAACACGTAGCTACATAAAATCGAGCAATACGTTCAGCTAGTTCTTGAGGAGTTGCCAGAAAATTTTGAATTTCCTGGGGTATCTCAAAATGTCTTACAAATTAGATGGAATGGAGACGTAACATATCTAAAAATATCTCAAAAAAATTAAGTTTGTGACTAATTATTGACATAAATTCTTTACGATCTTTACAACGAAGCTATGGATTCAACAGAACTTGAGCAAGAAATTGTTAGAAAATCTTGTAATTGCTGTCATATCTCAAAATATCTCACAACTTATATGGTATGTACCTAATTCTGCGAAAAACTCGAAAAGTCATATTCACTAATCACCCGTGTAGTGAAACTTTATTCCTCCGCACAGAGCACTTTCTTTCCTCGCATCTCTTATTCCTTCCATGTAGATAACCGATAAATTATTCGCCACTCTAAAAACACGTCTCGGCCCGTTCGAAAGTCCTTAAACGCATTAAGAAAAAAAGAAATAATCGGACGCCATTAAATCCAATAAAAACAATCGTATTTCAATCTAAATGACTATGTTTTCATCTACGAGTGGCTCGTTATAGAAAACACCATAGGACTCAGATAGAAGATAAGAGACCGTTCGGGCATTTAGAATCGTTTAGTTAGAGCTTTCATAATTAGTCGAGTGCAAAAGTACATGTCGAAGCGAGACAATGGACGGACGATACGACACGAAAACAACAGGGCGGCGAAGGAGGAAGTTAAGTCGAGTTTTGTTTTATCTTTGTTTTACAATAAACTACTAGTTACCTTCCGGTACGACGAGACAGGGACGGAACAGCAAACAGATCTAAAAAATTTATTCAAATTTCCCCAGCAACCTAACTTGAGGCGCAAATTCAAAATTCAATGTCACATCGAGAAATTTGTTTTTTGAGGTTACGTTTGAATTTCGAAAGAGCAACTTAATTCGATGAGATTTGTAACGCCACAACTGGCCTTCGTCGCCATTTCTTTCAAATAAAATTAAGTTTTAAAATTGTTTTTTAAATTAATTTCAGTTAAAAAAATTAGTTAACGAATAAATGATATTAACGTTGCAATATGGCTGCTTCTGAAGGTTGTTTACTAATATGACTTTGGAAGCTAAATATCAAATTACCAATAAAAACAAATGTGATATGAAGAATATTAAAAATACTAACCAGTAGATGGCCAGTGCTTTTAATGACTACTTTCCCACCAATGTTGCTGGTTTGATGTCCGCCATTGCCGCCACCTGAAACAATAGTAACAAAAATATTAGCAACATTTAATCATAAAAACTAAACAAATTAATTTCCAGAAGTCCCGTGGACGTGACGCTAATAATTGAAATAAAGCTTACATCTAATTAATATTAAGCTTAAATTGTTGATTAGTAAAGTTACCGCAACGACGAAGTCAAATTTAAAGAAGGAAATTGAAAATAATAATAATAATAATAAAATAATAATAAAAAAACAGTTGTGTTTCATTTTACAAAAAACCTCGCATTAAGTCTAATAAGGTTAAGATTAAAATTAACTAAACTATAAATAAAAAGTTTATTAATCATTATGTAAAATATCAGGTTTACAAAGCTTCCATAAAATGAAAAATTCCAAATTGGTAAATTTTTTTTTACAATTCATGATACCATTTTCGAGGTAGAAGACTTTTAAAGCATAAGATCAGCAAGTTTCTTTAAATTTCCAAATGAGCTTATGAAAATACAACAATATTTTGTTATAATTGTGCAACAATCCAGAAAAACTATGTTGAGACTAGACATTTGTTTAAATGATCTGACTAATATGTTCCTCTGAAATGTTGAACGTTCTAAATTAGATAACCTATGATGCAACCATATGTTTCTACAACAACTCAGAAAAACCACGTTCGGACTAGAAAAGATATTATTAGTGCGTTTCTTTGAAATATTTAAGATTTCGCCAAAAGAGGTCAAAAATTAGTCTAGACGTTTTAGAATTCAGAAAAATATTGTTCGGGGGAGAAAAATATTCCAAACATGTGATTAGCATATTTCTTTAAAATTTTTAAATTTCCAAATTAGCCATAATATTATACAACCGCTTTATGATATATTTCTACAATAATTCAGAAGAAGTATGTTCGTAGTAGAAAATTATTGGAAGCATTTCTTGTAAATATTAATTTCCAAATTAGCTAAAATAGGGGGAAACCACCTTAAATGTTATATTTTTGCAATTCAGAGAAACTGCATTCGAAGTACAAAAATATTCGAAGCATATGTTCATTACTTGAAATTTTCATATCTCAAAATTAGCCAAAATATGATATCGTATTACCCTATGCTAAATTTTTGCCACAATTAGAAAAATCTTGTTCTAGGTTGAAAAGTACATATTTGAAACTGATATTCAGTGTGCTTATTTGAAACGCTTACCATTCCAAATCGAGCAAAATTCAACCACTACATTATTTAATGTTCACAATTGAGAAAAATATGTTATATGTAGAAAAATATTTGAAACAAGATTTTTATCAAAAGTTTAAAATTGCGAATAGACCAAAATAGGAAACGACCACTTTCTGTTAAACTTTTACAACAATCCAAAAATCTACCAACAAGGAATTAGTGTATTTAGAATAATTGGTTTAATTGTTGGGAACGCTTAAAATTCCAATTTATACATTGCGGGATACAACCACTAAATTTTACAATTCATAAAGACTTTGCTATGAAGGGAAAAGTCCTGGAATTGCTTCAGGAGGTCCTCAGGGGAGAAATTTGTCGTTTCTTTTTGTTACGGAATTTCTATACTAATCTCACTTAACCAAAATATTGTATCATTTATGGAAGAGAAATGCAACAAATAATGTAGAATTACAGAATGAACCTCTGACACATTGTATCGGAGATCGTAGATAAGAGTAAAACGTAACAGGATCTAATTCAAGTCTTGTAAGATGAGGTATTTTAAGTGTCATTATCTTAAAAACCTCGGCTAACTGTGTTAGGCAGTAGTACGGTGTGAAAGGTCCCGTCTCGCGTTGTGTGTAACTTCTAATGACATTTCTGGAATCACGTTTTAAACTCTCCGCTACATTAGTCCGGTAATTTTCAGAAACTGTGGCACAACGCCTCGGGCACCATCGCCGAGATGGATTTATGTGTCTCTCTTTCTTTTAAAAGCGCTTCATTCTCGTTTTACTTCCAACAATTTCATGACTTGGCACTTTCTTCTCCTCCTCCTCGTCGTCGTCGTCGTTCTTCTCCTCCGTCTTTTGCTTCACTTATTTCTCAGTTCGAAAGAAGAGAGGAATAATTTTAAAAAAAGAACACCGAGTCTTTTATAGGTACTCTGTACTGTTACTTCGTTCTAATTTTGCTTTTTACTCGTTACTCATCATCGCCGATCGCTTCGGACGTAATTACAAAAACATCCCGCGTTACAGTTAGACAATAACTCCGCCGATTCTGATCTGAATATTTCGGTTTCGAGAGCAAAAAGTGACGGGAGAGTTACGCAAAGCATTGTAATTACAAGACGAATAAACGATATTCATATCTCTCACAATGGTTAAGATAGTGTTAAGTTTTTAAATATGGAACTTAGTTATACTTGTAAGACCCGGTGGGACGTGGAAGTTGATAGGTCGAACGTCGAGGAAGTTATGGACAATGCAATAATGCGGCATATTATATTTGAAGTATTGGTATGACTTGGAAGTTGATAAATCTGTTCCATTAAGAGAGCTACCGATGATTGCCTGTCTGATAACACTCATAAAAGTTAAGGTACAGGTAAACTCCAGAAAAGAACTTACAATAAAGGAGTTGATAAAAGTCGACTACTGCAGTAGTAACGGAGTTTCTTATTTCCCACAGCATTCGAGCTGTAGTGTATATTTTGTTTCTCTTATATCTCTTGAAGTACTTGAGATATTGGAATAGTTCAGAAATATCTTTAATTTGGAGATTTAGGTAGATGCTATAGAAATACCAAAATGTTAAATCTGAAATAAACTTCATAATGAATTATTTGGCGGTGTCGAAGATTGATATATGAACTGCTGTGGAAGTTACTGTCGATCTGAACTTTCCTAACTCAGTTACTTAAGTATAGTATTGGATATCTCCAGCATACTTCGAAAAGGAGTTATGCTACTAAACAAATTTAAAACCAGTTCTGTGTTTAACTTCATATATTACAATCTTATGACTTGGAAGGTGATAAATCAGTTCCATTAAGAGAGCTACAGATGATTGCATATATCAGTCAAGTACACTTTAACTGATTGATAATTCTCATACAAGTTGAGGTACAGGTAAATTCCAGAAAAGAACTTACACTGTGGTAGTTGATAAGTCGAGTATTGTAGAAGTAACGGTGTTTCATAGTTCCCATAGCATTCGAGCTGTAGTGTATATTTTGTTTCTCTTATATCTCTTGAAGTACTTGAGATATTGGAATAGTTCAGAAATATCTTTAATTTGGAGATTTAGGTAGATGCTATAGAAATACCAAAATGTTAAATCTGAAATAAACTTCATAATGAATTATTTGGCGGTGTCGAAGATTGATATATGGACTGCTGTGGAAGTTACTGTCGATCTGAACTTTCCTAACTCAATTACTTAAGTATAGTATTGGATATCTCCAGCATACTTCGAAAAGGAGTTATGCTACTAAACAAATTTAAAACCAGTTTTGTGTTTAACTTCATATATTATACAATCTTATGACTTGGAAGGTGATAAATCAGTTCCATTAAGAGAGCTACAGATGATTGCATATATCAGTCAAGTACACTTTAACTGATTGATAATTCTCATACAAGTTGAGGTACAGGTAAATTCCAGAAAAGAACTTACACTGTGGGAGTTGATAAGTCGAGTATTGTAGAAGTAACGGAGTTTCATAGTTCCCATAGCATTCGAGCTGTAGTGTATATTTTGTTTCTCTGATATCTCTTGACAGACTTGAGATATCGGAAAAGTTCAGAAATATTTTTAATTTGGAAATTTAGGTAGAGTGCTATAGAAATACCAAAATGTCAATTCTGAAATAAACTTCATAATGAATTATTTGGCGGTGTCGAAGATTGATATATGAACTGCTGTGGAAGTTACTGTCGATCTGAACTTTCCTAACTCAGTTACTTAAGTATAGTATTGGATATCTCCAGCATACTTCGAAAAGGAGTTATGCTACTAAACAAATTTAAAACCAGTTTTGTGTTTAACTTCATATATTACAATCTTATGACTTGGAAGGTGATAAATCAGTTCCATTAAGAGAGCTACAGATGATTGCATATATCAGTCAAGTACACTTTAACTGATTGATAATTCTCATACAAGTTGAGGTACAGGTAAATTCCAGAAAAGAACTTACACTGTGGGAGTTGATAAGTCGAGTATTGTAGAAGTAACGGAGTTTCATAGTTCCCATAGCATTCGAGCTGTAGTGTATATTTTGTTTCTCTTATATCTCTTGAAGTACTTGAGATATTGGAATAGTTCAGGAATATCTTTAATTTGGAAATTTAGGTAGATGCTATAGAAATACCAAAATGTTAAATCTGAAATAAACTTCATAATGAATTATTTGGCGGTGTCGAAGATTGATATCTGAACTGCTGTGGAAGTTACTGTCGATCTGAACTTTCCTAACTCAGTTACTTAAGTATAGTATTGGATATCTCCAGCATACTTCAAAAAGGAGTTATGCTACTAAACAAATTTAAAACCAGTTTTGTGTTTAACTTCATATATTACAATCTTATGACTTGGAAGGTGATAAATCAGTTCCATTAAGAGAGCTACAGATGATTACATATATCAGTCAAGTACACTTTAACTGATTGATAATTCTCATACAAGTTGAGGTACAGGTAAATTCCAGAAAAGAACTTACACTGTGGGAGTTGATAAGTCGAGTATTGTAGAAGTAACGGAGTTTCATAGTTCCCATAGCATTCGAGCTGTAGTGTATATTTTGTTTCTCTTATATCTCTTGAAGTACTTGAGATATTGGAATAGTTCAGAAATATTTTTAATTTGGAGATTTAGGCAGATGCTATAGAAATACCAAAATGTTAAATCTGAAATAAACTTCATAATGAATTATTTGGCGGTGTCGAAGATTGATATATGAACTGCTGTGGAAGTTACTGTCGATCTGAACTTTCCTAACTCAGTTACTTAAGTAGAGTATTGGATATCTCCAGCATACTTCGAAAAGGAGTTATGCTACTAAACAAATTTAAAACCAGTTTTGTGTTTAACTTCATATATTACAATCTTATGACTTGGAAGGTGATAAATCAGTTCCATTAAGAGAGCTACAGATGATTGCATATATCAGTCAAGTACACTTTAACTGATTGATAATTTTCATACAAGTTGAGGTACAGGTAAATTCCAGAAAAGAACTTACACTGTGGGAGTTGATAAGTCGAGTATTGTAGAAGTAACGGAGTTTCATAGTTCCCATAGCATTCGAGCTGTAGTGTATATTTTGTTTCTCTTATATCTCTTGAAGTACTTGAGATATTGGAATAGTTCAGAAATATTTTTAATTTGGAGATTTAGGCAGATGCTATAGAAATACCAAAATGTTAAATCTGAAATAAACTTCATAATGAATTATTTGGCGGTGTCGAAGATTGATATATGAACTGCTGTGGAAGTTACTGTCGATCTGAACTTTCCTAACTCAGTTACTTAAGTAGAGTATTGGATATCTCCAGCATACTTCGAAAAGGAGTTATGCTACTAAACAAATTTAAAACCAGTTTTGTGTTTAACTTCATATATTATACAATCTTATGACTTGGAAGGTGATAAATCAGTTCCATTAAGAGAGCTACAGATGATTGCATATATCAGTCAAGTACACTTTAACTGATTGATAATTCTCATACAAGTTGAGGTACAGGTAAATTCCAGAAAAGAACTTACACTGTGGGAGTTGATAAGTCGAGTATTGTAGAAGTAACGGAGTTTCATAGTTCCCATAGCATTCGAGCTGTAGTGTATATTTTGTTTCTCTGATATCTCTTGACAGACTTGAGATATCGGAAAAGTTCAGAAATATTTTTAATTTGGAAATTTAGGTAGAGTGCTATAGAAATACCAAAATGTCAATTCTGAAATAAACTTCATAATGAATTATTTGGCGGTGTCGAAGATTGATATATGAACTGCTGTGGAAGTTACTGTCGATCTGAACTTTCCTAACTCAGTTACTTAAGTATAGTATTGGATATCTCCAGCATACTTCGAAAAGGAGTTATGCTACTAAACAAATTTAAAACCAGTTTTGTGTTTAACTTCATATATTACAATCTTATGACTTGGAAGGTGATAAATCAGTTCCATTAAGAGAGCTACAGATGATTGCATATATCAGTCAAGTACACTTTAACTGATTGATAATTCTCATACAAGTTGAGGTACAGGTAAATTCCAGAAAAGAACTTACACTGTGGGAGTTGATAAGTCGAGTATTGTAGAAGTAACGGAGTTTCATAGTTCCCATAGCATTCGAGCTGTAGTGTATATTTTGTTTCTCTTATATCTCTTGAAGTACTTGAGATATTGGAATAGTTCAGGAATATCTTTAATTTGGAAATTTAGGTAGATGCTATAGAAATACCAAAATGTTAAATCTGAAATAAACTTCATAATGAATTATTTGGCGGTGTCGAAGATTGATATCTGAACTGCTGTGGAAGTTACTGTCGATCTGAACTTTCCTAACTCAGTTACTTAAGTATAGTATTGGATATCTCCAGCATACTTCGAAAAGGAGTTATGCTACTAAACAAATTTAAAACCAGTTTTGTGTTTAACTTCATATATTACAATCTTATGACTTGGAAGGTGATAAATCAGTTCCATTAAGAGAGCTACAGATGATTGCATATATCAGTCAAGTACACTTTAACTGATTGATAATTCTCATACAAGTTGAGGTACAGGTAAATTCCAGAAAAGAACTTACACTGTGGGAGTTGATAAGTCGAGTATTGTAGAAGTAACGGAGTTTCATAGTTCCCATAGCATTCGAGCTGTAGTGTATATTTTGTTTCTCTTATATCTCTTGAAGTACTTGAGATATTGGAATAGTTCAGGAATATCTTTAATTTGGAAATTTAGGTAGATGCTATAGAAATACCAAAATGTTAAATCTGAAATAAACTTCATAATGAATTATTTGGCGGTGTCGAAGATTGATATATGAACTGCTGTGGAAGTTACTGTCGATCTGAACTTTCGTAACTCAGTTACTTAAGTATAGTATTGGATATCTCCAGCATACTTCAAAAAGGAGTTATGCTACTAAACAAATTTAAAACCAGTTTTGTGTTTAACTTCATATATTACAATCTTATGACTTGGAAGGTGATAAATCAGTTCCATTAAGAGAGCTACAGATGATTACATATATCAGTCAAGTACACTTTAACTGATTGATAATTCTCATACAAGTTGAGGTACAGGTAAATTCCAGAAAAGAACTTACACTGTGGGAGTTGATAAGTCGAGTATTGTAGAAGTAACGGAGTTTCATAGTTCCCATAGCATTCGAGCTGTAGTGTATATTTTGTTTCTCTGATATCTCTTGACAGACTTGAGATATCTGAAAAGTTCAGAAATATTTTTAATTTGGAAATTTAGGTAGAGTGCTATAGAAATACCAAAATGTCAATTCTGAAATAAACTTCATAATGAATTATTTGGCGGTGTCGAAGATTGATATATGAACTGCTGTGGAAGTTACTGTCGATCTGAACTTTCCTAACTCAGTTACTTAAGTATAGTATTGGATATCTCCAGCATACTTCGAAAAGGAGTTATGCTACTAAACAAATTTAAAACCAGTTTTGTGTTTAACTTCATATATTACAATCTTATGACTTGGAAGGTGATAAATCAGTTCCATTAAGAGAGCTACAGATGATTACATATATCAGTCAAGTACACTTTAACTGATTGATAATTCTCATACAAGTTGAGGTACAGGTAAATTCCAGAAAAGAACTTACACTGTGGGAGTTGATAAGTCGAGTATTGTAGAAGTAACGGAGTTTCATAGTTCCCATAGCATTCGAGCTGTAGTGTATATTTTGTTTCTCTTATATCTCTTGAAGTACTTGAGATATTGGAATAGTTCAGAAATATCTTTAATTTGGAGATTTAGGTAGATGCTATAGAAATACCAAAATGTTAAATCTGAAATAAACTTCATAATGAATTATTTGGCGGTGTCGAAGATTGATATATGAACTGCTGTGGAAGTTACTGTCGATCTGAACTTTCCTAACTCAGTTACTTAAGTATAGTATTGGATATCTCCAGCATACTTCGAAAAGGAGTTATGCTACTAAACAAATTTAAAACCAGTTTTGTGTTAAACTTCATATATTACAATCTTATGACTTGGAAGGTGATAAATCTGGTCCATTAAGAGAGCTACAGATGATTGCATATATCAGTCAAGTACACTTTAACTGATTGATAATTCTCATACAAGTTGAGGTACAGGTAATCCAGAAAAGAACTTACACTATGGGAGTTGATAAGTCGAGTATTGTAGAAGTAACGGTGTTTCATAGTTCCCATAGCATTCGAGCTGTAGTGTATATTTTGTTTCTCTTATATCTCTTGAAGTACTTGAGATATTGGAATAGTTCAGATATATCTTTAATTTGGAGATTTAGGTAGATGCTATAGAAATACCAAAATGTTAAATCTGAAATAAACTTCATAATGAATTATTTGGCGGTGTCGAAGATTGATATATGAACTGCTGTGGAAGTTACTGTCGATCTGAACTTTCCTAACTCAGTTACTTAAGTATAGTATTGGATATCTCCAGCATACTTCGAAAAGGAGTTATGCTACTAAACAAATTTAAAACCAGTTCTGTGTTTAACTTCATATATTACAATCTTATGACTTGGAAGGTGATAAATCAGTTCCATTAAGAGAGCTACAGATGATTGCATATATCAGTCAAGTACACTTTAACTGATTGATAATTCTCATACAAGTTGAGGTACAGGTAAATTCCAGAAAAGAACTTACACTGTGGGAGTTGATAAGTCGAGTATTGTAGAAGTAACGGAGTTTCATAGTTCCCATAGCATTCGAGCTGTAGTGTATATTTTGTTTCTCTGATATCTCTTGACAGACTTGAGATATCGGAAAAGTTCAGAAATATTTTTAATTTGGAAATTTAGGTAGAGTGCTATAGAAATACCAAAATGTCAATTCTGAAATAAACTTCATAATGAATTATTTGGCGGTGTCGAAGATTGACATATGAAGTGCTGTGGAAGTTACTGTCGACCTAAACTCTCCTAACTCACTTGCTCAAGTATATTCTATCTTTGTAATATGTTTATAAATTGTTCAGATATTTGCAAACTTCAGAAATAGTGATAACTTGTAATTTAGTACAAATTAGGAGTTGAAACTTGGAATATTGTGGAACTTACTGATTTACTGAATAGATCAACTCTTACAGCATTAGAGCTATAAAACACATATGGCTTATCTCTCTAATATCTCTTGAATACTTTAAGATTTGGAATAATTTGGAAATTGCTAGATGGAGTTGTTAAATATATAAACTGAACCAACTCAAATCTCATAATTTTTCATTTCGCATACCATGTAAGTTGCTAAATTATGGACGACCTAAATTCCCCTAATTCAAGTCATGACGTACTACTGCTCAAGTATAATCTACCTTTCTGATAATTTTTTAAACAGTTTAGATGCTGGAAAATTTCAGAAAGTGTCTTACTTCATAATTTGGTATAATTCAAGGATTTATAAGTCCAGTTTTGTAGAAATTACTGTACGCCTTAACTCCTACCGTACTGGAGCTGTATGATTTATCGTATCTCTAAAAAGACTTGAGGTACGGGAAAAATCTAGAAATGTCTTAAATTACTAATAATTTCTTGGTTGATAGGTGCAGTACTGTAGAATTTGCAGATCATCTCAATTAAACTGAACCTCGCAATATTTTAATTAGTACAACTCATAAGTTGATAGAATGAAATGCTATGGAGGTTACAGAAGGTCTACACTTCCCTAACTAAAGTCTAGTACGAATTATGTGTCTAATAGTTCTTAAAATTGATTAAATACTGAAAAACTTCAGAAATGGTGTTGTATTGACAGACAACAAATCTGTTCGTCCTGACGTATTAAACCAACAAGTTTTATTTTATTAGAAATCACAAATTACCTCGACATAAAATATCTCATTTATTTTTACCTTCCACCGATTGGGTTTAAACGTTTCCTAACTATTCACCTGATTGTTTTTTATTTTTTCATTGTCAATTTCGTCGATTTCCTTGTGTCGCAACGGTTTCCCGCAGCGCGCCTCGACCGCTTTTTGTTAATTATTAATCGTTAATAACACAAAAGAGCCGTGAATATCGTCGGAATCGGAGTAAACAATCGAACGGATCGATCGACTTCCGTCGCCGGTGAAAGGTGATTCGATGGGGGGAAAAAAGCGCACGAGATTACCGAGGAGAAAAAAGAACCTCATTAAAGCCGATAAAGATACGCGGCGGCGGTTCCCTCAGCTGTTGCGCCACGCGCCCCTTAGATCGTCAGATAAAGCCCAACTGGTCCTTCGAGCCGGCCATATGGCCCCCAAAGAGAGGTCCGAGGCGTGAAATCCTAAAAGAGCCGAGCGAAAAAAGCGTCTTTCTCTCTTCTGCCATCCACTTTACCGTTTCGTCTCTCGTGTATCGCATCGATTTTATGAATGAAACTCCATCCTGCGATTGTTCTATTCTCTCTTCTTTCGGATGACCGTTTTAAAGTCGACGTACAAGAAGGCAGATAGGTACGGTTTAACGTCGTCCCAAGGTGTGAGAACGTAATAAGCAGGTTTAATGATGCGTGGACGTCTTTAACGGGTGTTCCGCTACGCGGAGAGGGAAGAGAGGTATAAACTGAGGATTATCTTAACCATAACTGATCCACGGACCTTACGGTTAGGTCCAGATTAAACAGAACGTTTATCCATACTCTGCGAGTAATCCAGAAGATCTGCAAATGAAGGCGACACTTCTCGTTTTAACTGTTAATCAACGAAGCTCAATCTTCTAAATTGATCTGATTGAGTAAGGTGTTTTATGTAGAACTCCGTTTTTTAGCTAGTCCGTACGGTACTCAAAAAAAAATTCTGGATATAACTATATAATCACCATGATCCTAGTAGGTAGCTCAAACTTCTTGGATTGATCAGTTATGAATGTAATTCTTCTGGGTAAATATTTATTGCAATCCCGAAAAATCTTACTAGCATTGAAACATATATACCACTGAGTTGTCTTGGAAACTTTAAAATCGGTCACAATGTACACTATGTGGAAAGTTATTCCAGAAAAGCTATTCTGTGTGAGGAAAAATTCTCGAAACATATCCAGTATGTTTCTTTGGACAACTTAAATTTCAAAATTGAAGATTTTGACGAAATTTTAAGAAGAAGAACGTAGGGTGAAATCATTTTTGGCTAAATATTTTCAGCACACAATTATTCTATTGGAATAGAAAAACGTTCTTTAGGGAGAGATTCTGGAAACACTACATAAGTAATTTTTTACCAATTGTACACATATACCAGTATTGTACTTGTGCCAGTATTAGTAAACACCGTAGAGGAATTCTAAAATCATTCCTGGTAGTTGAAAATTTTGGAAACCTATTATATCTGCTTCTTTGAAAATTTAAAAATACCAAATTGGTAAAATTTTTTGTACAATGCAGAAAACCATTTTCTGGGTAGGAAAACCTTTAAAACATCAGATCAGCAAGTATTATACTTGTGCCAGTATTTGTAAAATCTGTAGAGAAATTATAAATTCATTTCTGACAGTGGAAAATTTTGGAAACTTATAATATCTGTGGTTCTTTGGAAATTTAAAAATTCCAAATTGGTAAATATTTTTTTACAAATCAGAAAACTGTTTTCGAGGTGGAAAAGCCTTGGAAGCATAAGATCAGCGAGTATTATACTTGTGCCATATTTGTAAAATCTGTAGCGGAATTCTAAAGCCTTTTCTGCTAGTGGAAAATTTTGGAAATCTATTATATCTGCTTCTTTGAAAATTTAAAAATACCAAATTTTTAAAAATTTTTGTATAATGCAGAAAATTATTTCCTGGGTAGGAAATCCTTTAAAACAACAGATCAGCAAGTATTATACTTGTGCCAGTATTTGTAAAAACTGTAGAGAAATTATAAATTCATTTCTGACAGTGGAAAATTTTGGAAACTTATAATATTTGTACTTTTTTGAAAATTAAAAAATTCCAAATTCGTTAAATTTTTTGTACAATGCACACCATTTTCTGGGTAGGAAAACATTTAAAACATCAGATCAGCAAGTATTATACATGTGCCAGTATTTGTAAAATATGTGGAGAAATTATAAATTCATTTCTGACAGTGGAAAATTTTGGAAACCTATAATACCTGTGCTTTTTGAAAATTTAAAAATTCCAAATTCGTTAAATTTTTTTGTACAATTCAGAAAATCATTTCCGGGTTAGAAAAGCATTTGAAGTAGGAGATCAACATGCTTCAACAAGACCATAGAGACAGGAATATCAGAAATCCATTTTTCGGTATAACCGCCAAAGATTTGAACCAAATTTTGCGATGTAACAATATCTCACATATCTCACGTTTACCCAACCTCAAGCGAGACTACTCAACAGATCACATCGACCACGGCCCATTTTCTACTTCGAACTCATTTTGTGCCTCATTAGCAACAATCGACACACTCGTCCTTTCTAACTTCTGTTCGGAAACGACCTGCTGCTGCTGCTGCAGCTCTCTTATACACTACTCCCGTCGCGACATACCCAGCGTCATCTCATTTCGCTCGTCGATGGGAAATTACCATAAAACATTTAACGACAGAGTACAAGTGCGTTCGAGTATAATATAAAAAAGAAAAATGTGCCACGCTCGGACGCTTACCATATGGGCCCATTTCGACAAGAGAAAGACACACACACTGAGAGAGAAAGAGAAAAATCACTGTCGCACTGTTAAACTCCAATAAAACCTCTACTCTATCCGACCATAATAAAGGTATTAATCTACGTTTTTTTCGCTTGTTTCAGAACAACCTAACCCATCATAGAGGATAGTATGATCACGATGGAGTGTCAGCCGGGGGGTCACGGGGGACACCTGGGGCACTCCATGATTCTAGATCCGACGGGCGGAGGTGTTCACCAGCAGGAACACGAACACAAGAAGAAACGTAAGTGGCGAGCGGTCCTTCCCTGAAGGCGAAACGACACGGAAATTTTACGAAGAGATTATAGTTATCGTTGTGATTTTTCGCGACGTAGGAGCTTGATCCTATGACCCTCCGATGACGGACCGCATTCAAATATACCGCATACCTAGTAGTGACGTCAGATTTAATGAAACACAAAAATGTTCTCACCTAATCAACAGACGGATGGTTTCGATGTTATGACCATCTTCAGATGTATAAAGAGGAGAGATGCCGAAAATACTAAGTTTCATCAAAACTTAGACGTTTATTTCTAATTTATTTACAATGTTCATAATTATACACTACACACTACTTAATTTATCTTAACTATTCCCATTTATATCACACTCTTAATTATTAATTTATGTATACGCTCTCGCTTGTCCGTTTTTCACACTGTTTATTCACTCGCGGCTTCACGTCTAATCTCTCCGACCGCAAGCCCGTCAATATATAGTCCTCCGTTATGTCTCGGGATCCTTCTTGAAAGAACCCGATCTTTCTTTTCCCTAATAATGTTTATCTAGAAACGCCCAGAAGGCAATAAATCTGTCTTCCTTAATAAGATGTTGCCGGGACGTTGGGGACGGTCTTTATTGCCCACTTAACGGAGCGCTTTGAAGTGACCGCCGAGGTCCGATAAGAGTAAACACGTTGCGCGCTGCTGTTTACATTTCGCGTTACAATATCAACGGACAAAGGGGTCAAAAAGTTCATTTAATTTCATGTCATGTGAAGAAGTTAACCCCTTACAATGTAAGATGTGAGATACCCCAACAGTCAGCCTCTGATTGTTTCAATATTGCAATATGTGATAGTAGGTACTTTCATAAATAATAGACACGAATTATTTATCTTATTATTAAATTGGTATTGATTGTTTCAATATAGGTAATACGTAATTTGCTAAATAAGAGATACGTATTTTTCATCTTATCGAGATACTCATTTCACCGGAATATTTCCTCAATGACTAAAATAGTTTCATAAAATCAAGACCAAAATGAGTATAAAATTTGAGGGGCTCAAAAATTCCTAATTCCTAAATTACACGTTTTTCAAAGAAAATTTCGGAATGTATCTCTGAATTTTTGACACATTTTGCGGCCTAAGGAAGTCAATCAAACATTTCAATACCACTAATTTAGGTATACATTTCACAAACAAATTTTATGTAATTTCCAGTTATGAAAAACTATAATCTTTGAAATTGGAGAAAGTTGAAGCTTCAAAAATATTCCAAATTGTGTTCAAAAATTCGTAACTCCCAAATTACAAATTTTTCAAAAAAATCTGTATTTTACTTTTGTTTCAATAATATCCAGGTTTATTACTTAAGGCTGCAATTTCAACAATCGACCCTTCTGGCACTTTTGTCAAAAAATATGGTCAAACCAAAATTGATTCTCAAACTTCTAATCAGTTACCTACGTACAAATGATGGAAGTATTGTCGCGTCCAGGGGATGAAGTCACCCTGAGAGCGTTCTAGGGGGTAGCTCGAGGTGGAGAACAGAAAACAGTTGGGGAAATATAAATTTATTTTCAGCGGTTAAATACAGGGGATGTGAAAAAATATAAATATTTTCACCCAAAACTACTCCCCAAAATCGCATATACCTTAGAACAGCTTGATTTTCGATATGATGATTGTATTCAGCTTAGCTAAGTCAGTAAATGACATAAATCTCGCTTGTCTATCGAAATTTGTTTTGAAGATAAAAAATTAATAATGATTTCCAAAAATTTAACACAATGTATCTACAAAACTGAGCGTTTTTGGACACTTATTTATTAAGACTTTTATGCCTATTTTGATCCATACCACCCGCTTAGAATGTGTGTTACTTTATTGGAAACCACAAAAGTTTCCAACAATGTCTAAACATTTTCAACATTAATTTTCTGGAAAACTGCTTCTCTTGTCGAAATGGCACAAGAACACAAGTTCCATATCAAAAATTTATTTTTTCATAATTCTTAGCCAAAATCTCTAAATAGTTATATACAAAAAAAGTTTGAGTACTTTTGCATTATAACAGGTACATTTTTGATACCCTAATTGTAATCAGCACATCTAAGTTAGTAATTGGCTCAAATCTCGGTTGTCTATTTCAATTACTTTTCAAATTAATAAAAAATTTGAGAATTTTTTTCAAAAAGTTTAATGACCTATATCTCAAAAATCAAGCATTTTCATAAAGAACTTCTATATATTTTGGGGTCATTCCACCCTCCCTTAACACATGTAAATAACCTACTAATATCTAATATTTTTGTAATCCAAAATTTGTTTAAATAAATAATATCTCTATTTTTGAATTAGGGGTAGCAACCCTTAAATTAAAAATGGTAGTTTTATTACTCATTTTCTATGTAATGCTTTAGCGTTGGTCTTATGAAACTTCCTTTATTGGTCGCTACATTTCTACTACTACCACAGAACCACGTAGATCAAATTACACCATCAATACATTCTGAGAGTTTTGATACAAAATCCTTAAAATTCGACGTCTAAAATGTGTTCAAAAATTTGATTAGTTTACATTCCATCCAAGACACAAGAAGAGAGAGAAAGAATGATATTCTGAAATGAATAGTAAAATAAATATCCTTCATAGAAAATAGTTCTGGAGCTAGGGATTTTTGAAAATCTGGGAATTTTCTCCGTTTTCCAAAATTAATTCCGGTGTCCTACGTTAGAGCACCACATTCGCAAGAAGATGTTTAAAAGAGGTAATTCGTGCAACATTCAGTATATGAATAATAAATTTTTGAATAGGTGTCTCTTATTTTTCGAAAGACTAACATATCGCAATATTAACAAAATGGGTGAGTGTCACTTGGGCACACTTTCATTATTAAACCCCTTGGGGGTCAATCACTTTTCAAAGTTTCTTGTCGAGAATTATATAATTAGTTTTACAAAACGTCAATCAAATTTTCATTAATTTCGTTAATTTTCATGGTTCGAAATTTTGAGTTGCCACCTTTCAAATTTAATTCCTGTAATGGAGACCATGCACATTAGCTTTAAAGAGAAGTATGAGATGCACATTTCACACTTTGTCTTTAATCAACGACCTGCCCTCCACCTACTCCATTCAACTGGTACCATTTCTCATGATGCTCTATAACTACTTAAACCGACCAACGTAACTTGACCTCTCAATTAACTCGCATCAACTACAAGAAAGAAGCGACACACCACGTTAAGATCGACAGCAACTCGCTCTCGTTAACATACATAAACATAACGTTAATTAATATCGAATCGAAATAATCGCGGACGTACATTTCGTCCAGTGGCATTCCCGATTAGGCCGTAATGGCCTATCCGCATCGGACAGTTATTGCAACTGATTGGCCGATTTTCGAGTCTTCTTCTCCTCCGTCTCGACGGTTGTGAAAGAAGAGGAGAAGGACTTGTGACGCAAATTGCGCCATTTATCGCGCATTTCGGTCAGGCCGGCAAAGGAGTTAATTTCGCGGAAATGGCGACGTTCGATTTATCCTCCGCAGCATACGTACGTGTGGGAAAACAACGGCTCGACATAAATAAACGTGTAAACGGAGATCGGACGCATCGATCTGATTCAGACTTCGGATGATCGAAGTATTACCTTCTGAATCCGATTTATCGTAGATGGTAGCGCTTTAAGAGCAATAGCGGGAGTAGGTATGGCGGCACTTGAGGCGACCACCTCCACTTTTTAGGCTTTCCTGTTACCTTTAACGTTTGATCCACATTCAATTATTGCATCGTACTTAATATAAATTCTATCATAGTCCTGGGCAGTGGAAAGCAAAAGTTTGTAACGTCCATATGGAATCAATTGATCCCAATCTTGTCCAGAGTCGCTTCAGCTTTTCCTCCCTTCACTGATTCAAGCCCAGACAGCACAAAGACGTCTTTAAGACGTCTGATAGACATCACCATTAGGCATTTGCGACATCTCAAAGATGTCCTGTGACGTCTGAAGAACGTCATTAAAGTGTCCATTTTATGTCCATTTCATGTTATTTGTTACAAAACGGTACGTTTCAAAGATGCCTTCAAGACATTAAAAAGACAATTTTACGACGTCCATCTTTCGTCTTCAAGACGTCATAAGGACGCATTTCTCAAGTCTGTATGGTGTCTTAAAGATGCCCCCTAATTTCTTAGGAACGTCTTTAAAACGTTCATTTTATGTATATTTCACGTTATTTGCCACAAAACGGTACGTCTCAAAAGACAACTTTACGACGTTCATTTTTCGTCTTTAAGACGTCATAAGGACGCCTTCTTCACGTCAGTAAGATGTAAAGATATCCTCTAATTTCTTAGTGACGTCTTTAAAATGTTCATTCTATGTCCATTTCATGGTATTTTTGTCACAAAACGGTAAGTCTCAAAGATGCTCTCTAAGCATTAAAAATATGTCCGCAAATCCGTAATGACGTCCAAAATACGTCCGTTTTAAGACTTTCTTTATACAAAACTACGCCTTTAAGACGGCTCTAATATGGCAGGCTTAAAGGTCAGGCATGAAAACGACATAGATTGGACGTCATTAAGACGTCAGATTTTGAACATCTTATAGACATCCAAAAATGGACGTCCTAAACAAGTCCACTTCATCAAAATAACATAAATTGAACGTCATTATGACATCAGCTTTTGAACATCTTAGACACGGAATTGGACGTCATGAGGACGTCCATTTCTAGCATAAAAGAGAGCAGGCATAAAATTGACGTAAATCAGAAGTCCTTAAGGTGTCCGCCTTTTAACATCTTACAAACATCCAAAACTGGACGTTCTAAAGAGGCCCACTTCAGGCATAAAAAAGGGCAGGCATAAAATAGACGAAAATTAGATGTCATTGAGACATTCCGCTCTGGACATCTTAGAGACATCCAGAAATGGACGTCTTTAAGACGTCCACTTCAGGCATAAAAAGGTCAGACTTGAAAACGACGTAAATTAGACTTTTTTAGGACGTCCGGCCTTGGACGTCTTAGAGACATCTGGATATGGACGTCTTATAGATGTACTTTTTATGTCTTAAGGCGTCCAGGCATAAAAAAGGCGTAAAATGGATGTCTTTAAGACGTTATGTGCTGTCTGGGAGGCTTGTTCGAACCTAATACTCCAACTGTTGTTCCATATTAAATTACTCCATGGCATTTATCTTCAATTCTGTGATAGGTCTGGCAGTGGGAAGCAAAATATGTAAAGATGAATTGATCCAAATCTGGTCCAGAATCGCTCCAATCTCTTAACTGATCCCAGCGCTTGTTCAAATCAGTCACTTTTAACTGCTGTTTTGCATTAAATTACTACATCGTTACTTTTCTAGAATTCTGTTAGATATCTGGGCAGTAGAAACCTAAGTTTGTAATATTCCCCATGGAACCAGTTGATCTCATTTAGAGTCGCTGCAGGTTCTCCTTTCCTCACTAATCCAAGTATGTGTTCAAATATAATACTCCAACTGTTACTTTTAACTGTTGTTCCATATTAAATTACTCCATGGCATTTATCTTCAACTCTGTGATAGGTCTGGCAGTGGGAAGCAAAATATGTGATGATCAATTGATCCAAATCTGGTCCAGAATCGCTCCAATCTCTTAACTGATCCAAGCGCTTGTTCAAATCAGTCACTTTTAACTGCTGTTTTGCATTAAATTACTACATCGTTACTTTTCTAGAATTCTGTTAGATATCTGGGCAGTAGAAACCTAAGTTTGTAATATTCCCCATGGAACCAGTTGATCTCATTCAGAGTCGCTGCAGGTTCTCCTTTCCTCACTAATCCAAGTATGTGTTCAAATCTAATACTCCAACTGTTACTTTTAACTGTTGTTCCATATTAAATTACTCCATGGCATTTATCTTCAACTCTGTGATAGGTCTGGCAGTGGGAAGCAAAATATGTGATGATCAATTGATCCAAATCTGGTCCAGAATCGCTCCAATCTCTTAACTGATCCAAGCGCTTGTTCAAATCAGTCACTTTTAACTGCTGTTTTGCATTAAATTACTACATCGTTACTTTTCTAGAATTCTGTTAGATATCTGGGCAGTAGAAACCTAAGTTTGTAATATTCCCCATGGAACCAGTTGATCTCATTCAGAGTCGCTGCAGGTTCTCCTTTCCTCACTAATCCAAGTATGTGTTCAAATCTAATACTCCAACTGTTACTTTTAACTGTTGTTCCATATTAAATTACTCCATGGCATTTATCTTCAACTCTGTGATAGGTCTGGCAGTGGGAAGCAAAATATGTAAAATTCAATTGATCCAAATCTGGTCCAGAATGGCTCCAGTTTCTCCTCTCATAACTGATTCAAGCGCTTGTTCAAATCTGTCACTTTCAACTGCTGTTCTCCATTAAATTACTAACTCGTCACTTTTCCAAAATTCTGTTAGATATCTGGGCAGTAGAAACCTGAATTTGTAATATTCCCAATGGCCCCAATTGATCTAATTTAGAGTCGCTTTAGGTTCTCCATTCTTCACTAATCCAAGTATGTGTTCAAATCTAATACTCCAACTGTTACTTTTAACTGTTGTTACATATGAAATTACTTCATGGCAATTATCTTAAATTCTGTGATAGGTCTGGCAGTGGGAAGCAAAATATGTGATGATCAATTGATCCAAATCTGGTCCGAAATCGCTCCAATCTCTTAACTGATCCAAGCGCTTGTTCAAATCAGTCACTTTTAACTGCTGTTCTCCATAAAGTACTACATCGTTACTTTTCTAGAATTCTGTTAGATATCTGGGCAGTAGAGGCCTAAGATTGTAATATTCCCCATGGAACCAATTGATCTCATTCAGAGTCGCTGCAGGTTCTCCATTCCTCACTTATCCAAGTATGTGTTCAAATCTAATACTCCAACTGTTACTTTTAACTGTTGTTCCATATTAAATTACTCCATGGCATTTATCTTAAATTCTGTTATAGATCTGGCAGTGGGAAGCAAAATATGTAAGTATCAATTGATCCAAATCTGGCCCAGAATCGCTCCAATCTCTTAACTGATCCAAGCGCTTGTTCAAATTAGTCACTTTTAACTGGTGTTCTGCATTAGATTAGTACATCGTTACTTTTCTAGAATTCTGTTAGATATCTGGGCAGTAGAAACCTAAGTTTGTAATATTCCCCATAGAACAAGTTGATCTAATTCAGAGTCGCTTCAGGTTCTCCATTCCTCACTTATCCAAGTATGTGTTCAAATCTAATACTCCAACTGTTACTTTTAACTGTTGTTCCATATTAAATTACTCCATGGCATTTATCTTCAACTCTGTGATAGGTCTGGCAGTAGGAAGCAAAATATGTAAAATTCAATTGATCCAAATCTGGTCCAGAATGGCTCCAGTTTCTCCTCTCATAACTGATTCAAGCGCTTGTTCAAATCTGTCACTTTCAACTGCTGTTCTCCATTAAATTACTAACTCGTCACTTTTCCAAAATTCTGTTAGATATCTGGGCAGTAGAAACCTGAGTTTGTAATATTCCCAATGGCCCCAATTGATCTAATTTAGAGTCGCTTTAGGTTCTCCATTCTTCACTAATCCAAGTATGTGTTCAAATCTAATACTCCAACTGTTACTTTTAACTGTTGTTACATATGAAATTACTTCATGGCAATTATCTTAAATTCTGTGATAGGTCTGGCAGTGGGAAGCAAAATATGTGATGATCAATTGATCCAAATCTGGTCCGAAATCGCTCCAATCTCTTAACTGATCCAAGCGCTTGTTCAAATCAGTCACTTTTAACTGCTGTTCTCCATAAATTACTACATCGTTACTTTTCTAGAATTCTGTTAGATATCTGGGCAGTAGAGGCCTAAGTTTGTAATATTCCCCATGGAACCAATTGATCTATATCTAATTCAAAGTCGCTCCAGGTTCTCCTTTCCTCAGTAATCCAAGGATGTGTTCAAATATAATACTCCAACTGTTAATTTTAACTGTTGTTCCATATTAAATTACTTCATGGCATTTATCTTTAATTCTGTGATAGGTCTGGCAATGGGAAGCAAAATATGTAAAGATCAATTTATCCAAATCTGGTCCAGAATCGCTCCAATCTCTTAACTGATCCAAGCGCTTGTTCAAATCAGTCACTTTTAACTGCTGTTCTCCATTAAATTACTACATCGTCACTTTTCCAAAATTATGTTAGATATCTGGGCAGTAGAAACCTGAGTTTGTAATACTCCCCATAGAACCAGATGATCTAATTCAGAGTCGCTCCAGGTTCTCCTTTCCTCACTAATCCAAGTATGTGTTCAAATCTAATACTCCAACTGTTACTTTTAACTGTTGTTCCATATTAAATTACTCCATGGCATTTATCTTAAATTCTGTTATAGATCTGGCAGTGGGAAGCAAAATATGTAAGTATCAATTGATCCAAATCTGGTCCAGAATCGCTCCAATCTCTTAACTGATCCAAGCGCTTGTTCAAATCAGTCACTTTTAACTGCTGTCCTGCATTGAATTACTGCATCGTTACTTGTCTAGAATTCTGTTAGATATCTGGGCAGTAGAAACCTAAGTTTGTAATATTCCCCATAGAACCAGTTGATCTAATTCAGAGTCGCTTCAGGTTCTTCTTTCCTCACCAATCCATGTGTTCAAATCTAATAGTCCAACCTGTCACCTTTAATCGGGTGAATAAGAGAAATTTAATTTTGAAGCATCTCTTCCAAAATCTTAACATCTGGCAAGCAGTATGATCCATTGACTCTTCTAGCTTCCCCAACAGATTCAAGCTCATTAAATACAGAAATGGTCTTAAAGCCACTCCATTACAAGACATGACGCTCACATTTAACAATGTTCAATGTAAAATTGTTTTCAGTATCATATTACTTTACAATGAGGGTACATCTGAAGGGGTACCAACCCAAAACATGCTCCATTTGCTTATGGCATTTAGACCACAACCACAACCAAGTGCAGCCTTTGGCGGGTTATCTTCTCGGCTGTGAACGTCAGAAACAAAAAACAAGAATCGAGTGACACGGCACGCGCGTCATAAAATAGAAGAGTCCTCATCTCCCGATCCTCTCGTGTATCTTCTGCGCACAAAACATGTTTCGTTATTATTTATGGAGTCGAGGAACGATGCGGCTCTATCTATCTCTTTCCCTCTTCCTATCCGAACCTTTTTAAACAAACCGCTGACGTATTTCAGACGTCATCCACTTCTTCTTATTCTTCTCCTCTTTCTTCTACTTGTCGTACGATGTTCCTTCGACTTCTACGTAGACGTCGTGGTCGGGAGTTTTTAAATCCGGCGCGCTGTTAGTTGCTAGTTTTGTACGTTGCTCAATTGCTCGATTTAAGACATTTTTGTGTTTGTACATAGCGTATTTTAAGTAATCTCTTGTTCCACTGACCGCTTCCGGAATGATTTGTTCTGAAACGTCGCCAGAAACAAAAGATTGATTAAAGTATTCGAATATATTGATCGAAGGTTTCAAGGAACGTTTTTTCAGGGGACGGCGGTTCCCACGTTGGATCCTCTTCGAGTGACGGTGAGTTATAGAATTTATTACTAAATGTATTTAAGTGTACGCCAGGTGAAATGGGTAGATCGTATGGATGGAACTGCATTTACTTGCATCTGAAGTGGTGTTTCCCAACGTTTTTGCCTCTTCGGTTATTGCTGCGTCGTATATCATTTCGAAGAATTGCCGATGGTAATGATTAGAAGGTAATTCGCTCTCATAGGTCGATATATCTTTTCGATCTCTCGTTTTGCAATAAATACTTTCGTGTACTTTAGTCTTGTCAGGCTCTTCACTTCAATAATGTAATTGGAAGTAGGGAACTTAACACAGAAAGTGGAACACTAAATTGGCGAAGTCGACACTTTGGGGGAATATTACCTTAAATTTCAGCTCCAGGAAAAATTGAGCAGTTCAGGAAAACTGAAGGTTTTAAACATTTGCTTAATTGCCTTATTATTATTGGAATTTGGTTTCAATGATCATTGATTTCATACTTTTGGGGAATTTTATCCTGAATTTCAACTCCAAGAAAAATTGATCATTTCAGGAACACTGAAACTTTTACACATTTCTGTAATCACATGGTATTATAATTATATAAATTTGTCTAACTCTTCCTTTTAAGGAAATTATAAGTAAAATTGAGTATTTCAGAATAACTGAAATTTTGAGTATTTCTTTAATCCAGATGTTACTGCAATTACACAACTTTGCTTATCTGCGTCTTTTATGATAGATGAAAGATGCATAAAACTTATAACATAATTTTATCGTTTTTGGTAAGCATGTGTAAACTGCGCACAAAACACTAAAAGTAAAAGATTAGCCCATTTCCTTCATTTCCCAGTCCCAATCTGCGTCCCACTAATTGCGTAACAAGTAATGACAAAACAATATTACACGCCGAACATAATAAGTAATTCAATTCGACAACATAACAAAACAACTGTACGAATCCTTAAAGGACGCGAGATATTGCGTTTCGATCATTGCTAAATACTAAAAAATTACAATTGACTAATTCGTATTGGACAATAAAACCGCTCGCTGCTTTCCAAAATTATACACATTTAACAAGCATTAAATTGCGATTTATTTCGGAACGAAAGTCGAGAGTTTCTCGTCACCTATATCTGGATTAAAATTTTTTTTCTCGCTTCTATTCGCTTGACGCTGTGAGTTTGAAATGAAAATGTAAGTGAAAGTCCGTCAGTCGCGGGAGGGAAAAAAGTCGCCAGTTTTTCGACCGATTTCAACTTGATGTGATAGTTAAAAATAATTAATTTCGAAAAATTTAAATTCAAGGTTTATACAAATTACTCGTACATTTCCTATTTGCATTACGAAAAAAAAAGGGGATTGTACAGTCACAATAGTAATTGTTGTATTTTGCAATATTTTTCTACTGAAATGTTTGTACCGACTCGATAGTCCAGTCGAGGTGGATAAAAATGTTACGTTTTTATTGTAAGACAAAATATGAATACTTTTGTATTTATTAATCAATAGCAACAGTTCCTTAAAGGAGACAGCTCTCCCATAACTCTCCATAGCATATACAGTTGAAATCCACCTGCGGTGAGAATAATCCATGTTGCCATATACAACGCACAAAATAGTATACCGAAACAAATGCAACCTTGCAATACGGTTTGTAATTGTAACCATGCCAGGGTTTTTGTTGTGCTTTTGGCAACATCCTACAAATTCGTTCCTTCCCTCTGTCAAATCTCAGAACGTTGCCATGCCTTATTCTCTCTCTCTATTCCTCTCGCTGTTAACGAATGCTCAAACGACGTGACGTCAGTACAGGTGGCAACGCTGTGGCTACGTCCTTCTCCCTCGTGAATGACATTGGCGGGTTCCAAAATTTTCCAAGATTTATCCGTGACAAATCACAGAACAGCTCTAATTGAAGGGCTTTCTACCGGGATTAAATCACCGTCGGGTAAAGGCCGCAGGTTGATAATAAAGTCACATTGATAATAACGCATATCGGAAGTGACTCGGGTTTTGTGTCGGGCGGGCTAAACGTTTTCGAATCACGAAAAAACCGGTGATTATCACGAGGAAATGAATTCGGGCGTATTTGAAACGTGGTTCAAATCTGTTCTGCCGCGCTTGGAACCTGGTTCGGTTATTGTAATGGATAATGCGCCTTATCACAGTCGTCGCGCAGAACCACTTCCTACATAAGCGTGGAAAAAAGGTGAAATATTCGATTGGTTGCGATCAAAAAATTTAGCTTGCGACGCTAACTTGCTTAAACCGGAATTGCTTCGAATCGCTCGACAACATAAACAAAATTATTTGAAATTAGTCGTGGATGAAATCGCAAGGGAAAGAGTGTTTATGGTTTTAAGATTACCACCGTATCACTGTGAGTTAAATCCGATCGAATTAATTTGGGCGCAGATAAAAGGTGAAGTCGCTAGAAAAAACGTCATTTAAAATATCGGATGTCAAAATTCTTTTAGAGAATGCAGTAAGTGCTGTTACAGCTGATGCTTGGACAAAATGTATCCAACACGTTGTTAAAGAAGAAGAAAAATTCTGGGAATTGGACCCACGAATAGAAAAGGTACGATCAGAGTGCGAGCGACCGGCGACGCGACGCGTAGCGATGCGACGAGCGACGCCGTAGAACGGATCAATATTGTGTAACCAAATGCAAACGTTCAGAGTGATAGCGACCAGCGATGCGACGTGGCAACGACGAGCTTAGCGACAGCCGAACGTCGCTGTCTCATCGCTATCGCGTCGCGTCGCCGGTCGCTCGCACTCTGATCGTACCTAAAGAGTAATAGAACCGCTTATCATTACTCTTGGTGATGACAGCAGTTCTGATGAAACTTCAAGTTTCAAGGGACTTCTCTGGAAAATGATTTATCTTAAAACAACTACGTACACAGACAACGTACTTTAAAATGTTTTTGTCACCTTCAATTTACCTTATATATGTTTCATGTTTAATTTATTTTGTTTTTCGTTTTACATGAAAACGCAGTGTAGTTATTAATTTTATAAATATTCTATTTATTTTTTTGATAATTTATTTATTTTATTGATCATTTATTTATTTTGTTAATTTGTTTATTTATAAATTTGTTTGTTTTATAATTTGTTATAATATGTTCTGTTAAGAATTTATTTTATTTGGGTTGTATGGCTCCAGGCGAGCCGTCCCTTTTAAAAATGATAACGCGCCAGGGTAATACCTCATAGGTGGTGTGGAAATTTACCAGTTAACCTTCTTCTTAAGGATTCTTCTATATACCCATAATCGGAATGATTCCAATTTCTTTCATTGGTTTTCGACGAAAAATTTTCATTCAGAATAAGCAATTTTTACCCGCCACTGGAATCGGTTTCCCCTTTCCCCTATCCGCCGCGCAGCTCTATATCTCTGGCTGGGGGAAATGGATATGGCAACATGGTTTAGTCTCACGGTGGGTGGATTTTGACTTTAGGTAACTCTCCCACATTAATAAGTTTGTCTTATTGGGGTCTAATTGGGACAAAAGTAATGTCCAATTTTTCACATATGTATTTGGGTCATTTTAGTCTTTATTTTTATATAATTTTTGATTCTGCATAATTAAGGTTTCTTTAGGTTTTGTTCGGAAACTAATAGGGAAGACAACTCCTTAAAATATGAGTTCATAAGTTATTGGATTAGATTAGACTGTGTTTATATAGAAATCACTAATTCGAAAATTACCCCGGATTAACCCCAAAATTAGCCCATCATTAGTCGAATAAGTACTCGCTCTAGGACAAACACTCAATGAGTAACTTTCATTACTCCTCACCTCTCAATAAATTTAGCAAATCAAAATATCTTTTTGTTAATTGTAACTAAACGTGTAGGTTACGCAAGACCGACGGCCCCGGTACGGTTCCTTGAGGTACACCACATCACACAAGAGTTTATCAAAAGTTTACATGTATGTGCATGCGTGTGTGTGTGTGTGTGTGTGTGTGTGTGTGTGTGTGTGTGTGTGTGTGTGTGTGTGTGTGTGTGTGTGTGTGTGTGTGTGTGTGTGTGTGTGTGTGTGTGTGTGTGAGACTGAAATTGATTATAATGGTTTCGCGTCCCGTCCCGTTTCTACTCCGACCGTCTACTGATAATTTGATCGTTTCGTGACATAGACATTAGAGGCCTGCATTGTGTAATTGAGGCTCGACTTTTTGTGGCAAAATTATTGGTACACAGAAAATCGCAAATGACTGGGTGCACGGACGCATTGCAACATCTATAAGTAGCTATAGCCTCTATGCAAAATGAGTATGTAGTTAGCATAAATTGATATCTCCTCGACGGGCGGTCGTTGTCGCTCGCGAAAAAAACGTCTCGTTGCGAAAGAGTCCGGGGGGAAAGACTCCGAATTTCGGTACTCCCCATGCAGGGGTACCGAAATTCATACGCGAATGGGTACGACATTGATCGAAAAATTTCCCGTTAGATGTGACGGACCGTGAAGGTCCGCGCACCGCGAAAATAAATCTCCATCCTTATGTCCCTCTCGAATATTCCTTCTTAGTTGACCAGGCAGTTTAGCCTGGTCAACTATAATTAGAATACATGTAAATTTGGAAGTACTAATTCGTTTCAGATTGGGATCTAGTCAAAAAAAGAGTTTAGGTGGTATGGAATTGTAATACCCGGAAAGTGACGGTTTAAAATGACGGCATCATTGTTGAAACAATGAATAAATCGAGAAAATTGTGAAAAATTAGTATTTTTAACGGTCTTAAAGTATACATTAAATTATAAGTTTTTACAAACTTTTTTTTGAAAGATTATAGAAAAATGGTTAATTGTAGACTTGCAGAAAACTATAAAAATTTCAATTGACAATAAAAAGAAAAAAGGCTATAAATAATCACTAAAGTGGTACGAGAAGATGTCTTTTGTAACCCTTAACAAACCCTCAAAATTTGGTTAAAAAATAGTAATATGTTTATCAGTTTATCAATTAGCTTATTAAAAAGTTACTAATTTCAAGCTAAAAAATGCGGTCGTTAACGCTAATGCTAAGACAAAAAACAGTAGAAATTTTAATTATTAATAAAATGAAACAAAGTCATAAATAATCACTAAACTAGTATAAGAAGATGTCTTTTGTTGCCCATTACAATCCCTCAAACTTTGGTTAAAAAATATTAATTTGTTTATGAATTACTCAATTAGTTTATTAAAAAGTTACTATTTTCAAGCTAAAAAACGCTGTTAACTTTAAGCCAGAAGACTTTATAAGCGCTCATTTTATTTATTTTGACCTATATTTTCAAAGTATGTAATGGGAATTTAAAATTTTTTAAATACCACCCCCCAAAAATGGCGTTTACATGATGATCTAATTTGTTTATAAATCCTTACATAACAAAATTTATATGTTGAAAAACAATGTTTTTTAGAAATTAATTGTTTTTTAATAATTTTTTACAGTTTCCATTGTTTGTAAGGCTACTAAAAATCATAATGTAAGCACTTATTAAAATGAATGTGTACATATAAAAATAAGCTTATTAATAAAAATTATAGATATAGAAAATACATTTTCACATTTTTATTCAATAAGGCAACTTTTCTTTCTAGGAACACAGTTTATAAAGTTAATAATATTATTTTGGGTATTAACGGCGACCATTAATGACTGATCTTCACTCTCTAAGAAAGTTATGAAAACTGGAAGAGTAGAATAATTTGCAGCAATAAATGTTATACCATTTTTAAGATATTTTTTTCAAACAGATTTTTGCGGACTTGATAGATGCTGCTTCAGTTATTATACAAATAATTGTTTCAATGTCTTTTAACTGGGTTGACTAATAAATGGCAGCAGATATCCAAGTACCACTACGAGTTAAAACTGCATTGGGAGGTAATGACAATTCTGGGGAAATTTGTCGAAATAACTATTTGTGAGATGGGGCTTTTACGAAAATTTTTAACCGTTGAAATTAACAAGTCACATCAGGAAATAATTCTCGTCTACTCGATATACACAGGTTAAATGAAGCATATTACTTATACCCAAAATAGGCATTAACTTTAGAAAATTGCCAAAATATGCATTTATTTTATAGAATTGCACAAATAGGTATTTTAATGCATTATGCCCGAATATTCGGTGCTTATTTACAACACAGTAATAAAAAATAATTGCAAAAAGGACCATGTAGTTGATGTCGTTTTAAAGTAATATCCCAGATAAAGAAAAAAATTCAAAAAACGCAAAAAATATATTTTTATAAAAATAAGTGAAACCTCCTCTCGCGGACACTCCCCTAATCCGCACACCTCTATAAACGGACACTTTTATCTTGTTCCCGATTTTTTCCCATAAGATTTCTTATAAACATCCCCTCTCTAATCCGGACACTCTCGAATAGGGGACACCTCTATGTACGGACACGATTTTCCACAAATCGCGGACACTTTATTTTCTAAAAGCGGGTTTTTGTTGTTTTTTTCGAAAAAGGAACCATTATTTCAGAAATTTAGTTATCATAGGGTTTTTCCAAATGAAGGTACCCTATTCATTAAAAGTGATTAAGGGCATCCGACGGCCAGTTTGATCTTCGGGGTAGTAACCCCGAATAATTTGGAGTTTGTCAAAACATCTGGTTTAAAATTTCGGCCTTAGAATTTACCTGAAAATAGTAAAACTCAAAAACAATCAGTGTAAACAGAATCGATTTCTCGTGTACATAGAAATGGCAAAAGACTAAAGACAAGTTAACTAAAGAGTTAACTATACATGAAAAACTTGAAGTGATTAAATTTTCTGAACTAAATAAGTGCGGAGTACGGAACTACTTGAATTTTCTGATTTATTAAAAACATTTTGTTTTGTTTAGAAAAAAATGATGGAGGGTTTCTGTATTTTTCTTCATTACTTTTATATCTGCTCCTTAAACCCTGGCACCTCCCCAATCCGGACACCTCCCTAATACGGACAAAATATTTGATCCCTCGAGTGTCCGCATTAGAGAGGTTTCACTGTAATTGTTTATAACAAATTATTTAATAATTATTGCCACAGGAACCAAGCAGATGTTATTATTTTTATGTGCTACCCCAGATTAAAAAAAATATTGAAATCAGGCTAGAATTACCGGAGATATTCCAAAATTTTCTGGCGATCTCAATTTGAAGTCTTTATTTTAACTATTGAACACTTGAAGATTATTCCCCCCGCCACTTTTCAGGTATTACAATTTTTTGGAGCATGATTTTAAAATCGTTATTTATTTTAATAAAATATTTTTTTAACTTCTGTAATGGGCATTGTTTAGTTAGAGTTCATTAATTTATTCGTGCAGTTTCAGCCCTTAATATCAATAAATAAACAAATAGCGAATTTTTAAGAAAAATTGAAAAATCTCGGTTGAACATGATCCTAGGACAATTTTTTTTTTAAATTCGTAAAAAAAATACCAGGATCACGAATATCAAAGTGGCATTAATAAATATGGTTTTATTCCTCGCAAAGTAATTAATGAAAAAGTTTATAAACAAATTAGATAATTTTTCAAACGCTATTTTGGGGGGTGGTAGGTAAAAAAATTTAATTGCCCATAAGATATTTTGAAAATATAGGTCAAAACGAATAAAATGAGCATCTATAAAGTCTTCTGACTTAGCGTTGACAAACGAATTTTTTAGCATGAAATTAGTAATTTTTTAATAAACTAATTGAATAGCTCATAAAAAAAATAACATTTTTTAACTTAATTTTGAGGGTTTATTAAGGGTAACAAAAGACATATTCTCGTACTACTTTAGTGATTATTGACAGCTTTTTTCCTTTTTAATAACAATTAAAATCTCTATGGTTTTTTGCCTTAGCGTTAGCATTAACGACCGTATTTTTTTGTTTGAAATTAGTAACTTTTTAATAAACTAATTGAAAAACTCATCAATATATTATAAATTATTATATCATAAACACATGAATTTTTTTAACCTAACTTTGAGGGTTTGTTGAGGGTATCAAAGACGTCTTCTGGTACTACTTTAGTAATTATTATTTATACCTTTTTTCTCATTTTATTAACAATCAAAATTTCTATGGTTTTTTTGCAAAACAATTCTATAAATAAATTACAAACCAAGTTGTTATCAGCAAGTCTAAAATTAACCGTTTCTTACAATCTTTCAAACGAAAATTTGTGAAAAGTTCTTATTTGGTGTGTATTTAAAGACTGTCAAAAAACTCAGTTTTTCACAATTTTCACGTTATATTCATTGTTTAAACAATGATGCCGTTATTTTAAACCGTCACTTTCTGGGTATTATCGTCCCATAACTACTTAGAATTTTTATATCAGTTGACCGGGCTAGTTCCACTTTCGATCGCTGCGTGAAAAATGGATCGGATCGATCCGCGTACACGAGTCTCCTCTTATAAAACTTACCTAACGTCACGTTAAGTAACTTTCGATATTCACGATATCGTACCAAAAGAAATGGTTTCGTTGTCGTTTGTCTACACGCGCGTTCTCCTATTTTTACTCTCTCTCTCTCGCTCTTTTTCCGCGTGAAATTATGACAAAACGACCACTTACGAAACCCCGAAAGGTTCCATCGAAGGTCTCTTTTTGTTGGTATATTACGTGAACGACGGATTGAAACCGCGTTGATCCCTCTAATCAGTCGATACTCAGACTCCGTTTCCCTGTTCTCCTGCCTCCTGCAGGTAATTATTAGGATATGATGTCGGGGGGCCCTGCCTGATACTAATTACGAAACAAATGTTGCGTATCAGTTCACAATTAGGGTCGGTTAATTGGCTTGTTAGGCGTAAACCACACAACCCCGGCCCGGACCGCATTACGCGTATACAATGAACGTATAGCGGCTTGGAGGATTCCAGATTAATATCGAACATTTATTTCCTTTGTATTCGTATTTGACGAATTAATCGGGGCGATAATTGATATAACTCAGCTTTAAGCACGAGCTTAAAACTTAAAACAAGGATTCAGTAAGATTTTCAAAAAAAAACTACAACTTCGTGACTTAAATCAAGCACTTCCTATCGCTCCAAATAAATCTTTAAGTGTACTACGTCACTTATAAGTTTTTTTGGCATTTTAAGTCCCAACTATTCTGGTCTCAATTCGGATCCTTCGTCTCTTGGTCCTTCGAGCCTCCTGACCGAACTACACTTAGTAATCCCTTGACTCAACTTGAGTTATAATCCCAACATCATTTTCAGCTTCTTCTTCTTAGGGTACCAACTCCATTCAATGAAGACCAGCAACAATTTTGGCAAATGCTTCTCTATCTTGTGCACTCCTGAGTAGAGTATGAGAATCCAGACCCGTCCAGTCTCTGACGTTCTTCAGCCATGAGTTTTGTCTGCGCCACAGCCCTCTCTTGCCTTCTATTATTAATTTCAGGAGGGCATATTTAGTATTCCTCATGACATGTCGAAGATAGGCGGTTTTTCTCTTTTTCAGGATGGCTCAGAGATCACATTCTTTGTTCATCCGCCGCAAGACTTCGATATTTGTAACGCGGTCTGTCCAAGGTATTCTTAACATTCGGCGGCACACCCACATCTCAAAAGCCTCCAGTCTATTCATTGTAGTGATCTTCAGCGTCCACGCTTCGACACCATACAGGAGCACCGGGAAAACATAACATTTGACGAAACTATATCGTATTTGGGCATTCAGACTTTTGTCGCTCAGCAAACTACGCATTTTCAAGAATGTTGTTCTGGCCATCTCGATTCTTGTTCTTATTTCGAAATCTGGATTCAAGTCCTCTGTAATCCAGCTACCCAAATATTTAAATTTCCGAACCCTTGATATAGACGTCCCCTGAACTTTTATATCTACCAGCTGATTTGGGTTTCTACTTATCACCATTGTGCTAATCACCATTCAGCTAATCGATCTAAAATTAAATGTTTTAAGGTCAACTTAAACCTTTTTGACTTAAACTACACTCCTTAAAATCGACTGCTTAGTCCTTTGACTAAACTTTTCTACTATTTTAAGCCTGTCGACTGAACTCAACTCAGTTGGCATCTAAGTAGACGTCTTAAAGTCATCTTGAGTCGTTTGACTTAAACTGAATTCCTTAAACTGGGCTACCTAATCCTTTGACTCAACTCTAATAGCTGGTTTCTTAGTGTTTTCAGTATTTCTACTGAAGTAAATCTTTCGAAGGAACTAGACTCAGCCTGAGTACTGAACCCTTAGCCGGCCTCAAATAGAACGCAATAAAAACAACTTGACTGTTTCTGACTTAACTGCTTAATCCGTTAACTCAACTTGAGTCCTTCGCACTTTCTTTTAAGTTAACTCCATAATCGTTTGACTCAAATTAAGCTCTAGCCTTCTAGTAGATAGTTTTATGGCTTCAAAATAAGTGAATTGAGTCTTCTCAAACTCGCTTATGTTATATTTTGACTCAACGGACGGAACTCAACAACAACGGAAAATATACCATTTCGTAAATAAACTAAAATATGGATAATTAATCTACATTCGGAAAGGAGAGTGTCTATGATAGCAAGATATTTAGTCACAATAGATTGCAAGCTATATTGGGCAATTAGGTGTGCAGAGTCTGTTATCATCAAGCAGAAGGAAGAAACAGTTAGTACGAGAGCGGGTATTGATCCTAAAGGGCGTACTTAAGCGGTGCAAGCGGGAAATCTAACGTGCGTAGAACCCTGTGCTGTAACCAATTATTCTGGTAGGTTTGCAAATAGCATATCGGGAGCATGTTTAATTAGTTTAACGGTAATTCCATTTGGACTAGGTGCTATGCCGTTTTTCATTTCTTTGCAGGCCTTCTTCACTTCATCTACTGAGATTTCACCTTCATCTTCCAAGAGTATATCATCATATCTGTTTGGAATTGAGGTCTATTAGCCCTAGCCTTCTAATAGGTAGTCTTATGACTTCAAAATAAGTGAATTGAGTCTTCTCAAACTCGGTTATGTTATATTTTGACTCAACGGACGAAACTCAACAACAACGGAAAATATACAATTTCGTAAATAAACTAAAATATGGATAATTAATCTACATTCGGAAAGGAGAGTGTCTATGATAGCAAGATATTTAGTTACAAGAGATTGCAAGCTATATTGGGCAATTAGGTGTGCAGAGTCTGTTATCATCAAGCAGAAGGAAGAAACAGTTAGTACGAGAGCGGGTATTGATCCTAAAGGGCGTACTTAAGCGGTGCAAGCGGGAAATCTAACGTGCGTAGAACCCTGTGCTGTAACCAATTATTCTGGTAGGTTTGCAAATAGCATATCGGGAGCATGTTTAATTAGTTTAACGGTAATTCCATTTGGACTAGGTGCTATGCCGTTTTTCATTTCTTTGCAGGCCTTCTTCACTTCATCTACTGAGATTTCACCTTCATCTTCCAAGAGTATATCATCATATCTGTTTGGAATTGAGGTCTATTAGCCCTAGCCTTCTAATAGGTAGTCTTATGACTTCAAAATAAGTGAATTGAGTCTTCTCAAACTCGGTTATGTTATATTTTGACTCAACGGACGAAACTCAACAACAACGGAAAATATACAATTTCGTAAATAAACTAAAATATGGATAATTAATCTACATTCGGAAAGGAGAGTGTCTATGATAGCAAGATATTTAGTTACAAGAGATTGCAAGCTATATTGGGCAATTAGGGGTGCAGAGTCTGTTATCATCAAGCAGAAGGAAGAAACAGTTAGTACGAGAGCGGGTGTTGATCCTAAAGGGCGTACTTAAGCGGTGCAAGCGGGAAATCTAACGTGCGTAGAACCCTGTGCTGTAACCAATTCTTCTGGTAGGTTTGCAAATAGTATATCGGGAGCATGTTTTATTAGTGTAACAGTAATTCCATTTGGACCAGGTGCTTTGCCGTTTTCATTTCTTTGCATGCATTCTTCACATCATCTACTGAGATTTCATCTTCTTCCTCCAATAGTATATCTTCATATCTGTTTGGAATTGAGGTCTATTAGCCCTAGCCTTCTAATAGCTAGTCTTATGGCTTCAAAATAAGTGAATTGAGTCTTCTCAAACTCGCTTATGTTATATTTTGACTCAACGGACGGAACTCAACAACAACGGAAAATATACAATTTCGTAAATAAACTAAAATATGGATAATTCATCTACATTCGGAAAGGAGAGTGTCTATGATAGCAAAATATTTATTTACACGAGGGAGGATTGCAAGCTAGGTAACTAAATTAGGCAATTAGGCGTGCAGAGTCTGTTGAGGCGGTTATAATCAAGCAGAAGGAAGAAACAATTAGTACGAGAGCGGAATGAGCAAGAAAGGGCGGTATTGACCCTAAAGGGCGTACTTAAGCGATGCAAGCGGGAAATCTAACGTGCATAGGACCCTGTGCTAATATATACTGTAACGAATTCTTCTGGTAGGTTTGCAAATAGTATATCGGGAGCATGTTTTATTAGTGTACTATTATTATCTACTGAGATTTCACCTGCGTCCTCCAATAGTATATCATCATATCTGTTTGGAATTGACTGTTAAGAATCTTTTGTGGTATCCAATCCATTCGGAGCTTTGTATTTGCTGTATTTTACATTTTTCCTTATTACCTGTTCTCAAACTTAGTTGATCCCAAAGAATGATCATTTTTTCACAGGTTTTTAACCAATTTTCGTTTTTAGTCTTGTTTGCTATTCTTTTCACTTCAGCATTTGCTCGGGTTCAGCTCTTTCCGTCTTCAGGACCCTTCGAAGAGTTCAAGGAAGCGAAATTGATCTGACTTTGGTAGGAATGTGGAATTGCCCCGCGAGGAATTCCAGAGCGACACAATCGCCAATATATCAAATAAGGCGTTTGTGTGCAGGAGTTTCGCCAAACCGAAACATAATTTACAGGTTGTTATTTCACATCAAGTCATTTACGACTTGACCTAAAATGCGCACTTAAAATAATTTTATTGGCGCAAATCGGAAAAAATCTTTATACTCACACACACAACGTCGTATACACTTTCTATTCCGTACTTTAATTAGCATTTCAGCCTCCTACACGAATACACCGGGTGTGTTGTTTTATTCCTCGCGCGACCGGGGCCGTTCGGTAATTAGGGCCGCCAATGGCAGTGCCCAGTTACTCACTATTGAAAATTTATAGTGCTCCCCATAAATACTTACTTATATATTTTATATCGGAACGGCACGTGGGTTACCAAATGAACGTGTCAAATGACAAGACGCCATGCCGGAGAGTGTGTACGCGTACGTGTGTAATGCGTACGTACATGTTTGCACAATGGAATGCGCGAGAGATAAGTTATGGGGCCGGGGAATTATTATCTGTCGACCCTATCACCAGGTTTATGTGGTCCTTCAGGAAGTGAACCACGGGAGAGCCGTTCGTTAATCTTACTAACAATATGGTGACAGTTGCGAGTGCGGCCGGCACACGCAAAAATTTATCGCCGTTCCCTATACTTTCCACTTTTTTACTATACTATACTTTCCACTCCCTATATTTTCCACTTTTGATGGTAATGAGACGCGCCTCGCCGTATGATGTAGTGTATGTACCTCTTCCTCTGCGCAATGCGAATCATAGCGAGCTCATTTAAATCTATCTCAGAAAAAAAGAGTACTACTTCCTCAACACGTAATCACTCCTTCAACTCAGTCAACTAAGTAGGTAGGTACCCAAATACCAAACATTCAAATACTTTCTTATTTTCCCTAGTATCATTTACATTCTCATTGAGTTGAAGAGAAACGTCTTTCATGCCATGGCTAATCTGTCTTCTACATTTTGAAAAACCAAGAAGACACAAAATATATTATGAGAACTTACTTGAAATTTCAAGTGTCCCTCAGTGTTCCTCAATTCGAAAGGTTTATTTCAAGTGTTTCAAGCTCCTAACTAGATTTTTGGTTCTTTGAAACCATATAAAGAATAATTTATGACAAGTTGAAATTTCAAAAAATTTTGAGGGAATCCAGACAGGTTCCAGGTTGATCGAGCCAGAGTTACAAGTTCCTGGCTCTCATTTGAACTGACCCTTCTAAAGGAATCTTTACTTTCTGACGTGTCGAAAGAATGTTCGAAATCGACCATAAGAAAGCTGCATAGATTGGTATTTCAGATTTTGATTGAAATCTACTTGATTGACAGATTGAAATCATCTTTTAGTTTTTTCCACAATGTTAGAAGTTAGCTCTATATTTTCAAAGAACGGTTGGCACACGATGAGGCACTTCAACAATTTTTGACACTTCATTGCACTGACTGTTACAAAAACATGTGAAAACATGGCTGAAATTTCAAGGCGTTTAAATTCAGAACTTTCTCTATAGTCCATTCAATCTGTTTTGACTTTTCTACGCTGGTTTGTATAAAAAGACTATTTGGGAGACAATCACATATTTTGAAAATTTTGGGGAAATACACCAATTTTGAAGAAAAGTCGAGGTATGAGGTATCCTGAGAAATAATGGAGTTGCACGGAGATGCTCCGACATTTTTCCTAAATTGCAAGTTAATCCGACATAGTACAAGATCCAGAAGGCCCCATGAATCATCTCAGGAGAAACGACTTACGTTATTGGAATCAAAGACAATTGGACGTACAGTTAAGACAGCAATTGGTACTAAAGTAGCACCTATTCCTTTATTATCCCATATTGTCCAAAGTACCTTAGTAAAAACTTCTAGCATATATGTAGAAAAGTTCCAACACTTCCAAAGATACTCAAGACGATTGGATGCACCCTAAATTGAAATACTACCTAATGGAGCTCAATTTTCATCTATTGCACATTCTGTATTACCTAAATTCCAGAAGATAGAGACAGTATCTTGGCTTAATGACATCATAATACATAAACTTTGCATCACTTTCAACAATATCAAAGACAATTGGCGTAGAGTTCAGCAAAAGTAGAAACCAAACTAGAAAACCCCTTCACCCAAAGTAGCAAATACAAAAAGAACCAATTGGATTCAACAGTAGTTGCAACTGAAATAGTACCCAGTACCTTCTATCTAATTATTTACCAATATCAATTGCAATTGAAATTCCAGAAAACATGGGAAATCGGGAAGTGCATCAGCATAAAAAACTGATATTGCAGACATTTGGAGATACAGTTCAACAAAATATGAAGCCAAACTAGAAAATCTCTTTGATCTACCACCTCTTCTATATTCTATATGGTGCAAATTCCAGAAGACCAACGTAGTACACTTATTAGACTTGTATCATTGTAAATATGCATCAGAATCAAAAACACAAAAGACACTTAGAGGCACAGTGGTTATCTTCAGGAATTAAAATAACACCCAATTGGGGTCTCTTTCAAATGAAAGGCCTAATACTCTACATAACTCACTTTCAGGTGGTACTTTAGTAAAAACGCCTTACATAAATGTAAGTTCCACCAGTTTCAAAAATATTAAAGATGATTGGATGTACATATAGACAACAGGTACTGTTAAAAAAGTTCCCAATATACCCTTTCTATGTTATAGTACGAAGTAGACACATAGTTGGAAATTTCTGGCAGACTTAAAAATATTGAAGGCAATAGACCCAATTAGCATAGAGGATAGAATTGCATCCGATTGGGTTCTCTTTACAGGTAGTACCTTAGTAGGAACGCCTTACATCTTTGTAATTTTAGCGTCCAATTGGGCTTCTTTTCAGTTAATTCTCCTACATTGCCCAATTTCCAACTAGTACCTTAGTAAAAACGCCTTACATCACCAGCTTTAAAATCAGTACACACAAAGACACTCACAAATAAAATCACGACATTCCACATTCTCCACATACCACACCATCAACTAAATCATCTCTCTCGTGCCCTCTCGCCTTTCGTAACATCGTCCTCTCGGACAGACGTACCTAATTAAATCCGCGTACCGGTAATTACGAGTACCGAGTCGGGGGAAGGAGAATCACTTGATTGATAGTTAAACGATGTTGACACGAGAGTGCAACGGTTGCATAAGCAGTAGTAGTCGCAGCAGTAGTGGTTGCACACTGCGCGTGGGTCACTCGAGGCGAGCGAAGATCACGACGAGGAAAGCAGCGAATATGAAGCTCTCAATGATGACGATGAATCTAGAACGAAATTTCGTCCACGAAAGTGACTTTAAGTTGAATAATGATGAAAGCTGAAATGGTCTCAAACAGAGGAATTATAGTTGTTCGGTTATTTATCCAAGAACTTCTGAAATCAGTGAGTACCTGCATAACTAAGACTAGTTAGTTAAATCGTTATTACTGTTGCAAAATAGTTATTGTATCTCTAATAATGGATTCAGTACACTGATTTTCGTAGCTGTAATTAGACAATATTATCTTCTTGTAGTTGTAATTGAGTGCACTGATGCAACGCTCAATACTGAGCCTCAATACAATAAAGTCTGACGATGAATTTAAAAACTCTAAAACGGTTACTGCCCCAGGTAATTTCTTAGATCTGTCATTGAGTCTAGTGATAGATACTAAAGCTCTTCGGAATAGATTGATTTTTGAAGCTATCATCAAGCCTGATAATCGATACTGAAGCTGCAAATTATCTACTGTCGCAGGTTATGAGCACAATGATGGATTTAAAAGTTCAGTACTACCAATCGTTCCAAACTTACTACTAAAGCTGTAATTAAGCCTGATGATGAATCAAAAAACTAGGAACTGCCTACTTGACATTTTCTGGAGATACGATTGAGTATACTGATGGCCGAAAGTACCTACTGTTGCAGATTGCTTCTCGCAGCTGTAATAACCTGGTAATGAAACACAACGTGTGACAGTAGCTATTTTCGTAGATTAATGATTGCAGCTATAATTAATCACGGTGATTAATTGTAAAACTTTAAACTATCTACTCTCAAAGTTCATTCCTTGATTGAACCCAGTAATGAATTTCAAAGCTCAGTACTCCCTCTTCCAGATCTATTATTATGGTGCTGATTAAGTCTGATGATGGATCCAAAAACTCGAAATTGCGTACTTTACAAGTAATTTCTTGGAACTATGATTGAGTATAGTGATTCTCAAAAGTACCCATGTCGCTGATTAATTATTATAGCTGAAATTGAACCAAACGATGAAATACAACGTTTAAAAGTAGCTATTGTCGTAGATAAGTTAGCAGTAATTAATCACCATGATCGATTCTAAATTTTGAAACTATCTACTGTCACAGATCATTGATTGATTGAACTCTGTAATGGATTCGAAAGTTCAGTAAAACCTCTCGTTCCAGGATTATTATTATAGTGCTGATTAAGCCTGATGGATGACGTCCAGGTCATTTCTTAGAGCTATGATTGAGTTAGTGATGGTACAAATTACCTGCTTTTGCTGATTATATAGTGCAGCTATAATTGAGCCTGACGACGCAACAGAATAATTAAAAGTAGCTATATTGTCGTCGATTAATTATCTTAGCTCTAATTATTGATGGTAGAAAGTACCCACTATTGCTGATTATTTAATACAGCTCTAATTGAGCCTGGCGATGCAATAAAATAATTGAAAGTAGCTATTGTCGTTGACTAATTATCGCAGTTCTAATCAATCACGATGATTAATTGTAAAACTTTAAACTGTATATCCTCACAGTTCATTCGTTGATTGAACCCAGTAATGTATTTCAAAGCTCAGTACTCCCTCTTCCAGATTTATTATTACACTGCTGATTAAGCCTGATGATGGATTCAAACACTTAAAACAGCTTACTGTCTCAGGTGATTTCTTAGATATGATTGTCTCTAGTGATGGTCGAAAGTACCTACTGTTGTTGATTACTTATTTGCTGTAATTGAACCAGCCGATGAAACACGTCGGAAAGTACCTATCTGCCGTCGATTAATCATCGTAGATTCAATTAATCACGTTGACTGATTCTTAAAGCTCGAGACTATCTACTGTCACTGATCATCAATTGATTGAACCCTGTAATGGATTTAAAAGTTCAGTAAAACCTATCGTTCCAGGTTTATTAATATAGTGCTGATTAAGCCTGATGATGGATCAACAACTCGAAACTGCTTGACGACCAGATCATTTCTTAGAGCTATGATTGAGCTAGTGATGGTACAAATTACCTACTGTTGCTGATTATTCATTGCAGCTATAATTGAGCCTGATGATACAACAAAATAATTGAAAGTAGCTATATTGTCGTCGATTAATTACCTTAGCTCTAATTATTGATGGTAGGAAGTACCTACTGCTGCTGTTTATTTAGTGCAGCTATAATTGAAAGTAGCTATTGTCGTAGATTAATTGTCGTAGCTCTAATTAATGATGGTGGAAAGTACCTACGGTTGCTATATATTTAGTGCAGCAATAATTGAGCTTGACGATGTAATAAAATAATTTGAAGTAGCTATTGTAGTAGATTAATTATTGCAGCTCTAATTAGTGACGGTAGAAAGTACGTACTGCTGCTAGCTATTTAGCTCAGCTATAAATTGAACCTGACGATGCACCAAAATGTTTGAAAATAGCTATTGTCGCCAATTAATTACCGTAGCTGTGATTAGTAATGGTGGAAAGTACCAAGTCTTGCTGGTTATTTAATGCAGCTATAATTGAGCCTGGCGGTGGAACAAAATAATTGAAAGTAGCTAGTGTCGTCCATTAATCATCTTAGCTCTAATTATTGATGGTGGAAAGCACCTGCTGTTTCTAATTATTTAGTGCAGCTACAAACGAACCTGACGATGCAATAAATTATTGAAAGCAGCTACTGTCTTCGATTAATTATTGTAGCTCTAATTAGTGATCCTAGAAAGTACTGTTGCAGGTTATTTAGTGCAGCTACAATTGAACCTGACGATACAATGCAATAATTAAAAGTAACTATTGTAGTTGACTAATTATCGTAAGTCTAATTAGTGATGATGGAAAGTACCAACTGCTGCTGGTTATTTAATGCAGCTATAATTGAGCCTGGCAATGCAATAAAATCATGGAAATAGTGTCGTTCATTAATTATCTTAGCTCTAATAATTATTGATGGTAGAAAGTACCTACTATTAAGAATATTTAACGCAGCTATAATTGAGCCTGACGATGCAATAACATAATGGAAACTAGCTATTATCGTTGATTAATTATTTAACTTTAATTAGTGATGTTAGAAAGTACCTACTGTTGCTGGCTATTTAGTGTAGCCACAATTGAACCTGACATGATGATGCAATTCAATAACTAAACTAGCTATTGTCGTAGATTAATTACACTAGCTCTAATTAATCACGATGATCGATTCTACAGCTTCAAACTGTCTACTGTCACAAATAATTCTTGATTGAGCACAGTGATAGATATTAACGCTTAGTAGGTACTACTCAAAGCTTAGTTCCTGAGTTATTAATGAAAGTGGCGATAAGCCTCATGATTGATTGGGAAACTCGAAACTGCCTAATTGGAGCTATGATTGAGTCTGCTGTTACTGATTACTTATTGCAGCTATAATTGATCGAATCTGAAGTACCAAACCATTCTCGTAGTTGATGTAGCTTTAGTTGGGCTCGACGATGGAACCTAAGGGCCGAAACTACCAATTACACTTTTTTTAGTTTCAATTGCACCTGATGACGACTTGTGAAGCTCGAAACCGGTGGCGCTGAATAATTCAAGTGTATCCCTCCGAATTATACCGTAACCGTGTTATTTTCTTAATACATTTGGACCTCACCGAAGTTATGTATATATTCATCTTGCTACCTGATACCAGTATTATTAAATTCAGGATATCCTGTAATAATTTAGACACTTTCATGGAAATACTTTGTATTTTTGTACATCTTTCGATCGAAGATACGAACGGCCGACTCGTTTTTCTCGAAACGTCATTAATACATGACCGTTAATAATGACTGCAATTACCGGACGGGGAGGGCCGATCGAATCGAGATCGCAATCCAGGAAGACACCACATACGTTCCACACACACACACACACAACACACATGATCCGACCTTATAATTGCCGGTACTGCCCGCTTATTACCTACAATCTTTAGCAACTGTAAACGTCCGATTTTTGACGGACATTCTTTTTCACCTTTGACTATCTTATTTACTCTCGCGCGACTCGGATTACGGATTTACCTGAAAATAACGCAGGCGGTTATTATTGCTTGTCGGACGGCCGTAATCTACGGCCGTACTGTTATTAGTAGGTCTACTCTCGGTAACGTTATGCTAATTGGGAAATAGGTAACCGCTCTGGTTATTAATTAACGTGCATAATGCTAATGCAGTTAATTAGCGCGTCGTTTTCGGCGGGACAAGAAGGGGAAACGATTCGAGTTTCGATTCGTGCAGGTAATATGCGCTTGACAGATGTCCAAGCTGGTTACGTAACAAATGATAATCTCTTAATCTCGAAGCGATTAAACGTAATTACAGGAGTAATTACTATTAAATATCTTACTGTAATTGGATTTCAACTCACACGAGCAGTTTCTCGATTATTGAGCGACGAACGTGGATATTCCACAAGTGAAGTAAATTCTCCCTCGTCCGAGGAAATATCTCGCGCCCAGATCGATCTAGGCTATAAAGTGTGGTAGCCTAGTAGCTGAGTGTATGTACTTACCATACACGTTGTACGATAACATTCTACTTCTCAACGAGGATATTTACAGGCGAGCAGAAATGTGTAATAGCGATGCGGACAAGGTGTTTGCTTATGAATGTTGACACGCAAATTATTTATGAACCATTACATCTTTTCTATTTGTTTTCGTTTCGATCGACAAATTGATTTCTCAATCGGTCCGACCAATGGACAGAGCGAGGGGGAATTAGTGAGAACGAGACAGGCCGATTTTTCTCTTTCCTCCTCTTCGAGTAGTCCGGGAGGCGAATGAGTGATTAGGATTTCTAATGGACAATATTTCCGAATAATTAACTCGTATTGAAGGCAGGTAATTGCCGAGAGTTATTTCGCGTTCGTTACGTATATGCGTTTATTGACGTGCACGAAGTACGGACGATGACTGTACGTCGCATGGAACATAACTGTCGAAATTCGAACGAGGAGCTTAAAAGGCGGAAAAGTGTTCCAGCGCTGCCATAGCTTATCTACTTGAACTTAGTTATTTCATATCACTCTATATGGAATCGTCGGTGGTCCTATGTAAGATACTTGTTATTTACATAAAAGTCGGGAAAATGTCACATCACTGAAGAACAGTATATTGAAGCTCCGAGTCAAGTAAGCGATTTTACCCTTTTTTACCTCTCTCTTTTGAATAATATGAGAAATTACTCTAAATCCTGGGAGAATTAAAATATAAACGTCTGGATGGCCAAGAAATCTAAATAGATGTTCATATAGAATTGGATGAACATTCTTTCTCTTTATTCTAATTATAGGACTAATTCATGAATGAAAACAAGGAGCTCTTAACCGAAAAAATTAAAGTAAGAACCAATTATTTACGTGTTTTATATTAAATTTTTCTGGAAATCGTAAAAATAGACGAAATTTACATATTTTAGAATTTTTGGTCATTGTTCAGATCTGCCATTTCCGTGCGTGAGTTACAGAACCTTAACAAACTCTCACAGTCCGCTTCTAGCCTACCCCTCAATACATTCCGCGTACCTCCGGCATGATTTTCCGAAACAAAATTTGTCAATGTCAGTCACCTAATACGAGAATTTTTCGTACGCTTCCGTCTCCTGCCGCCATTTCGAACGCTTGCATGTGTCTTTAAATTCGTACATCGTTGCCGGTGAAGCGTCGGGTTTCGTCACACATGTCGCGATAACTACGCGCATATCTTTTCGTCAGACACGTCACGGTTGGTACACGGATATCGTTCGTACGCTTGCGGCACACTTCTCAAGATACCCATCCATCCCGTTTGCGACGATGCCGTTCTATTCAAACACGACCTCGGCTCCGTGTCCCTATACCTCTTGTTACTATAGTTCCATTCAAATCGCATATCCTACCGATTACGATATCGTACGCGTTGCATTTACTTCGCCTCTCCCGGCCCACGACTCCAAGCGCGTCCCAGTACTTGAACAACTCTATTATCTTCCTCACTTCAGCTTCCACACAATGTACATTCATCCGCGATGCTCCCTCCACAATATTTGGTGCGATACCATTTTGGTAACAGAAGGCTGCAATATAACACCGATCACCGTAGCTCAAAACGGAGAACATTACTATCTTTCGCATCAGGCAGTTCAATTTCACTGATACACCGCTGATAACGTCGCAAAATTCGTTCCACGCCTTCACCACTTCTTTGTTCGACTTCGCACGTCCAGGAAATTCAGCGGGTACACGTGGCAACCCTGCGCTCCTCTTCGCAAACGTCACCCTTCTCAGATCACCTGTTGATTCCTCACGGTTACAGGTAACCATCCTTCTTGCCACTTGATGTGTACCGCTAATATCGCGCGAAACAGCGTTTTTTCGCAAAGCCAATCTTAAACAATACTTATATCTAGGGTGTCAATGGACAACGCCCTAGCGGGCTTTCCTAATTGGTCTGATAACATAAACAATGCCACCCTGCGCGCTTCGACCGTCGTCCCTTAAGCGCACCACTTGTGTGTGTGTGAGCCACTTGTTCTCTTCTCTTCGGGACGCCCGCTTACTTTACGTTCGAAATGGAACCAACGCCTTCCAAGTCGCGTCAAAGCAGCGAATACGAACTCGAAGCCTCCGGATTGCGTCGGAACATCCCCTCGTGGGGTCGACGTCCGCAATTATTTCAACGACACCGCCATAAACATGAACGCATTGTTAGGCTTCCTATACCGCCATGGTGCTTTGTCACCATCTTCCGCGCAATACCCAAGTGACACTCTACGACTGGATCATTTCTGGACGCCACTATTTCCACCCCACTGGGAAACTATTTCCACCCGCCTACTAGATTTCGTAAATGCAAGGATTTTCCTTGCCCCCTTGAATGCATTTCTCCTTCTAGGCTTACTTCTACGCTTGGCAACGTCGCATCCCACTTTATCAGTCACAATTCACACTTCGACTCGTACCGGACACCGTTCTACGGACATACAGGGCGGCCCATTACCCCACCCAACACCCTTTTTTTACTCCACTATCCCTTAGGTGCGTTGATTATTTCCGGTAGAAACACCTCTAAATAGTGATTTTCTGCTATAATTCGAGAAAAATTGCGAAAAATAGAAGAAGTGGCAGAACTGGAAATTTACCGAATTTTTTTACAAATTCAACAAAAATCAAGTTTGTAAATTTTGTTGGCAACTATTATAGTACAAAGTAAATTTCATCAATTTTGTGCGTGTGCTGTGAAAACAGTGTATTTTGTGTCTTGTAAAACCTTTACAGTACTAGTCCGGAAAATTCAATTTTCCTGTACGTAAATAAGCAGGAAAATATTGTTTCCAGGACGATTTCCGGAAAGAGTTTTGAAATAAGTGTTATTTGAAGATTATTTTTATACTTAAGGGATAATAGTTATTATAGAAAGACAATTGCGTTACTACGGATATGTAATATTGAACAATATGCTTTATTCAAGGAAATATACCAAAAGTTTGCGAATATTTATGCATAGAATTTTACAAATTTTATACAGTAGCAGTTCAAAATATGCAATTAAAACAGCATAATTCATGGAAATTAGAGTAATATTAACATTATAAAATTAAGGCAATTAAAGGAGTTTATTAAAATTAATCGTTAAAGTAACAATTGAATACTTCTCCAAATTTTCGTTTATTTTGTATTTTACACTTTGTAACGAAGCCGATTTTAGAGAGTCGAAGGTAGACCACCCACCGTACAATTAATCGTAAAATCGAACCTATCTCAAATATCGTATAGGGCAATGTTCAATCTACCATCGTTTAAATATCTAGACTAAATTTATATAAGCCACTCGCCCCCTCAGGTGTTCTCTGCCCGAGTTAATCCAAGGTGAGAACAAAGACTTGTTTATAGCAAGTCGATCCGTCTATCTGTCTATTGTAAACGTCACCGCCGTTAGTTATAAGCCGCCGAATTATTTGTTATTTGTGAGTGTACGTAAATTGTGCATTGTCCCCGACCGATAGTCTTAAGCCGTCCGAGCTATTCGTAGTTATTCGTCTATTGTGAAAGCGTCCCCGACCGCTAGCTAGTAAGCTATACGTTATCTGTGATTTTTCGTTGTGAGCGTACCGACCGCTAGATATAAGCTATCTGTGGATGAACGTTTACTACATGTTAAACCGGCGGTTGTGAAAACGTCCGTTTTTCCAACCGCCTGGAATTAATTTTTCCGTCGTCGCGTCGAGGAAAAGTTAATTACCGCCTACCGTATTCTCTCTCTCACACGCTCTCGCTCTCTCGATATGTAAAAGCCTCACTACCGAATATTACTCCCTGCACGTTTTTCCTATCATCTCCGTATTTAGCTATTTCTAGTTTATTGTGAAATTGTTAGGATAATTTTCCGTTTTCGCATTTTCAGTATTAAGAGGGTTTTTCATATCTCAGGTTCTAAATATTTGTAAGAGTATTTCCACTTTCCTTTTCCGCATTTTCGATTTGTTAAAATATATTTCGTTTAGAAAAATTACTTTTACTACTTCAAAAAATGGCGGTGCGTAACATCGTGAAGACTTTCCCATATATACTTTCATGGCAACATTAATAAAGTGCCCTTTGGGGAGGTTTTAGAAAGAAAAATCAAATAAAACTTGTAGCCGTTAGTTATGTCAGTTCAAATCTAAAATTTGGTAAAAATTGATAAAGTCGTTTTGGAGAAAATTGAGAAAATCAGAAAATTCACAAGAGTAAAGGGCCCTTCGCAGAAGATCAGGCAAGACAACGATAACTACAGTCAATAAGTATTGAATAGTAAAGTAAATATACAAAGTTTTAAAAAACGTTGGATCAGCTTCTGGGAAAATCCAAAAAGAACCGAAAAATGACAAGAGTAAAGTTCTCTTTGCCCTTAACTGATTCTGTTCAAATTTGTGCCATGGTGACATTTCAAGGGACTCAGTCTAAATACAAAAATTTAACTTACCAACATTTATAGTTTCTGAGAAAACCTTGACCATATACACACATACATACACAGACAGACATGTTTTCCAAAAACATGTTTTTCGAACTCAGTGGACCTCAAAATGTCCAGAAATTCTTGAAAATTTTGATTTTCATCATTTTCACTTTAGACGGTACCCACGTTAGTTAGCTTTTTTTTTCTAAACTATTTTTATAAGTTTTTCAAGATTCTAAAGAACATCCTAAACAACTCATTTTTCAAAATATTAATTCCATTAATTCTTCTTCCCCACCTTTACCATCGATACTTTCTAAAGCTGACTCACATCCATTTCTGACTTTTATACTTTCTGAAAGTGATAAGTTAGATGATTATGCCTGAATTAGGAACACATCTATGGTTGCAATGAACTACCGTTAATAATTTAGTGTTTCAGTGTCTCCTGAACTTCAAAAAAAGATTATGAACTGACATCTGTCAAATCGAATATGAAGTAGTTCCCATAGCCCCATCGTCATATATGAGATAAGCATTTAAAAAATCCAAATAACTTTTTGACAATAATTACCACAATTTGTATTCCCTATTGTAGCAAGGGTACTAGATTGACCAAACTGTGGTAACACCAGCATTGCTTACAGACCATCATTTGAATCCACTAATATCCAAGGATTAAGGATACGACATTGGTTAGGTTTTATCAATGAATGATCAGTTCCTCTACTTTGCCAGAAAGGTGGAGACGCAATGTTGGCCAAATTTTGGTAACTCGAGTATTAGCAGATTGTCAACAATTTTACACACAATTTATTTCTGATGAACTATACGGGCCCAATACCAGCAGTTTAGCACAACCTAAAGATCTTTCCGAGTAGTGCACTTATAATATTCACCTATCCTCTTACATTCCTTGCCCAGATTTGCATTTAAAGTAACGGGAAGCGGAGATAACGCGAACGAACTTTCGACTAAACACTATACCTTATACAATTTTATCGAGATGTATTTCGCCTTGTACGTAAGCGCAAGGTATGCGTACGTATGTATGTCTTAGCCTGTGGCCGGTCTAAAATCGGTTAAGCTTAGATAAAAAGCCTCCTCCTAATAATCGGTTATGCAGCGGTACAGATTAGTAGTTCACTCGATCGCCGGCAGTCGTCCTCCCGTCGGCGATCCGCTGCCGATCACGGCGACAGATAAGCATCGTAATACACACAAATGAAACTGAAAATGGTGCACGGAATACAAAAGGCAGATAAGGGGATCGCATCTAATTTAGATACGGTCACTTTCGAACTGCATTCGTTACCTCCTCCTCGTCCTCCTTCCATTTTTTAGTCCTCTTCTCCTTTCTTCATATTACGTTGTTGCTGCTTCGCTTTGGAAATGTGTATGATTATGGTCATTCGCAACGATGTGTTAATGCACATCTCGTTAAAATGTGCGGATAACTACGTCGCCGGCCGATTTATTATACCTTCGCGAGAGATATCGAATTGAAACGTCTCTAAAAGGATGAAATATGCTAATTCGGAACGTATTAACGTGTCACCCTCCAGATTAGACCATCCAAGCCCAAACGAGTCAGTCAGTCCAATCAATTATCTAGCAGCAATCACGTGGCTTTTGTCCAGTCAATCACCATCCATTGAGAGTTCAACTAAGCGAGTCGTCAAAGTCGTCAAGTTCAGTACTTGATGAGCTTTATAAAACTACCCTGGAAATTACACGGACTAAACCATTCAAATCTGGCGCCCGAGCGCATTCCATAAACTAAACCATAAGGTTTCTTCGGACATATGAACAGACTAATAACTCAGATTTGCCAATTTAACTGTGATTTTGTCATCTTACGCTTGGACTAATGATATGCCATTAATTGCTTTCTGATCAGGGTAATTTCAGGAGGGTCTATATTTCCGTATGGTCTGTTCAAGTAAGAACGCCTAATGCATATCTTTATATTACCATCGACTGAATTTTACGTAGAGCTCGTTCAAATGATCAACGTTAGTTGAACAAATTTGTTTTGACACGTCAAACGTAAGCAATTCACCAGATTTTAAAGCATTCAAATAAGTCTGCTTTCGGGTCCTTAATACTGAATATTTTAAACTTCGATGCTAACGCATCTCACATCAAATGTCTGTGAGTTGTGACGACAATCTACTAATTCAAACCAGAGGTTCAAAAATCTAACCAATCTAGTTGCTTGTTGGACAATTATTGTAAAGCAGTTGTTGAAAAATTGTACTAAACAATTGTTCTGTGTTATTGGCAACTGCATATTGTGACTATGGCTGGAGTATTCAAAATAGGACCACTCTAGCAGCTAAACATAATGGATAAATAATAATCTTGGACAATTGATTAGATACCAAAATTCGCCTAATCTTGCACTTCCACTAATAAGACAATAAACATGGAAATACCATTTATGGTTTGTAAGTGATAAATTTACACAAACCAAACTATCAAAAACTGACCTGATCTAGTTACTTGTTGAACAATTGGGAACACAACTGATTGTCTAGATTTTCCAAATTGGACCAATTTAATACCTTCACTTATTGGATAAATAAGTTTGGACAATTGACGGTCTGTCAGTTTTGATAATCTATTAATACAAAACATAGTTTCAAAAATATAACCAATATAATTGGTTCTAACTTCTGTCTTCTAACTTCTAACTAACTGTCTAACAATCTAACTTATTGGATAGTTGTTTAACTATTGTTGAACAACTGTCCAATTTTGTGGCAATGCAACTGCACGTTGCGACTACCTATCGCAGGAGTCTCCAAAATTAGACCAATCTAATACCTCAACTTAAGGGATAAATCAGCTTGGACAATTGATTAATGTGAGTTGTGCTTGGGGTACCAAAATTCGTCTAATCTTGCACTTCCACTCATTAGACAATACACAGGAAATACAACTGATGGATTATAAGTGATAAGAATTTACACAAACCAGACTTTCAAAAACTTAACCAATCTAGTTACTTGTTGAACAATTGGGAACACTACTGATCTACTGATTGTCTAGGGTTTCCAAATTGGACCAATTTAATACCATCGCTTATTGAAAATTGATGGTTTGTGAGTGGTGTCAATTTATCCAAAGCAGAATTTCAAAACTTTACCCAACCCAGTTTCTTACAGGACAATAGGGGATTTAACGTAATGTTGTGACTAACGCTGGGGTAACCAAATTGGACCACTTCACGTATTGCAACCGAAATACAATTAATGGTCTGAAAGTATTGGCAATTTTCCCAAACCAGAGTGTTCAAAATTTAAGCAGTCTAGTGACTTACTTGTTGGACAATAGTAAATACAAGTTATTATCCACATGTTGCCACTATCAAAAGAATTTCCACAATTGGACCAATCTAATTGGACCAATCTTGTTGGATAAATAAGCTTGAACAACTGATGACCGGTGAGTTATGACTAATGCTTGATGTGAGCAAACTCCACCTTAATATTTTGGAAAATGGGAAATGTAGCAGATGAAGCTGCAACTATCTGGAAAATTTTCTACCTTCGAGGACAACTGAAGGCCTGTGAGTTATGACTAATGCTTAATGTGAGCAAACTCCACCTTAATATTTTGGAAAATGGAAAATGTAACAGATGAAGCTGCAAATATTTGGAAAATTTTCTATCTTCGAGGACAATTCAAGGCCTGTAAGTTATGGCTAATATAATATATGATGTGAGCAAACTCCACCTTAACATTTTGGAAAATGGGAAATGTAACAGATGAAGCTGTAAATATATGGAAAATTTTCTACCTTCGAGGACAACTGAATGCCTGTGAGATATGACTAATGCTTAATGTGAGCAAACTCCACCTTAATATTTTGGAAAATGGGAAATGTAACAGATGAAGCTGCGAATATCTGGAAAATTTTCTACCTTCGAGGACAACTGAAGGACTGTGAGTTATGACTAATGCTTAATGTGAGCAAACTCCACATTAATATTTCGGACAATGGGAAATGTAACAGATGAAGCTGCAAATATTTGGAAAATTTTCTATCTTCGAGGACAATTGAAGGCCTGTGAGTTATGGCTAATATATGATGTGAGCAAACTCCACCTTAACATTTTGGAAAATGGAAAATGTAACAGATGAAGCTGCAAATATTTGGAAAATTTTCTATCTTCTAGGACAATTGAAGGCCTGTGAGTTATGGCTAATATATATGATGTGAGAAAACTGCACCTTAACATTTTGGAAAATGGGAAATGTAACAGATGAAGCTGTAAATATATGGAAAATTTTCTACCTTCGAGGACAACTGAATGCCTGTGAGTTATGACTAATGCTTAATGTGAGCAAAATCCACATTAATGCTTCGGAAAATGGGAAATGTAACAGATGAAGCTGCAAATATTTGAAAAAAATTCTACCTTCGAGCACAACTGAAGGCCTGTGAGTTATGGCTAATGCTTGATGTGAGCAAACTCCACCTTAATATTTCTGAAAATGGGAAATGTAACAGATGAAGCTGCAAATATTTGGAAAAATTTCTACCTTCGAGGCCAACTGAAGGCCTGTGAGTTATGGCTAATGCTTGATGTGAGCAAACTCCACCTTAATATTTCGAAAAATGGGAAATGTAACAGATGAAGCTGCAAATATTTGGAAAATTTTCTACCTTCGAGGACAACTGAAGGCCTGTGAGTTATGGCTAATGCTTGATATGAGCAAACTCCACCATAATATTTTGGAAAATGGGAAATTTAACCGATCAAGCTGCACATATCTGGAAAATTTTCTACCTTCGAGGAAAACTGAAGGCTTTTTGAGTTATGGCTAATGCTTGATGTGAGCAAACTCCACTTTGATATTTTGGAAAATGAGAAATGTAACAGATGAAGCTGCAAATATCTGGAAAAATTTCTGCCATCGAGGACAACTGAAGGCTTGTGAATTATGGCTAATGCTTGATGTGAGCAAACTCCACCTTAATATTTCGGAAAATGGGAAATGTAAGAGATGATGCTGCAAATATCTGGAAAATTTTCTACCTTCGTCGACAACTGAGGGCTTGTTAGATATGGCTAATCTTGATGTGAGCAAACCCCACCTTATTATTTTGGAAAATGGGAAATGTAACAGACGAAGCTGAAAATATCTGGAAAATTTTCTACCTTCGAGGACAACTGAAGGCCTGTGAGTTATGACTAATGCTGTGAGCGAACTCTACCTTAACATTTTGGAAAATGGGAAATGTAAGAGATGAACCTGCAAATATCTGGAAAATTTTCTACCTTCAATACAAGATGGAAATACGTTGGAGTTTCCAAACGTGATACGATCACTCCGAGCGTTGACGATCCGTCGCGTTCAAGTTCGCTTTCAGAAAAATGAAAATTTCAAATTAATTACCATAAATTATATAAAAGCGGCCACAATCGAGAGTGAAGATCAAAATAATCGTCATTCCTTACATAAGGCGGGTACCGTGTAACCAAATCGACCAACAAACAATAAACATTAACATAGTCGGTTCACACCGTCGTCCGACGCTGTCAAGGTCATTCCCATTGCTTAATCACATTATCCCACGGCTAAGAGACTTCAATTCAAACACAAAAACACAACGATACACTAACGACCTTAACTTGACTTACTTATTCCTCCCAGTCTTTTGTTTTTGTGTCATGAAATCAGAATTATGGAACAAAGGGGACTTTTAAGTCGGGAAAATGGAAGCGACGTAAGTAATGGAGTTCGAATTAAACGAAAGCGACATGCAAGGGTTCATAAATATGAACGTAGTACTCACGTTCATAATACATTATGAAAATGTGGCTATCAAAGTAACGTCGTTGCGTCACCGCGAGGTAATTTCGTTACATCACAACATTTAACCACCACCGATGAAATAAAATCATAACACGTCAAGAGTAGATAGATAAAATTTTGCAATAAATTCCAAATATCGAACAGTAATATCGACGATAAAAACGTGATAAAATCGTGCTGGAGAAAAGTCGATTGTCCCATTATGCCGCTATTTAATTGTACGCGCGCGCATTTGCCAATCCCCCATATAAATAAATAGAATTGTTTATAGCACTTTCGAAGTAGTAGATACGTACGTAGCCGATTTAATTCTACCGTAAAATTGAACGTAATGCCTCCTATTTAACATTCCCGGCGCTCGTTGAGGATGTCAACAGATCGATTATAATCGATTTACATTTTCAATAACTTATTTTACTGCTCGAGGATTAATGTTGTTAATTTATCGACTCGAGGGAATTTCTTGTGGTCGACAAGAAACGATCGTGGAAAAATTGTATTGGCTCAATTTAAGCGTCGCTCAACTAGAATTAGTCCAAACAACCAAATTCAATTAACAATTTGATATTTCTGGGAAAAGGTGTTAATTTCTTTATACGTTTTGACTAGTGTTTCCTTGTCGAAATTAGAGAAATGATCTTAACTATAACATTTATATGTAATTTGGAAGATATTAATAACTTCTGAAAACTGATCAGATTTTGGCTCTTGAATGTTCCTTTACCTGATACATCAAATCTTCTCAATATCAATTCTTTGGGAATCAGGTTAATTACAATTTTATTTTAATAGGCGTAACTTGGGTAATTCGTTTAGTTTTCGCGAAATAGTTCCCTCAATACCATCAACTCAACGATTAATTAGTTAATGTGCTATTAATTTATCTTTGAGTGGATTTTCAATTCATTAACATTCCATTAAATATAATTGATGAAACATTACTGGATTGTCATTTAAATATACCTTCCACAGAATTTATGACTTCATTAACATCCTAGGAACTTTTTTAAGATCGCGATTTACCTGATATCTCAAAATAAACTTTTTTTAGAATCATTAATGATTTGTTAATGGGAATGCATTAACATCAAAAATTGTAAAACAATTTTGCAAAATAGTAATCCAAGTTATTAGGTTTTAAGGGGTTTTTATATCTCTATTGCAATTCAGGCATTTCTAAATTACTTGTATATCTTAGATTCTGAGGTTTCCAATTCATATGAAATCTTTTAAAAACTAACTTTCTGTGAAATTTAGAATTGAAGAGTTTTTGAAAATTAATAAAACGTCTTAACTTAAAATATTCCAAAAACATAGTTTTAGTAGTTTGAATATGAACTCAAGTTAATTGAAATTTGATAAGATTTGCAATTCAAATTTGAGTTAAATTTCCGTAGAGAGAAAACAAAATTAATGACGCCTTACTACAAGGAGTATGCCAGGAAGGTAATTAGAGTTTTGGTTTTTGAAAATTTCTTTAATTTGGAAACTCTGGTATCCCCACATTATCACAATTATTTTTTGAAAATTATCTGCCAAATTTGAGTCAAGATTTGTTGGTTTCAAGTTTCATGACAAAACATTTAAAAAAACGAAATTTACTTGAAACTTCAAAATAAATTGTGTATAAAAATGTTAATGTATTTACAATTTGTTAATTGAAATGTTGTAATATAATTAATTGACAAATATTTCAAAAAAAAATAATCGAAAGTTGTTGAGTTTTTGGAAGTTTCATTAAAAGTTAATCAAACGTTTGGAGTTTCTAAATTACCTAATTCTCTAAAAACCAAGGAACTTATGAATTTTAATTAAATTTCTGAGAAATCACTGCATTAGATTAATAATCAGTTATAGAGTTATAATCAGTTATATTCCAACAATGTTGATTTCTTAGCTTTTGAAATAACTTCTGACGTTCCTTAATTGGTTACATACAGTGAAATTAAACTTTTTGATTAAGTTGATAATTGATAATGTTATGGAATTCAATGTTTTCTGATTAAAACCATGTTATAAATATCTCACACAATATTCAGTTATATTATTTGTGGATTGTGGACCCTTCTAATCTTTGATATGACAACTTCTGAGATTTCCAAGTTACATTAATCCTTTAAAAACTAACTTTCTATGAAATTTAGAATTCAAGAGTTCCTGAAAATTAATACTTAAAACTAATAAACAGTCATCAAAAAATATTCAAAAACTTCTCAGGTTAATTAGTTCCAAAAATTGCCAATAAAATGTTAATGGATATAAAATTTATTAACTGAAAGGCATTAATATAATTAATTGCCAAATATTTAAAAAAAAATCTAAGTTGTTGATTTTTGGAAGTTTTATAAAAGTTCATCAAAAGCTTGGAGTTTCTAAATTATTTTTCTAAAAAACAAACTTTCAATTAAACTCCTGTCAAATCACTGCATTAGATTAATAATCAGTTATAGAGTTAGAATCAGTTATAAAAATATTCCAAAAAAGTTGATTTCTTAGCTTTTGAAATAACTTCTGACGTTCCCCAATTGGTTACATATTTTGAAATAAAAATTTTTGATTAAGTTTGGAATTCAATGTTTTCTCATTAAAACTATGTCAAAAATATTCCACACAATATTCAGTTAAATTATGTGTAGATTCTTTTCTTTGATATGACAACTTCTGACATTTCCAAATTACATGAAACCTTTAAAAACCAACTTTCTAACAAATTTAGAATTCCAGGGTTTCTGAAAATTAATACTACTCGAATTTAATAAACCGTCATTAATAAAAATATTCCAACAATTTTGTTTTGGTTTTTAAGTCATTAAGTTTTAGTAGTTTGAATATAAACTTACATTAATTGAAATTTGATAAAATATTCAATTCAAGACTTTTGAGTTAAATTTCCGTAGACAAAAAACAAAATTAATGGAGCATTATTACAAGTATGCCAGGAAGGTAATTAGAATTTAGGTATTCGAAAATTTCTTTATTTTGCAAACTCTGGTATCCCCACATTATCACAAAATTTTTTTTGAAGTTTTCTGCCAAATTTGAAAGTCAGGAGTTGTTGATTTCAAATTCCAAGACAAAAATCAATATTCATTGAAAAACTGAATTTGTATAAGATTTAAAAAAAATAAATTTACTTGGATCCTCAAAATAAATTCTTTATAAAATGTTAATGAATTTAAAATTCGTTAATTGAAATGCTTTAATATAATTAATTGCCAAGTATTTCAAAAAAATCAAAGTTGTTGAGTTCTTGTAAGCTTCATCGAGATTAATCAAACGTTTGGAGTTTCTAAATTACCTAATTTCCTAAAAACCAAGCAACGTATGACTTTTAATTAAACTTTTCTCAAATCATTGCATTAGATTAATAATCAGTTATAGAGTCAGAATCAGTTACATAATCAGTTATATTTTTGATTAAGTTTGAAATTCAATGTTTTCTCATTAAAACTATGTTAAAAATATTCAGTTAAATTAGTTGTGGGCCTTCTTTTCTTTAATATGACAACTTCTCAGATTTCCAATTTACATGAAATCTTTTAGAACTAAGTTTCTATAAAACGAATAATTCAAGAGCATCTAGAAAAAATGTTTAAAATTGACAAACCGTCACTGATAAAAATATTTCAAAAATTTATCGTGCAGTTTAAATCTGGACTCAAATTAACTGAAATTTCACAATTCAAGATCTCTAAGTGAAATTTGCATTGTTGCAAGAAATAGGCTAGGAAGGTAAGAAATTTCTTCAATTTGACAACCTGTGGTGTCCTTATCCATAATACCATGTACTTACTGAAACAATTTTTCTATAAATATTTGAATTCAGTACTTATTGGTTAAACGTTTTACGACAAAAGTTAATATTACATGTAGAATTAAAGTAATCAGACTTATTAGCTCTTACATATTTCGTTATCAAATCAGGCGTTCTAAGGTGAAATCTGATAAATTTCTTAATAAATTGAAACTTCAATTACTAAAATTTCTTTAATTAGAAACATGTATACCAAATTATCAAATAGTTAGTTTTAGATATATTACACCAATTTAGTGAGCTGCAGTAGACCTTGGAGGTTTCTATAATCGACTACGTCTAATGTTCCCAAATTACTCTCCAAAAGTGGAAGTCTCAAACAGTCTCATAAAGGGAAGAAAACTTATTAACTAATCCACGCAATCGAAACGATAAGTCCCGCTCTTTAACTCTTAAATTCTTCAGTGGCGCGTTCCTATCCTTACGTATCTTATAAATTTTACAACAGTAACAGTACAAACGGCACAATCGGCCTTAGCCATCAGCTCCAGTTCCTCACATTTCGCTCGCCGCGCTCGCGCATTCTTCTCCGCCAAACCATAAACCATATCATTCGTTAATTAATTAATTGAAGAAGGAAAAAAATCAAAGCCGGAGCGTATAATTACGCGCCTAAAAGATTAATCTCTTTCCATTGGAAAAACAAACATTAGCAACGGCCGTGGAATGCGAACCTGATTAAAATCGATCTATCATATTATAAGAGATGGAAGGAGATAAGAGAGAGAGAGAGAGAGAGAGAGAGAGAGAGAGAGAGAGAGAGAGAGAGAGAGAGTGCGTGTGATAAATCGGTCTATGAAATGCCTTTTCCTAATTTATTTATTTATCATTGGAGTGCGTATCTCGATCGAGTAATTTCAATTAACTCATCAAGAGATCGGCGCAATAACGTTGGGCCCGAATATGGATCGGTAATTCCACTGGAACAATTAGTCGCTTAATTAACTAAAAACCTTAATTACACCTCGGAATCTAGCCAGTTTTCGCGCAGCTCTCATTTTGTCTCTGAGAGTCGTGTGTAATTACCGACGTTATAACATCGCCTGTACGATGTAAGGTACCGACTCCCTCTCCCCCGCTCGCTCCTTTGCTCTCGTATATGACGGCCCGTCAATTCTAATCAAGCGGTTATCTATCACGGTTGCGCCGTGATCGTCGTTTTTTCGCTACGTCCCCGATCACGACAAAACGTTGTAGCGGCAGCATGCGTGTTGCAACTATTAAGTATGTTGGGGAATTTTCAAAAATCGACTTAAGTGTTGTTGTGTGAGCCGCACTTAAATCGTCCGAACCGTCGGAGGAAAGAGAGAGAGAGAGAGAGATAGTGTCCTGTAAGATGTACTTTACTGTACAGTAAAGATTTTGTAATTTTGTAATTTCTAAACCGACACACTAGTCCTCGCCTTGAAATAGAATTTGTTTCATAACTTACGTTTTGATAAAACAACCATAATAGTCCAGGAGGTTTATAGAGGGTTTAGTTTTTGCGGGTAAATTTTTTTCAACTATAATAAGGGTTGATTTTTAAGGGTTTACATATTCTGAAATACTGTTTAAATTTAAAGCATCAACAATTTATTATATAACTCATCTGAACTAATTTGTACTCACCTTAAGATTTTTTTGTATGTTTTAGTAATAAGGGGTAGTTTATACCCCTAAACAATAAGGGTTTAAATATTCTGAAATAATGTTTAAAGCATCAAAAAATCAATATTTAACTCATCTGAACCAAATTTGACTTACCTCAAGCATTTTTGGTAGATTTCAGTAATAAGGGATTGTTTCTACCCTTAAAGAATTAATTCCCAAGGTTTTTATTATTCCAAAATAATGATTGGAGCATGAAACAATCATTATTTAACTCATCTGAACCAAATTTCACTCTCCTTAAGCTGTTTTATAGATTTTGGAAATAAGGGGTAGTTTTCACCCTTAAAAAATAAACATCGCTCGTCGACACAATATAGAATTTGAAGTGGAGGGTAAGTTGAGCTTAAAATCAAATTTTCATGCAAATTGATGAATTACGCAAAATTTGCAAAGTTTTGAACTATTTCAAGCTTCGATTCCTGGACTATGAGCCACGCAGTAAAACCAAATTACAAACAAAACACCCAATTATTTCACCCAGCCAATTATCGCACCGATTTCAATTTTAACCCTCCAATGAACTAGGGGATTAGATGGATAAAATGCATGTGATCCGGTATTTTATTCTGGCACACCGAAAATATCACTCATTTGCATTAAAATTACTCAGCTAAGCACAGTTCTATCTTTGAATTTCCAAGAGTAATTCCTATTTCTGACATTTATCGAAAAGTGAGCAATATATTGTTTCCTTCTTGAAGAAGTGTGATTCTGTATAAAGTCCTCTTACAAATAAGTCAAGAAATCGCACTTAAGCACGTAACAATGTGATTTTTCTATCAGGACTGAAGGAACAGAAAAGGCTGATCTCAGACCTACGTCAAGAGCCACTTTTAACTCAGGCAGACCTGTCGAGTGAATAATTCCATTTAAAGTAACCTAAACACAGTAGTTTAATAATAACGACGACACTAGCTGAATCACATGAACAGATTTATATTAAACATACGTCGATCTATTCAAATGTCCTTTCTTGGTCATTATGTATTATGAGTATTATGTGTTTCATGATGTAGTTCTGGGAGTGCCATTAAGTGTCCATAAACGTGACATTTTGGCAATAGAAATGAAAGTGAGTAATGAGAACGAATGAATTTATCTCCGACTTATGTCGACATAATCTAATGTCTCCTCTAGATCAGACAGATGTGTTAGGTCAAATAGGTCATTTGGCGTAAAGTCCTGGAAATGCTTTTAAGTATCTTTAAACGTGACATTTTGCTAACATAAATAAATGTAGTTAATGAGAAAACATGAATTTATCAGCGACTTACGTCGACATAATCGAATGTCTCTCTTCTAGCTCATACAGGCGTGTTAATTCAAATAAGTCATTTAATATACAGTCATAAAGCCAGTGGCTGCCCTTAAACATGACTTTTTGGCAAAATAAATGAGAAGTTTAATGAGAAGGGATGAGTTTATCTCAGACATACGTCAAACTTCCCTTCTAGATCATAGTAAATACGTTAGGTCAAAGATGTCATTAAGTAAAAATGCTGGAAGTGGTTGTAGGTGCCATTAAACATGTTTTTTTGGCAGCAAAGATGGTAGTGATTGATGAGAAGGGAAGGAGTGAAGATAAAAATAAGGCACCAAATAGCCAATATTTTCCATCCCAATGGCCACTTGCTATATATACAGACTTCACTTAAGAAAGTGTACCATATCATCAATAGGAATGTTAGCAAAACAAAGGCCGATTGGTCCATCATGCACATTTGATACTAAGTCTCCAGGAAGAATCAGAATGAAACCAAGAAGATAAAGGTTGAAGTGATGCAGAGAGACCAATTTGCAATATTAAGAACCTATTGGAAAATATGAGGATAATAATACGGAAAACTCATGTCCCGTTGAGTCTAAAAACCATCAGAAAAGCATGTGACAAAGAATCTTCATCATTTGTGGAATAGTCTTCAACATCTAAGATTTGGCCAACTGCCACCCACAAAGGAAAAATTTAAGCAGTGAAGCAATGTATCTGGACTAATGAAGCTTCGACCTTCTGGTCAATAAAATGGAGACCAATCAGATCAAAGATAGTTTCACCATCACGGATCAGAACTGAATTTACAAAGTGTGACAAGGAGTCTTCCTCATTTTGAAACGGTCTTGATCATCTAAGATTTGTCCAATTGCCATCCACAAAGAAGTTTAAGCAGTGAAGCAATGTATCTGGAATAATGAAGCTTCGACCTTCAGGTCAACAAGATGGAGACCAATCAGATCGAAGATCGGAGCAAGTCAATGATTCTTTGAAGTTCTCACGGATCAGAACTGAATTTATAAAGAGTGACAAAGAATATTCCTCATTTGTGAAACGGTCTTCAACATCTAAGATTTGGCCAATTGCCATCCACAAAGGAAAAGTTTAAGCAATGAAGCAATGTATCTGGACTAATGAAACTTCGACCTTCTCGTCGATAAAATGGAGACCAATGAGATCAAAGATCGGACCATTCAAACCTTCACGGATCAGAACTGAATTTATAAAGAGTGACAAAGAATATTCCTCATTTGTGAAACGGTCTTCAACATCTAAGATTTGACCAACTGCCATCCACAAAGGAAAAGTTTAAGCAGTGAAGCAAAGTATCTGGACTAATGAAGCATCGACCTTCTGGTCAATAAAATGGAGACCAATCAGATCAAAGATAGTTACACCATCACGGATCAGAACTGAATTTACAAAGTGTGACAAAGAGTCTTCCTCATTTTGAAATGGTCTTGATCATCTAAGATTTGTCCAATTGCCATCCACAAAGGAGAAGTTTAAGCAGTGAAACAATGTATCTGGAATAATGAAGCTTCGACCTTCAGGTCAACAAGATGAAGACCAATCAGATCAAAGATCGGACCATTCAAACCTTCACGGATCAGAACTGAATTTATAAAGAGTGACAAAGAGTCTTCCTCATTTGTGAAATGGTCTTCAACATCTAAGATTTAGCCAATTGCCATCCACAAAGGAAAAGTTTAAGCAGTGAAGCAAAGCATCTGGACTAATGAAGCTTCGACCTTCTGGTCAACAAGATGGAGACCAATGAGATCAAAGATCGGAGCAAGTCAAACCATCACGGATCAGAACTGATTTTATAAAGAGTGACAAAGAATCTTCCTCATTTGTCAAATGGTATTCAACGACTAAGACTTGGCCAATTGCCATCCACAAAGGTAAAGTTTAAGCAGCGAAGTATCTGGACTAATGAAGCTTCTACCTTCAGGTCAACAAGATGGAGACCAAGCAGATCAAAGATCGGAGCAAGTCAAACCATCACTGAATTTGATCAGAGATAACAATCGTGAAAATCGATGTCTTCGTAGGTTAGTTTATTGGTAGCTTTCTAAATATATCTTATGTTCGTAAAACATGGATTTATAATAGTACTCAATTTAAAGGGAAACGGACGTTAAGTGTGGCTCAAGAGGCTGGTGAAATGAGTTAAGCTGCACTAAGCAATTAAGTTACACATTTAAAACGTATGGAATTGGTCAATACCAGAATGCTTCTATTGGGCGAAATTCGCGATTCGGTGTGAAGTCCTGTAAGCAAATATAATAGCTTGAAGGGAAAGGATAGATTTGCTCCAAATGCGCGTGGAGACATCCAAACGTTCTTTCTCGTACAAGCAGACTTGTTATAATGGAAGTGCTCTTAAGGTATCGATACACTTTACATTTCGAGCACATTACCAGAAACGAGGCTAATAATTACGAATATTACTCGGTTGGTGTATAGAAATTTAACAATATCGGCCTAGTTACGTTTCACGTGCTGACGTTCCACTTTTCGAGCTGAGATTACTGTTTTTTATTCCGAATGCAGGAAATCGCATTTTCATGCGCCGATTTAATGATCGTTAACTCGTAATAATAACACGAATTTCGATACTATTAATCACGCCTCGTTCGGAGGCATCAAAATACACTTATCCAATACGTTAATGGGCTCTCGGTCCTTCGTCCTCTCTTTTCCTCGATCCGCGAGAGAAATATCAATTCCCAAGTCACATATGTCCGCGCTCACATCGTACAGATGCCATAACGGAATCCTTACACGTACTATATAGTATGAAGCCATTAGCGGATCGCATGCGCCTTATCTAAAGAGCACCCGGTATATATACGCTATCGGTAGCGCGCTAACGCCGGGATTTCATTAGCTGTCGCACGTTACTCATAAAGTAATTGATAGGCCCTGATAAAGACGTTAGTTTAGTTAGTCGGTACACTTACCGGAGGAAAAGATATCTTCGGCTCGGGCTGATTGATGGCGGCCATTTCGCCATGGACGGACGGACAAAGAGACGGCGACGACGGGTTAGAGAGGTTGAGAACCTTACGGGTTTCGGATTTTTATTTTTTGAGAAAAAGAGGGAAACGTCTGTCCTTTCAGCGAAGGTCGCGACGATCAAGGGAGCTCTGCCACGTAGTGAATATTCACTCAATATGGAAAGCTTCCAATTAATTATCCCTTCTTCTTCTTAAGGTGACGACTTCTTGCGAAGGTTGGCGACCATCATGGCGAACCATTCTCTGAGATTGCGAAGCCACGACATTTGTCTTCTTCCTATGCGTCTTTTCCTTACTATTTTACCCTGTATAATTAGTTGTAGCAGCTTGTATCTTGTACCTCTCATAACGTGGCCCAGATATTAGGGTTTTCTGACCTTTACCTCTTGAGACAGTTCTAGATCTTTTGAGACTCTCCGTAAGACTTCTTCATTGGTGATTCTGTCAATGTATGATATCCGGAAAACCCTTCTGTAAAGCCACATCTCGAAGGCATCTACCTTTTTAAGCATTTCTTTTGTTAGAGTGGCAGCTTCTATTCCATAGAGCATTATTGTAAATATGTAGCATCTTAGAATTCGTAATTATCCCTGATGGTCCCTAATGAAGTACCCTCACCATTTAGGCTCAGGTGACGACTTAAAATTTATCACCGACAACATGACATATACAGGGTGAGTCTGTATGTAAGTACCGACCATTCAAAGGAAGTAAAACAAAGTAGTTACGTCCCAAAAAATAGTGGCAAATGTAAACTCTACACTTGAGTCAATCACCGTAGCAGCGCGTTTTATAAAATAATTAATAATTAATCAAACTTAACTAAAATCCTATAAAAGTTTGCTTTCTTGCCTATTGAATAAAACCTAGATCAAAACCATTGTATGCTATAACGTGGTAGGAAATTGGAGAAGCAACAAAATGAGGTATGGCTAGCTAACATGGGTCCATTTGTTGCTCTCAAAATTAAAATAGAAGTAATAATATAATAATATAATAATAAGTAGAAATTTTGTTATAAGTTAAGCCATAAATATGTGTATGTGTAGGATCAGCACATCAGATAGGATTTTCAATATTTCCGCTTCAGGTACCAAGTGAATATATAAATTGGTGAAGGTAAGGAGGGGTGTAACGAAGTTAACCACGTAAAATGCTACTTTTACGACTGCTAATCTTGCAGATTTCGGTTAAATTGAAACTTAAATGCAATTAATGTACATCACCACGTCATTAATGTGGTCCATGTAGTAGTAAAATTTTTCAAGGCTTCTTGAACAGAGTTTACAAATCGTTCCTGTCAATTGTAAATACCAATATATAAATTGGTGACAGTAAGAAGGAGTGTAACGAAGTTAAACACGTAAAACCTTATATTATGTCCGAATACCTCTCATAGTTTTATTAAATATAAACTTAAATGCAATTTTTGCATATTAATGTGTGACGTATTCTGTTCACCTGGCAATGGGATTTATCACAGCTTCATAAACTGACTGGCATTGTACCAATATATAATTTGGTTAAAATATGGGGGAATGTAACGAAGTTAACCATATAAAATCTAATATTGCGTCTGCATGTCTCACATATACTTTGTTAAATCTAGGATTAAATGCAATTCTTGCATATTAATACATGAGACATTTTGTCCACGTGGCCTTAAAATTCGTTACAGCCCCTTAAACCAACTTTATAAATTGCTCCTCTCAATAGCAAATACCAATATATAAATTGGTGTATTAAGGAGCAGTGTCACGAAGTTAACGTAAAATCTCGTATTGCGTCTAAATGTCTCGCATATTTTGGTTGTATTTAAACTTAAATGCAATTTTCGCATACCGGCTTTAAAAATATGTAAAGATTTTCAAGTTAAAGGCTAGGGTCTCGCTTTAAAATTCATCACTAAAAATATAACACATATAAGCATATAAAGGGCTTATAAAGGTTTTCCCTCAGAACCTGGGATTGAATCTCGGAAAAGATTAAGGATTTAACGACGCTTATCACATGATTTCTTTCCTGATGTGTGCTTTATTGAATTCCTTGCTTCATTATGTCGAAATGGCTGCGTGGAGGATGGAAATTATAACTCAAAACGTAGACGTAAAAGAGAGTAATAAATGTGTGACATTGAAAATCGAGAGTGGTTGTGAGCGGATGTAACATGCAGATCAAGTGTAATGATGGGAAAAGCTACTATTGTTACGATCCGTGGGACAATCCGTATTATACTGCCTTAGTGAATAAAAAGGCGGACGGACGACGGCACAAGGAGAGAACCAATGCGCGCACACACACACAAAACAGTCGGACGTTCTCAAGCTTAGTAGATAGTTAATATTTCTTCCTTCATATTAAGTACTGCGGGTTGGAAATGGATGTTTTTATAATTAGGGCATATCTGATGAGGTGTGAGAGAAAAAGGAGACGGTTTTACTGCCGTCGTCGTTTCGGTGTATTTTTCAGAGAATCGACGAGATTATGCCGCCTCGCCGGAAATTCGATAAACACACACAACAGGAAACGAAAATTGCCCAATTATTTTTGAATTTAATCAAGAACGACCGAAAAGGTACTTCGGGAGGGAAATTATCGTTGTCCACTTAATTCTCATTGAAAACGGACGACACTCACACAGACGGAAAAGCAATCGCCGTCATTTCCGCTGATACACTTTAGAACATTCACATGGATTCACACGTTACCCTACTTTTAAAATACAAAAATTGCAGCCTCCGGATTAGACTTCGTAACAAGATTATTTCCAAAGAAAAGGGGTACCACCTAAAACTCTATCTGGTCTTTACGATTTTACCAACTGCTTGAACCAATAGGAACCATTCAAGGACAATAAAACTCCATAGGAACTTCCACGTTCTTTGGAAACATTTAAACTACCCTAAATACTTTCAAGTGTGTCCTGCTGCCTACTTAATTTATTTCAAAGTTGTAATATGTACGTTTCTGATAATGTCTTGAACTCTAATGGTCTCTACGGTTTCGTTTCACCAACTGCTTGAAGCAGTAGTAACCACTCAAGGGCAATAAAACTCCATAGGAACTTCCACGTACTTTGGAAACATCTAAACTACCCAAGAAACCTTCAAGTATGTCGTGCTGCCTACTTAATTTACTTCAAAGTTGTAATATGTACGTTTCTGATAATGTCTTGAACTCTATCTGGTGTTTACGGTCTTACCAACCGCTTGAACCAGTAGGAACCATTCTAGAGCAATAAAAGTCCATAGGAACCTCCACGTTCTTTGGAAACATCTAAGGTACCCTAGAAACATTCAAGTGTGTCCTGCTGCTTACTTAATTTATTTCAAAGTTGTAATATGTACGTTTCTAATGATGTCTTGAACTCTAATGGTCTCTACGGTTTCACCAACTGCTTGAAGCAGTAGGAACCATTCAGGGGCTATAAAAGTCCATAGGAACTTTCACGTTCTTTGGAAACATCTAAACTACCCAAAAAACATTCAAGTGTGTCCTAAGCCTATTTAATTAATTTCAAAGTTGTAATATGTACGTTTCTGATAATGTCTTGAACTCTAATGGTCCCTACTGTTTCACCAACTGCTTGAAGCAGTAGAAATCATTCAAGGGCTATAAAAGTCCATAGGTACTTCCACGTTCTTTGGAAACATCTAAGCTACCCTAGAAACCTTCAAGTATGTCGTGCTGCCTACTTAATTTACTTCAAAGTTGTAATATGTACGTTTCTAATGATGTCTTGAACTCTAATGGTCTCTACGGTTTCACCAACTGCTTGAAGCAGTAGTAACCATTCAAGGGCAATAAAACTCCATAGGAACTTCCACGTTCTTTGGAAACATCTAAGCTACCCTAGGAACATTCAAGTGTATCCTGCTGCCGGTTTGCTGTCTACTTAATTTATTTCAAAGTTGTAATATGTACGTTTCTGATAATGTCTTGAACTCTAATGGTCTCTACGGTTTCACCAACTGCTTGAAGCAGTAGGAACCATTCAGGGGCTATAAAATTCCATAGGAACTTCCACGTTCTTTGGAAACAGCTAAACTACCCAAAAAACATTCAAGTGTGTCCTAAGCCTATTTAATCAATTTCAAAGTTGTAATATGTACGTTTCTAATGGTGTCTTGAACTCTAATGGTCTCTATGGTTTCACCAACTGTTTGAACCAGTAGGAACCATTCAAGGGCTATAAAAGTCCATAGGAGCTTCCACGTTCTTTGGAAACATCTAAGCTACCCTATAAACATTCAAGTGTGTCCTGCTGCCTACTTAATTTACTTCAAAGTTGTAATATGTACGTTTCTGATAATGTCTTGAACTCTACCTTACCCCTTACCTTAGGCCCTTACCAACCGCTTGAACCAGTAGGAACCATTCAAGAGCAATAAAATTCAATAGGAACTTCCACTTTACTTTGAAACATCTAAACTACCCAAGAAACTTTATTTGATTAACTTTAAAGTTCTAATATGTACGTTTCTGATAATCTATTTAAGAAATATGTACCTTCCTTATAAAATTTTTTTGCCTTTTGTTCTGTCAATTTCGTTGGGTTCTTTTAAAACTATTACTGCTTTTTTTAACTTTTTCTTGTGTGAAAGTCGCGTCTTCATTCAAAAGAAATATTTCAGGATCTCTTGAAAATACTAAAGCGCCTCAAAATTTTTCAAGGTATTATTTTGGCTCTTTAAAGTATTCAGTGGGAAAAACCAGTAGTAAAATTCAATAAGAACCATTGGGTTCTCTCTTTAGGAGCTTCCAAATATGTTATGCTTTCTGCTGCAAGTGTTTGGGGCAACCTTTGAGATTCCTCTATTAAGTGTCCAGGTGCAGTAAATTCATTAGAAACCTTCCAGGTACTCTAGAAATATTTGTAATAACTCAGCCATCGTCTATATCAATCCAATGCACTGAAATTAGTTATGAAATAGTCTCTTCATAATTATGAAATCTTCCACATGTCTTGTGGGACTTGCAAGTATTCAGTAGGTTTGCTGAAAACCATTCTACATTCCTTCTAAAACCTCTCAGATATAGTAAAATCCATTAGGAACCTTCTAGATTTTCCTGAAATATTCCAAAATGCTCAAGGAGATTACCAGCATGTCCTGCTTCTTTTAGCTACAAGCTACCCTTATTAAGCAATAACTACATTAGAAACAAACCAGATTTTTAACAAATATTTTAAATATCTCAGCAATCTTTCATATGAGCCAAGGGTACATTAGTAATTAAATAATAACATTTCAAGTTGTTTTAAAAATTTTCTAACGCCTCAGAAACCTTCCAGATTTCTTTTGAGACATGCAAGTGCTCAGTGAAATTGCTGAAAAACCTTACAGATTCCTTACAAAATATCTAAAGTGCAGAAAAATTCATTAGGTACTGGGTACTCTTGAAACCACTAAAATATCCAAGGAGTTTCCAAACATGTTATGCTTTTTTCTGCAAATATTCTAAACAACTTTTGACATTTCTTAACATTCAGGCGCAGTAAGTTTATTCGGAACCTTCTAGGGTTTCTGGTGATATTTTTGATACCTCACCAATCTTCGTTAGGTAAACCAAAAATAATTAGGAATATTTCGCTTTCTTAAAAAACTTATTTTGATCTCGCTGTGGGATATCTGAAAAACCTTCCAGATACCTTAAAAACCATCATTAGGGATCTCCCAGGTTCTAAGGAGCTTCCAAGTATTTCTACGTTCCTTTGCAATTATTCCAGGCAACCATTCAAGTGCAGTAAATTCATTATAAACCTTCCAGGTCCTCTTCAAAAATTGTTGATGCGTAAAGGATTTTCAGGGGTTTCCTGAAATATCGTGCAGATGAAGAACGTTCAAAATATATTGGGTAGTCATGTTCAGTAGAAACCTTTTTAGGTACTTTATGAAACCTATAGAATTATATGAAATTCAATAGAAACCTTCCAAGGTTTTCTGAAACATCTGTAACAGTAATAAGATCATCTGTGTGAGCAGCAGGGATGTATTTTAAAATTAAAATATCAACGTTACTTCATCTCCGAACTTGTAATTGTTAGGTGTCACGATAACAATAATTATCATTATTATTGTATTTCTGATAGCATTGAAGCGACGGAAACAAATTTATATTTTCCACATTATAAAAGTATTAGCCCGTGCCGTTCCGAGAAAACAACGCACGAGCATAGTCCTTTACGCGTCAATCGCGTCTTCCACTCTCCGCTTCCCATAACAACATCCTAATTATATCGACATTACGAATAATTAAATATTAATACCGAAAAACCAGTTTAGATCATCATCGTCATTACCGACATCTTCATCTCGGTAGCGTCCACCTTCCGAGGTGGTACCGATTAAGGAAAAAAAAATTACACAACACCTATTTAACGTTGTGATTAAACATAATGTCGGTTTACGGTTATTATGATGGATTAGACGGAGAGATGGTGTCCGTGATAAAAATTGATAGATCGCTGCCTCGGCCCGTCAGCGCCACTTCCGAAACCCAGAGACACCTGGCAGAGAGGTACGAAGAGAGGCCGAAAGAGAGGCACGAGAAGGGCCTTATGGCGATCTCTCCTCTGAACTACTACCGAAAATTATGATTGACTGGCTTCGCCAGTCTCGGTGATTAATCGATGACGAACGATTCGGATTTAATAAGTGGTTTGGGATTTCCACGTTAAACTGAGCCCAAAAGCTGCATTTGAAGACTTTTGTACGTCTAAAACGGAGAATTAGGTGAACTTCTCTGGGTATTGGCAATGCTCAAACATGATCAAAACCTCCAGAGAGGCAAACCTAAGAGGTTTCTGATACCTTATAACAAGAGCACCTTTACATTTGAAAGGTTTTGCAACAAATCTGGAAGGTATTTCAGCAACCCACAGAATATTGGGAAGGTTCAAAAGAGAGAAGACATAATTCGGAAAGCACTGTACTGATTTCAAAAACAACAGAAATATTCTCATCGCGATAGAACCCTGACAAGTGAATTCTCAAATAAAACAAGTCATATGTGAAAATTCATTGAGCATTGTGAACAAATTCCTACTGAATTATTAAAGCAAATTCTCTGCTTATTAGAGAAGCTGAAATGGATAGGTCTTATAAATGATTTAGAAGGTACTCTTGTAAAAATTTCCAAGATCCAAAAAGAAAAAGTACAAGTCAAGGTACAAACAAGTTAGTTATATTTGACTTTTGAATTTCCAATATCACTTCACTGTTTAGAGGATTTGACACACTGTCTTAAGTAGGTGTTTTGGAACCAATGGTACGATACGTATTTTAATAATATTAGATCGTAATACGCATGTTCGTCCAATTGTACTCTTTTTCCTATGCTGACTTCTCCTTGGTTCCATCGTTACCTAAAATTGAACTTTTAGATATGATACCTACTCCACCTCAAGATGACTACTAGGTAGTCCAAATGGGTCGCGGCATTCTAATCCTCATTAAGCGTGTTGGCAGTACAGTTTTCTTTCTTATAAAGAAAAAGTATACTTCAGGACGGTTTCTAAGAGTTTAGAAATGTTTCCGTAGATCTTGAAACTAAGACACTCCTACGTATCAAAAAGGTGTCAAAGAGACCTGGGAGGTTCTTAATGAATTTTGACTCCACCTGAATGGGTTAATGAGTAATGGAAGGGTTTTCAGAAATCATGAAAACTTGAAAGTTCCTACAAGAAAAGCGATTCAGGTACTAACATTCCCTCAAGAAAATCTGAAACGTTTCTAACGAATTACATTGCACTTAAGAGACATTAAAAATGTTTCTGGACACCCTGGACGATATATAATGATGCACTTAGCCTGACCAGTTGCTAAAAATATCTTAAAGGCTAGCAAATAGGCAGAACATACTTGAGAAATTCAAGGTATTTTGAATGTACAAGAGAACCTAGAGGGTTCCCAATAAATTTTACTGTAATTTAGTGGATTTATAAGGAACCGGAAAGTTTTCAGCAATCTAGCTAAACACTTACGAGTCCCACAAGACATCTGGAGGATATCTGACGGAATATTTTTTTAAAAATACTAATTAATTGCCTAATTAAATTTAGTGCGCTCGACTCATATAGAAGATTGCTGTTATGTTAAAACTATTTCCAGAGGTTTTGGAAGGTTTCTTATGAATTTACTGCACCAAAGCTGTTGGTAAGGAAATCTTAAAGGTTGCCTCGACCAGGAAGCAGCACATACTTGCAAACTCCATGGCCGTTGAGATGTCTCAAGAATTTCTATAAGGTTACTAAGAAATTGTACTGTATTTGCAAGGTTTCGTAAGGAATCCCACTGAAAACTCGCCACTCCAAAAAATATATCAAAAATCTCTGAAGCGCTCCGGTCTTCAGGAGAAGGAAAGGTTTAATACGACTAGATTTGCTATCATACTACTTGTAATTTTACTACTCCTGAAAGTTTATAACGTTAGCAATGTTCACACTTTCTCAAAACACACTTGAAAGTTCCTGAAACATCAAATATTTTTCAAGAGGGGCTGGAAAATTTCTAATGAGTTTCAGTAAACGGGAAAAGTTTCTAAAGGAGTCCTGAAATCCTGAAATATATATAATAAATATATAATTTATAAATACATAAATTTCAAAGTTCTTTTTTTAAAAGTTGAATGTCTTCATGCAATATAGTAGTTTCAAGTGAACGTAGGAAATTTCTAATAAACTGTGTTATACCTGAATGATATCTTATGGACTAAGATACACTCTACACTTAAGCAAAAGTTGGTGATACATTACAAACCCTCTACGAGGAGCTAGAAGATTTGGTAATTGACGAATTTTATGATTGATCTGACTGATGTGCTTTTCTAATGACTTTTTTATGATTTTAAAGTTCTGCACTGGGAAATACCGAATGAAGACATCTGGAAGGTTGATGAACCTTAAGAAATGTTTTGATAAAATCCAGAAAGTTGATGTTGAATTCATCAAGACCAGAAGAACCCTTAGATATTGCTGAGTAACCTCGCTGGGTTTCAAATTTTCAATGAGAGCTAGAGAGGCAATAAAAGTTCCTGAAGTGTAAGAAACCGTTCTAGGGTACTACTAAGAAAACTATAATACTACTGAAAAGTTTACGAAGCAATTCGGAAGGTTGCTTTAAGTCTTGGAAGGCTCAGAAGAGGTATTTAAAAAGGTTTAAATAGGACGTGGAACGTTTACATTGGATTTAACTTATGAAGGGTTTCATAATGAATCCTGAAGTGACGAAATGATATCCAAATTTTCCAAAAATTTTTTGAAAAAAGTGCTAAATGAATTAAAAATTTCTTTTTTTGAAAAATAGTTCAAAAAGTAAATAAAATACGTGAAGTACAAAAATCTAGCTCTTGTCTTAATAAAAATTTTGGGGTTCCTTATTAATTCTCGCAGGATGAAAATTAACAAAGATATCACTGTTTGAAACTTGTATTTGAGTGACAGGAACATATTTTCAATCCTTTAACTTAAAAAATTTTAAAAACTAAGGGTTCATAACAGTTCAATGATATATAACTTGCAGCCCTTGAAGTTCTCTGCAAAAGGGATTTTTGTGCGATTGGATATTTTAAAAATTACTATTAAAAAAAGCTGTTGAAAAACATATTTTTTATTGGGCTTAAGGTGTGGTTCTTAAGGGTTGAAAAATTGCAATAAATCGTAAAAATATATTACAAACTATAAGGGGACTACTATCTATATCCAATTAACCATACAAACGTTTGAAACTGTTCAAAATATGTTGCTTTCTAATATTTCTAATATCATCATGAGGGGTGGTTTCTAAGAGTTAAAAAATTGCGGTAAATTATAAACTTACTATTCACAACAATTTAACCATCAAACTATTGCAAGGTGTTGAATTTTTTTATTTGATTTTGGGTAGTTTTTAAGGGTTGAAAACTAGTAATAAAGCATAAAGTATGCAGTAAACTATGTACATTCAAACGAACCATAACTACATTTTAAGCTATCGAATAATGTATTTTTCTTGAATTTGATTATAAGGGGTGGCTTTTAAGGGTGGGAAAATTGATATCAGACACAAAATATCCCATAATTCTAGGGGTTATAATTGCTAACTTAAATGCACAATACGAGCCATAAAATAGTTCATTGAATTCACCTTTAATAGAGCCCAACGTAACACACTGAAGTGACCAGTTAATAGGTAAAGGTACGTTTGATAAGTTTTGATCAATTATTGGCGAATTCGCCGTCTTGCCACGAGTAAATTCCTTCCGCATACCTGGAGAATATTCAAAATTTCTTAATTTCCAAGTAATTTGCCTTTATCGTTCGGTATTAAACACGCACCGTTCGCATCAATTAATCTCCGTACTCGGGCGATCGTCGCGGAATGCCTCCTCAGGTATGCCAGTACCTAAGTAAGATTTCTTACTTAAGTAAGCTTAATCTATGGTCTATTTACTTAAACGGCGTAACGGTCGATTAAATGCGCTCTCGCTCGCTTTCCCACCGGTAGGGCGCGCTTTATTGAAACGTTCCCCCCTAATAATATAATAAAACAATTAAGTGGAATTGATAGGCGGACACGAAACGATCCGGGAACAGTTCAGATTATCGATACGAGCATCGGAATTGTTATATGTATATTTATCTTAAGCGGTGTCAAACGTCGACGGGAATAACAGTAAAATAAAATCTGGTGGCGAACATGCCCATATACCGACCGCGACAAGTTCGCTCTTTCTCTATCTAACTGCATCTCCTCTCTGCCTCTCACTCTTTCTCTCGATCAGAGAGCAATCGTAATCGAAACGCTTCGATTCGAATTATCGGAATTGGGCCATTATTGTTGGTCGTTATGGGTCCGGCTCTATCGAATTACCATCGATCTCGTCACCGGAACTACCAGGCGAACTGCCGTGTAATGGCAGTCTTATGGAAATCGTCCGATAAAACGGACAAGTCGAAGTGTTAATACGACGGCCGTGTCCGCACTTCGGATTAAGATCCCCGTACGTGCTTTACTCGAGGTGCTCGTCGGCGTAACGAAAATTTTATTTGTACGCAAGTGATTACACCTTAAACTGACATTATCAAAATTACAAAAATACTTATTAGAAACCATTACCGGCATTAAATTACACTGTCGATATCAATTCTAACGATGGTGAAACCATCCTGTTATTCAAATAACTTGTAACTTTAGAATTGATACAATTGGCAATATGACAACAATACCCACATAGATTTTTTGTATATTTTGACCAATTAAGGTATAACAGTAAAAAAATTACACCTGGATTCCAGGTGTCCAGGTGAAGACAGTATTTAAGTGTGACTAATTATCACACACTTTGTTCCATAACGTTGCGAGATATAAAATTTCCAAAGTGACTTCCACAATATTTTTTTTTTGAAAAATAGAAATATGGTGTCTCCGATTTTGATGCTTCAATTCAAAGCAAGCGTCTATCTATGTATTACACACTTTCATTTATAGTGCTGCAAATTGTCAAGGAATGAACAGTAGAAATCTTGAAAACTTCCCAAAGAACACCAAAAATGGTACTTGGAAAATTGGAAAATTTTGGAAAATTTTTGGAAAAAAATATACCTAGATTCCAAGATTGGTGTCGCTAATTATCACACACTTTGTTACATAACGCCATGAGATATGGGGGAACTGAAATCTTGAAAAATTTCCAAAATGGCTTCGACAATTTTTTGAAAAATAAAAATGTGGTGTCTCCGATTTTGGGTCCATAACTCAAAACAAGTGTGTACCTGTGTATTATAGTAAGTAATGGACAATAGAAATCTTGAAAACTTCCCCGAAGAAAATTTGCTGATTTTCGGAAAAACTTCATATTTTAAATTTCCCGGCATTAAATATTACACTGTCGATATGAATTCTAACGATGACGTAAGCATGTTGTTATTCAATTAACTTGTTAATTTTAAAATTTAGCGACCAGCACCACAATAGATACAGATATTCTGTGTAATTTGACCAATTAAAGCACAACACCAAAAATGGAATTTTTGGAAAATGGAAAATTTTGGAAAATTTTTGGAAAAAATTGTATCTGGATTCCAAGTTTGGTGTCGCTAATTATCACACTCTTTGTTACATAACGCTATGAGATATGAGGGAAATTTTGAAAAATTTCGAAAGTTGCTTCGACAATTTTTTGAAAAATAAAAATGTGGTGTCTCCAATTTATTTCAAAACAAGTGTGTACGTGTGTATTACACACTTTCATTTATAGTAAGTGTCACTAATTATTACACACTTTGTTTCATAACGCTAAGTGACATATGAACAACTGGAAGTTTGAAAAATTTCCAAAGTGACTTCGACAATTTTTTAAAAAGTAGAGATAGAAATCTTGACAACTTTCCCAAGGAAGATTTCATGACTTTCAAACTTCATACTTCAAATTTGAAAGTAAGAATTGAAGAAAGGTGTGATCACTAATTTGACTAACTCTCTTGATCACTAACTGTGTTTCATAATGCTAAGACAATTAGCTGACGAGATAAGAGAAATTATTTTGAAAAGATTTCAAAAAGAACATCGAGTTTTTGAACACAGTAAGTTATAAATCTTAAATTTAGATTTTCACACTTTAATTGAAAAAGAATTATATCTTTGACAGATAATTCAGGAGGAATGAAAAATTTATATTTTGAAAAGTTTCAAAGAAGATTTTGTTATCCTCAAAAAACGTGATATTTTGAATTTCACGTTTTAAAGAACAAACTGATGGATCATGTCGTTGATTATAATGAAGTCCTGAAATTTAGCTAGCATGATATAAGCAATTCAAATTGCGTTTTAATGATTCTCTTAAAATTTTGAATTTCCTATATCATTACTTTAAAAAAAGTCTGTCTGAGCATAATACCCTTTACTTCATAGCGCTATGACAGTTGCTTGAAGAGTGAAAGTTTGGATAACCTACAAAGAAAATTTAATGATCTTTTCAATACTCCATATTTGGAATTTCAGATTTTAATATACAAATCGATGGAAGCCACCGCCTCAGTTAATCACAAACTTCATTTTATGACACTATTTCATACCGAAACTTTAAAAAATTCTCTAAAGATGATCATAATAGATTTTTGGAAAAAGTTTCGACATATTATAATTTTCGAGTTTAAGCCTTCAATCAATGGAAGGCACACATTCGAATATCACACTTGTTTTATAGAGCTACAATAGTAATTTGAGGAGTTTCGACAATTTTTGAATAATATTTCGAGAGGATTTTTGGGAAATGTTTGGGAAAATTTACGATTTTATTTCACATATTGATATAAGATTTAATTTAATTTTGATCAGATTAAGACACTTTAAAAAAATCTAACCCATTTGTTATATGAGAAAACTTTGAAAACTGTACACTACAATCAAGAGTTAAATTAATTATAGGTATATACGTGAAAATATAGAATATCAAATTATGTATATGTAATAAAGATCAGCCAGTGTGAGTTTCTCAAAATATCTTGTTATGTAAGTACCTTAAAAGAGTATTTAGAACAAAACCGCTTTATTGGCATCGAAGGATATTACGAAAATCAGGCAATTTTTCACTAATATAACTAAATACATAGAACAAAATTTCACCAAACGTGTTAAAAATGAGTAAGTATTTGTCCTTTCTGTAAATAATTTCAGGATCCTTTTATCCCGAATCGTGACATGGCACAAAATATGTTTGGTGCTTGGGAACTTACAAGCATGTCATAAGATCACAAGCACAAAAGTGCTTGCATAGAAAATCGATATCCCCTTATTGACTCCTACTGGAAAACTTTGTTAAATTTCAATATTTAACCATTAAGCATGAAGCTTCCCTGTCGCAATTTCAATCTCTCCACCCAGACAAAACACAACTATCCTTTCGAAAACATACTTAAAAATCCTCCTCCGATATTTCCCAACGGTGTTCTCTCACTCCTTCCTTCTATCAACGATCGTTTCGCAAATAGTAATATACCTTTACAGTTAGCCGGCGCACACGCATATTTATAGATGGAAGTCGTGAATAGAATGCCCTACAAATACTGCCTACTGCTTGCTTAGACCATTTCTTGTATTGCTAACGCCGTCATCTCGTCCGGCGTGGGTGTCGCGACTATCTTTAATGATGTGTTCCGGCAACCGAGCCAGAACCATAAGAATCATTCACTTGTACCACGGCATTGCATAGCGTGGCACACAGAGCACGATGATTTATTCAGATTCACGGTACGGACTTTGTGCAATTTATAACGCGCGCCGGACGGAGAAAGGATACTCGCCCGGTTATCGGGAAAAAATAGATATAGTTGCATGAAGAAAACAATACGTTTTGACACATCTCGCGATAACTGCATCAAGAAGGTACAGTTAATTTTGCTTCCTGGACAAATAAACAATGTTTATAAGTGGAAAATTTAGTTTTTAGGTTCTACAATTTTCCGCTTTCATCATCAGCGGAAAAGTTAGATGAGGAAGTTATAGGTATAGGAAGGACCTTTATTTTGACTTGCTGTTTATTAGAATCTGTCAATTATTTTCAAAGATACTTTCGGAAAAACCCTTATTTGAATAATTATTTAACATATTAATAATATATGAACAGATTGACTGAAATAATATTTAATGCATTTTTCAAAGGTGCCTTTGCGATATTCAGACGTGTATAAAGTTTCAGTTTCATCGATTGAATGGTTGGTAAAATACTGTGCAGTCCAATGTGTGAACAAATGTGCCGCTTCACGAAGTAAAGGAAACGACTCAATTTAATTCAAACTGGTTGCAAATAATGGATAATTTTTTGACCTAAAACAATTTCTCTCGGCAGCTCTCAAATATTTTTATTTATTCAAAATTTATTTATTATTATTATTATTTATTATTATTATTTATTTATTCTCAAAAATTTTATTCTCTCAAATAACTCGGCAACAAGTGCGCTCTTCTTTTTTTTTTGGCTTATTTGGTATTTTTGGGGTAATTTTCATGCCAGTCCCATCACTTTAAATGCTTAAATAGAACAGGTAATTGTACTTGTTTCAAATAATTATTAATACTTCTATATTTATTTACACTGTCTTTAAATTTACAGCACAAGTTAAAGAATCCTTATGTTCTATGAAAATGTATAATGTATGTAACTTAGTGATAAAGGTATCGTGGCTATTAGAATCATTGGCAGAATTTAACATTTGGAACGAAGATAACTATTTGTAATAGTAGGAGGAGGGGGAGTCAGCCGGAGGCCTGCTCGCGATAAAATCGGCATCCTTTGAGAGAAAAATGGCTGATCTGTACCACTGTAACTCATAGAAAATATTATGAGCCCTATTACCCTATATAAGTCTACAGGTTGATCACAACTTTTCCACCTGGGATAAAAGCGGAAAATTTTACAAGCGAAAAACTGAATTTTCCACTTACAAACATTGGTTATTCGTCCAGGAGGCAAGATTACTTGTACCTTTTGTTATCTTCAGTTAAACCCTCTATACAATATGCTGTAAACTTTTTTCAATGTGCATTACAACCCTCTAGAATCAGCATATTCAACTACAACGTGCTTTCCAATTTTTCAAGACTGATCGTCTCGTCTCTCGATCGATCGTTAGGTGTTTTTCCACAAACCGAATTAAATCCGTAGCAATCAACGCTCACGGAGAAAGTAACACAGGCGCTTTATTAACCAAAACAACAACAACAACAGCAGCAGCAGCAGCAACAACAACGTTCGGATAACAGAGAAGAAATGCCGGAGAGAAGCAAAAAAGCACACAAAGTCTCTGTATACATACTTTCAAACGGACCTAATTGGAATAATAATAGTTTACTTTCGTTGCAATACGAACGGATAAAAAAGCGTTCTGATTTAACGGCCATCTTAATGTGCCACGCTTCCTACATTCCGACATGTCAGGTAGCTGCCGGGCAAAATGTGTGTGTGTGTGTGTGTGTCGGTAATTTCGGTGTTTCCACTCGTTCTCCGGCGGCGTTAGATCGAATTTGGGAGAGTTCGAGATAAGATTACAACTACCCGATCGATAATACATTCAATATGCATTTTGCATATTATCATGAAGTTCATGTTCTATGAATTAGTCACATCCTAATTTCCATATCGAACTTGACCCAATCTTTTAATAATTTAAGGCCCGTTTGCACCAACTTTTTTTTAAGTGTCAATTAACAAAGGGACATTTAAAATTTAATTGTAACTTAATTTTAAATCATTTGCACCCAACCATTTTCTCAGTACTTTAACTAATGGTCATTTAGTTCTTTTACAATCCGGCAACGTCCATGGGCGCCGCTAAGAAATAAGTCAGGGGGGGGCATAATTTAAGTCAGGGGGGGGCATAATATTTTTTTAATAAAAAATTTGCATTAAATTAAAATGAAGATATTTCTCACCAGTCACCATTCTTTACTAATAGGAGATAATTATTTAGGGGATGAATACTATGAACTCCCCTCACCTAAAGAACCTGGTGGGTCTTGCACAACGATGGTTGTGCAAGGAATGATCCCTTCTGAGCTTTTAACATCCATTGCTTTTAGATCCGTAAAACCAAGAAAACGGTAAAATCCAGGGGGGGGCAACCGCCCCCCCTTGCCCTTATGTAGCGGCGCCCATGGCAACGTCGTATCTTTCAAACAATTTTTGTGTTTCTTGCTTGGTAGAACACGGACACGGAGGTTCCAAACGTTTCAAAAACAGCATTTTGTGCTTTTTTGTTTGAATTTTGAATAACGTCAATCTTTTGATGGGTGATGCAGGCTGCAGGCGGAGGTGCGTGTGCGTAGGGTAGTGCGTTTGAGTTTTTTTGTTCGTGTGCGATGGAGCAAGAAGAAAATCAAGGCAACAAACGGAAGAGAGGGTTAAATTTTAGCCCCAGGGAGGTTAACCGTTTATTTACTATTGCTCTGAAATATAAAAATGTTATTGAAAACTTATTGCCACTGCTGGCATAAAATCTTAGTGTCAGGAGCAATTGGTTCATTGGAGACACGCTATTATTTCTAAAAAATCAAAGTTGTTTAAGAATGCAACGTATAGCTGCAGTAATGTGTAATATCTACATACCTATCATCGGGGTACTCTAATTGATCTTCAATTTGTGTCAGAAGTCGAAGAACTGTAGGTTTTGTTAACCGAAATCTCTTGAAAAAGTCCATTTCAGGCAACTCCTGATAGTGGTTAGGTCTAAGAAAAAATCGTCTGGGATATCCCATATCTACAAAATCAAGGACTTCTAAATTATCATCCAGAAAATCCTCCACCAGGATATTCTCCAAAATATCCAAATTTTCCATTGAAATGAAAGTATGGGTCCGATATCAAGGTGCTACTTATCACTTTAAAAAAAATTCTGACTCTTTTGGTGTCAACTCCAACTGTCAAAAGGAATGCAATTTAAGGTTAAAGTATGATTAAATACCATTTAAATGAGGAAATTTGGCCAGTTAGCAAATGAGAGGATAAGAGACCTTTAAGAGTCTCTTAATGTTGGTGCAACACACCGAAAACGCTAATGCCACGTTAAGGAGCCTTTAGCCTAATTGACACTTAAAAAAAAGTTGGTGCAAACGGGCGTAAAAGTACTAACCTCGAAAGATGACTGCGTCCCACCTCCTGTCAAGATGTCTGCCATTGCCGCCAACATGAATAGGTAACTGAAAAACAAAGTACCAAAAATATTAGAAACAATTGATCATAAGAAGGAAAGAACGTCATTGGTACTTTTTTAAAAACACTCACCATTCGATGATAACTGATTTTGTGCCTTTTACTTCGCTGCGAATTCGACTGTCATTGCTGCTGCCATGAACAGCTGCCTGAAGCTATAAGAATAAATAAAGACAAGATTAAAATACAATTTAAAGTACAACATACAAGTACTAACCTTTAGAAGACAACCGTCCGAAGATGTTGCCCACCACCGCAAAAAACCTTACCTGGAAGTTTAATTACGAAAATAGTGATAAACTAAAACTTACAAAACAAACGAAATATTTAAAACTATCTAAAATACCAACCTTAACAACTGCAGCTACTCTCTTCATCTGCCCTTATCTGAAGTTCTATGCCATTGTCGTCGATAATACTCACCTGAAAGCATAACAATAGATATAATCGCTATATTGAACAATAACAACACAGAATAAAAAATAAACAAACCATTTGACAATAACATTTAGGCATGATGGCAATGCCTCCACCCTTGCCGCTGCTACTGACTCCACGATGTTCACTATTATCATTACACACTGCACCTGAAACAATAACAAAAATTAATTAAAAACATAATTACAAAGAAGAAGTTGTAAAACCTTTAACAACTTTATTTCGGTATCGTGAAGCTTTACTTAGTCAGACTTTAGGATGAGTTAACCTTTGACCATTTTCATGATGTGGAGGAAACTTTAAGACATCGTGAAGTTAAAGGCAACTTTAGATCATGTCAAGAAAAATTGTAGGGTTTCTTCAGAGGGTGTTATAAAGATCTATCCCTTAAACTTCACATAACAGTTTTTGATAAATTGTATTTGATAAGATTTGGTCTTAAAATCCCATGGTGAATTTTGATACGTAATAGCTTACTAACCTTTAACGTCACATTAGTGCCAATTCATATGTCATATATAGAGGTGTAAAAATTTCATAAACTACCTATTGAAAAGACTTAACATCTCATTTAAAAATTATAAGTATCTTATTATTTTGGTTATAGATATAACCGATAACCAGCAAGTTTTAGTAATTGTTATGGTTCTCTTTAAACTGCCAATAGATTGAATTGTAATGTGTTTCTATTATTTGGATAATTTTAAAAGTCCTGCAAGGTCGGTTGGAGAAGAGGAAATATTCTGTTAAAATTTGGTTTTAGCTTATGTCAAAATATCTCTGCCAAAATCCCTGCAAAAGACTAAAGGTAATTTAAACGAGGCTACTCTCGAAATATTTAGCAGGAAATGTGTCACTTACTCGGATTGTTCTTCAGATTTCCTATTTTTCTAAAAATTTTATTTTTGTATCAAGTAGTTTTTATTTCCCTTAAGGGACTTTAAGGACTTCTACTTCTAAACCAAGAGTAATACTCAAATATTCTAATTCCTTTTTGGAAACGCCCAATAGGAGAGGAATCCCCCTATAATCGAGTACTGTTATACTAAGTACATTATGTAGCTTAACGTATTTAAGAGGTAACTCGCTTATCTCAAAAAATAAACTTAACCTATTCATACCTCCACCTAACACAGGAAATAAAATAAGCTTAAATTGCGACTTATGGCGAAGGCGCCGATTTTCAAGCATGGTGCCTCCACCATAGCTTTCTTGACTGAACCGGGGGACGTCCCTACTATAACTCATCAAACGATGAATACTTCACGATAAACGTTAAGAAAATGTGAAGAGGTTATCACCACGTGCAATTCTTTCGCCCGGCAGCGACAGGAGTCTACACACACTCACATAAAGAGTCGGTCTATTGGCCACGTACCACGACGAACAGAGTGGATAGGGATCAGCACAGAGCGTCAGCATCTCGTTCACGAACAAATTGTTGTTACGAGAGAGAGAGAGAGAGAGAAAGAAAGAGTATATGTATGTGTGTGCCTTGAAGAGCTCATATCGCTACTCAATACAACACAGAGAAAGAGAGAGCAGTTTTCGCGAGCAATCATAAGCTGCAATCGGTGTGAAACGAGAGAGGATAAAGACGGAGAGAAAGAGAGAAGCGTACTTATACGAGGTGTAAACGAATAGAGGCGGCGATCGCGTGTCAGATTTACAAACTCTCGGAGGTGAGGGCGTTCAAAGTACCCGAGGGGGTCAGAGTTCGCGCTAATCGCGGGCCGCAACGAGAACCGAACACGGAACGTATCACGAGCAGTTTCGAGGCAGATATCCTTGGAGTAGTCATCCAAAAAAAAATATTTTATGAAACGTATGACTAGATAGATCTAATAGAGTAAATTAGTTTTGCTTGAACGTATCGTTAGGTTTCCCCAACCTTAAGCTCCTTCACGCCCAAATTAAGATCAGCCGTGTGGAGTTCTTAAGGTCTTTCTTAAGTTTAACTTGGTTAGCTTGGACACCCACCCCAGGTGATCATATATGCCCTATTACACACAATTCTTCATAATTACAGGTGAAGGTTTATATTTCTAGTAGCCCTCATCGATCAGGTGAGCCATCTAGGACACATCATATGGGTCAATCAATTGCAAGAGTGAGTCACATGAATTGCATAGTATCTCAAGTCAATACATCCATCAGAATAACACAGTGTGCCTAGTTATAATAGCTTCTATCTTAGTTCCAATGTGACAGAAATGTAAGTACTTAGTTTACATGACTAGTTTCCTAAGGAAATTTTAAGTGGCACGCTTTAAATAATATCTCAAATAATGCAAGCAACAGCTTGTCACTAAAGTGGAAAAAGGTCTTCAATTTAGTTACATTGTATCAAAAATCTAAGATTCATCTCATGTCAACAATTTATGAAACAACTCTGGTTAAATCAATTATAAAAGTAAGTCAGATGATAGGCGTAGTGGCTAAATTTAATGGATCTATAGGTCTACCAAAGTTTGGTATAAATTTAGAAAGCTTCAAATATAACTCATATGCTACAAAAGCATTTGGCTAATTGTACGTGAGTATTTAAATGGAAAATTTTAAGCCTAATTTAAACCTAAATCTGATTGGAATAATATATCAAATAATTGGATGAATCAGAAAATTTGGGTATTTCATTAACCGTGAAAAAGGCTTTAATTTGTTCAATTTTAAGTGTAGGTACCTAACTCTAAATGTGTATTATCAAAAATTAATTGAAACTGTACCGAGTTTAGTTAAGATGTGGCATGAACATCTGCTTGACTCATCTAACTAGTTTATTAAAGAATTTTAAGACTAATTTGGTTACTTTTTACAAGTCCCATGATTTAAAGGGTGTCTCAATAATAAGTGGATTCATCAGCAAATAACGGTTTGTCAAAAATATATAAATATACTAATAATACAATATAGTGTTCCAAAATAATGGTTAGGTATATCAGCAAACAGCGATTCGGCAAAAATTTGAAAAGCTTCTATTTCAATGAAGCAATATAAAAAATGATGGACTTCATCTATCTATGACAAGCTCGTTTAATTATTTCAATTTAAATATTGCAGTCTTAAAGCTAATTACATTCGTTAATAATTTTTGTCTCAAATTCTTTTCCATTTATTGGTTTATCACCTATAAACGACGTTCCAAACTTATTAAATCGCTACTCTCTAAAATGCACTATACAGGGTGTCTCCCAAAATCTTTAAACGAATTCCATGTTTTTTCCATGATTTCCATGACACTCGAAGAATTTTTTTCAAGATTTTTTAGGAGGTGATGAAAGTTGGAAAATTTTTTGTTTTTGGAGAAAATTGAGAAAGTTTAAAATTAACGATGCCCCAGTTTTTGAGATATGAAAAAAAATGACAAGTGTGTGTCCTTTGCTCTTAACTGATTCTGATGAAATTTATATGGTCGCGAGTTTTCGGAGGACCCAGCCTGAATACAAAATTTCAACTTTCTACTATTTATAGTTTGTGAGAAAAAGTTGACCACATGCACCATACATACATACACACCCATACATACATAAGTACATACACTTATATAGACATGTTTTCAAAAACATGTTTTTCCAACTCAGGAGACCTCAAATTGTCCAGAAATACCAATACCTCAAATTCCGAAAATCAGCACGATTACAATACTTTACCTTATTATATGGGTACCCCACATGAGAAGGTAAAAAGCTTACTGCACATCATCAAGACTAACATATTTAGAATTTTGAATTACTAGAGTTAGCAATTTCAGTACGTCGGTACTTCAATAAGAATCTACTTTTTTTGAACCGAATTTAACACATGGAATTCACCAAACATCGATTAGGGCCTTTTCCGTGATTTTTAAAGATTCTAAGGCATTTTTAAAGAAAATATGCAAGAAGGAAATAAATCTGGTAAATAACATAGATTTAATAGAATTTGCTGTAACTCTCAAAGCTCCCAAATGAGAAGAGCGACAAACAGAATTTAGTTAGTCGAGTCATTTGATCCTTAAGGGATCATGTTTAAGATATTTAGTATTTAAAAGGAGAGCAGCAAATTTCGGTTAACTGTCACCATTTCCTTTGAAGATGTTGGTCTGAGGATCCTACTAATTATTAAAATTAAATTAAACTTATTAGCATTAATTTGTTAAAGTACCCAAAGTATGTTTTAAAGTCGTATTGGCCCAAATCCTGTCCTTGCACTTAGCTCTTTTATTATCTATTTTCGATAATTTTGTGTGCATTAATACGCAATTACCTTCTCGGATTGTCGATTTTTTCGAAAATTTTCATGGCGAATAAATAAACGTTAGATAAAGTAGGTGGCCGTATAAATTTTTAGCCGGTCGTCGCTATTGTCCGCAGGACTTATCCGTTTCATTCAAATCGTCGACTCTCTACTATAAATCTCCGCTAAAACGAGAGCTAAAAACCGAAAAGACAAAAATATATATATAGTATATAAGTACCCGGTATTTATACATCGCAGCCTCCGGATCGGGTCTCGGGCATTATAAATAAAATATACGAGCGCGGCCGATATATAAATTAGCAAAAACAAACGATATTCAGATAAGTTAATGCCCGGTGAGTGAGTGAAAATGCAAATGACAACACGAACTACGAATCGTTCGTGATACAGCCGCTGCTACAGCTTGTATTATTGCTTGTTTCCAGATGGTCGAGATGAGACCAGTTCAATTAATTCCGCATCTCGACCGATACTCCGATCAAAATATTTATCGGCGAACCGAGACAATTTTAACAGTTCGATTTTACGACGACGTAAATCCTACGGACCGACGAGCGAGGGACGTCCTAGGGCCGTTTCCTTTACAAATTTGGACTTTAATAATAGCTAAAACTGGTGATAAACTGACCGATTCGCCGGTAACCTACGTTAAAAATGATCAGTAATGGACGCAGCCTAATGAAGGACAGGGAATCGGAATCATCATTTTCCGGAAATCGTCAATATTTTCCTGCCTATTACTAAAGACTTTACAAGACGTAAAACACAAATGACCGAATTTCACAGCTTTAAACTCTACAAATCCGACCTGTAGTAATGAGTTTGTCAGCATTAAAAATTCGGTTTGTCATAACCGATTCACATTTCGGTTATTCGAATATTCGGTTATCTGTAACCGGTTTCTTTTGACAAGATTTTTGAATTTTCCTGTGCAGCCTGAACCGGCACACCAATGTGCCACCGGCCTAATCCAGTGAAATTCAAAAATTGGACCAAAAGAAACTAGTCACGAGTAATCAAATTTCGAAGGTTTCTCTCTAAATACCCTGAATCAAAATAGGAAATCGATCAAACTTTCTGCTTAATTTGACCACGCCTGTAGAGGTGGGTCAACAAAATCAGCGAACTTTGTCGAGAAAGGACAGGCTCATTTATTTCAAGACTTTTTGGAAACGAGACCAGACATAATTTTTAAGGATTTTTCGAGACCAAGACAAGACTTTGTTATTGCTCGTCTCGAGTCCACTACTCTAGCTTCTGCTCATGACTACATAACCTACTCGTCAGAAATTGCATGCTGAAACGTCTAAAATACATTTACTTTAAACAACTCTTTTTTCCGGAAATCGTTAACATTTTCCTGCTAATTTACGAGCAGGAAAATTGAATTTTCCGAACAAAAGACTTAACAAGTCGCAAAATAGACTGTTTTCACAGCACACTCACAAAATTGAAGAAATTTTTTCGATGTTGTTTACTTTGCAAGTACTGTTGCCAACAAAATTGACAAACTTGATTTCTGTGGAATTTATTTAAAAAAAAAATAATAAAATTTGTAAATTTCGTCTTTTTTTACGATTTTCGGAAAAATTTAATACAAAACACGTCAGCAAAATCTCTTCAATTTAAAATCTTTTCAGTAATGTGAGATTTTCCTGACTTCTTTGTATATACCTAACTATTACGAGCATACTAAGGGAGTGGTAAAACTGGGAAAATCTGACCCGCTTCCAATAACTAAAGGCCTGAACCTGGTTGTCTCCAAGGCTTGAGCTGCTTGTCTCCAACCTTATACAAAATTTATGTTCAAAAGGCACTGAAAACCTGAGAAACCTGAAATAGGATATAACTGCCTGTTTATACTTTTATTTGCAGATGACCAAATTATTATAGCCAATGACGAAGACAATATAGAGCATACATACAGAAAACTAGAAGAAGAATTAACAACATGAGGCCTAAAAATAAATTTGTATAAAACAGAATACTAAAGAGTTAGAGGACATGCAGAGGGTATACAGTTACCACAAGGATTAATAAGAAGCACCCAGGTACAAGAAGTGTACCCAGACACTGAACTCATTACTATGGTCAGCTAAGATCAAAATGAAAGCCCAATTCTTGATATATCAGGCTATAGTGGAACTTATATTGACATACCAGGCAGAAAGTTAGCAAATGACTAGCAAGGAAAGGAACAAAATACAAACAGTAGAGATATACTATCTGAGAAGATCTTGTAGAGTATCAAAACTTGAGCATATCCGTAACGAAGAAACCAGACGACTCTAAGGAATAGAAGTCACTGTCACTGAATCATGAGAATGACAAATGAACGGTGGCCAAGGAAACTTTTGGATTACATACCGTATGGTAGAAGAAGAATGTGGAGACCGGCAACAACGTGGAAACAAGGAATATAAAAAATCTTAAATTCTATGCAGACATATATACGACTATCTTAGTGAATCAAACATAATTATACTTACACAGACGCGTTAGTAGACATCTTCCCGAACGTTTAAAGGTGGAAAATCGAGAAAATTCACTCGCAACTAAAAATTAAGTGCTAACGCGACCCGGCACTGGGAACGAATAATCGACTTGCCCGAACTGGCAGCGATCGTACCTTACAGCAGAAAAACTTAGTGAGAAATAAGCAAAAAAATGTTACTCATCGAACTGAGCTGCGATAAGAGAGTCTCTAGGCGACGTTTTGGAGAGTGTGAAAAATACCACGAAATTTTTATATATAATTACGGACGAGTATGTGGTATCGCTCTGTACAGTCGTCACAGAGACACCTGTATATTATTCACTAACATGTGTGTGAAGTTAGCGAGGAATCTCCAGCGACGAATTTTGTACGAGAAAGATTTTTGAAAGATCTAGCAAGAATTTTCCAAAAATGTCAATAACTGTGCTATTTTGAGATTTTAGAGTGCCGTTCAAGAGTAATGGAGTTACTTAAAACGACGTAACTCCGGAAGTATAACTTTCTACACTTTTTGTTCTTATAAAAAATGACAAAAAACATAATGACATATGCAACGGCTGTAACAAGAATTTTCAAAAAATGTCAATAACCGAGCTATTTTGAGATTTCCGAGTCACGATCATGTGTATTGGAGTTACTAGAAACGCTGTAACTCCGGAAGTATAACTTACCACACTTTTTCTTCTTATTAGTCCAGTCATCTTAGGCCAAATTAGGTGAATATATTGAAAAATGGGCATACTCAGTATATTACTACGTAAAAACTTCTATTTTGGCATCCTAAAACTTTTCTCAAAATTCACGTATAATTGGATGGTCGGAAGTTTTAAACTCAGGGGTCAAAAGTCACAAAAATCGATTTTTTTTACATTTTTTGCAAATATCTCGTTTTTTATGGAATTTACGCTATTTGTATTTATTATCAATATTGTACAGAATTAAATTCTCTACAACTTTTGTATTTAACATTTCTTCATACCTCAAACTGTTTTCGAGATAGAGGGCGGAGAGCGCTGGACAGAGAAACTTGTGAGGTCAACTGGTAGTCACGATCAAAAACTCGTAATATTAACGTTATAAATTATTGCTGAATAAATAATTATAATTTTTTATTAAATTTTTCATTAAATTCATATTTTTTGGTTACTTATCTATTTTTAATTTAGTGTCAAATTATTTAATAACACTTACCTGGCCATGTAATTAAAAATTTGTTGAGGAAAATACTTAAATTATATTTTAATTCTAATCTAATTTATACTAATGACTTTATAAATAAATAAAGAAGAAACGAAATAAATTTTTAATTAATGTTTTTATTAAAAGTGTCATTTGATAGATTTAATATTTAAGAGATTACGGATTTTAAACAAGATATACTTAATTATTTTTTACTTCAAATGCAATTAGAGTAGATAAGAATATAATTAAAATGTAATTAAAGTATATCCCTTAATAATTTTTCATTTACATCAAGAGATTATGAGTATTATTGAATTGATAAATTATAGACTTACTAGAAAGTAAGATTGAATTTAATGTAAAAGTTAACAAACAACAATTATACATTTAGCAATAATTTATAACCTACGAGATTTTGATCAGGACTACCAGTTGACCTCACATGATTCTTTGACCAGCGCTCTCCGCCCTCTATCCCGAAAACAGTTTGAGGTATGAAGAAATGTTAAATATAAAAGTTGTAGAGAATTTGATTCTCTACAATATTGATAATAAATACAAATAGTGTAAAACCCATAGAAAACAAAATATTTGCAAAAAAAATTAGAAAAAATCGATTTATGTGACTTTTAACCCCTGACTTTAAAACTTCCGACCATCTAATTATATGTGAATTATGAGAAAAGTTTTAGGATGCCCAAATAGAAGTTTTTACGTGGTAATATACTGGGTATGTCAATTTTCCAAAGTGAACGACCTATAATGACTGGACTATTATAACAAAAGATAGACAAGACAACTGTGCAACGACTATAGCAAAAATTTTCAAAATATGTCAATAACTGAGCTATTTTGAGATTTCCTAGTCCCGTTCTTGTGAAATGGTGTTACTTAAATGCTATAACTCGGGAAGTATAAGTTTTTACACTTGTTTTCTTATAACAAAAGATAGAAAATACAGCGATATATGCAAAGACTGTAGCAAAGATTTCAAAAAAAATATCAATAACTGAGCCATTTTGAGATTTCCGAATCATGTTCCATGTGTAATAGAGTTACTTAATACGCTGTAACTCCGGAAGTATAGTCTTCTACACTTTTTTCTCATATCAGAAGGTAGAGAACACAATGACCAATGCAATGAATGTAGCAAAAATTTACAAAAAATATTAATAACGAGCTATTACTAGATTTTCGAATCGAATTATATAATAAGCTAACAAACCCCAGAAATATAACTTTCTACGTCATTTCGATGTCAATGTTATTCGGAAATCTCAAAATAGCTTAATTATTGACGTTTTTTGGAAATTGTTGCTACAATCATTGCATAGATCATTGTAGTGTCTATCTTTTGGTATAAGAACAAAAGTGTAGAAAGTTATATTGTCGGAGTTACAATGTTTTAAGTAACTTTACAATGTTTTAAGTAACTCCATTACACATAAACGTGATGATTCGAAAATCTCAAAATATCTCAGTTATTGACATTTTTGTGAAATTGTTCCTAGAGTTATTGCATAGATCATTCTATCTTTTGTAATAAAAACAAAAGTGTAGCAAGTTATACTTCCGGAGTTACAGCGTTTTAAGTAACTCCGTTACACATGAACGTGAGGATTCTAAAATCTCAAAATAGCTCAGTTATTGACATTTTTGGGAAATTCTTGCTACAGTTATTGCATAGATCAATGTATTATCTATATTTTGTTGTAAGAACAAAATTGTAGAAAGTTATACTTCCGAGGTTATCCAATATTTACGAATCCTTTTTCATTGTTTGGAATGAAGTAACAACCGTTGGCGGAAATGACCCTCGTACAAAATTCGTCGCTAACTTCACACACATTTCATTAACAAATATTTATTCCAAATACGTTTCTATTTGTTTGTTAATTATTTTATATATAAAATAGACTGAATATTTCCACATTTTAAAATAGTGTTTGCAGACAGCGCCATAAATATTTTTATTAAAATTTAACAAATCTCTACTTCTTCTGCTACAGCATAAACCGTTTTATATATACTGTGACACTTATTATATTATTATATTGTATTATTATATATTTATAATATATATGACACTTCAACCTGCTTATGAATAAAACGTTAGATCATCCAATCGAAGGCGCAAAGACATTCTTACAAAACGTCGCCTGATTCTCTATTTGCTCATTACCGTCACGTGGAGAGAATCGAAGTATAGGTACTTATGTATCTGAGCTACAAATCTAGAAAGTCTCGAAAACGGACCGTTAAAATCGCGGAAGTGCAAGACGAGAAACAAAATCTCGCGAGAGCGTAAAAGAGTCGCCCGTCGAGTCGTTACGTAAGAGTCGAGGGTCGAATTTTTGCACTCCTGATGCGTTTCCCCTGTTCCTATTTTGTAATTTCGTCGTTGCTACACTCTTAACTCATTGCGACAATTTTTGTTTCAGGTAAGTCCAAGGACGTTACGTTGAACGACGGCAAAAATGGCGGTCTCGACATGCAGAGTAAGTCACGGAATAACGTGTAATTATTGTCGGTGGGTCGAAATCGGAACGTAAGATTTCCTAAATTTTCCAATTACCGACGACCGATTTCTATACGGACCGGCGTAAATTCGACCTAACCACCAATTTTATAATTTTTCTATTCTTTTTCTAATTCTAATAATAATTAATTAAATCTGCATTATTTCTAATTTCTCTAATTTTTAAATATTGATTTACCCACGTCATTACAAACTTTACATCATTAAACGTCCGTTCTGGAATGTCGATCTGATTTAAAATCAATACAACTCCAGATTTTTTCCGGGCAAGCGTAAATTCGACCCAACCTCTAAAATATATCAATTACATATGTAGATATTATATCTGTCCCGAGACAGATTTATGAATATTTCTCATTTTAATAACAATAACCCACCTTACCTAATACCTCACCTGGCCGACGCAAATCACAATAAATATCAGGTAGGAGTACGTTGACCGATTTTATGCTTACCTGTATTTTATATCAAAAGTGCGGCTTGACAGGAGGCTTTCACGGCAACTGAGAGAAAGAGAATGAGATATCGCGTGGCTCGAACTTTGTCACTTAAGAAATAGTAAGACAAATTCCTCAATTGAAGTTGCATGATTTGGGAAAATGTCGAGAGGGTGCTCAAGGAATTTTTTGAAAATGAGAAGCTTGCAAGACAATGATCACAAGATCAACAAGTGATGAAATGTTAACATATTCAGAGATGTTTTCTAAGCATTCTGCCTATAGATTAGGGAAGTTCTGTACGTTACTCAGACAATTTGGATTTTTATATTCTTTCCTTCTCTGAGATGGACACCTGAGAGGCATTTAGAAAAATCCTGAACTCTCTGAAAACTTTAGTGGAACATATCAAATTTCAAAATTTTGACGTTTATGAACTATCCTTTCGCAATATACAAAATATTGGGAAAATGTATTTGAAGTTTTAAGCGCATTATATCGTTATACGCTTGTTATCCCATTACTCATGAAAATTTAAATTTCGGTTATGTTCCAAAACAAAATCTTCTGGATACCTTTTTTTGAACATCTTGAACACTTTTTTCAAAAATTTCAAAATAGTAAGTAAAAATATTTGATAACTTATTTGAGATCTCTGAATATTTTAGTGAATTTCCTGATGTCACATTTTTTAATTTTCCAAGCTGTCTAAATATTTTCAAAACTTATGGGGCAGTTAGAGAACAATTGTACACATATGAGTGTATTAAAATATCTAGAAATTACAATTTTTCGGTATCCCGATGTTTTATAAAATTTCTGAGATACTGAGAAAACATCAGACGCACGCCTAGAAAAGTTTTCTGAGCATGTTACAAATTGAAGCCTAAACCAATTTTAAACCTAAACCAATACCTAAACCTAAACCTAAAAATACCTAAAGCAATTTTCTGAAAATTCTCTAAAAAAATTAGTTATGTTGAAGAGTAGTTCACAATTCTGCAGAATTACCAAATTCAAAGGGTGATTTTGGAAGTCATGAACACTGATGATTTTAGAAAATTATTACCACTCTTTTGAATTTTTGTGAGCTTTTTGAAACATCTCTATATATATATAAAAATGGATTGCTGTTCGTTTGTCTAGCTTGAACTCGAGAACGGCTGGACGGATTTTGCTAATTTTGATCTTGAAATATTTGTGGAAGTTCAGGGAAGGTTTTTCGGTGAGAAACATAAATAATAAGTAAGGGAAATACTGAAAAAGGTACGTTTTGTAATTTGACATTTATAATCAAACAAATGAAAGTATAGTGTCAGTTGGTTGTCAAATAAATAAATGTCAAGACGATTATTACAATCTATCATCAGTTTGTCAGTGCGCGAGAACTTTATTGATTTTAAAATGCCAAGGAGAAGATGGACTTAGGTCGTCGAAGTCAATCAAATGTGAACGAGACGAGCTCTCACGTCCAAATCGCACTGACGATTGACGACCGGTGAGAGACAGATAACATTCGTATTGGTATGACAGAACTACGTTCAACAGTAAATAATGGAATCGAATGAGTTCGGGCACACCTTACACAACAGCATTTAGATCGACAGGGCACCGAGTCTACAAAGTCTACACGACGCCAACACAAAAGCGGAAAGTCAAGAAACCAAGAAGAGTCCTGAGTAAGTCAAAGCAACTTCACCAGGACACCAAGTCTACAAATTCTACAAATTTGAAACGACGGACATATCCAGTCACTGCAGCCGGAGGAAAAGCCGCCAGTGATTACAACTCCAAAACTTCAAGAAATTCGACGCCGACACAACGGCGGGAAGTCAAGAAAACAAGCAAAGTCCTGAGTAAGTCACAACCACCTTTTCCAGAGAATTAAGTTAAAAAATTCACAATCTCAACTACTACAAGATATAACAAGCAGATGAGTTGATTCAAGAACAAGAGAAAATAGCCCAAAAAATCATATAACTACAAAATAATTGCAAGAAAAACGGAAGTGCAAGAAAAACCAAGGAATACTTAAAAAAAAGGATTGATCCCCTAGAAGTACTATGGGGGAAAGCCCAAGAGAACAACGAGTCGTTCCATGAACTTGGGTTTGACGATCAGCACAATTATATAAGATCACACTATTTCAAAAGGATCGAGGAAACCTACAAGACAATTCGACTGTACCTGACGTCAAACGAATAAAACACCCAAGAAACAAGTCTATGAGGTACAAATACAAGACCCAAAACAGGAAGTGAAGAAACCCAAACAACAGACCGAACAGAATTACCGACGAATTGAACTAAAGGTAAAAATAACAAACAAACAAAAAACCACTTAGACAAGCTGAAAAAGACATGGCAGAATCAACACTAAGATGGTCATGCACGTACTACGAGCAACAAATGCCCAAAACATGGAGCGCACTTCAAGACATAATGAAATAGAGCGATTCCGCAGACGCAGTGTTCCTGTAAATTGGAACGAATAGCATTCCATTACGACCCGGAAATAGATTATTGTGCCGAAGAATCCGTAACGATTGGAGAAATGACAACCGTTTGTCAATATTGTAAAAGCGTTAAAATGCAGCGGTGAAGCTACTGGATTATGTTGTGCTGGTGGTAAAGTAAAATTGCCGTAATTGTTCCCACCACCAGATCCATTACCTTCTTTAGTTTCTGGGGTGGGAAATGACTCTAAATATTTCTTGGCCAACATCCAAACGTATAATAATTGCTTTTAAATGACGTCGTTTGGTGCAACGCATATTGTACAGGAAAATTTCATACCTAATTTCAGGGTAGTTTTTCATAAATTATTTATTAAAAATTTAAAAAGATAATATACAATTGCTAATACAAGGACAGTTTGCGGAATAAACTTGGAGTTTCCCGGTTTCGCGCATGGACAATTATACGTCGCGTGTTCGTGAGTCGTAAAACCATCATCTTTATAAATTTACGCACCGCAAAAAAAGACGGAAAATATAGTAGATCAGAAAGCTTTAAATTGATCATGTGTATAACTGTGTTGCATTTAATTTAATGTAGATAAAAATTATGTATTGTTTTGACATTATTTTTCAAAAATATATGTAGATGATAGGAATTTCACCGGGTCATCTATAATTTTTATTTATCTTTTTTCTTTACACTTTACGTGGCATTGCGACGCATGCCGGGTACGGCTTGTTTTGAATATAACAAAATATTTAGGAGAAATTTTAGACATTCTCTGCCCATCTCATACACTGAATTTTTCCTGATGTTTTGAGGAAGCATCTGGTGTTTTGAAGAAACTTTGAAGAAATTCTGTAAGTATTCTTAAAATATTGAAAATATTTGAACAGTATTCACAACGTTCAATAGATTTACGAAATTCAAAGCACATTTCCAAAAAAACCTGAGCTCTTTGAACACTTTCTATTCGATTTTAAGTTAAACAACTCAACTGTTTCCTCAACTGTTGGAAGAATCTTAAAATTGTCAGCGTGAAGAACATCCTGAATCTTGAATCCTGAATAATCAACCTGAAGAATAATCATGGATATTCTGACTATATTCGAAATCATTATTGAAACAATTTACTGAAAAGCCTGACACGTTTTATTTTTTTCTGGGATACTGAAAAATCATCAATTTTTGACAGACGCATGTAAAAGTTTTCTGAGTAACTTGCAAGTTAGGAATAATATTACTTTACGAAAAACCATTTCATTTGCATTTTCATAATAATTTGGGTGTATGGAAAATTATTTCTGCATTCAACAGAATTACGAAATTCCATTAAATTTCAGGAAGTCGTAGACTGAAGATTCTATAAATTTATCATATTGCGTATAATTCTCGTTACATTGCAATGTAATTACAATGACAATATTTGGGGAACATTTCTGAAAATTTGAATATTACAGAATGTTTAGGAGAAATTCTAGACATTCTCCAACCATTTTGATACACTTTCAATTTTTGAATATATTTTGAGGAAACAACTTTGAAGGATTTTTCTGGTCATTTCGCAGATATTCTCAACATATTGAAGATATTTAAAAAATGCTAGGAATGTTTTATAGTTACGAAATTCAGAAGGCATTTCCAAAAACACCTGAGCACTTTAACCAATTACTTTTCGATTTTAAGCTAAAAATGTCAAATTTCTTAAAAATTTTAAAATTACCACGTTAGGTACGTGAGCAATAATAGTGAAAATTATAATTAAAATATTTCGAAATCATACATGAAACAATTTTCTCAGCACCCTCACACTTGTAATTGTTTTCTGAGGTCCTATAATCATCAATTTTTGACAGATGACTGTAAAAGCTTTCTCAGCATCTTACAAGTTAGGAATAATAATACTTTACCAAAAACCATTTCATTTGCAATTTCATTACAATTTAGATGTTTGGAAAATTATTTCTGCATTCAACAGAATAAAGAATTTTCACGAAGGTTTTAGTAAGTCGTGGAGACCAAATTTTATGACATTATTGGAATGCAATTATTTTCGCGACATTTCGGAAACATTTTTGAAAATTTGGACACGACGGAATATTTAGGAAAAATTTTTTATACTCTCCAGCACCTTTGAAGGATTTTTCCGGTATGCTCAAGATAGGTACTAAAGAGGAGTATTAAGAACATTGTATACATTTACGAAATTTAAACAATATTTCTACAAAGTTTTGAAGAAAGTAGCAATGTATTCAGTTACTTGAATTTAAACAAATCTGCATTCTCTCAAGAGTCTTATGGCTAGTAGAAGATTTAAAATTCCAACCAATTTGATTGGATTAGAATATTTTGGAGGTACTAAAGTGTGTCTGAAAAGTTTCCAAGACAGCTTTTAAAATTTTGCTTACATTCTAAAGAACCACCTGAGATTCTGACGAAAATTCTTCAACATTTACATTTACTTCACCCTTGCATTTATTACTAACTCTTCATCTTAAGATTCCTTGATGTACCTACTTTAACTTTAGTCTGAATTTTAATACCACTTCACTGAACCGTCTCCTGGTCAATCTGAACGTGTGAGGTCTCAAATCAAACTTCCACAACTTCCTTAACGTCGACAACAATACCGCCTATACCATCGATTTTAACAAGACCTCCATCGCACTAGAACAAAAGTAGCAACAAAACAGATACCTACCATTCATCGAGCGGATCATTAGCGAACCGTACTACATATTATACATTTCATTATTACTGCAATTAAACCAACAAAACAACCGATATCATTGTTACGCAGGCCGGAACGTCCCGCTAAGAAAACCAGCACCACACACAACAAACACTCCAATAAAGCGCAATGAATCAGTGGAAAACGGAGGAGATGACGACGACGATGACGTGAAGCTATCAAAAACAACGAAGAGCACGTTAAATTCGTCGGACGGGCACGAGCCGATGGATGAGTTGTTACACGCCGTTACCTCCTTGGATCGCATTTCAAGAGAGAGAGTGAGAGAGAGAGAGGAGGAGAGAGCAAACGGGACCACACACACAACTTACATGAGAGATCTTTTCCGAAACATATGAAACATCTGTCCGAAGAGCGAAGAAATATCCCAGTGATTTATCGTCGAGGGAAACGGCGAATACCGCAAATGAGCAAGAAGAAAAAAAATTTAAGACAAACTGGGGTTGAAAATAAGTCTCGATAAATCTTAAGTAATACCTAACATACATACTTACCTTAAGTACCAGCTGATTTATCATTTCAACTCAAGCGACTGTTCCAGGAAAGCTTACCCAAAACTGCCGTTGACAAATCGATACTAACTCAAATTTCCCTTTTGAAATTAACAATGAATCCAATATCAAACCTCAAGCAGATATGCTGACTGCAGATGCAAACCACGCCATACCAACCATCAGGAAAATTAAGCAAATGGAATTATCATCCCAGTTCACAAACCTAGTCAAGCTCCTTAAGACAGTTTGATTTTACTTAAGCAGAAGTACTTAACTGTTGATCTCCACACCCAAAATATCTGAACTGTTGATCATGTTCATCATTACGAGCTGAATTAATATGGATTCAAAAGTATCCACAGATAAAATCTTGATACAACCAACACAGCAACATGGCTCAATAAATGAGTAATTTATATCAAAAACATGAACCTACTAAACTGCAAAACCGTCTGGAAAGTACCACGTTGATTCCCCTTGAAAACCAGTCAATTTTATCAGGTGAATAGCATGCAATGAAATGCTGAACCGTTTTGTAACCATATGGCTCATTAATTACTTCAATCTATGAACCTACCAAAAAAAGGATGTCTTGAATGGAATACTGATCTTTTGGAACGAAGACATAGGGCTCGGCAAATGAGTACTTATCTCAAAAAATTAGAAATACCAGAAACTACAACTTTTATTTGGGAAGTACTACCATAGTCCCTTGGGTAAAAACACAAAGTCATTATGGAGATGGATCAAAGGAGTACAAAGGTCCAAAAGGATCTCCTTGATGAAATGTCGATTTTTTGGGAAATAATATACAAATAGGAGTCAGGAAATGAGTACAAGAACCTGAACCCACCAAAAAGCCTCTCTTTTATTGGGAGAGTACTTACTACTTTAGCACCTTCTTATAGAAAATTAAGTCATTCTTGTCATTACGAACTGGATCAAAATAAGTGTAAAATGTCCAAAAGCGTATTTGAATGGAAGCCTGATTTTCCTAAAATCAAGGAAAAAATGAGCTCAGGCTAAGAATACACATCTCATAAACTTGGACCTACCAATATGCATGTCGTTTATTTGACAATACTACTTTAGCGCCTCCTGAAAGACAACCAAGTCATTATGGTTACTATGAAAAATGATCAAAATAAGTAAAATATGTTCAAAAGCATCTCCTGAATCACATGCTTTTATGTTAACCACAATACAAATAGGGATCAGTCAATGAGTACCTATTTCAATAATATGGACCTACCAAACCAAATGAAAGCAAAGCTTTCATTTGGGTAGTACCTGTTAGTTTTGTGCTTTGAGAAAGGCAACCAGGACATTTGGATAATTAAGAAATGGATCGAAATGAGTTTAATATATCCACAGTGATCCGCTGAATGAAATTGTGTTTTTTGGGGACCAATAACTAAGTAAGATTCATTAAATGAGTACTTGTTTCGAAGACTTATCAAAAGACATATCTTTTATTTGGAGAGTACTTACTACTTAAGCACCTTCTTAAAGACAACCAAGTCATTACATTATATGGTCATCATGAAATGGGGGAAAATGTGCTCAAAAGCACATTTTGCATAAATTGCTAATTCTCTTGAAACTAAAGGAAAAAAATTCTCAGGTGATGAGTATTTCAAAAACATGGACCTATCAAAAATCGTGCCTTTCATTTAGAAGGTACCAATGTAGCGTCTTCTGAAAGACACCCAAATCATTATGGTTACTATGGAAGTTGATCAAAGAAGTAAAATAGGTTCAAAAGCATCTCATGAATCACATGCTTTTATGTTATCCACAATACAGATAGGGATCAGTGAATGAGTACCTATTTCCATAATCTGGACCTACCAAAATACTAACCTTTCATTTGGGTAGTACCTGTCAATTTTGTGCTTTGAGAAAGGCAACCAGGACATTAGGATCATTAGGAAATGGATCGAAACGAGTTGAATGCATCCACAATGATCAAATTGTCTTTTTTTGGGGACCAATAACTACGTAAGAATCATTAATTGAGTACTTGCTTCAAAAACTTACCAATAGACATATCGTTTATTTGGAGAGTACTTACTACTTAAGCACCTTCTTAAAGACAACCAAGTCATTATGGAAATCATGAAATGGGTGAAAATGTGCCCAAAAGCACATTTTGCATAACATGCTGATTCTCTTGAAACCAAGGAAAAAATTGCTCAGGCGATAAGTATTTCAAAATCCTGGACCTACCAAAAACCATGCCTTTCGTTTAGAAAGTACTACTTTAACATCTTCTGAAAGACACCCAAGCCATTATGGTTACTATGGAAGTTGATCAAAGAAGTAAAATAGGTTTAAAAGCATCTCATGAATCACATGCTTTTATGTTAACCACAATACAGATAGGGATCAGTGAATGAGTACCTATTTCAATAATATGGACCTACCAAAAAGTAAACCTTTCATTTTGGTAGTACCTGCTACTTTAGCGCTTTTAAAAAGGCAAGGATATTAGTATCATTAGGAAATGGACCGAAAAGAGTTTAATATATCCACAATGATCCGCTGAATGAAATTGTGTTTTTTGGGGACCAAAAACTAAGTAAGATTCATTAAATGAGTACTTGTTTCGAAGACTTACCAAAAGACATATCTTTTATTTGGAGAGTACTTACTACTTAAGCACCTTCTTAAAGACAACCAAGTCATTACATTATGGTCATCATGAAATGGGGGAAAATGTGCTCAAAAGCACATTTTGAATAAGTTGCTAATTCTCTTGAAACTAAAGGAAAAAAATTCTCAGGTGATGAGTATTTCAAAAACATGGACCTATCAAAAATCGTGCCTTTCATTTAGAAGGTACTAATGTAGCGTCTTCTGAAAGACACCCAAGTCATTATGGTTATCATGGAAGTTGATCAAAGAAGTAAAATAGGTTCAAAAGCATCTCCTGAATCACATGCTTTTATGTTAACCACAATAGAGATAGGGATCAGTGAATGAGTACCTATTTCCATAATCTGGACCTACCAAAAAGCTAACCTTTCATTTGGGTAGTACCTGTTAGTTTTGTGCTTTGAGAAAGGCCACCAGGACATTAGGATCATTAGGAAATGGATCGAAACGAGTTGAATGCATCCACAATGATCAAATTGTCTTTTTTTGGGGACCAATAACTACGTAAGAATCATTAATTGAGTACTTGCTTCAAAAACTTACCAATAGACATATCGTTTATTTGGAGAGTACTTACTACTTAAGCACCTTCTTAAAGACAACCAAGTCATTATGGAAATCATGAAATGGGTGAAAATGTGCCCAAAAGCACATTTTGCATAACATGTTGATTCTCTTGAAATCAAGGAAAAAATTGCTCAGGTGATGAGTATTTCAAAAACCTGGACCTACCAAAAATCATGTCTTTCATTTAGAAAGTACTGCCTTAGCGTCTTCTGAAAGGCAACCAACTCATTATTGTTATTAGAGAATGGACCAAAATTAGGTCCAAAGCATCTCCTGACTAGAATGCTGATCAGTTTTGCAACAAAGAGACAAATAAGACTTAGCAAATAAGTTCCTATCTCAGAGATCTGTACCAAGCAAATAGCATGCCCTTTATTTTCGAAGTGCTACTTTAGCGCATTGCAATGACCACAATGGTAATTATAAAATTGAATGAAATTTGGAAAAAAAAAGAGTGAAGCTCATCCAATACGGAATTTTCTCAAAAATTGAAGAGGATGTCGATACGTAATTTGAGAAGAGTTAAATTTGCTCGTTAATAACCACAAATTCCAGAAAACTAAAATTCAATATAACAGTACAAAAACCATCAAACGGAGACTTCATCGAATACACATTTTTCCTTTACAATTTTTCAGTCGCCCCCGCCATCAATTTATGCATTAGGTTTAATTTCCATGTGGAATAAGGGCCTATCCGGCGTTTCGTCGTCGTCGCGGAGATGGGAAAATCCTCAAGAATCCCGGAGAAAGAGATTGATATTGTAATCTGCTTAGTAAAAATTGCCTGCCTCGGAGTGTGTACATATTATCATACTATTACGACACGTCAACCGATGATATATGGTGCAACTACCGAGCAGTCGACCAGAAAAATAATGAATCCCATAGACGTGGCACAAAAGGGTATTCATATTTACGTTTTGGATGATGCATTTCGTTATAACTGACGAGTATGGAGTATGGGAAATTAAGTAATCTTATCTAATCGGGAAATGGTAGATTTGAAGGACGCTTTGATGCGAACGATCCGAGAAATGACAATGCAATTGTTAAAACGATAATTCAATTGTTTATTCAACAAAGATAAATTAATAACCCATAATGAATTGGTAGGTACAGCTGTATACCAATTGTTTTAGTTTGGAACATCAGAAGTGGGAAAATGACTCCATCATATAACACACAGTCGACGTTTCGTAAATTTATAATTTCATCTTCAGTACCTCTGATCGTTTAGATACAAAACTAATCAACACCTAGAGGATCTTCCACTGACCAATTTCGAACCTAAAAATGTCACCAAATCATTCATCACAACGACTCTACCCTCGGACTAATCACTACTATCCAATTTTTGTCTCTATCTCGTTTCTCCTTTAAAAGAAATCACCTCGCATAACGGAATCGCATTATAATAGCACAACGAAATGACAAACGATTGTGTCACGAGACATTTCGAAGTGAATTTGTCCCGTGATCAACGACGAGCCCCCGAGGAATATCGGACGCACATTTTAATTCGGATTTACGCGCCCTATTTTGCATTAATGACACTGTCATCGATCTCCTTTTATATATCTTAGCGGGGGAACGCGTATATACGCTCGCGGGACTTGACTAGATCTGTCGAGTTAAATGGAAAAGTAGTCAAAAAGTTAACTGAAATTTGGTACGTTAGTAAATAGTAGCGTAGTTTCGTGAGCTTAACTGTTAAGCGTGAGAAGGAGGCAATTTCGGCTTGAACTTAACTGGGAAATTGAGTCACACCAGCAAAAAAATATGTTAACCTATAAATGTAACTCTAATTTAGTTAATCTTTAACTGATTGTACTTCTCAGTTGTGCAAAGATTCGTCAAACTAACTGTAAAAGTTTTTCGTTTTGTATAGCAAATTTGACTTGATGCTAGCACAGAAATTTGGCAACATCATCCAATAAAGCTGTATAATTAAATCTAACTGAAACTCGGCACATCATTACGACACTAAGGAAGGTTTTGTTGACGTAACCATAAAGAATTATAAAAAAAGGAAATTGGTATGAAAACCACTTAAAAAGTTGACCATGCCATTAATAAGGCATATTTAAAAACTTTCTGGAGTATTTATCCTACCTGAAATTTGACACATTAATACTTAAGTTTTAAACTATAAAGAGGGTCATTAATCTAACTGTAACAGTTTTAAAAATAAGTAAATTCGACTTGACCTTAACCCTGAAATTTGGCCAAATTATCAAAAATTTTCTGAAAAAAGTAAATTCTACTCAACTGGCATTTTTGCAAATTGGCGCAACAGTTAAGAATGCTGCATTTTTCAACTATAAAGAGAGTAACTAATCTAACTGTAACAGTTTTGAAAATAAGTAAATTCGACTTGATCTTAACCATGAAATTTGGTCAAATAATCAAAAATTTTCTGAAAAAAGTAAATTCTACTGAACTGTCATTTTTGCAAATTGGCACAATAGTTAACAATGCTGCATTTTCAACTATAAAGAGAGTAATTAAATCTAACTGTAACAGTTTTGAAAATAAGTAAATTCGACTTGATCTTAACCCTGAAATTTGGCCAAATTATCAAAAATTTTCTGAAAAAAAGTAAATTCTACTCAACTGGCATTTTTGCAAATTGGTACAATAGGTAACAATGCTGCATTTTTCAACTATAAAGAGAGTAATCAATTTTAACTGTAACAGTTTTGAAAATAAGTATATTCGACTTGACCTTAACCCTGAAATTTGGCCAAATTATCAAAAATTTTCTGAAAAAAGTAAATTCAACTCAACTGGCATTTTTGCAAATTGGCACAATAGTTAAGAATGCTGCATTTTTCAACTATAAAGAGAGTAACTAATCTAACTGTAACAGTTTTGAAAATAAGTAAATTCGACTTGATTTTAACCCTGAAAGTTGGACTAATTATCAAAAATTTTCTGAAAAAAAGTAAATTCTACTGAATTGCCATTTTGGCAAATTGGCACAATGGTTAACAATGCTGCATTTTTCAACTATAAAGAGAGTAATTAATCTAACTGTAACAGTTTTGAAAATAAGTAAATTCGACTTGATTTTAACCCTGAAATTTGGTCAAATAACCAAAAATTTTCTGAAAAAAGTAAATTCTACTGAACTGTCATTTTTGCAAATTGGTACAATAGTTAACAATGCTGCATTTTTCAACTATAAAGAGAGTAATTAATCTAACTGTAACAGTTTTGAAAATAATTAAATTCGACTTGATTTTAACCCTGAAAGTTGGCCTAATTATCAAAAATTTTCTGAAAAATGTAAATTCTACTGAATTGCCATTTTGGCAAATTGGTACAATAGTTAACAATGCTGCATTTTTCAACTATAAAGAGAGTAAATAAACTAACTGTAACAGTTTTGAAAATAAGTAAATTCCACTTGATCTTAACCCTGAAATTTGGCCAAATTATTAAAAATTTTCTGAAAAAAGTAAATTCTACTCAACTGTCATTTTTGCAAATTGGCACAATAGTTAAGAACGCTGCATTTTTCAACTATAAAGAGAGTAACTAATCTAACTGTAACAGTTTTGAAAATAAGTAAATTCGACTTGATCTTAACCCTGAAATTTGGTCAAATAATCAAAAATTTTCTGAAAAAAGTAAATTCTACTGAACTGTCACTTTTGCAAATTGGGACAATAGTTAACAATGCTGCATTTTTCAACTATAAAGAGAATAATTAATCTAACTGTAACAGTTTTGAAAATAAGTAAATTCCACTTGATCTTAACCCTGAAATTTGGCCTAATTATCAAAAATTTTCTGAAAAAAAGTAAATTCTACTGAATTGGCACTTTGGCAAATTGGCGTAATAGTTAACAGTGCTGCATTTTTCAACTATAAAGAGAGTAATTAATCTAACTGTAACAGTTTGAAAATAAGTAAATTCGACTTGATCTTAACCCTGAAAGTTGGACTAATTATCAAAAATTTTCTGAAAAAAGTAAATTCTACTGAATTGCCATTTTGGAAAATTGGCACAATAGTTAACAATGCTGCATTTTTCAACTATAAAGAGAGTAATTAATCTAACTGTAACAGTTTTGAAAATAAGTGTATTCGACTTGATCTTAACCCTGAAATTTGGTCAAATAATCAAAAATTTTCTGAAAAAAGTAAATTCTACTGAACTGTCATTTTTGCAAATTGGCACAATAGTTAACAATGCTGCATTTTTCAACTATAAAGAGAGTAATTAATCTAACTGTAACAGTTTTGAAAATAAGTAAATTCGACTTGATCTTAACCCTTAAATTTGCTCAAATAATCAAACATTTTCTGAAAAAAGTAAATTCTACTGAACTCTCATTTTTGCAAATTGGTACAATAGTTAACAATGCTGCATTTTTCAACTATAAAGAGAGTAACTAATCTAACTGTAACAGTTTTGAAAATAAGTAAATTCGACTTGATCTTAACCCTGATATTTGGTCAAATAATCAAAAATTTTCTGGAAAAAGTAAATTCTACTGAACTGTCATTTTTGCAAATTGGCACAATAGTTAACAATGCTGCATTTTCAACTATAAAGAGAGTAATGAATCTAACTGTAACAGTTTTGAAAATAAGTAAATTCGACTTGATCTTAACCCTGAAAGTTGGCCAAATTATCAAAAATTTTCTGAAAAAAGTAAATTCTACTGAATTGCCATTTTGGCAAATTGGCACAATAGTTGACAATGCTGCATTTTTCAACAATAAAGAGAGTAATTAATCTAACTGTAACAGTTTTGAAAATAAGTAAATTCGACTTTTTAACCCTGAAATTTGGCTAATTAATCAAATAAAGCTGAATAATGTCAATCCAACTAAAATTCTGCACGTCGTTGCTGTTCTTTGTACTTGAAAAGAGTTTTGTTAACTTAACCAAAAAATTTCCTGAAAAAAGTAAATTCTACTGAACAGGCATTTTGGCAAATTGGCCCAATAATTAACAATACTGCATTTTTCAACCATAAACAGGGTAATTAATCTAACTGTATTAATTTTAGTAAATTCGACTTGATGCTAACCCCAAAAATTTTGCCATATTTTCAAATAAAGCTGATTTTTTAATTTGGCAAAATTTCGTTAACTGAACCATAAAAGTTACTAAAAAAAAAAAAAAAAAAATTAGTACGGAAATCAATAAAAAAATTAACATCAATAAATTGCTAATAAATATTTTCTGAATAATTCCTTTTACCTAAAATTTTGAAAATGAGGAATGTCTATGGTAATTTATGTTAATTGGATCAATTGGCCATACTAGTAAGAAGATGTAGTAAACAATTTAAAAACCATATGATTATAACTGAAAACTGGTCAATATATGACGTTTTAATTATAAGAAGTGTCACTTGTCTCACTATAAAAGTTTTTGAAATGATTTAATTTCACTTTACGTTAACACAGAAATTTTATTATTGTAATTTATTTAATTTTATTATTGTAAAAAAGGTATGTCATCAATCCAACTGAAACTTGGTATATATACATTAGTTAACAATTTGATATTTCATAAGTGAATCAAGTTTCACGGGAATAACGTTAATAAGTTGCTTAAAAAAATACTGAATGAAATTGAGACATTAAGTTAGAGTGAAAATTCTGAATGTCATCAATTAACTGAAGCAGTACAATAGAAAACAAAATTATATTTCCTAACTGTAATGGTTAATGGTAATGGGGAAATTGGGTATACCACCTATACCAAAACAATAAAAAAAAAACAATACTACCAATCTAACTGAAACTTAGTAGATTGGTCGATATTTTATGTGTTATAATTGTTGGAAATTTCACTTACTTAACTGAGTTTTAAGAACGAGTGAATTCGCTTTGGTGTAACGGGAGCAATAAAAATGGATAAATATTCTGCAAACCTACCAATCTAACTGAAACGTAATTAACTATATAGCACATTTTCAATCAAGAAAGTGTGACTAGCCTTCCTGCAAATGTTCCTACAATAAGTTAATCAATCTTACACCGCCATATTTGTCTTTGGAGTACAAGATGAATCGAATTTATGTTTTTTAAGTATTGAATATTGAACAGTATTTAGTAATTATTTTTAGTATTAATATTGAATAGTATTAGTGGTATAGTATTGAACAGTATTGAATTTAACCTATAATCAATTTTGGTATGTTCTTAAGATTTAATGAATGAAAAAAATGGGCAGTCGATGGAAGAGGTTACACTATGTAGCCATTATTAGTTATTATATAGTATTCTAATATAGCTAATGTTTTCCCCAAAACTACAGTACATATTGTTATTATTAAATTTTAATGGAAAGCGGGGGACGGTCCCTCTTCGCCCGAACACGTTCAGGGGGGGAAATTTATGTGAAACAGTTTTGCGTCGCGTCTAATTTTAATATTGCGTTGACATTTAGAGGCTGAAATGTCAGTAGTAAATCACTGCTGGGAATATCCCGGCAGGGGACACAGTGGCGGAGCGCCGGACGCATTCTCGCAATTTCACCCTCGCCGACTACACTCTTCGCAATACAAATCCGAATCGAATTAATTACACGAAAAACAAGCGATCTCGTTACCCTTAAGAGCGCCCGAAAAGCGATACCTACCCGCGTATACCTACGTGTATCGATTATTCCTGAGAAAAGTGTCTCCGGTTACCGTAACCGATACGGAAACACGATAATGGGAATAACGTTGTGAGAAAGAAGCCCTTCGGGTCATTCATACGATTCATTCATTCCGAAAGGAGGAGGAGGAGGGAGGTTTGAGGATTTTATCACTTTTCCGATAGTTTCATAGTCGATTTCGAGTGACGCGGTGCGTGGTCGGTGCCAAATGAACGGTGATATAGTGATGATGATACGAGGTAAATTAACCATAACCACACTGATATTATAATGAGCCCAATAACCAACTTCCACGACAAACTCATACGCGAAATTTGTTCAAAGTAGCTTGAATTAAAGTACTCTTCGCCATCTATTTACGCTCTTTCGCCATTACAACCAAATTACGATCTCTACTTCGGGAGAGTTAAAATGTACTTATCCCTTAAATATCCCTCGTACCAGTGTAAGTTACGTAAAAGCAAACGCGTAACACTCGCGTATGTAAATAGCGATAGCCCTTTGATCCAACTCTCCCATGTTTAATTGCGGAATACTAATAGGAGCGAATTTAAGCAGTTCCAAAGGAGTGAAAAATGTACGAAAGTAGAGCAGATCTACTGAAATCTCATGAAGGGAACTTATAAGCGATTTTAAGGTCGAAGGAGGTTGATTTTCCACATATTTTTCTATATTTTAGTTCGTAATTTCCTGCCTGTTTAGGGGAAATTTCTTATTATTTTTACTATTTAAAAAAAATATTTTAGTAATTTTCATTAGGTAGTTCTATGTTCTCCAAGAAACTTAAACACCAAACATTGTGTTTTATACAGAAAAATCAGTAATTTCGTGCCTGTTTGGAGGAAATTTCTTATTATTTTTCCTACTTCAAAAAGAATATTTTAGTAATTTTCATTAGCTAGTTCTATGTTCTCCAAGAAACTTAAACACCAAAAATTGTGTTTTCTATAGAAAAATCAGTAATTTCCAACCTGTTTGGGGGAAATTCCTTATTATTTTTCCTACTTAAAAAAGAATATTTCAGTAATTTTCATTAGTTAGTTTTATGTTCTCCAAGAAACTTAAACACCAAATATTGTGTTTTATACAGAAAAATCAGTAATTACCTGTCTGATTGGGGGAAATTTTTTATTATTTTTCCTACTTAAAAAAGAATATTTCAGTAATTTCCATTAGCTAGCTCTATGTTCTCCAAGAAACTTAAACACCAAATATTGTGTTTTCTATGGAACAATCAGTAATTACGAGCCTGTTTGGAGGAAATTCCTTATTATTTTTCCTATTTCAAAAAAATATTTTAGGAATTTTCATTAGCTAGATGTTCTCCAATAAACTTACACGCCAAATATTGTGTTTTCTACAGAAAAATCAGTATTTCCTGCCTGTTTGTGGGAAATTCCTTATTATATTATTCCTACTTAAAAAAGAATTTTTCAATAATTTCCATTAGCTAGTTCTATGTTCTCCTAGAAACTTAAACACCAAATATTGTGTTTTCTACCGAAAAATCAGTATTTCCTGCCTGTTTGGGGGAAATTCCTTATTATTTTATTCCTACTTAAAAAAGAATTTTTCAATAATTTCCATTAGCTAGTTCTATGTTCTCCAAGAATCTTAAACACCGAATATTGTGTTTTCTACAGAAAAATTAGTAATTTCCAGCCTGTTTGGGGGAAATTCCTTATTATTTTTCCTACTTAAAAAAGAATATTTCAGTAATTTTCATTAGCTAGTTCTATGTTCTCCAAGAAACTTAAACACCAAATATTGTGTTTTATACAGAAAAATCAGTAATTTCGTGCCTGTTTGGAGAAAATTTCTTATTATTTTTTATATTTCAAAAAAAATATTTTAGTAATTTTCATTAGCTAGTTCTGTTCTCAAAGAAACTTAAACACCTAATATTGTGTTTTCTGTACAAAAATCTGTAATTGCGTGCCTGTTTGGAGAAAATTTCTTATTATTTTTCCTACTTCAAAAAGAATATTTTAGTCATTTTCATTAGCTAGTTCTATCTTCTCCAAGAAACTTAAACACCAAATATTGTGTTTTATACAGAAAAATCAGTAATTTCGTGCCTGTTTGGAGGAAATTTCTTATTACTGTTCCTACTTCAAAAAGAATATTTTAGTAATTTTCATTAGTTAGTTTTATGTTCTCCAAGAAACTTAAACACCAAATATTGTGTTTTATACAGAAAAATCAGTAATTACCTGTCTGATTGGGGAAATTTTTTGTTATTTTTCCTACTTAAAAAAGAATATTTCAGTAATTTCCATTAGCTAGTTCTATGTTCTCCAAGAAACTTAAACACCAAATATTGTGTTTTCTACAGAAAAATCTGTAATTTCCTGTCTGCTTGGGGGAAATTTTTTATTATTTTTCATACTTAAAAAAGAATATTTCAGTAATTTTCATTAGCTAGCTCTATGTTCTCCAAGAAACTTAAACACCAAATATTGTGTTTTATACAGAAAAATCAGTAATTTCGTGCCTGTTTGGAGGAAATTCCTTATTATTTTTCCTATTTCAAAAAAATATTTTAGTAATTTTCATTAGCTAGATGTTCTCCAATAAACTTAAACACCAAATATTGTTTTTTCTACAGAAAAATCAGTAATTTCCTGCCTGTTTGGGGGACATTTCTTATTATTTTTCCTACTTAAAAAAGAATATTTAAGTAATTTTCATTAGCTAGTTCTATGTTCACCGAGAAACTTAACCATCAAATATTGAGTTTTCTACAGAAAAATCTGTAATTTCCTGTCTGCTTGGGGGAAATTTTTTATTATTTTTCATACTTAAAAAAGAATATTTCAGTAATTTTCATTAGCTACTTCTATGTTCTCCAAGAAACTTAAACACCAAATATTGTGTTTTCTACCGAAAAATCAGTATTTCCTGCCTGTTTGGGGGAAATTCCTTATTATTTTATTCCTACTTAAAAAAGAATTTTTCAATAATTTCCATTAGCTAGTTCTATGTTCTCCAAGAAACTTAAACACCAAATATTGTGTTTTCTACAGAAAAATTAGTAATTTCCAGCCTGTTTGGGGGAAATTCCTTATTATTTTTCCTACTTAAAAAAGAATATTTCAGTAATTTTCATTAGCTAGTTCTATGTTCTCCAAGAAACTTAAACACCAAATATTGTGTTTTATACAGAAAAATCAGTAATTTCGTGCCTGTTTGGAGAAAATTTCTTATTATTTTTTATATTTCAAAAAAAATATTTTAGTAATTTTCATTAGCTAGTTCTGTTCTCAAAGAAACTTAAACACCTAATATTGTGTTTTCTGTACAAAAATCTGTAATTGCGTGCCTGTTTGGAGAAAATTTCTTATTATTTTTCCTACTTCAAAAAGAATATTTCAGTAATTTTCATTAGCTAGTTCTATGTTCTCCAAGAAACTTAAACACCAAATATTGTGTTTTCTACAGAAAAATCAGTATTTCCTGCCTGTTTGGGGGTAATTCCTTATTATTTTATTCCTACTTAAAAAAGAATTTTTCAATAATTTCCATTAGCTAGTTCTATGTTCTCCAAGAAACTTAAACACCAAATATTGTGTTTTCTACAGAAAAATCAGTAATTTCCAGCCTGTTTGGGAGAAATTCCTTATTATTTTTCCTACTTAACAAAGAATATTTCAGTAATTTTCATTAGTTAGTTCTATGTTCTCCAAGAAACTTAAACACCAAATATTGTGTTTTCTATGGAACAATCAGTAATTTCGTGCTTGTTTGGGGAAAATTCCTTATTATTTTTCCTACTTAAAAAGAGTATTTCAGTAATTTTCATAAGATAGTTCTATGTTCTCCAAGAAACTTAAACACCAAATATTGTGTTTTATACAGAAAAATCAGTAATTTCGTGCCTGTTTGGAGGAAATTCCTTATTATTTTTCCTATTTCAAAAAAATATTTTAGTAATTTTCATTAGCTAGATGTTCTCCAATAAACTTAAACACCAAATATTGTTTTTTCTACAGAAAAATCAGTAATTTCCTGCCTGTTTGGGGGACATTTCTTATTATTTTTCCTACTTAAAAAAGAATATTTAAGTAATTTTCATTAGCTAGTTCTATGTTCACCGAGAAACTTAACCATCAAATATTGAGTTTTCTACAGAAAAATCTGTAATTTCCTGTCTGCTTGGGGGAAATTTTTCATTATTTTTCATACTTAAAAAAGAATATTTCAGTAATTTTCATTAGCTACTTCTATGTTCTCCAAGAAACTTAAACACCAAATATTGTGTTTTCTACCGAAAAATCAGTATTTCCTGCCTGTTTGGGGGAAATTCCTTATTATTTTATTCCTACTTAAAAAAGAATTTTTCAATAATTTCCATTAGCTAGTTCTATGTTCTCCAAGAAACTTAAACACCAAATATTGTGTTTTCTACAGAAAAATTAGTAATTTCCAGCCTGTTTGGGGGAAATTCCTTATTATTTTTCCTACTTAAAAAAGAATATTTCAGTAATTTTCATTAGCTAGTTCTATGTTCTCCAAGAAACTTAAACACCAAATATTGTGTTTTATACAGAAAAATCAGTAATTTCGTGCCTGTTTGGAGAAAATTTCTTATTATTTTTTATATTTCAAAAAAAATATTTTAGTAATTTTCATTAGCTAGTTCTGTTCTCAAAGAAACTTAAACACCTAATATTGTGTTTTCTGTACAAAAATCTGTAATTGCGTGCCTGTTTGGAGAAAATTTCTTATTATTTTTCCTACTTCAAAAAGAATATTTCAGTAATTTTCATTAGCTAGTTCTATGTTCTCCAAGAAACTTAAACACCAAATATTGTGTTTTCTACAGAAAAATCAGTATTTCCTGCCTGTTTGGGGGTAATTCCTTATTATTTTATTCCTACTTAAAAAAGAATTTTTCAATAATTTCCATTAGCTAGTTCTATGTTCTCCAAGAAACTTAAACACCAAATATTGTGTTTTCTACAGAAAAATCAGTAATTTCCAGCCTGTTTGGGAGAAATTCCTTATTATTTTTCCTACTTAACAAAGAATATTTCAGTAATTTTCATTAGTTAGTTCTATGTTCTCCAAGAAACTTAAACACCAAATATTGTGTTTTCTATGGAACAATCAGTAATTTCGTGCTTGTTTGGGGAAAATTCCTTATTATTTTTCCTACTTAAAAAGAGTATTTCAGTAATTTTCATAAGATAGTTCTATGTTCTCCAAGAAACTTAAACACCAAATATTGTGTTTTATACAGAAAAATCAGTAATTTCGTGCCTGTTTGGAGGAAATTCCTTATTATTTTTCCTATTTCAAAAAAATATTTTAGTAATTTTCATTAGCTAGATGTTCTCCAATAAACTTAAACACCAAATATTGTGTTTTCTACAGAAAAATCAGTAATTTCCAGCCTGTTTGGGGGAAATTTCTTATTATTTTTCTACTTAAAAAAGAATATTTCAGTAATTTTCATTAGCTAGTTCTATGTTCTCCAAGAAACTTAAACACCAAAAATTGTGTTTTCTATAGAAAAATCTGTAATTTCGTGCCTGTTTGGGGGAAACTCCTTATTATCTTTCCTATTTCAAAAAAAATGTTTTAGTAATTTTCATTAGCTAGTTCTGTTCTCAAAGAAACTTAAACACCTAATATTGTGTTTTCTGTAGAAAAATCTGTAATTGCGTGCCTGTTTGGAGAAAATTTTTTATTATTTTTCCTACTTCAAAAAGAATATTTTAGTAATTTTCATTAGCTAGTTCTATCTTCTCCAAGAAACTTAAACACCAAATATTGTGTTTTCTACAAAAAAATCAGTAATTTCCAGCCTGTTTGGGGAAAATTCCTTATTATTTTTCCTACTTCAAAAAGAGTATTTCAGTAATTTTCATTAGCTAGTTCTATGTTCTCCAAGAAACTTGAACACCAAATATTGTGTTTTCTACAGAAAAATCAGTATTTCCTGCCTGTTTGGGGGAAATTCCTTATTATTTTATTCCTACTTAAAAAAGAATTTTTCAATAATTTCCATTAGCTAGTTCTATGTTCTCCAAGAAACTTAAACACCAAATATTGTGTTTTCTACAGAAAAATCTGTAATTTCGTGCCTGCTTGAGGGAAATTTTTTATTATGTTTCCTACTTAAAAAAGAATATTTCAGTAATTTTCATTAGCTAGCTCTTTGTTCTCCAAGAAACTTAAACACCAAATATTGTGTTTTCTACCGAAAAATCAGTAATTTCCTGCCTGTTTGGGGGAAATTTCTTATTATTATTCCTACTTAAAAAAGAATATTTAAGTAATTTTCATTAGCTAGTTCTATGTTCACCGAGAAACTTAACCATCAAATATTGAGTTTTCTACAGAAACATCAAAAACACTTCAAAAATCTTCCAGGAGAACGTAGTTTTTCTTTTTAAACTCCTTCAGGATAAACAATCCTTGTGGTTTAAGTTGCTCTACGATAAACTAGACCTTACTAGGTCAAAAATTAGAAACCGAAGTAGTTTCTAATTTTTTGGTTTCCGTATTTGCAGAATTTTCATCAATCTCGTTTTTTGTTTAAAAACCTACTGGAAAAGCTACCTCAAAAGTTTTCAAATCTGAACAAGACGTTCAGGGCAATCAGGAAAATTGTATTCTCTTCGGGGCGCTGAAGAACCAATATTACGAATTGTACTACAAAATTTAAACAATTGAGGACTTTCTAGGATTCCTTAGAAGTCCTTAGGGCAATTTATCACAAAGCCTACCAGATAACACAGAAATCTTTAGCCCTACATAATTCCAAGCTCATTCTTTTTGAAATCCATTCAAAAATAATTGAATCTCTAATTTTGCAAATTGCTAACTTTGCTCATCTAATTTTGCAAATAATTTCGTAAAATCACTTTTATATTTCATAACTTTAGTGTGTCCAGGATAACCAATTTTTTCTCTGAGTGTCTTTACGATACTCCAGGTTAAACTAATATTCCCTACATCATACAAAAAATAGAATTGAGATGATTTAGATATTTTCCAAAAATTGTTATAAATTACGTTGTCCTGTACTATAAAATTTAAACAATGGTGGACTTTCCAGGATCCCTTAGAAGTCCTTAGGGCAATTCATTACAAAGCCGATCAGATAATACAAAAATCTTCAGCCCTACATAATTCCAAGCCCTTTTGAAATCCATTCAAAAATAGTTTAAAGATCTAATTTTGCAAATAATTTCGTAAAAATACTTTTATATTTCATAATTTTATAGTGTGCCCAGAATTGAAGATTCTATTGAAATAGAATTGAGATGATTTAGATATTTTCCAAAAATTATTATAAATTGCGTTGTCCTTTACTATAAAATTTAAACAATTGAGAACTTTCCGGTATTCCTTTGAAGTCTTTAGGGCAATTTATCACAAAGCCTACCAGATAATACAGAAATCTTCAGCCCTACTCAGTACGCAAACTAATTTATACATACACTTCCAACTAAAAATTCTTATAAACAAATCAGGAGTTGTCCGCAATTTCTTAGTTCACCTAAGATAACAAAAATAATGTTTTGGTTAAAAAGAGTTGCAATATATATTCCCTAATACACTTCAACATCCCCTCAGTTCTTCCAGGATAATAAACAGTGTGTTTTTATCCTCTACTAATCCTGCAGGGATATCAGAAGTCCCTCATTTCTTATTCAAATAATTGTAAGATGTAGTATCGGACCCATCTAGATATCCTAGGAAGTATCTTAGACCAAAGTTCTGTTGGTAAGTACTTTCTAGAATGAAGGTATATTTTGATACCGTTAAAAGTTCCTTATTAGGGAATTCCAGAAGATTCTTATTCTCATGGAATATTAGTGACCAAAAATCTGTTGTAATTAAAAATCTTAATAGAAGAGGTACTAATGTTTCGGTGTAAGTAATAATAACTAACTATCCGCCACAGTTATATATAACAAAATTTGCACTACAACCCTTAATAATATTACCAAACTAATTAGAACATTTTAAATTTTACAAAATCCCGAAAAATATCTGAAAGTCCCTTTCCCCATAACCTTATCAATTCAAATTTTCCCTAAAAACCTTCCAAGCCCTCTCCACCCCTTCCAGGTCCTCCATCCCCATCCAGGACGACCTTTCCTCCCTTAGCTCGACGCTTCCCGTCGGGAGCGTCTCCGTCGGCGCCCGCGTCCGTAATGCGAGCGACGGCCGTCGCGACGCTTAACTCGATTAACTCGTCGGGGCGCAAGCGTCAATTATAAAACGGAAAACGAGCGAGAGAGAGGGAAAAAGAGAGGGACGGTGGGCGAGAGAGGGAGAGAGAAAGAGAGAGAGGGACGTCTCGTCGACCAATCGACGAAGGGGGGTGGACGCAGGCGCCAGCCCACCCCTAAAATAATAATAATGACGACGACGACGATGATGACGATGATGATGATCGTCGTCGTCGTCGTCCTAAACCGATCCTCATTCCTGGACTCGATGGAAAGGAGAGGAGAAGAAGGGTGGAAGTGAACGGGGGCGAGTTTCGCTTACACTGGGAAAAAATGATAAATATTCAAAAATTGGTGGAGGATTTGTGGGGGTGTTGTCGGATTTAGGGGAAGTTTTTTCAAAATTCTGTCATTTAAAGCTTCTAATACTACAGCGTATGGCAATGAGTATTTGAAAAACTTATTATAGAAAAAAATAACACAAGACGCAGTAGGACGAGTGAACGTTTTTTGGATTAACCCTTGATTACATATTTTTGTAAATTCTAGTTTGTTTTACGAATTTTGGAGTTTACTGATCTTAGCAAAAGTATATTGATACTGGGCAGTAAACCATGTTTCATTTATTGCATTAATATTATACAGGTGTTGTCGGATTTAAAGGAAGCTATTTTTAAAATTCACTCATATAAAACTTCTAAAGATACAGCATCTAGCGATGAACTTTTAGAAAGACACTTATAGAGGAAAAAATTTCCCAAGAAACGTAGTAGGGTGAGGGAACTTTTTTTTTGTATTTACTCTAGATTGCATACTTTCTAAATTATAGCTTGTTTTAAACATTTTTGAGCTTGCTGATCCTGATCCTGATGAAAAGTATAGTGGTACAGTACAATAAACAACTTTTTACCAATTGTATCAATATTACAAACGAATGGCTACTTTTGAACTTAAAAGAATCCAAAATTCGCTCTCTACTTTTTTGAGAATGGAATGCATTTTACCAATTTTTGGACAATTAAGTAATAAAACTGATCAAAAAAATTTATTGACTAAAATCATTAGTACATTTGAGTATTTTTGCCCTATAATAACACCCATCACAACTTCGTTGTGGTTCAGTTCGTTAAATATTTTGAAAATATTACAGGGTGTTGTGTTTTAAGAAATTAAAGAAGCACACTATTTATTCGACAAATACTAGTCCTCTACGCTAAACATCAGCTAAGTTTAACAGCTAAAAATAAGCTAGAATGGAAGGTTTTCCAGCTAAAAATACATTTAGAAAATGCAGGTTTTTGTTTAATTAAATCCGATAATTTTTGGCTAATAATAGAAAGAACGTACCCACTGTTTTTCGTCACTATAATGTAACGTTTTCAACAAATTATAAGAAAAAAATATAATTAATTCAGTAAATTAGACACTTAACTTTTAGTTTGTTGTGAAAGAAATTAAAACATCTTCTAATTCTGTAGAAATAAAAAATATTATACCATTTCACAAAAAAAATATTTACAAATTAGTATTGGATACTAGCACAAGAACCAGGGGTAGCAAAACAGCAATATTGTCAACCATCCGATAATCAATATTAAAATATAACCTAACCTTAACCTTAACTTAACCTAATTTTGTAATAAATTTTTTTCAAAAAATTCATGGGTTATGATTGTATATTTATTTACTGATAATGAACATCCTTTTTCTAAAATTCAAGATGATGGAGGTTTCATTTAAAAAAATATTGAACAATTAAACTTTTGAAAGTAATCAAAAACCGTGCCACTTTCTTCTTATTTCAGTGATCATCACAATACAAATAAAGTTAAAATTTACAAATACTTTTCATTGAAAGTGAAGGGTTATAGAACATTCCCTGGACTCACCTGATAGAATTTGAAAATACTGAATCCAATATCCCAAAGGGGTGGAAAAGGGGTAAGAAACGTGAAACCTAAGGTTTCCAGATTGTTTCCGAATTAGGAGGGGTTGAAAAGTAGTGGTGAAATATATTTTTGTCAGTTTCATCCTGGAGGTACTTCTCGATTAGGTAGTTAGAAATTTAAAATCCAGCACGGTTATCCACAACTGCTGAGTATCGCAAAAATCCCGAATTCCACTTACCGAGGGTGGAAAAAGTGGTAAATATGCGACATTTACTAAACACTGAAAGTTTTAAACTTGAAACGATTCCAGACGATTCAGAAATATATTATAACTTGCGAAGGGTGTGAAAAATAGGGGTGAAATGTATTTTCTCGGTTACATTCACTCAGAGGGTAGTTTGAGTTTAAACTCTGTATAGGTACTAGCTAATGCCTCAGAGTAGTTCAAAGAGAAATTGAAAATTCCGGATTTTGCTTAGGGAAGGGGTGGAAAATGAGGTTAAATTCAGAAAAGTACTATAACTCCGAATTTTTCTTTCCGATGAGGGTGAAAATTGGGGGTGAAATTTATATTTGTTGGTTATATTCTAAAATACTTAGAGAGCAGTTGGGGTTTAAACTCTGTATAGGTACTGTTAAAGCCTCCGAGTAGCTCAAAGAGAAATTGAAAATCCCGAATTTTGCTTAGCGAAGGGGTGGAAAAAGAGGTGAAATTCAGAAAAATACTATAACTCCCATTTTTTCTTTTCGATGAGGGTGAAAAATAGGGGTGAAATTCATTTTTGTCGTCGGTTACATTCTATAGTATTTAGAGAGTAGATTCAGTTTAAACTCTGTATAGGTACTGCTAAAGCCTCCGAGTATCTCAAAGAAAAATTGATAATCCCGGATTTTGCTTAGGGAAGGGGTAGAAAATGAGTTGAAATTCGGAAAAGTATTATAACTCCGAATTTTTTATTCCAATGAGGGTGAAAAATAGGGATGACTTTGTTTTTTGGTTACATTCTATAGTACTTAGAGAGTAGTTTGGCTTTAAACTCTGTATAGGTACTGCTAAAGCCTCCGAGTAGCTCAAAGAGAAATTGAAAATCCCGGATTTTACTTAGGGAAGGTGTGAAAAATGAAGTGAAATTGAAAAGAGGACTATAACTACAAATTTTTCTTTCCGATCAGGGTAAAAATTAGGGGTGAAATTTATTTTTCTCGGTTACATTCTATAATAGTACTTAGAGAGTAGTTTGGCTTTAAACTCTGTATAGGTACTGCTAAATTCTCAGAGTAGATCAAAGAGACATTGAAAATCCCGAATTTTGTTTAGCGAAGGGGTGGAAAAATGGGTGAAATTCAGAAAAATACTATAATTCCGATCTTTTCTTTTCGATGGGGGTGAAAAATAGGGGTGAAATTTATTTTTGTCGGTTACATTCTATAGTACTTAGAGAATAGTTTGACTTTAAATTCTGTATAGGTACTGCTAAAGCCTACGAGTAGCTCAAAGAGAAATTGAAAATCCCGGATTTTGCTTAGCGTAGGGGTGGAAAATGAGGTGAAATTCGGAAAAGTACTATAACTCCGAATTTTTATTTTCGATGGGGGTGAAAAATAGGGGTGAAATTTATTTTTGTCGGTTACATTCTATAGTACTTAGAGAGTGGTTGACTTTAAACTCTGTATAGGTACTGCTAAAGCCTCCGAGTAGGTCAAAGAAAAATTGATAATCCCGGATTTTGCTTAGGGAAGGGGTAGAAAATGAGGTGAAATTCGGAAAAGTACTATAACTCCGAATTTTGTATTCCAATGAGGGTGAAAAATAGGGGTGAAGTTGTTTTTTGGTTACATTCTATAGTTCTTAGAGAGTAGTTTGATTTTAAAATCTGTATAGGTACCTACTGCTAAACCCTCCGAGTAGCTCAAAGAGAAATTGAAAATCCCGGATTTTACTTAGGAAACGTGTGGAAAATGAAGTGAAATTCAAAAGAGGACTATAACTCCAAATTTTTCTTTCCGATCAGGGTAAAAATTAGGGGTGAAATGTATTTTTCTGGGTTACATTCTATAGTACTTAGAGAGTAGTTTGGCTTTAAACTCTGTATAGGTACTGCTAAAGCCTCCGAGTAGCTCAAAGAGAAATTGAAAATCCCGAATTTTGCTTAGCGAAGGGGTGGAAAAATGGGTGAAATTCAGAAAAATACTATAACTCCGATCTTTTCTTTTCGATGGGGGTGAAAAATAGGGGTGAAATTTATTTTTGTCGGTTACATTCTATAGTACTTAGAGAGTAGTTTGACTTTAAATTCTGTATAGGTACTGCTAAAGCCTCCGAGTAGCTCAAAGAGAAATTGAAAATCCCGGATTTTGCTTAGCGTAGGGGTGGAAAATGAGGTGAAATTCAGAAAAATACTATAACTCCGATTTTTTCTTTTCGATGGGGGTAAAAATTAGGGGTGAAATATATTTTTCTCGGTTACATTCTATAGTACTTAGAGAGTAGTTTGACTTTAAATTCTGTATACGTACTGCTAAAGCCTCCGAGTAGCTCAAAGAGAAATTGAAAATCCCGAATTTTGCTTAGCGAAGGGGTGGAAAAAGGGGTGAAATTCAGAAAAATGCTATAACTCCGATTTTTTCCTTTTCGATGGGGGTGAAAAATAGGGGTGAAATTTATTTTTGTCCGTTTGTCGAAGTAATTATAGTTTACTTTGTAGATATAGATACTGATAAAGCTTCCGACTAGCTCAAAAAGAAACGTTGGCTAATAAAATGAAGAACGGAGTCAGAATGTAATGACGAGATAAGGTTTGTTAAATTACATAAAAGATATAATTTAGAAAGTGCTTAGAGCCAAAAGTAGAAATCAAAGAAACGGCTCAGACAAAGATAACGAGTTTGATAGTGTGGAGTTTAAAGAAACTGTTGATTCGGATCGAATCATCTCAGATCCTCCTTTTCATATCCTGTCTATTTGTATTCAACAAATCAGGATCAAGAGGAGGCTTCCTACGGTTATCCTAGCTAGAACGTCAGTTCATTTTTATTCAAAAATTCAGGATCATAAGATAGTACTCTTTCTGATCAGGATGGTTAGTGGTAATTAGAGGTAATTTCTGGCGAAAAAACCCGCGAATCAACAGCACCCCGTTCGAGTCGCAGATCCACTTTTTCGACTCCTCTGTTTGTTTGCACTAGTGCATATTTCACGCTCGGGATGCTTACCTTTCGGAAAGGTAGTAACACCTTTCGACGTGTCGCCCTCGCTCCCCTCGCCTCCCTTTCGACTCCCACCCTCAATCTCTCTGTGTCTCTCTCTCTCTCACTCACACTCATCCACTCGCCCTCTCCTCCTCCTCCTCTTCCTCAGCCCTCCCCCTTCTCCCCCTCGTACAGTCCATCACATCCGAAGTTAGCTTCCAAACCGCTGTGACAATCCTGCGGGGCCCCGCCTCCCCGAACCGACAGGATCCGCTTTATCTGACTCACTAGTCCTGTTTGCGACGCGTCCGGGATAATCTCACGTGAACACGGGAACGAGCGCCTCGAACGCACGGGATAATAACACGGGGCCGCGACGAGATGCTCCCGAGGGTTCGCGGTGCATCGACGACGACGACGGGCCGACGACGACGACGACGAGGTCCCGCCGGGGTTCCCGAGGGATCGGACCGTCGTTAGTGGGTTCGCGGAGTGTGGTTCGAGTTTTCCCGTCGTCGTCGTCCTCCGCGAGAAGGAGGAGAGGTGTGTGACACACGGGCGCGAAAAAGGGACGCTGTCAAACTGGATACGCCGGGATTGAGCTCGTTGCTGTCGCTGAGGTCCGCCGGGTCCGCCATGGACCTGACCACGGCGTACCGTTACAATCAGAACATGATGGAGTATTACACATGTAAGGGATGTTTGCTTGAGAATCGCACTCGAACCGATGGATTTTACTTGCTGCTAAGTTTGAGAACCCGACACTTTCTAATATTGTAACAATTGATACATGATTCCAATCGTAACAATCAGTCCCGATGAATCCACCAAAAGTTTTCCTAACTACTTTCACTTCACTTACACACTATAAAAATCAGTAAAAACAGTCTATCTATGTATATGCAATACCTACCATTTCCAGTTAAACGAACATCGGTTTAAATCAAAACTAACGATTGGATTTTACTTACTAAGGTTGAGAACCCATTTTCTAATATCGTAACAATTGATACATTATGTCAATCGTAACAATCAATTTCGATGAAACCACCAAAAGTTGTCTTAACTACTTTCGATCTACTTAAACGCCATGAAAATCAGTAAAAACGGTCTATGTATGGACATATATGTAATACCATTTTCAACTAAACACAAATCAGTTGTGTTCAATATCAACCATTGTACTTTACTGGCTAAGGTTGAGAACTCAACATTTTCTAATATTATAACAATTAATAGGTACCTACATTATTTCAATCGTAACAATCAGTACCAACAAACCATCAAATGCATCACTTTACTCAGTAAAAAGAGTCTTTGCATATGTAGCACCATTTTCAATTAAAAGAAAATCAGTTTCGTTCGAAACCAACCAATGGATTTTACTTGTTAAATTTGAGAACCCAACATTTTCTAATATTGTAACAATTGATATATCATTTCAATCGTAACAATCAGCCTTGATGAAACCACCAAAAGTTGCGTTATAACTCCTCTCACTGTACTTACACGCCGTGAAAATAAGTAAAAATTGTCTTTGTATGTATGTACATACAAGACCATAACATTTCTAATACTACAGCAATTGATACATCATTTCAATCGTAACAATCAGCAGCCTTGATAAAACCACCAAAAGTTAGTTGCCTTGTATCTTTCACATTACTTACACCTAATTAAAATCAGTAAAAACAGTCAGTGTTTTTGTATATATCTAACACCAATTTCAATTACACGAAAATCAGTTACGTTCAACACCAACCAATGAATTTAACTTGTTAAATTTGAGAACCAAACAGTTTCTAATATTTATAACAACTGATACATCATTTCAATCGTAACAATCAGCCTTGATGAAACCACCAAAAGTTGCTGCCATGAAAATCACTAAAAACAGTCTTATATGTACGTGGAACAAAATAACATTTCTAATATAACAATTGATACATCATTTCAATCGTAACAATCAGTCTTGATGAAACCACCAAAAGCTGCTGCCATGAAAATCACTAAAAACAGTCTTATATGTACGTGGAACAAAATAACATTTCTAATATAACAATTGATACATCATTTCAATCGTAACAATCAGCCTTGATGAAACCACCGAAAGTTGCCTTGTAACTCTTCTTGCTTTACTTACACGCCATGAAAATCAGTAAAAACAGTCTATGTACGTACATGCAATATAATTTTCAGTTAAACCAAATTTTTGTGATGGAAAGTTCATTCTGCCAACAATAACATTCCAGTTGAAATCCAAAAAATACAGTTTCTTTTGTCATCGAAATTATTGCTCCTAATAACATTTTAACTTACTAAGAAGGCCGTTAAATAAGTAGTTAGAAATCGTTTTTGGAGCTTCAAATAATACTCTGGAAATTCTGGTAAATGACCCTAAAAGTGTTTTGAAAATGTTTCCAGAACTAATGTAAAATACAACACTAAATGAAATGCCAATTTTCCGTTAATTTTCCAGGATTAACCATTCCAAAACGAATAAAATGTAGATACAAATCGAGTTCCGTCGGATAGTAACAAACATCTTTCGCTCGTTCATCCTGTGATTGATCTTGATCGTGAGTCAAAATTGTTTCTTGATTAGGAAATAATCATCACAATCACACAATCAATTTTACATTAATTAAAAATAAAATTTCGAATAATGAAAATGTTAATTCAGCGTATAGATGAAATTTTCGAATTAATTAGTTTCGAATTAATAAATGTAAAGTGATCAGTGTTTGGATCATGTTCACTATCAAGCTAGTTTTATTTATATGCAAATTAAACAGGAAACAATCTTGATCGAGATCCTGATCACCAAAAATAACATACATACAGCGCTTCCATCATAATAATTCGTTTTGAGTCATAGATCGAATCGAGAACAGGAAGAACTTTGATCAAGACGAAGTTTCGGATGATGAAAACGATGATTTAGGGCAAATTTACCGTAGATGATGTTTGATATCTGTGACCAAAATAGAGTTTTCAACAATAGACAGAACTGCGATGAAACAATATCTTGATCAAGGCTTAGTTTCGGATGACGAACATTTAAAGATAAAATGCAAATAGTTAATGCTTGGATTGTACTAAAAACCAAGGTAGCTTTAATCATATACAAATTAAAAATCAAACTAATTAATCAATCAATTGATCAAGTCAATATTTCTGATCAAGTTCTTGGCAATCTGATAGCATAACTTACTCAGTGATTTTATCGTTATAAGATAGATTTTCATCACACACACACACTCAAGAATTCTTGTTGCATTTTAATCAAGATGAAATTTATAATAACCAATGATTTTGGACAAATTCAACGTAAATGAGGTTATGATCATGTTCAAAATCACAACGAATATTTTATTCATCGACAGAATTAAGATAAAACAAAATCTTGATCAAGGCATAGTTTTGTATTGAAACCTTGACCATTCAAAGTTTAAATACAAAATAATCGGCACTTGGATCATACTCAGCGACAAGCTAGTTGTAGTCATTTACAAATTAAACATGAATCGATATCCTGATCAAGTCAAGATTTCCGATCAAGTTAATGCCAGCCAAGTACTTTCATTAAAATTAGGATCAAGATAAAGTTTCGATTCGTATATGGAACAAAGAAAAGTCCAGATGTTCATGATCCTCAGCCTGAACATGATCAAAGCATCTACTGTTTTGTATTTAATCATTAAATGATCAATTTATGTTTATCAAAATTATGATCAAGGCACTGTTGTATTTAGTTTCGATTTGTAAAGTATATGACTACCTATATGAGAGCTGACTCTAGCTCGGCCCTGATATACCATTTCCATTAAGAAGTTTTGATCGTAGTTAATTCTGCGTGTGATTAATGACAGTATTTTTACTATGATTTGTACGCACTTACTATTTGGATCATCAAGTTCGCCTGATGTTTCATCTTACGATTTAAGATTTTATGTATGATCAGAAATTCGATCTTGATCAATCCCTTAGTCGGGCTTGATTCTAAGGTTTTACAAATGAACCATAATTACGTCTTGATCAATCCATTTGTCGGGCTTGATTCTAAAGCTTTACGAATGAACCATAATTACGTCTTGATCAATCCATTAGTCGGGCTTGATTGTAGGGCTTTACGAATGATCCAAAATGCGGTCTTGATCAATCCTATAATCGGGCTGGATTCTAAGGCTTTACGAATGAAGTTCGGTCTTGATCAATCTCCTAGTCGGGCTTGATTCTAAGGCTTTACGAATGAACCATAATTACGTCTTGACTAATCTCTTAGTCGGGCTGGATTCTAAGGCTTTACGATTGATCCACAATTTTTTCTTTATCATTCTCTTAGTTGGGATTGATTCTAAGGCTTTACGAACGATCTGAGATTTGGTCTTGGTCAATCTGTTAGTCGGACTTGATTGTAAAGCTTGACGAATGATCCGAAATTCGGTCTTGATCAATCTCTTAGTCGGGCTTGAGTCTAAGGCTTTACGAATGATCAGAAATTAAGTCTTGATCAGTCTCTTAGTCGGGCTTGATCCTAAGATTTGACGAATGAAATTCGGTCTTGATCAATCTCCTAGTCGGGCTTGATTCTAAGGCTTTACGAATGAACCATAATTACGTCTTGATCAATTCATTTGTAGGGCTTGATTCTATAGCTTTACGAATGAACCATAATTACGTCTTGATCAATCCATTAGTCGGGCTTGATTGTAGGGCTTTACGAATGATCCGAAATGCGGTCTTGATCAATCCATTAGTCGGGTTGATTCTAAGGTTTTACAAATGAACCATAATTACGTCTTGATCAATTCATTTGTAGGGCTTGATTCTATAGCTTTACGAATGAACCATAATTACGACTTGATCAATCCATTAGTCGGGCTTGATTGTAGGGCTTTACGAATAATCCGAAATGCGGTCTTGATCAATCCATTAGTCGGGTTGATTCTAAGGCTTTACGAATGAAATTCGGTCTTGATCAATCTCCTAGTCGGGCTTGATTCTAAGGCTTTACGAATGAACCATAATTACGTCTTGATTAATCTCTTAGTCGGGCTGGATTCTAAGGCTTTACGATTGATCCACAATTTTTTCTTTATCAATCTCTTAGTTGGGATTGATTCTAAGGCTTTACGAACGATCTGAGATTTGGTCTTGGTCAATCTGTTAGTCGGACTTGATTCTAAAGCTTGACGAATGATCCGAAATTCGGTCTTGATCAATCTCCTAGTCGGGCTTGAGTCTAAGGCTTTACGAATGATCAGAAATTAAGTCTTGATCAATCTCTTAGTCGGGCTTGATTCTAAGGCTTTACGAATGAAATTCGGTCTTGATCAATCTCCTAGTCGGGCTTGATTCTAAGGCTTTACGAATGAACCATAATTACGTCTTGATTAATCTCTTAGTCGGGCTGGATTCTAAGGCTTTAAGATTGATCCACAATTTTTTCTTTATCAATCTCTTAGTTGGGATTGATTCCAAGGCTTTACGAACGATCTGAGATTTGGTCTTGGTCAATCTGTTAGTCGGACTTGATTCTAAAGCTTGACGAATGATCCGAAATTCGGTCTTGATCAATCTCTTAGTCGGGCTTGAGTCTAAGGCTTTACGAATGATCAGAAATTAAGTCTTGATCAATCTCTTAGTCGGGCTTGATTCTAAGGCTTTACGAATGAAATTCGGTCTTGATCAATCTCCTAGTCGGGCTTGATTCTAAGGCTTTACGAATGAACCATAATTACGTCTTGATTAATCTCTTAGTCGGGCTGGATTCTAAGGCTTTACGATTGATCCACAATTTTTTCTTTATCAATCTCTTAGTTGGGATTGATTCTAAGGCTTTACGAACGATCTGAGATTTGGTCTTGGTCAATCTGTTAGTCGGACTTGATTCTAAAGCTTGACGAATGATCCGAAATTCGGTCTTGATCAATCTCTTAGTCGGGCTTGATTCTAAGGCTTTACGATTGATCCACAATTTTTTCTTTATCAATCTCTTAGTTGGAATTGATTCTAAGGCTTTACGAACGATCTGAGATTTGGTCTTGGTCAATCTGTTAGTCGGACTTGATTCTAAAGCTTGACGAATGATCCGAAATTCGGTCTTGATCAATCTCTTAGTCGGGCTTGAGTCTAAGGCTTTACGAATGATCAGAAATTAAGTCTTGATCAATCTCTTAGTCGGGCTTGATCCTAAGGCTTTACGAATGAAATTCGGTCTTGATCAATCTCCTAGTCGGGCTTGATTCTAAGGCTTTACGAATGAACCATAATTACGTCTTGATTAATCTCTTAGTCGGGCTGGATTCTAAGGCTTTACGATTGATCCACAATTTTTTCTTTATCAATCTCTTAGTTGGAATTGATTCTAAGGCTTTACGAACGATCTGAGATTTGGTCTTGGTCAATCTGTTAGTCGGACTTGATTCTAAAGCTTGACGAATGATCCGAAATTCGGTCTTGATCAATCTCTTAGTCGGGCTTGAGTCTAAGGCTTTACGAATGATCAGAAATTAAGTCTTGATCAATCTCTTAGTCGGGCTTGATCCTAAGGCTTTACGAATGAAATTCGGTCTTGATCAATCTCCTAGTCGGGCTTGATTCTAAGGCTTTACGAATGAACCATAATTACGTCTTGATTAATCTCTTAGTCGGGCTGGATTCTAAGGCTTTACGATTGATCCACAATTTTTTCTTTATCATTCTCTTAGTTGGGATTGATTCTAAGGCTTTACGAACGATCTGAGATTTGGTCTTGGTCAATCTGTTAGTCGGACTTGATTCTAAAGCTTGACGAATGATCCGAAATTCGGTCTTGATCAATCTCTTAGTCGGGCTTGAGTCTAAGGCTTTACGAATGATCAGAAATTAAGTCTTGATCAGTCTCTTAGTCGGGCTTGATCCTAAGATTTGACGAATGAAGTTCGGTCTTGATCAATCTCCTAGTCGGGCTTGATTCTAAGGCTTTACGAATGAACCATAATTACGTCTTGATTAATCTCTTAGTCGGGCTGGATTCTAAGGCTTTACGATTGATCCACAATTTTTTCTTTATCAATCTCTTAGTTGGGATTGATTCTAAGGCTTTACGAACGATCTGAGATTTGGTCTTGGTCAATCTGTTAGTCGGACTTGATTCTAAAGCTTGACGAATGATCCGAAATTCGGTCTTGATCAATCTCTTAGTCGGGCTTGAGTCTAAGGCTTTACGAATGATCAGAAATTAGGTCTTGATCAATCTCTTAGTCGGGCTTGATCCTAAGCCTTGACGAATGAAGTTCGGTCTTGATCAATCTCCTAGTCGGGCTTGATTCTAAGGCTTTACGAATGAACCATAATTACGTCTTGATTAATCTCTTAGTCGGGCTGGATTCTAAGGCTTTACGATTGATCCACAATTTTTTCTTTATCAATCTCTTAGTTGGGATTGATTCTAAGGCTTTACGAACGATCTGAGATTTGGTCTTGGTCAATCTGTTAGTCGGACTTGATTCTAAAGCTTGACGAATGATCCGAAATTCGGTCTTGATCAATCTCTTAGTCGGGCTTGAGTCTAAGGCTTTACGAATGATCAGAAATTAGGTCTTGATCAATCTCTTAGTCGGGCTTGATCCTAAGCCTTGACGAATGAAGTTCGGTCTTGATCAATCTCCTAGTCGGGCTTGATTCTAAGGCTTTACGAATGAACCATAATTACGTCTTGATTAATCTCTTAGTCGGGCTGGATTCTAAGGCTTTACGATTGATCCACAATTTTTTCTTTATCAATCTCTTAGTTGGGATTGATTCTAAGGCTTTACGAACGATCTGAGATTTGGTCTTGGTCAATCTGTTAGTCGGACTTGATTCTAAAGCTTGACGAATGATCCGAAATTCGGTCTTGATCAATCTCTTAGTCGGGCTTGAGTCTAAGGCTTTACGAATGATCAGAAATTAAGTCTTGATCAAAATCTTAGTCGGGCTTGATTCTAAGGCTTTACGAATGAAATTCGGTCTTGATCAATCTCCTAGTCGGGCTTGATTCTAAGGCTTTACGATTGATCCACAATTTTTTCTTTATCAATCTCTTAGTTGGGATTGATTCTAAGGCTTTACGAACGATCTGAGATTTGGTCTTGGTCAATCTGTTAGTCGGACTTGATTCTAAAGCTTGACGAATGATCCGAAATTCGGTCTTGATCAATCTCTTAGTCGGGTTTGAGTCTAAGGCTTTACGAATGATCAGCAATTAAGTCTTGATCAATCTCTTAGTCGGGCTTGATCCTAAGGCTTTATGAATGAAATTCGGTCTTGATCAATCTCCTAGTCGGGCTTGATTCTAAGGCTTTACGATTGATCCACAATTTTTTCTTTATCAATCTCTTAGTTGGGATTGATTCTAAGGCTTTACGAACGATCTGAGATTTGGTCTTGGTCAATCTGTTAGTCGGACTTGATTCTAAAGCTTGACGAATGATCCGAAATTCGGTCTTGATCAATCTCTTAGTCGGGCTTGATTCTAAGGCTTTACGATTGATCCACAATTTTTTCTTTATCAATCTCTTAGTTGGGATTGATTCTAAGGCTTTACGAACGATCTGAGATTTGGTCTTGGTCAATCTGTTAGTCGGACTTGATTCTAAAGCTTGACGAATGATCCGAAATTCGGTCTTGATCAATCTCTTAGTCGGGCTTGAGTCTAAGGCTTTACGAATGATCAGAAATTAAGTCTTGATCAATCTCTTAGTCGGGCTTGATCCTAAGGCTTTACGAATGAAATTCGGTCTTGATCAATCTCCTAGTCGGGCTTGATTCTAAGGCTTTACGAATGAACCATAATTACGTCTTGATTAATCTCTTAGTCGGGCTGGATTCTAAGGCTTTACGATTGATCCACAATTTTTTCTTTATCATTCTCTTAGTTGGGATTGATTCTAAGGCTTTACGAACGATCTGAGATTTGGTCTTGGTCAATCTGTTAGTCGGACTTGATTCTAAAGCTTGACGAATGATCCGAAATTCGGTCTTGATCAATCTCTTAGTCGGGCTTGATTCTAAGGCTTTACGATTGATCCACAATTTTTTCTTTATCAATCTCTTAGTTGGGATTGATTCTAAGGCTTTACGAACGATCTGAGATTTGGTCTTGGTCAATCTGTTAGTCGGACTTGATTCTAAAGCTTGACGAATGATCCGAAATTCGGTCTTGATCAATCTCTTAGTCGGGCTTGAGTCTAAGGCTTTACGAATGATCAGAAATTAAGTCTTGATCAATCTCTTAGTCGGGCTTGATCCTAAGGCTTTACGAATGAAATTCGGTCTTGATCAATCTCCTAGTCGGGCTTGATTCTAAGGCTTTACGAATGAACCATAATTACGTCTTGATTAATCTCTTAGTCGGGCTGGATTCTAAGGCTTTACGATTGATCCACAATTTTTTCTTTATCATTCTCTTAGTTGGGATTGATTCTAAGGCTTTACGAACGATCTGAGATTTGGTCTTGGTCAATCTGTTAGTCGGACTTGATTCTAAAGCTTGACGAATGATCCGAAATTCGGTCTTGATCAATCTCTTAGTCGGGCTTGAGTCTAAGGCTTTACGAATGATCAGAAATTAAGTCTTGATCAGTCTCTTAGTCGGGCTTGATCCTAAGATTTGACGAATGAAATTCGGTCTTGATCAATCTCTTAGTCGGGCTTGATTCTAAGGCTTTACGAACGATCTGAGATTTTGTCTTGATCAATATGTTAGTCGGGCTTGATACTAAGACTGTACGAATGATTTGAGATTTGGTCTTGGTCAATCTCTTAGTCGGGATTGATTCTAAAGCTTGACGAATGATCCGAAATTCGGTCTTGATCAATTTCTTAGTTGGGCTTGATTCTAAGGCTTTACGAATAATCCGAAATTGGATCTTGATCAGTCTCTTAGTCAGGTTTGCTTTTAAGGTTTTACGAATGATCTTAGATTTGGTCTTGATCAATGTCTTAGTCGAACTTGATTCAAAGGTTTTAATCTCTTGATCAATCTCTTAGTTGGACGAGACTCTATCTAAAATTGAATCCCTTTGATCGTGATCAAAACTCTCGACATTCCACCTCGATCGACACATCAAAGGTACATTTTTCTCGATCAAAGTGCGCAAACAGCGCCGTCGTAGCCTCGCATCAACGCTCGGTTCGCTTAATTACCGTTCCAAAAATCTAATTACCCACGAAACCTTCCTTCTCCTCCTCGAGCCAGAACGGCGTTTTAATAGAGTCGAACCAGATACGGCTTGTTAATAGTAATAAGTCTTTTCGCTTTAGCGGCAAATCTGTGCAAAGGGTGAAGGATGAGAGGATCCCGGGGGTGGGGATCATTTATCAGCGGAAGAGCGACATTTCGCAAAGTCATCTTTTGCTCCGGCCTCACAATGAAGTTTACTCGGTTTAACCGAAAGTACGGTCACAATGGCCACGAGGGGCGAAGGGGGGGAACAGCGAAAGGGGGAAGTTAGAGGGGAAAAAAGAAGTCTTATGCAGGCGAGGTTTACAGTAAATAAGATGTATATGTTGAGTAATAAAATTGAAACTGAAATAACCGACGACCCACTGTGCCAAGTGGAAAACGCATTAGAAGCCAAGAGACATTTTGAAAAGTTTCATCTTTGCTATGATAAGCCTAAGAATCCAATGTACTTGATAAATGATAAGATCGAAACAAGACAGGAGCAAAGATAAATCGTTGAAAATCACAGAACCCAACAAACTCGATTTTTGTTTCAGCCATGCCCCTTATGCGCCAAAAATGATTTCTAGTCGGCTCCAACATTAAATGTCTATTTTCCTTTAAATAGCCTTCTACATTCTAGTAACAGTGACATAACACCAAACTAATATGGTGTTCAACTAAATATGTCTTCAGTAGTATAGGAAGGCTCGCGATAAATGAATTTTATGACCTCCTCTTCTTCGAGGTACTTGAACTTTAGATTTATTACCAGGCTATTAGCACCATCATTTTGGCAGTCAGGACGCGACCCAACAATGGGTAGTACCTCATTTACCTTTTTCTCGGAGAGCTGCTCAAAATTCGGCGGCAAAATACCTACAATAAAAGCATTAAGACACAATAGACCCTTAACTTCTTGCGATACGCCGGTGCGAAAAATTCATTTATCGCGAGCCTTCCTATACTACTGAAGACATATTTAGTTGAACACCATATTAGTTTGGTGTTATGTCACTGTTACTAGAATGTAGAAGGCTGTTTAAAGGAATAATTAGAATAATAGACAACACACCCCATTAAATTACCTTTTAAATATACAACATGCCTTCAATTAAATATTTGTTCCTGGACACGTAACAAAGTAACAAAAGGAAACAAGTAACAAAAATAATAAGGTAACTCTACGTTACCAATAATTAATATTTGGCATTTTTTTGAAATGATTTTTGAATGAATCTACCTCATATTTACCAAAATTGCTGATAAGCATTCACATGGTTAATTCAAATTAATATTCCATCCGCTTTTTAAGAACTGTTAAACAATAGTTTGTGTAAGCAACCACTCCAAATTTTGAAAATTCCCTCTCCACCTCTGGACGTTCCTTTGACTTTTCGATACAATACAAATGGAATTCCCATTGACTCGAAACTCGAAATTTACGAGGCAAGGTCCTTTGTATTCAAAAAAGCATTATCCCGCTGACAATGAGCGGGATAATAGAAGCAGAGGCAGGTGTTAAGGAGTTCGTAAAATTTCTATTTGCCATAAACGGCAAATGAATTATTGTATAATTTTCGGATTTGTGAGGCGGCGTTAAGTAACAATTTGAAGGGAATTTCGGCGGATTTTTTTTAATGGTAATTAGGACCGGAACCACGGTCAGATGGAATTTTAATTATTTACCTTGAAATTTGACTCATCAGCGAATAATACAACAAACGAGATTTGAACTGTTAAAAAGCGTCATTTACATTTATAACTACTTGCTAATTTAGAGTTGGATTATTAAATCATTGTAAGCGAACTAAGAGAATCAAATACTAGAGAAGCAGTCTTAAAACTCCAAATTTGTGATTTTTACTTTCTCATATTAATAACAAAAAGTATTGTAATCGTGCTGATTTACGGAATTTGAGATATTATGAGCATTTCTGAACGTTTTGAGGTCCCTCGAGGAAAAACATGTTTTTGGAAACGTTTCTATGTATGTATGTATGATATATGTGGTCAACATTTTCTCAGAAACTATAAATAGTGGAAAGTTGAAATTTTATATTTGAGCTGGGTCCCCTCAAAGCTCGCGACCACAAATCTCATTAGAATCAGTTAAGGGCAAAAGGCTCTTTACTCCTGTGAATTTTCAGTTTTTCTCCAAAACGGCTTTCCCGATTCTTACCAAATTAGAGATTTGGACTGACCTATCTAATGGCTACAACTTTTATTAGAAACATTTTTTTTCTAAAGGGCACTTTAACAATGTTGCCAAGAATGTTTGGCCATATGGGCCTTATTTTCTTTATTTTTCGACGATTCTTGACAATGACTCTTCAACCTTTTTGGGACTTTTATGGATTCATTCAGCAAAATTATTGATCATTGAAGTTTCCTAACAATTTAAAAGAAGTAAAGACATTTACAAGACAAATCTGATCACATTCAAAATTTCTCAATTTTAATCCATAAACAAAGCGGCAAAAAATCACCATTACTAAATTAAATGATGAGGTTCATTTCAAATTTTAATAAGTGCCTAATTGATATTAATATTTCACATGACAATTTCGGTTCATTTGTTTTAATTCAGGCAATAGAACATTCCATCACTAATAATGGCCAATGAAACGCCATGAAAATAGCCTCAAACTGACCATATGACTAAATCGCAATCTTTAAAAGCGTTTAAAGTATATGCATATTGATGACAATTAATAATATATTGGTTTCATTGTTTTGAAAAAGATGGATCAAAACGAAATTTCAATTTAAGACAATTCGTTAGTATACAAAGCATATTATAACATTAAATATAATACCTACATAATTAATATAAATAATATGTTGGACAGAAACTAATTTCATTTTTGAAATAGTATCACCCCTGTCTACTATCTCATATGAGGCCACTTATGAAATATGTAATTAATTGGAGGATGTAGTATAATTACATCCTACTAATTACACCTAACTACAAATTTGAGTAAATAGGATTTAAAAAAATATTTGTCTGTGTGTCTATGGTACGTTTTCCATTTTTGAAATAGTTTCACCCCTGTCTACTTTCTCATATGAGGCCACTTATGAAATATGTAATTAATTGGAGGATGTAGTATAATTACATCCTACTAGTTACACCTAACTACAAATTTGAGTAAATAGGACTTAAAAAAATATTTGTCTGTGTGTCTATGGTACGTTTTCCATTTTTGAAATAGTATCATCCCTGTCTACTTTCTCATATGAGGCCACTTATGAAATATGTAATTAATTGGAGGTTGTAGTATAATTACATCCTACTAATTACACCTAACTACAAATTTGAGTAAATAGGATTTAAAAAAATATTTGTCTGTGTTTCTATGGTACGTTTTCCATTTTTGAAATAGTTTCACCCCTGTCTACTATCTCATATGAGGCCACTTATGAAATATGTAATTAATTGGAGGTTGTAGTATAATTACATCCTACTAATTACACCTAACTACAAATTTGAGTAAATAGGATTTAAAAAAATATTTGTCTGTGTGTCTATGGTACGTTTTCCATTTTTGAAATAGTTTCACCCCTGTCTACTATCTCATATGAGGCCACTTATGAAATATGTAATTAATTGGAGGTTGTAGTATAATTACATCCTACTAATTACACCTAACGACAAATTTGAGTTAATAGGATTCAAAAAAAAATTGTCTCTGTGTCTATGATAGGTACGTTTTTCATTTTTGAAATAGTTTCACCCCTATCTACTTTCTCATATGAGGCCACTCATGAAATATGTAATTAATTGGAGGATGTAGTATAATTACATCCTACTAATTACACCTAACTACAAATTTGAGTAAATAGAATTTAAAAAAAATATTTGTCTGTGTGTCTATGGTACGTTTTCCATTTTTGAAATAGTTTCACTCCTGTCTACTTTCTCATATGAGGCCACTTATGAAATATGTAATTAATTGGAGGATGTAGTATAATTACATCCTACTAATTACACTTAATGACAAATTTTAGTGAATAGGATTCAAAAAAAAATATCTCTGTGTGTCTATGGCACGTTTTCCCCGGATATTAAAAATCCCAAACAAATCAAAATCATAATGTGACTTCAATTGAGCCACCTTAGTTTCAATTAAATAAAGTAATTGTATATAATTACTGTTATAAAGCGGTAAAAAGCAATACAATTTTGGCTCCATATGAATATTAATTGAAGACAATACTTTGTTTTAAAACCACCAAAATAAAAATAAAATATTATTATTATAAAAATAAAAACCATCAAATCGCAGAAAAATATTGTTAATCTACTACAAATATTTGTTCGAACTGCAACCCAGAATGTTTTCCAGCCAATGAGGCGCTTTGATTTCGATATTCCAACTGGTGACGTGATTAAAATCGCCACCTCCCATAGTACAGGAAGGTTATTGTAATGAGCCAATGAAATAGCACGAAACCAGTCTCAGAATTAATCAAGTGACTAAACCACCGTCTCTAATTGCCTCAAATTTGGTGGATTTTGAGAGTCTCTAACCCAAAGTAATGCATGATTTGGCTTTAAATGAACCATATTAGTGCTAATTAAACACTTATTGGGTTAATTATTGCTGTGGGCGATTAAAACCAGATTTCAACTTGAATTTCAGGAAATTCCAAAAATATATCAATAACAAACAATGTCGGTAAAGTAGATTTCGTCCCATATAACCCACAACAACGTACCTAATGATGATATACCTAATCGGTTGGATTAAACCGATGCATGTTTCATATTTTATTACAGTAATTGCATTTTTTAAATTATATCGCTGCATTTACATATTAATGGTTTGTTCCGTCTGTCATCCAGAACCCATTTCAACCAATGAGGCGCTTTGTTTTCGATCCTTCAACTGGTTAATTCGACTAAATCCCTACGTACAATTGGACAGAATTGCCTAGTATTTCCGACGCGAGAGCCAATGAAATTGCAGGAAACCAATCTTCCAAATAATAAAGTGACTAAACCACAGCCCGTCATTGGCTCAGATGGATTATATTACGTTAGAGCACGACATGGATATACCTACAAGGTCTGACAAGTCTGTGACGTCACGTCGAAGAAACGTATGATCTGATTTGAATCAAACCACTTTGATGGCAATTAATCAAATATTCTCTACCTATAATAGCAGTAGATTTCGATAATTCCGTAAGCTTGTATATTGGAACATTGCTCTCATATCTTTTAAGTTAGGTATGTAAATATGGTTTGTCCAAACTGCGATCCAGAATCTGTTCCAGCCAATGACGCGTCTCGTTTTCGATCATCGACCTCGTAGCGTCACCGAATCGCTAGCGTCATTGGCGAGAATCGGTCCAGAGCTACAGATGGCCAATGAGAGACGATCGTATCAAAACCACGGCCTACTATTGGCCAGGGGCAGTGGAGTTTACACTCACCTTAAAACCGAGCGTCGCGTCAAGCGAAAAATTCGTATCGTCTGGCGTAAAGATCCCTCGAGTGGCTTTCTCGTAAACGTACCGGCATTCCAATATCGAAAACGTATAGTCTTTCCCGGATTTACGCGAACGAGTGGGAGAGAGAGACACTACAGTTTTAGCACTACCGTCGCGACTGTAAGTACACACATAATTACGATTAACGATGGATTAACGTCGAATCGAACGCTGATCGCACCGTCACAATCATGATCGATCGATTGATGTGAAAATCGAATCGGATCATGCGGGAAAACCGGGAAAATCATGAATTAATTGCGAAGAAATCGAAGGTCACGCACTCACACACACACTTAACGCATAATTAAACGTCTGGAAACAGGTGCCGGACACCCCGGCCGGAGGGCGACGCATGCGTACTTAGTGCCTGATTTCGAGACAAACAATTTTTTGTCGCTTCCTTCGATTGTATTTCGATGAAACTTGCTGATAAGGTGAGATTCTTGTAACCTGTGCAGTATGAGTTTGTTCAGAATGAATTCCGATTTTACTTGAGGGAATTTAAGTAATTTTAACACAGATTTGATTTAGTAACGTCCACTATACAGGGTGTTTTTTTAATACCATTGGGAAATCTTGATCGACGCTCCCTTAACAAACGAAAAAGATGATTTTCCACATAAACTGAGTTTCGACCCACACAAATTTGATTGGATAACGTCATTATACAGGGTGTTTTTTGGGTTCATAGAAGTATGTTAATAGTAAGTTTCCATGTATGTACCTATTTATAAAATTAGGAGAAATGTGGGGGATTAAATGTGTTGTAGATTGCTACGTTTTTAACCACACGTCAATACCCCTAACTATCTATTACCCTCAAAAGGGGTCAAACATTATAACCACCAACAGATATTCTGCCATTATAGCATCTTTTTACAGGGTTGATATATTGCAATTTCTGCATAATGGTTTTCTTTTTCATGTAAACTCATCTTCACAAAAGTTTAGTTTAACACCCATTTGAAAGGCTTCATCAAAATAAATCTTTTACTGTATTTTTAACTTATTGAACATATTTTTGGATTACATAGAAAACTCTATAAAAGTGTTCCAACTATAATTAACGTATTTTGTATTTCCGAAACTCTGGGGAGCAACAAAAAGCATAGATTTCTTTGTGCCGACGGTGAAAAAATTTATTGAATGAGATATGAACTACTGAATTTTGTTTTTTTTTTTCAAAAAAGTCGAAATATCTCTAAAATTGTTGATCTCAACCTATTAAAACTGCGACACATAACCTGATTATCTAACTCAGTAACTTGATCATGTACCCAATATCTCAAAACTATGTGTAATTTTTGATTAGGCGATCAAGAGGATATTTTGGGTATAAAGTCTATTTATTAACTTTAGAATGGTGAATAATTTTAAATTTCCGAGTCAAGTTTAACGTCTTTTAAATCGGGACATTCCTCAAATCAGGATCATATTAGAGGAGTCATACAGGGTTGGGCATAATCAGCGGAACACCTGATTTATGCCTTTATTATGCGCAGTGCTAAAAATTGTCTGGGATAAAAACGTTTGTATATTTTATGCACTATTTAATGATGCCCGGTGATTTTTGTCATACATCATATTTATCAAGATATGACGTAATCGGATACTATTTTAAATGTATCACCCTGTATTTATAATTTTGTTTTGGATAGATCTGTTTTTTCCAAATCCACTAATATAAGATTCGGGGGGTCTCTGACTTACCAGTTCATAATAAAATAATAAAATATAAAGAATTATTTAATAAATAGTGAAAATATTTATGTAATAAAAAATCATAATTATTCTACATTATTCCAAGTACCCACATAAAGTATGTACTAAGTGTTTCAACATTCAAAGCAGGTGTTTGAAAGCCTTCAGCGGCCTGACAATATCCAAGTCGATCAATAAACGACCTTAAAGAATTTTGAATAACTGCAGGCGTTATTTTTTCAACAGCAGATCTTATTCTTTCTTCCAATTCTTCCAACGATTGTGACCGGTCCTTATACACTACTGATTTTAAATGGCCCCAAAGAAAAAAGTCGATTGGGGATAAATCTGTTGACCGAGGTGGCCACTCAATATGTCCTCTTCGACCCACCCATCTTTGCGGAAATATTGTGTTCAGGTATTGTCTCACCCTTGCATAGAAATGAGGTGGAGCACCATCTTGCTGGAACCAAATTTTATCAGAGAGTTGTAAATGATTTCTTTGATTCGGAAATAAACGAACTAATTCTGGAACTATCTGTTCTTGAAGAAGGTAATAATAACGATCACCATTCAAAGTTTCTCTCATAAAGAATGGTCCAATAATTCTTCCTCTAACTATACCAGCCCAAACATTCAACTTTTGTGGATATTGGGTGTGACCTTCTATCATCCAGTGAGGATTATGATCAGACCAATACCGGCAATTATGTTTATTTACAAATCCACTTAGACAAAATGTTGACTCTTCAGTAAAAACAATGTTGTTCATGAACATATTATTGTTATTAATGATATCCATCATTACATGACAGAACTGCATTCGCCTGTCTGGGTCATCTCCATTTAATTCTTGGTGCATTGCACTTTATAAGGATGAAATTTATTTACTCTTAGAATCCTCCTTACAGATCTCTCACTCAGATTATTGTCTAACGCCAGCTTTGGTATTGAAGTTTTTGGTTCTTCCTGTACACCTAAAACCACATTAAGTGCATTTTCTTCATTTGTGGCTGTCTTCTTCCGTCCAGATCCGGGTATGTTTTTCACATTTCCTGTTTGATTGAACTTTCCCAAAATTCTGGACACTGTAGATTTAGAAATTGGGGAAATCCTGCCAGGAAATGTTTCATTGAACAAATCACAAGCTTCTTGCAGAGATCTCTTTCTGTCTCCAAATCCAATAATCATTAATAATGTAATTCTTTCGCGTTCACTCAGTTCAACCATGGTTTAAATTAATCAAACTCGTCAAAAGAATCAAATGTCAGAGTTATTTATAGTATCGAACAGGTGAGACTATGGCAAAACAATTGAAAATAGTACAGGGTAATAGTACAAATAACTGTGTGGACAGTTATTCATTAATAATTATCCAAAGCAATAGTTACCTTTCAATTTTATTATTTTACTATGAACTGGTAAGTCAGAATCTTATATTAGTGGATTTAGAAAAAACAGATCTATCAAAAAAAATATAAATACAGGGTGATACATTTAAAATAGTATCCGATGACGTCATATCTTGATAAATATGACGTATGACGAAAATCACCAAGCATCATTAAATAGCGCATAAAATATACAACACTTTTATCTGAGGCAATTTTTAGTACTGCCCACAACTAAGGCATAAATCAGGTGTTCCGCCGATTATGCCCAACCCTGTATATGTATATTCAACGTATCAAAATAATTACTGGATCACACAGAATATTGAATCAAAAAGTTGATTGCAGATTGGTCAAATTGGTCAGTTTCATTTATAAGAATAGAGCTTGGAATGAATCAAAAGAGTAAAAATCAGAAAATTAAATTAGGAGTATGTATTTTAGGTAATGATGTTACTATGCAATTAATTATACTGTAGCACTTGTAGGTAGGTACGTATATCTTGTATGTATAGTATCTTACAATGTAAAATAGTAGTATGTGTTGGCTTGTTTTATTAATGTAAATATCTCCAGATAATTTATGGCTATCTGTTGATTAGTATAATGATTTCGACTTCACAATATTATAACAGGTTGGGAAGAGATTTCGCATCCTTTATCCTCGCCATCTCTCTCTTCCTACATCTTTCTCTGTCTCGGTGGTACGCAAGTCTCGTTTGTCGGTTGGCGTTTTCTTGAAAACATGTTGCTGTGGCACATATAAAACGTAATTTATGAATATAATACGTGGTCGAAGGCAGTTTAGAAAAGCTTTGATAGCAAATAGGAATCGCGTCCGCAATAAATCCGCATTAAGTTTCAAACAATCAATTACGGACTTAGGCTAATTATCAATGGCGATAAAGCTGATTTACTGCCTCGCAATAATTGAATACAGAGCCGATTTTGACATAAATTATATCTGGGAGTCGATTTTTAGCGAAAACTCCGTCCGTATCCGCCGACCGGCGATTTTATTTGCTCTGGCATAGCAATGAGGCCGAGCTAGATGCAACACACACACACACACAATTCCAGACTTTGCATATTCGCATTTGCATATTACAAAACACAGAGGAATAGAGAAAATTGGAGCCGAATCGATGTCATCGCTCTATCACCTGCAGCTAGATACATACCTACATACACATGCATAGATATATTTAAACGGGAAGTTCGGACTCGGATCTATTGTCGATACCTACACGTTTATCATTCCATCTACATACATTCACATACAAACTACTGTCGCGGATGGACATTTTTATTTCCGATATTCGATACGATCCAACGAAACTGGCGTTGTTACGAGATGTATCACAAAACATCCCAAATCATTAAGGCAAATTTGAGCCATGATCGAAATTCTGATCCTCATGGAGTTCGTTCCACGTTCGATCATGACACTGATCAATTTTTATCTTGATTAATCGAAAATACAAATTATTCCTGAGTACACCCCTGATTTAAAAGACGTTTAATTTAACTCCGAAGCTTGAAGTTATTCTCCAATCTAAATTTATTACACACAATCAAATTTTTGATACGTAATATTCTCTTGATCGCAATCCGAATAGTATTGAAATTTGCTAGTCAACTATTCAAATTGCTGATCAAAATATTCATTTTATTACAATACGGAACGAAATCAGTCTTCCATTTTGATCTTAATATGATTCTACAAGAAGATACAAAGTTTGACCAGATTTTACCAAATTTTTGCCTTTGTTAATGATCTGTAATAATAGTCAATATTTTCATGTTCTTCCAAGTTTATTCACCTGAGCACAACTTTATTTGGATACTAAGAAGATGAAAAAATAAATTCAAGCAATACCTTGATTCGGTGCATTGTATTAAGTCCATGAAGAAAGTCATTTTTATATCTTTATTTTATAATGCATGACCAAGGTTTTAAATCAAAATGTTATTTATACGAAGAAGAGACACATTTTAATTTTATACTGATTGCACTTTAGGTAATGAACTTAACGAAGTAAGTAATTTTTGTTATAATCACAACTCTTTAGAGTTATAATTTTTTCTCTGGGAGGTGAAACGTTACCTTGATCAATGTGATCAAAATATTATATTGCGATTCTTATGAATATGTTTTCCAGGTCCAGGTGTGGTCAAAATTGTATTTTGATAAGAAGGTTATGAAACACAAATCTGCTTGATCATGACTTTGAGAAATCCGTTTTGAAGTTATCAGGGGTGAATTAAGATCAGAATCTTTATTTTACAACGCATGTTCAATGAGATAATTCAAAATGTTCTTTATACGAAGAAGAGACACATTTTAATTTTACATTGATTCCACTTTAGCTAATGAACGTACCTAAATAATTGATTTTTGTTATTATCACTACTCTTTTTAGTTATATTTTTTTTCTCTGGGAGGTGAAACGTTGTCTTGATCAATATGATCAAAATGTTATATTGAGATTCTTCTGAATGAGTATTTCAGGTGTGGTCAAAATTATATTTTGAAAGAAGGTGATCAAAAACAAATCTGCTTGATCATGACTTTTAAGAAATCCAATTTAAAGTAATCAGGGGTGAATTAAGATCAGAAACGTTCTTAAGATGAATTTTTGTTCTCATTGGTTCTTAATATTGATCTGTGGCCGATATTGGGATAATGGCCTTTTGATCCTTAATGTTATCATAATCTCTGCCTTCCCCCACGTTCATTCATGCTGCGATCAGAAACTTACGTTAATACGAACAGGAAATTGAAATACAGTTTCAAATATCAACTAGATTCGATCCTCTGAATCTATCCTATGTTCTGGTCTGGTCTGGTCTGGTATGCTGGTCTGGACTAGTTTGCTCTGACATGGTCTGTTCTGGTCTCGTCTGGTATGCTGCTCCGGTCTGGTCTGCTCTGACATGCTCTGACCTGGTCTCGTCTAGTATGCTGATCTGGTCTGGTCTGTTCTGTTCTGCTCTTATCTGTTCTGGCCTGGCCTGGTCTGCTCTGGTGTGGTCTGATCTTCTCTACTCTGGCATGTTCTGGTCTCCTCTGGTCTGCTCTGATCTGGTCTGGCCAGACCAGAAATTTTAATGGAATCTTAAATCTAAATTAATGGAATCGAACAGGAAATTGAAATACAGTTTCAAATATCAACTAGATTCGATCCTCTGAATCTATCCTATGTTCTGGTCTGGTCTGGTCTGGTATGCTGGTCTGGACTAGTTTGCTCTGACATGGTCTGTTCTGGTCTCGTCTGGTATGCTGCTCCGGTCTGGTCTGCTCTGACATGCTCTGACCTGGTCTCGTCTAGTATGCTGATCTGGTCTGGTCTGTTCTGTTCTGCTCTTATCTGTTCTGGCCTGGCCTGGTCTGCTCTGGTGTGGTCTGATCTTCTCTACTCTGGCATGTTCTGGTCTCCTCTGGTCTGCTCTGATCTGGTCTGGCCAGACCAGAAATTTTAATGGAATCTTAAATCTAAATTAATGGAATCGAACAGGAAATTGAAATACAGTTTCAAATATCAACTAGATTCGATCCTCTGAATCTATCCTATGTTCTGGTCTGGTATGCTGGTCTGGACTAGTTTGCTCTGACATGGTCTGTTCTGGTCTCGTCTGGTATGCTGCTCCGGTCTGGTCTGCTCTGACATGCTCTGACCTGGTCTCGTCTAGTATGCTGATCTGGTCTGGTCTGTTCTGTTCTGCTCTTATCTGTTCTGGCCTGGCCTGGTCTGTTCTGGTGTGGTCTGATCTTCTCTGCTCTGGCATGTTCTGATCTCCTCTGGTCTGCTCTGATCTGGTCTGGCCAGACCAGAAATTTTAATGGAATCTTTGTTCCATAATACATATTCAAGGTTATGATTCAGAAAGTCTTTTATATGCAGAAGACGCACATGTCGATTCCGCCTTCGTTATTAAACTTATCGCAACAAGTAATTTTTGATATGAACACTATCGTTTTTGGTTATAATTTTTGAAGCAGGGGGTACAGTGTGAAACGATATCTTGGTCAATATGATCAAATTGTTGTGTTGGGATTCTTCTGAACTTGTGGTCCAGGTATGATCAAAATTGTATTAGGATAACAAAGCCATGAAGAAGCAAATTGGAGCATCAACTTGATCGTATCTTTGAAGGGGAAATTGTGCCGGTGGGTTTTGATCTTACCTTGATCTCCCATTAATGTTGTAGTCAGTAGTTTCTGTTGATTTGATCATGTCTGGAAAGAGATCCGTTTTGAGATTTTCGTCATTTAATTAGTATTACATTACTGTTATAAGACAGACTGTATGGCAAATGGTTGCCAATACCTGTTTTGATGTAAACGATTTTGCTATGAAAGTTATCTAACTTATTTGCATCTATTTACATGTAATGTGGGAGAAAGGACACAATTCCGCTTCCCAATGTTATAACTTAAACAACTCAAAGCGCAGTGTCGACTCTTCCTTGTTGAAAAATGTTGGTCTCTGGGAAGTTAATAAAAATGGGGGTGGTAATGAAGAGATTGTTTAACGCAGGAATTCCCGTGATTACCTGAACCCGAGGAAGCATTTCCTCTAGGAAATCTAGGAAGTATTTCCTGGAAACCAACAACAGCACACAAAACATTAACGACTACAGGGTTAGTATATACAAAATAAGTAACAAAATTGAAATATCGCCTAACTACTTTATAACTGCTATGTGTTATAATACATATTTCAAAGAATATGTTTGTGCGAGTTGGATATGATACGAAAGATGAAAATATTGTAACGCGAAATATAAACATCAGTGTGAAGCGTGCTCCTTCTTATCTGACGCAGGCGGCGCATTTCAAAGCGGACCATGAAATCTCTTCTCGAATAATCGGGATTGTCCAATTAGAGAAAGAATGATCTGGTGGGTTCTCGAGAAGACATTATTAGGGATATAACTAATAATAACCGGCTACGCAATACAAGCTCGTTCGGCACACTTTCCTCCATTTCCGCGCTCCGAATAGAAACGTTCATTGTCTCCTTTGGAGAGTAGCTCTTTTTTAAAAAAATTTCCCTGGCCGCCGCTCGACCGTAAACCTATCGCTCCAGCGATGACGAAGGTTGAAGGAATCGAAGAGGGAAAACAAACAAGTTTTTGATTAATTATCGTTTCGATGGCGGTCCGACGTTATTGACGCGCCCCCACAATCGTATTTCACCGCGTCTCGCCGTTAAATCGTCGAATAAATCCACATTTTACACTCGGCCGAGCAGAAGCGATAAAACTATTTCCTACCTACGCACCCGATGAGTTTTTAAATAAATTAGAATTAACTGAAACAATAACGGTTTGTTACGTGTCGCACGGCCGGCATGGACGAGATCCAAAAATGTCATCGTCCAAGTTTTAAATATGATGGGATAAATCATCGAGAAGGAAGCGAAGTGTTTTCTGAATAATCTCGATCGCTCTCCCTATTGCCGTGCTGGTGATGATGATGCGATTACGTAATTTGATAAACAGATAAGTATCATAACATGTGTCTGTTGAGTGTTTCAGGGCGGGGGTGCGATAACACGAATTAAAACCCCTTCCCTATGAATGAATGAATGAGTAGATGGATATCTATCTCCCTTTCTCCCTCCCTCTCTCTCCGTCTCTTTCTGGCCCTGCCACTTTTATTCGACGATTACATGAAAACGTGTTGATTGAAAGTGACGTTCGGGGGTATTATTATTAGCCAGATGAGGATGCTTTATGGGGGGATTAACGCTTTTATAGGGGGATCCCTTTCGTGTATGAAATATATAAACTGCAGCGGTTTTTATTGGATTATCGCTGAATTTGCAAGTAACGAACTTATTAGTGGAACCGAAACGGGTATGAGCAATACCGACGAATTAACAATATTTAGATCAAACTGATTGAGAATTAAAGGCTCGAAAGGGTCGTAGCTGATTGGAGTTCTATTGGAGTTCTGGATTAGATAAAAATTAGGTTCAGTTTAGTTTAGCGTGATCAACGTGATCAGATCAATAATCAATCGTGAATAATAGTTATTTATTACTTAAGAGTTTTAGACAGTGTTTGATATTCTTAAGTGAATAAAACGCGACTAAAACACGAACGGAATGTAACGTTTTATCCACAATCACAATCCCGAATTATTGAAAATAGAATTTTCGAATAAATTTCATTCAATTGTATCAAATTATTATTCTTCCATTTTTGTAACAGTGGAATAAAGTAACTTTATTCCTCTAGTGAAATAAACTAATTTTATTCTACAAGTGGATAAGATATTGGCTATTACGGTTCATAAGAGACAATCAAAGTCCAATTATTATAAGGTGATTGTAGATGATTCTTAATATTTTTTTAATCAAATCTGTAATAACCTTGTAATATCAAAATTGGTCCTAAAATGTCCCAAACTCTATATATGCTTAAAAAAGCAGTGATAAGCTTGTTACTATTCTTGTTCTTCATTGGGAAATTACGTTTTTACAATGGATAATACGGAACTCGAATTACCCACAATATAACAAGTGAGAATTCACAAACTACGCGACATTGTTGTGTATTAAGCACGCATCTTCACTTCCCAACATAATTCCATATTTTCACGACTTTCCCACGAGAACGGCAACGTCGCCACTTTACGCCTTTAGCAACGTCGTGCTCGAGGTCAACGTGGAGCTGATAATCTGCTGTCGAATCACCGTGACGTGTCCAAAAACGAGAGGAAGGGCGAGAGTGGGGGAAGTTATATTCTCTTCCCCCCATGCTCGGATTTCTACGTATTATACACAGCATGTATACAATACTATATATAGCTACAGCGTTACACAATTTCGTGACGCTCGCTCCAGCACTTTAAAGAAGACATAATATAACACCAGTATAGAAGCTTGGATTGAACAATCTTTTGCTACATTATACAACTTAAAATCTTTACTTAAATTGTCGTTCTTATATTTTTCGTTCTAAATTGATCAACAAACCTTATTAAATTCTTGATCCGAGACAATCTCTTCATCAAAATTCTTAATAGTTTTGAGATGTATTCGGTTATAACTCGCTGATCTTGATACCTAATCAACTTGTTACGATACAGATCCAAATTAGTTTTCCATTTTAGTCCTATTTGGATTAATGCACAGATTTTAAACCTGATCCTGATTGCAAAAGTACTTTCCTACCCTTTTTGAAGTATACTTATATAACTAATGAAGTTGCTGATCGTGTGATCAAGACTGATCCTCATCAATAACCAAGAAGTCAGATAAATAAACGTGGAAAATAGTTTAACAGCATTTTGATACCTTTCTCATGTACGAATGGGTTTAACTGAAGATAATTGCATCAAAAAATCTAGTTAATTATGCGTCTTGAATAAATGAATAATTTTTATAAGTATAAAATTCAGTTTTTCTCAGTTTTTTCAGAAAAGGCTATATCGGAAGAGTATTTATTTTTGGTTGCTGATTATCAAAAATGGAGATACTTTCCAAAATCCAGTCATTTGTGTAATTATCTAAAACGTTAAAAATTTTTAAACAAATTAACAGAAATGATATCTGGTATATTTTCCAAGGGTCTCTATAGGATCTTTAAATATGTGCAAAATTTCAGCACCATCATTCGAACAGTTTATGAAATGTTCTAAATGCTTCAAACACATGTGCGGCTTCAGGAAGTGCTCGGAGAGATATCATATTTATAAGATATATCCGATGGGGCGAATTTGATCATTTTGAAGAGAGAAAAAAAACGATATGATTTGGTTCAAAATTTTGGCTAAATTCTGGTAATTCTTTAATAATAAACAATTTAAATAACTCAACAGGCACAAGTGCGATCCTCGTTTTCTTTAATATTCGCTTATTTGGTATTATTTTGGTAATTTCCATGCCAGTCCCATGACTCTAAATGCATAAGAAGAAAATATAGTTGTCGTTGTTTCAGGCAATCATTAATTCTGTATTATTTATATAAAAACTTGAAATGTACCTACAACAAAAGTTGTATATATGCTCCATGACTCCGTAATAAGATGTTTGATTGTTATTAAAATCATCGTCAGAATTTAGCATCTATCAGTGATTGCGAAGATAACTGGTCTTAGTAAGAGGAGGGGGAGTCAGCCGGAGGCCTGCTCGCGCCGAAATCGACACTATATGGGAAAAAATGACTATTTTGTACTACTGCAATCTATATGAATATTTTGAGCCCAATGGGAAGTAGGCAGCCTTCAACCGTGTGATTGAACTGAATCTTGAACGCCTTGAACTAAAATTCGCTACAAATCAAAGCCAAAGTTTTTGAGGCAAATCAAGTGAGTGTCTTGAAATATTTAACTTCAACTTATCCTTAAGTTACTTGAACTTGAGTGTCATAAACTTAGTTTATTTGTAACTTGCTACCATTAGAAATACAACTTTAACATGTTCTACAATCTTGTAAAGAGTACTCCTGGTACACTTGTATTTCGACACGAAGAGAAACCATTCGTTATTTTACCGCTTTGCCGTATGATCTGCTCGATTCAAGTTCACGCCTTGTAACAACAACAAAACGACGTCAAATCAAGCTCGAACTAGATCATCGTTACCAGTCTAATGTGGTATACGGTCCGATTACTTTTGGAGGAACAACTGTTATCCGCTCTGCCGGTTGGCACTTCCGAGGCAAAAACGAACGAGGAAAATTAGATACGAGCGATTAGCCTCGTTTCGATCTTCTCCCGTTACACTTTGCTGCTGGACGTGATGCGGTCTAGAGGAATCCGTCTTGTCGCAGGAGGATTTTCGACGTTTTGCAATTGGAACGATGATGATGATGCCATCGTAAACGTTGATAACTAACTGGGTTTCCGTACTCTAGTAAAGTAAAGTTTTGATCAACGTCCAGTTAATAGGAAAAATGAGGCACTACGGAAATGACCGAGAGGGGAATCATAAAAAATATATATAATCGTCACGCCTGGAGCAGGCAACCAACAATACAAACAACTGTAACACGAGTTGCCACCAAACAGCTAGGGGCGCGCGTTAATTGGTCGTCCGGATCGTTTCGTTTTCCATGTCAAACCTTTCACCGATTCAGCGCTTCGAGTGAAGTCCGTGATAAGAAAGCTATGCTTCCAAGATTGATGCAATTTATTGCAAAAAAAATTAAGAACATACGAACACCTTTTTTATGCATAGAAGATTTAAGTGAAGATAACTGCATCGAAAGGTACACCTTTTAATGAAGCTATGCCTCACAAAGTATATCCACCCAAGTTAACACGTTAAGCTAGAAATTGATCCAGCCTAAAATTTATTTCCAATCTCGGTACACTTTGCCACTATTTAACCATTTCTCTCTTTGGTCTTTTAGGTCACGGTGGTGTCAACCAACTTGGCGGCGTTTTCGTCAACGGCAGACCACTACCGGACGTCGTCAGGCAGAGGATAGTAGAATTAGCTCATAACGGTGTCCGACCCTGTGACATTTCAAGGCAGTTGAGGGTCTCCCATGGCTGTGTATCGAAAATCCTCTCGAGGTGAGTCTCTTCTTCTACTCAATAGCTTTAGTACCCTTCGTGGGTTTCATCTGTGAAGATGACATGCCTCCATCCATCTCTGTTCAACATGGCTTCCTTCCAGTTTTGAGTTTGGGGACGGATAGCTTGTATTGAAGTGTTTGGAGACTTCTCTAAAGTTGAATTGGTTGAATGTCCAATCCAATATTCTGTAGGTAATAATGACTTTGTGCAGGTGACTCAGTTAATATACAGGGTGTTAAAAATGTCAGGAATTTTACAGGAGTTCGGTATAGTCCAATGTAAACAAAACAGTTTTAACATACGTATGTTCCAAAACGAATACTTTTTAAAGTGCAGAGCAAAAATAAGCAATTCTTCGAGATAACTAATAACAATAACTAAGGCTAACTAAGCAAAATATTGTCACCTGGTGAAAGCTTTCTATTCTTTGTCAGTTTTAAAGAAAGCCTGCATCAAAAGTTCCACAAACGCAATTATACCCCTTCCTCGTTATCCACTTGCCCCAAAGGTCCTCGTCATCATTAATTTACCAAATTTGCGGTGAACATCACGTACCTACGTCAGCGCAATGATCGTAGCAGATACGCGGGGATCGAGGGGGAAGCGTAACGTAATGGCTGACGCAAAATAGTTAATTCGTCACGCCGAAGCCGCGCGCTCGCGCATGCACACAAACACACACACACACAAAACTAAATCAAATTTCTCCCGTAATTCACTTACTCCCGTATTATTAGCCAGAAATGATTCCATAAAGGGGTCGGTCGTCGGTAGGGATGGCGAGCACCCTCGGGACCCCCCATCAGGGAGACGGAACGCGGGAGGAGGGTTCGATCCGGGCGCATATGCCCCGTTCGCCTGGGAAGGGGATTTAGGGGGGAAATTGCAGTGTCTCTGTCAATTGTCAAAATACAGTCAATAATAGAAGGTTTAATGCTAGAATCGATTAATCAAGTTGCGAGTATCAATTTGGGTAATATTTTGTAATCGGGATTTTCCACGGACTACCATTGGATCCACATTCAAATTTCAATCATCTTGAAGGCGCCATATTGAGAAAGCTGTACCTCCCTTATTAATCCGAAGGTAATTTAAGGCAGGAGAGTCCTGGGATAACCTGCGTATGGTGTGATATTATATAGCGGCTTTATTACAACTCATCAAGTCATCTACAGCATCTCAGCTTCCAAATAGTACTATCTAAACAGTCAGCTTCTTCTTGATAACTTTTATCCATATGTTGTTTTATTGGAGTGTTTCAGGACTGTCTAGGCATCCTTTCTTTCCTATTTTGTGGGCGTTTCCACTGGCATAATTTCTTCGGTATTCTATTTTCATCCTTTCGTCATAGGTGCCAATACCATAGAAGTTATCTTTGCTCTATTTTATCCATAAATGATGTTTCTGCTTGAATTCCTTTTTTTTTAAAGGGTCGCCTTGCACGCTATCCATTATTGACAGTTTGCAGCCTCTTCTCCAATATATCATCTGTGTAGAACAAATCTTTTCCTGTATTTTTTAATTTATCGTCCAACCTTCTGCGCCCTCAACCCTCAACCCTCGCAACCATGTGAGGTACTTTCAAGGAATGTTCCGATTAACATCTTTCATATATGTCTGGATATCTGGTCGTTCCAGCATAATGGATTGAGTGGTCTGAATATAGTTTTTCACCCTCACAATTTTGTTGTGATTGTCAACGTCATCTCTCTCTCATCATTTGTTATGGTTACACCAAGATATTTGTATTCATCGCAATTACTAGCTCGTCTGCTTGTCCCTCTATGGCTATATTTTTGGTTTTATTCATATTTACAGCTAGACCATACTCTCAAATTAATCTATCAATTTTCGGAACATGTAGGTTATGTCATGTCGATGTTCAGGTATTACTATTAGTCCAGGAGCCATCTGTTCTAACGGGGATGTAAGAGGTAACCGCAATCTTTTTAAATCAATACCTCGGGAATAGTGCCTAGAATAAGGATTGACTTATCCTCCAAAGCGCAGAGGTCGGGAACATTGTTTAAAATTCAACAATTAAAAAAAATGAAAAAACGCGTTTTTCCCGATTTGTTTTGCTTCTAACTTTTTAAGTATTGAATTGAAGAAAGTGGAAGAGAGAAAAAAGTTGCAGAATCGCTTTTTACGTAATATGGCATAGGTTAGAAATTCAAAAATTTATTAGTGGTTTTGCAAAATAGCAATAACTCAAAAAATGGGCCCAAAAAAGTGTTTTTTTAATTTATTATTTTAGGCACTTTAAAATGTGGTTAGGACTTCCATATCACAGGTAGAAAATGTTGAAGTTATAATAAACGAATCCTGTGAATTTAGTTTCGATCGGTTTATTAGATTTTACACAATAATTTTGCAATTCAGAAAAATGTAAAAATATTGAAAATTTTTAAAATTGTTTAAATTTAAGACATTTGCGCTTTGGAGGATATCAATTTTCATTCTAGGCATTATTACCGAGGTATTCATGTAAAAACATTGCGGTTATCTCTTACGTCCATCTAAAGCAAATTTCTGATTGTATATACTATCGTTTCCGATATTCAAACAATGGACCATTGGCTGTTAGCAATTTAGTTTCTTTTTTTTACTTAAAAGTTGTATCTCATATAAGTTTTCCTATCTTCTTGCTCTCCTGTTGTTAACCACTTACGATATGCTGCTCTTCTGTCGTCTATTAAACTTCTCAAACCTTCTGTTAACCCTGGTGTCATTGTCATTGTAATGTGTGTGTAGGTGTAATGTGCCACTGTAAAAAAGGAATTGAATTATCCATTATTGATACAGCTACTGTAACAATATACCGCGACAGAGGCGTGCCTTAAAAATTTCGACATTATTGTCAATGTCGAATGCACGCAAAAGCTAATATGGTAAGTGCTACGACCGCGCCGTCAATGACTTTCTAACGCTGCTCATACTCGGTCGATTGTCGAAAGCCCTCGATACCGACAAAGGTAGCTACGCGTTTTCTTGGAATTCTACCTCATCACATTTTGAACAAGGTGTACCTACATTCCTGCAAAACAGTGCAGGATTCTACACCGAGCCGCAACATTAACGCCTTGCACACTTAAGCAGCCCTTCAGGCCGTAAGCGTGACAATATATAGTTTCGAAAATCGTCGACGTACAACTCTTACACATGTCTTTCTGTATTTGTGATGATATTGGTATCCTCTTTTATTTCCAAAGCCGGGCTGTGTGCCCCTTGCTTCTTTTCCCTCTTTTATTTTTCGTTGTTTCCCTCCAGTATTCTTTGTTATTCTCATTTGTCCCTCTTGTATCATGCTGTTTCTCCTGTTCTTCTTCTTATTATGTCCTCTTCTGTTCCTTCCTTCTTATTCCTCGTCCTCCGATTGTAGTAGCGCTAGTCTTGGTCTTTTCACTTTTGACATTTCCTCTTCGTCGTAGTCGATGGCCTTCCTTATTAGCGGGTTTTGGTGCGTCTCCATTCTTCTTATTGTCTTCCTCGTCCTGTCCCTGATTTCCTTCTTGATGGTTTTCATTCCTAAGTCCCTTCGTAGTTGCTCGTTCCTCATGTACCATGGTGCGTCCGTCATCTTCCTCATTGCCTGGTTTTGTATCACTTCTAGCTTCTTGATGTTGGTGTCCGCTGTTTGTCCCCATGCTGCTGCTCCGTATAATATGATTGGCTTGATGCTTGCTTCATAGATCCTCTTCTTTATTCTTAGTTGTAGCTTGCTTCCTCTTCCTATCATTGGTCCCAGTTGGTTTAGCCTCTGCTTTGCCTTCTTCGCTGTCTCCTCGATGTGTTTCCCCCATGTAAGTCTCTTGTCTATATGTATTCCTAGGTATTTGACGTCGTTGCTCCATTCGATTTCTTTGCCACTCACTTTGATTCTTATTTTCGGTCCTTTTATTTTCCTCCCTATGCATATCGCTTGGCTCTTCTCCGGGTTGATCCTTATCTTCCATTTCTTCGTCCACTCTTCCATCTTGTCAACTTCCCTCTGTAGATATTCCGCTGCTTTCGTTGGGTTTAGTGATGTCGCTGCCTTCGCCGTGTCGTCCGCGTAGATGTATGTCCTTGTGTGCCCTCCTAAGTCCTTCCTGGGTATGTCGCTCGTGTAGATGTTGTATAGTTCTGGTGCCAGTATAGATCCTTGTGGTGCTCCTGCTTCGATTGTCCTCGTTGTTGATGTTTCTTCTCCAATCTTTATCGTGAATGTCCTCTTCTTCAAGTATTCCTGTATTATCTGCGTGTGCGCCTTTCCGAATCCTAGTTGGTCCATCTTTGCTATCAGTCCGTTATGCCATATCCTATCGAATGCCTTCTCCACGTCGAATAATATCATACACGTCGTCCTCTTCTCGTTGATGTCCTTGATCGCCTCCTCCATTAGTCGTACTACTTGGTCCTCCGTTGAATGTCCTTCTCTGAATCCGCATTGCTCGTCCGGGATGATGTCCAATCTTCTTTCTTCTTCCTTTATCCTCCAAAGTATGACTTTCTCCATGATTTTTCCTATGCTGCTCAGTAACGTGATGGGTCGGTAGTTTTGTGGTAGTTTGTGATGATAAGCGAGGTACCTAAGCAGTAGTGAAAATATGACGGCGAACTCCCACCTCTCGATTCGGAAGTGACGTACAACTTCGAAGCACTGTTGTATGTATATCTTTTCTGGAATCCGAAGTCGAGACGATCCCCGATTGTTGCGTAATCCCGTCGATTTTCGAGCCGGGGATTGGGGTAGGGGGATAGCCTCCCCTTCGGGAGGAAATGGCGAAAGAACAATCGGACGATAAAAACTTCTTTGTGCCGTAATAAAATTTCTCGTCCCCGTGACTTTTATCTCTCCCTCCCTCTCTCTTTCTCTCTCTCTCTCCCTTTTCCCGTTTCTCTCCCATGCTTCCGGCCGCACTCAGCGGGACCAGCAGCTAACACGATCATGCGACCTGCTGGTAATGTTTTCCCGTTTTTTAGTGCCCGCGCGCGCTTTCCACCGGGATAGAGGGGAACGGCGGGGAAAAAAGACGAAGTTTATTTTATATGACCGAAGACCACATGGGGGATGATGCATTTATCATTTGTTACAAAACCCACAAAGACGAACTTATGTCGGCCATTGTGCGACACGAAGCTGTTTTTTTTGTATGTGTGTATGTGTGTGTACACGTTTTTCGCCCCCGGAGGCCTTGTCCGTACTAGTTCTCGTGTTTTCGCTGGGGTACATTGTGCGCGGTGATTAATAATGTTAATTGTGGAGAGGGATTAAAGCGGGATTCGGTGTAATTAAAGACAAACAAATTTAGTGGGATTTGATGAAAAATTTAATTCATCACTAATGGCCGGGAGGGAGCTTACTGGAAGCTTTTGCTATCGGTTCCATAGTTAACGGTTGTATGTTTCGTGAATACCAGTCTACTTCACCGAACTTCCCTTTTTCTCATACGTCACTTTATTATTGTGTGTGTTTTGAAAAACAAACATTATCACTGAAGAATTGGATAATTCATATTCCAAAGTTGTTTCCAGTTAACTGCTGTTTTATACAAATTTTTAAAAGTTATGACAATTTAAAATGTTTTTAAAATATCCACGAATCATCCATTTTTTGGATAGGTAAGTTAGAGTTAGGAATATGAATCAAAAGAGGATTTTAATGGGCACGCTAAAAATTACGGAAATTAAAGACACGATATAATCATGAGATTTAGCAAAACGTTTCTCTTAAGTTACTTGGTTCAAATTAGAGTTAGGTTAGGTTACGATTTTTCCAATATTAGTTATTAGTTCGTTAAATAACTTACGTCTGCAGTTAGAACAGTTATTCCAAATAGCAATGCAATTTCGTTGAAGTAAATTTTGAACACTTTTTTTAAGGTTTCATGGATTAAGCTTTTACGCTTTTACAACGAACCAATATTTTATTTCTGTCAGTTAGGACTCTCCAAGAATGTCATTAGAAAACTTCCTTTATTTTAAAAAGTTATTAGGGTAGGTTAGTTAGAGTTAGAAATGTTAGTTAAAATAGAGTCTTAATTACTGGCACGCTAAAAAGGACTAAATAAAATGGAACAGTGTAATCGTTAGGTTTAGCACATAGTTTACACATTAAGTAATTTCGTTCAAGTTAGAACTAGTACAGGCGATGTTCCAATGTTAGTTAGATCAGTAAAAACATAACGCCTGAAGCTAGCATAGTTCTACCCGTCGGACTCGAACTGCACCGCTTTGACTTTAGCCCCCCCGCTGCGTTAAGTAGGGTCGCTACCTAACCACGGTCGGTGAAAAATCCAAAGGAATCAAGGAAGTGCCTATGCGTACGCCGTACGCCGTAGGGTCGCGTAAATTTTTGGAAATGAAATAGATACTCGTGATAAGAACTGTTACCAAACTGCTTTGCAATGACAAAAAGTATTACTTATTATTTGGTTACGAATAAATATTCTTCTTCTTGTGACTAAATTACAAGGTATTTATACGTATAGGTCGTAGCTAATAATTAGAGCTGGAAAAATATGCTTTGAATACCCGTTTAAATATGCATCCAATTTGTATTCCGAAATTGAAAAATATGCAATATGTAGTAAGTTTAGTATTAAACCTGTTTAGTATTAGTATACTAAGTTTTACTTTGCGCGGATGTTAGTAACAGGTGAAAATGTATATGGAAAATTATAAACCAGGCTTTTCAGGAACACGCAGATAGATTAGATACCGTTAGTCATACTAATTATAAAAAGATTCGAAATAATGTTTATTATGCTAGACGTAAAGAACATCCTGCACGTCAACCTCGAGATATTGATGAAACATTTGAAGTATTAGCTACAACTCCTTTTAATACCATCAAAGATGAAAATTTTTTACTTATATGTGACAACGAATCAAAAATTGCAGTTATTGGATGTCTCACAAATCTCCAGGCGATGTGTAATAACACAACTTATTACACAGATGGAACATTCATTTTTTGTGCAAAATTTTTCCTACAACTCTATACATTTCTTGTATGTGTAAACGGACATTACATTCCACTGCTATTTTGTTTATTACCTAATAAAACTCAGGGTACATATCTCAAGTTGTTAGATTTAATTCAAAACCAAATGTTTAGATGTAGGATTGCAATTAAGACCACGTAAGTTTGTTGTAAATTTTGAAGTTGCTATGCATAACGCTCTCTCAGCGAAGTGGTTTTTGTTTAAAAATAACTTTTGTTATTTTTTTTTTTAATATGACAAGGACTACTAGTCCGCCAGTGGTATTGTTTTATCGAGATGTCCCAAGTATAATATTCGCCCGATATTTCAATATCTTTGGCGGCAATATGTCCAACCGCATTTTTCGTCATCGATGAGCATACATTTATCCACCGCTTCGCCTGGTTTCCGAGAGCGGTTCGTAAGTAATTATCCCTACTTAACGCAGCGGGGTGGCTAAAGTCGATGTGGTGCAGTTCGGGCCCGTCCGTTCTACCTATACTCTGTTCAAAACAAATCCCGATGCACGCCATTTTGATGACGTCACCAAACATCCAATACTACCAACTTATATTTTAGGATGAGGTATACACGGAACACATAAATTGCGATGTCCTGTGACTATATTAGGTTGGTAGTATTGGATGATTCTGACGTAATCAAAATAACGTGCATCGGGATTTGTTTGGAACAGAGTATACAGAGTTACGTTTGAATACATTTTTTTCTAACTATCCCATGTTTTGTAAATTTGAGTAGGAGTATTGAGTCTAAATAGGATCAAAGAGATAGGCAACATATATTTATTACAGCCTAAGACAAATTACACGACCTTCACCACAAGTCTGACCAATCAAATGCCATCAGAAAGCTTTCTCTTCCTTAGAGTGTTATATGGATCAGTTAGTTAGAGATACTGATATGAATCAAAATGGGATCTTTAGAAACAATTTATAGGTAGTTCAAGGTATGTTTCATGGGACGAAAGGGCCCTTATGGTATTCCCTTAAAGTTGCAAATTGTATGTTTTATGGTAGGTACTTTAATACCTCCCATCATTCCTATGGTCGTCCTAATACGTCCCCTTATTCCAGTCTCCTTCCAGGCATTATATCCCAACGCTTCTAAACATTTCTTTCACCTAACATCTCCTCTACTTTCCTCCTCCCACTTCTCGTTCTTCCCGCGACGCCAAATAAATCATAACTATATATAACCGGGCATTATTCCAGAAATACACCTCCAATAGTTGGTGTATTGTGCTCGGGGACACGTGTGCCCGTTCGCCTGAGTGTTCCCTTGTCACATGTGCCCGGCCCGGGAAAAGGAAACGATATCACACGCTCCGGCACATATGTAAGAGATTAGCCACGCCGCGAAAGGGCCCGCGCGAATTTGTTACATTTTAATGAAGCGTCCGTTAATGCGAAACGTCTCTCCTCGGGTTGTCGCCGACGACGTGAAGGAATGATTTACGGTTAACATCGTATTGGAGTTTACTATTCCCCGAGGGATGAGAGGTTCAATGAAATTGTCGAATCTGAGGTGAAAGTGTTAAGATGATGTGGAAATCAGTTTTGGTTATTTGTAGCAAATCAAATTTGAAAGTTTCCTGGGTCCTTTTGGGGCGGTTCTGGAACAAATCTTGAATCTTTACTGGATTCACTGAAACAGTACAAACATGTTTTGTCTGCGAGAGTCAGTTTTGGTCACCACTGCCAAGAAGGTCCTAATAAGATAATTAAAGAGTTCTTCGCTTTAGATCCCTTTTTATAGAAGTCTTCCCTTAAGGATACTTTAGCTTCTGAGTCATTTCTGAACTCAATTTTTAGGTAGGCAGTAAGAGTAGATGTTGCTAAGTTACATACGTAAATGTGTGTATGTTGACATTGAAAAATCCCCTGTATCGGATTTCCTGAATTATTTTGGGACGATTTTGATTTCAATATTAGAGGAAAAGTCTAATTACCTTCTGAAGATAAAGTGTTGTGCAAAATTTCATTATATATTCGCCCTTTTGGATAAGTAATAACGGGGAAGGGAAGGATTAAGGACATTCTTGGGTTCTTTGCATCAATACACCCTTTTTTGAAATGGTTTAGGTTAAGTTAAATGAGGATTCTGCTGGAACCAATTTTTGAATCACTAAAACCAACTCTAATAATATTCTCTTGGTATAAATTTGATGAATGAGTAAATTTGAGTTTGCATGACATTAATGAAATAAATAGGGGAATTCAAATAATCATTTTATAATCATAAAATAATATATCCTCTATCTCTTATCTATCTCTGTCTAATAAAATTTTATAAACTTCAATCAAATGTCCGGTCAAACATAATCAATTTTCTGGGTCCTTTCAGGATAGGTTTGGAAACGATTTTTGTACACTTCCCATTTCTCTTGAGAATGTCCTTATAGTCCTTTGAACATGTTTTTCCATGTGGAATAGCTATAAAATCTGTAAGAACTAATATCCAACATCCATATTAACAGATGTTTTCATGGAAGATTTATGAATATTTTTAAAATGTAATGACTCGGAAAGAGGGATTGGTAAGTGGTCCTAGGGAGGACTACCCTTTGGGCACTTCCCATTTCTCTTGTGAATGTCCTTATCGTCCTTTGAACATGTTTTTTCATGTGAAATAGCTAGAAAATCTGCAACAAGTAAATATCCAACAGGCATATTAACAGATATTTGGATGAAAGATTCATGAATATTTTCAAAATGTAACGACTCGGAAAGAGAGATTGATATGTGGGTCTTAGGGAGGACTACCCTTTGGACACTTCCCATTTCTCTTGTGAATATCCTTATAGTTCTTTGAACATGTTGTTTCATATAAAATAGCTAGAAAATCTGTAACAACTAAATATTCACTATCCATATTAACAGATATTTTCATGGAAAATTCATGGAAATTTTCAAAATGTACTGACTCGGAAAGAGAGGGATTGATATGTGGTATTAGGGAGAACTACGCTTTGGACACTTCCCATTTCTCTTGTGAATGTCCTTATAGTCCTCTGAACATGTTGTTTCATGTGAAATAGCTAGAAAATCTGTAGCAACTAAATATTCAACAGGTAAATTAACAGATATTTCGATGAAAGATTCATGAATATTTTCAAAATGTAACGACTCGGAAAGAGAGATTGATATGTGGGTCTGGGGGAGGACTACCCTTTGGACACTTCCCATTTCTCTTGTGAACATCCTTATAGTTCTTTGAACATGTTGTTTCATATGAAATAGCTAGAAAATCTGTAACAACTAAATATTCACTATCCATATTAACAGATATTTTCAAGGAAAATTCATGGAAATTTTCAAAATGTACTGACTCGGAAAGAGAGGGATTGATATGTGGTCTTAGGGAGAACTACGCTTTGGACACTTCCCATTTCTCTTGTGAATGTCCTTATAGTCCTTTGAACATGTTGTTTCATGTGAAATAGCTAGAAAATCTGTAGCAACTAAATATTCAACAGGTAAATTAACAGATATTTCGATGAAAGATTCATGAATATTTTCAAAATGTAACGACTCGGAAAGAGAGATTGATATGTGGGTCTTAGGGAGGACTACCCTTTGGACACTTCCCATTTCTCTTGTGAATGTCCTTATAGTCCTTTGAACATGTTGTTTCATGTGAAATAGCTAGAAAATCTGTAGCAACTAAATATTCAACAGGTAAATTAACAGATATTTCGATGAAAGATTCATGAATATTTTCAAAATGTAACGACTCGGAAAGAGAGATTGATATGTGGGTCTTAGGGAGGACTACCCTTTGGACACTTCCCATTTCTCTTGTGAACATCCTTATAGTTCTTTGAACATGTTGTTTCATATGGAATAGCTAGAAAATCTGTAACAACTAAGTATTCACTATCCATATTAACAGATATTTTCATGGAAAATTCATGGAAATTTTCAAAATGTACTGACTCGGAAAGAGAGGGATTGATATGTGGTCTTAGGGAGAACTACGCTTTGGACACTTCCCATTTCTCTTGTGAATGTCCTTATAGTCCTTTGAACATGTTGTTTCATGTGAAATAGCTAGAAAATCTGTAGCAACTAAATATTCAACAGGTAAATTAACAGATATTTCGATGAAAGATTCATGAATATTTTCAAAATGTAAAGACTCGGAAAGAGAGATTGATATGTGGGTCTGGGGGAGGACTACCCTTTGGACACTTCCCATTTCTCTTGTGAACATCCTTATAGTTCTTTGAACATGTTGTTTCATATGAAATAGCTAGAAAATCTGTAACAACTAAATATTTACTATCCATATTAACAGATATTTTCAAGGAAAATTCATGGAAATTTTCAAAATGTACTGACTCGGAAAGAGAGGGATTGATATGTGGTCTTAGGGAGAACTACGCTTTGGACACTTCCCATTTCTCTTGTGAATGTCCTTATAGTCCTTTGAACATGTTGTTTCATGTGAAATAGCTAGAAAATCTGTAGCAACTAAATATTCAACAGGTAAATTAACAGATATTTCGATGAAAGATTCATGAATATTTTCAAAATGTAACGACTCGGAAAGAGAGATTGATATGTGGGTCTTAGGGAGGACTACCCTTTGGACACTTCCCATTTCTCTTGTGAACATCCTTATAGTTCTTTGAACATGTTGTTTCATATGGAATAGCTAGAAAATCTGTAACAACTAAATATTCACTATCCATATTAACAGATATTTTCATGGAAAATTCATGGAAATTTTCAAAATGTACTGACTCGGAAAGAGAGGGATTGATATGTGGTCTTAGGGAGAACTACGCTTTGGACACTTCCCATTTCTCTTGTGAATGTCCTTATAGTCCTTTGAACATGTTGTTTCATGTGAAATAGCTAGAAAATCTGTAATAACTAAATATTCAATATTCATATTTTCATTAGAGATTCACAAAAATTTTCGAAATGCGACAAAAAGAGGGATTGATATGTGTTCCTAGGAAGGACTACCCTTTGGACACTTCCCATTTCTCTTGTGAATGTCCTTATAGTTCTTTGAACATGTTGTTTCATATGAAATAGCTAGAAAATCTGTAACAACTAAATATTCACTATCCATATTAACAGATATTTTCATGGAAAATTCATGGAAATTTTCAAAATGTACTGACTCGGAAAGAGAGGGATTGATATGTGGTCTTAGGGAGAACTACGCTTTGGACACTTCCCATTTCTCTTGTGAATGTCCTTATAGTCCTTTGAACATGTTGTTTCATGTGAAATAGCTAGAAAATCTGTAATAACTAAATATTCAATATTCATATTTTCATTAGAGATTCACAAAAATTTTCGAAATGCGACAAAAAGAGGGATTGATATGTGTTCCTAGGAAGGACTACCCTTTGGACACTTCCCATTTCTCTTGTGAATGTCCTTATAGTTCTTTGAACATGTTGTTTCATATGAAATAGCTAGAAAATCTGTAACAACTAAATATTCACTATCCATATTAACAGATATTTTCAAGGAAAATTCATGGAAATTTTCAAAATGTACTGACTCGGAAAGAGAGGGATTGATATGTGGTCTTAGGGAGAACTACGCTTTGGACACTTCCCATTTCTCTTGTGAATGTCCTTATAGTCCTTTGAACATGTTGTTTCATGTGAAATAGCTAGAAAATCTGTAGCAACTAAATATTCAACAGGTAAATTAACAGATATTTCGATGAAAGATTCATGAATATTTTCAAAATGTAACGACTCGGAAAGAGAGATTGATATGTGGGTCTTAGGGAGGACTACCCTTTGGACACTTCCCATTTCTCTTGTGAATGTCCTTATAGTCCTTTGAACATGTTGTTTCATGTGAAATAGCTAGAAAATCTGTAGCAACTAAATATTCAACAGGTAAATTAACAGATATTTCGATGAAAGATTCATGAATATTTTCAAAATGTAACGACTCGGAAAGAGAGATTGATATGTGGGTCTTAGGGAGGACTACCCTTTGGACACTTCCCATTTCTCTTGTGAACATCCTTATAGTTCTTTGAACATGTTGTTTCATATGGAATAGCTAGAAAATCTGTAACAACTAAGTATTCACTATCCATATTAACAGATATTTTCATGGAAAATTCATGGAAATTTTCAAAATGTACTGACTCGGAAAGAGAGGGATTGATATGTGGTCTTAGGGAGAACTACGCTTTGGACACTTCCCATTTCTCTTGTGAATGTCCTTATAGTCCTTTGAACATGTTGTTTCATGTGAAATAGCTAGAAAATCTGTAGCAACTAAATATTCAACAGGTAAATTAACAGATATTTCGATGAAAGATTCATGAATATTTTCAAAATGTAAAGACTCGGAAAGAGAGATTGATATGTGGGTCTGGGGGAGGACTACCCTTTGGACACTTCCCATTTCTCTTGTGAACATCCTTATAGTTCTTTGAACATGTTGTTTCATATGAAATAGCTAGAAAATCTGTAACAACTAAATATTCACTATCCATATTAACAGATATTTTCAAGGAAAATTCATGGAAATTTTCAAAATGTACTGACTCGGAAAGAGAGGGATTGATATGTGGTCTTAGGGAGAACTACGCTTTGGACACTTCCCATTTCTCTTGTGAATGTCCTTATAGTCCTTTGAACATGTTGTTTCATGTGAAATAGCTAGAAAATCTGTAGCAACTAAATATTCAACAGGTAAATTAACAGATATTTCGATGAAAGATTCATGAATATTTTCAAAATGTAACGACTCGGAAAGAGAGATTGATATGTGGGTCTTAGGGAGGACTACCCTTTGGACACTTCCCATTTCTCTTGTGAACATCCTTATAGTTCTTTGAACATGTTGTTTCATATGGAATAGCTAGAAAATCTGTAACAACTAAATATTCACTATCCATATTAACAGATATTTTCAAGGAAAATTCATGGAAATTTTCAAAATGTACTGACTCGGAAAGAGAGGGATTGATATGTGGTCTTAGGGAGAACTACGCTTTGGACACTTCCCATTTCTCTTGTGAATGTCCTTATAGTCCTTTGAACATGTTGTTTCATGTGAAATAGCTAGAAAATCTGTAATAACTAAATATTCAATATTCATATTTTCATTAGAGATTCACAAAAATTTTCGAAATGCGACAAAAAGAGGGATTGATATGTGTTCCTAGGAAGGACTACCCTTTGGACACTTCCCATTTCTCTTGTGAATGTCCTTATAGTTCTTTGAACATGTTGTTTCATATGAAATAGCTAGAAAATCTGTAACAACTAAATATTCACTATCCATATTAACAGATATTTTCAAGGAAAATTCATGGAAATTTTCAAAATGTACTGACTCGGAAAGAGAGGGATTGATATGTGGTCTTAGGGAGAACTACGCTTTGGACACTTCCCATTTCTCTTGTGAATGTCCTTATAGTCCTTTGAACATGTTGTTTCATGTGAAATAGCTAGAAAATCTGTAGCAACTAAATATTCAACAGGTAAATTAACAGATATTTCGATGAAAGATTCATGAATATTTTCAAAATGTAACGACTCGGAAAGAGAGATTGATATGTGGGTCTTAGGGAGGACTACCCTTTGGACACTTCCCATTTCTCTTGTGAATGTCCTTATAGTCCTTTGAACATGTTGTTTCATGTGAAATAGCTAGAAAATCTGTAGCAACTAAATATTCAACAGGTAAATTAACAGATATTTCGATGAAAGATTCATGAATATTTTCAAAATGTAACGACTCGGAAAGAGAGATTGATATGTGGGTCTTAGGGAGGACTACCCTTTGGACACTTCCCATTTCTCTTGTGAACATCCTTATAGTTCTTTGAACATGTTGTTTCATATGGAATAGCTAGAAAATCTGTAACAACTAAATATTCACTATCCATATTAACAGATATTTTCATGGAAAATTCATGGAAATTTTCAAAATGTACTGACTCGGAAAGAGAGGGATTGATATGTGGTCTTAGGGAGAACTACGCTTTGGACACTTCCCATTTCTCTTGTGAATGTCCTTATAGTCCTTTGAACATGTTGTTTCATGTGAAATAGCTAGAAAATCTGTAGCAACTAAATATTCAACAGGTAAATTAACAGATATTTCGATGAAAGATTCATGAATATTTTCAAAATGTAACGACTCGGAAAGAGAGATTGATATGTGGGTCTTAGGGAGGACTACCCTTTGGACACTTCCCATTTCTCTTGTGAACATCCTTATAGTTCTTTGAACATGTTGTTTCATATGGAATAGCTAGAAAATCTGTAACAACTAAATATTCACTATCCATATTAACAGATATTTTCATGGAAAATTCATGGAAATTTTCAAAATGTACTGACTCGGAAAGAGAGGGATTGATATGTGGTCTTAGGGAGAACTACGCTTTGGACACTTCCCATTTCTCTTGTGAATGTCCTTATAGTCCTTTGAACATGTTGTTTCATGTGAAATAGCTAGAAAATCTGTAGCAACTAAATATTCAACAGGTAAATTAACAGATATTTCGATGAAAGATTCATGAATATTTTCAAAATGTAACGACTCGGAAAGAGAGATTGATATGTGGGTCTTAGGGAGGACTACCCTTTGGACACTTCCCATTTCTCTTGTGAATGTCCTTATAGTCCTTTGAACATGTTGTTTCATGTGAAATAGCTAGAAAATCTGTAGCAACTAAATATTCAACAGGTAAATTAACAGATATTTCGATGAAAGATTCATGAATATTTTCAAAATGTAACGACTCGGAAAGAGAGATTGATATGTGGGTCTTAGGGAGGACTACCCTTTGGACACTTCCCATTTCTCTTGTGAACATCCTTATAGTTCTTTGAACATGTTGTTTCATATGGAATAGCTAGAAAATCTGTAACAACTAAATATTCACTATCCATATTAACAGATATTTTCATGGAAAATTCATGGAAATTTTCAAAATGTACTGACTCGGAAAGAGAGGGATTGATATGTGGTCTTAGGGAGAACTACGCTTTGGACACTTCCCATTTCTCTTGTGAATGTCCTTATAGTCCTTTGAACATGTTGTTTCATGTGAAATAGCTAGAAAATCTGTAGCAACTAAATATTCAACAGGTAAATTAACAGATATTTCGATGAAAGATTCATGAATATTTTCAAAATGTAAAGACTCGGAAAGAGAGATTGATATGTGGGTCTGGGGGAGGACTACCCTTTGGACACTTCCCATTTCTCTTGTGAACATCCTTATAGTTCTTTGAACATGTTGTTTCATATGAAATAGCTAGAAAATCTGTAACAACTAAATATTCACTATCCATATTAACAGATATTTTCAAGGAAAATTCATGGAAATTTTCAAAATGTACTGACTCGGAAAGAGAGGGATTGATATGTGGTCTTAGGGAGAACTACGCTTTGGACACTTCCCATTTCTCTTGTGAATGTCCTTATAGTCCTTTGAACATGTTGTTTCATGTGAAATAGCTAGAAAATCTGTAGCAACTAAATATTCAACAGGTAAATTAACAGATATTTCGATGAAAGATTCATGAATATTTTCAAAATGTAACGACTCGGAAAGAGAGATTGATATGTGGGTCTTAGGGAGGACTACCCTTTGGACACTTCCCATTTCTCTTGTGAATGTCCTTATAGTTCTTTGAACATGTTGTTTCATATGGAATAGCTAGAAAATCTGTAACAACTAAATATTCACTATCCATATTAACAGATATTTTCATGGAAAATTCATGGAAATTTTCAAAATGTACTGACTCGGAAAGAGAGGGATTGATATGTGGTCTTAGGGAGAACTACGCTTTGGACACTTCCCATTTCTCTTGTGAATGTCCTTATAGTCCTTTGAACATGTTGTTTCATGTGAAATAGCTAGAAAATCTGTAGCAACTAAATATTCAACAGGTAAATTAACAGATATTTCGATGAAAGATTCATGAATATTTTCAAAATGTAACGACTCGGAAAGAGAGATTGATATGTGGGTCTTAGGGAGGACTACCCTTTGGACACTTCCCATTTCTCTTGTGAATGTCCTTATAGTCCTTTGAACATGTTGTTTCATGTGAAATAGCTAGAAAATCTGTAGCAACTAAATATTCAACAGGTAAATTAACAGATATTTCGATGAAAGATTCATGAATATTTTCAAAATGTAACGACTCGGAAAGAGAGATTGATATGTGGGTCTTAGGGAGGACTACCCTTTGGACACTTCCCATTTCTCTTGTGAACATCCTTATAGTTCTTTGAACATGTTGTTTCATATGGAATAGCTAGAAAATCTGTAACAACTAAATATTCACTATCCATATTAACAGATATTTTCATGGAAAATTCATGGAAATTTTCAAAATGTACTGACTCGGAAAGAGAGGGATTGATATGTGGTCTTAGGGAGAACTACGCTTTGGACACTTCCCATTTCTCTTGTGAATGTCCTTATAGTCCTTTGAACATGTTGTTTCATGTGAAATAGCTAGAAAATCTGTAGCAACTAAATATTCAACAGGTAAATTAACAGATATTTCGATGAAAGATTCATGAATATTTTCAAAATGTAACGACTCGGAAAGAGAGATTGATATGTGGGTCTTAGGGAGGACTACCCTTTGGACACTTCCCATTTCTCTTGTGAATGTCCTTATAGTCCTTTGAACATGTTGTTTCATGTGAAATAGCTAGAAAATCTGTAGCAACTAAATATTCAACAGGTAAATTAACAGATATTTCGATGAAAGATTCATGAATATTTTCAAAATGTAACGACTCGGAAAGAGAGATTGATATGTGGGTCTTAGGGAGGACTACCCTTTGGACACTTCCCATTTCTCTTGTGAACATCCTTATAGTTCTTTGAACATGTTGTTTCATATGGAATAGCTAGAAAATCTGTAACAACTAAATATTCACTATCCATATTAACAGATATTTTCATGGAAAATTCATGGAAATTTTCAAAATGTACTGACTCGGAAAGAGAGGGATTGATATGTGGTCTTAGGGAGAACTACGCTTTGGACACTTCCCATTTCTCTTGTGAATGTCCTTATAGTCCTTTGAACATGTTGTTTCATGTGAAATAGCTAGAAAATCTGTAACAACTAAATATTCACTATCCATATTAACAGATATTTTCATGGAAAATTCATGGAAATTTTCAAAATGTACTGACTCGGAAAGAGAGGGATTGATATGTGGTCTTAGGGAGAACTACGCTTTGGACACTTCCCATTTCTCTTGTGAATGTCCTTATAGTCCTTTGAACATGTTGTTTCATGTGAAATAGCTAGAAAATCTGTAATAACTAAATATTCAATATTCATATTTTCATTAGAGATTCACAAAAATTTTCGAAATGCGACAAAAAGAGGGATTGATATGTGTTCCTAGGAAGGACTACCCTTTGGACACTTCCCATTTCTCTTGTGAATGTCCTTATAGTCCTTTGAACATGTTGTTTCATGTGAAATAGCTAGAAAATCTGTAACAACTAAATATTCACTATCCATATTAACAGATATTTTCATGGAAAATTCATGGAAATTTTCAAAATGTACTGACTCGGAAAGAGAGGGATTGATATGTGGTCTTAGGGAGAACTACGCTTTGGACACTTCCCATTTCTCTTGTGAATGTCCTTATAGTCCTTTGAACATGTTGTTTCATGTGAAATAGCTAGAAAATCTGTAATAACTAAATATTCAATATTCATATTTTCATTAGAGATTCACAAAAATTTTCGAAATGCGACAAAAAGAGGGATTGATATGTGTTCCTAGGAAGGACTACCCTTTGGACACTTCCCATTTCTCTTGTGAATGTCCTTATAGTTCTTTGAACATGTTGTTTCATATGAAATAGCTAGAAAATCTGTAACAACTAAATATTCACTATCCATATTAACAGATATTTTCAAGGAAAATTCATGGAAATTTTCAAAATGTACTGACTCGGAAAGAGAGGGATTGATATGTGGTCTTAGGGAGAACTACGCTTTGGACACTTCCCATTTCTCTTGTGAATGTCCTTATAGTCCTTTGAACATGTTGTTTCATGTGAAATAGCTAGAAAATCTGTAGCAACTAAATATTCAACAGGTAAATTAACAGATATTTCGATGAAAGATTCATGAATATTTTCAAAATGTAAAGACTCGGAAAGAGAGATTGATATGTGGGTCTGGGGGAGGACTACCCTTTGGACACTTCCCATTTCTCTTGTGAACATCCTTATAGTTCTTTGAACATGTTGTTTCATATGGAATAGCTAGAAAATCTGTAACAACTAAATATTCACTATCCATATTAACAGATATTTTCATGGAAAATTCATGGAAATTTTCAAAATGTACTGACTCGGAAAGAGAGGGATTGATATGTGGTCTTAGGGAGAACTACGCTTTGGACACTTCCCATTTCTCTTGTGAATGTCCTTATAGTCCTTTGAACATGTTGTTTCATGTGAAATAGCTAGAAAATCTGTAATAACTAAATATTCAATATTCATATTTTCATTAGAGATTCACAAAAATTTTCGAAATGCGACAAAAAGAGGGATTGATATGTGTTCCTAGGAAGGACTACCCTTTGGACACTTCCCATTTCTCTTGTGAATGTCCTTATAGTTCTTTGAACATGTTGTTTCATATGGAATAGCTAGAAAATCTGTAACAACTAAATATTCACTATCCATATTAACAGATATTTTCATGGAAAATTCATGGAAATTTTCAAAATGTACTGACTCGGAAAGAGAGGGATTGATATGTGGTCTTAGGGAGAACTACGCTTTGGACACTTCCCATTTCTCTTGTGAATGTCCTTATAGTCCTTTGAACATGTTGTTTCATGTGAAATAGCTAGAAAATCTGTAGCAACTAAATATTCAACAGGTAAATTAACAGATATTTCGATGAAAGATTCATGAATATTTTCAAAATGTAACGACTCGGAAAGAGAGATTGATATGTGGGTCTTAGGGAGGACTACCCTTTGGACACTTCCCATTTCTCTTGTGAACATCCTTATAGTTCTTTGAACATGTTGTTTCATATGGAATAGCTAGAAAATCTGTAACAACTAAATATTCACTATCCATATTAACAGATATTTTCATGGAAAATTCATGGAAATTTTCAAAATGTACTGACTCGGAAAGAGAGGGATTGATATGTGGTCTTAGGGAGAACTACGCTTTGGACACTTCCCATTTCTCTTGTGAATGTCCTTATAGTCCTTTGAACATGTTGTTTCATGTGAAATAACTAGAAAATCTGTAGCAACTAAATATTCAACAGGTAAATTAACAGATATTTCGATGAAAGATTCATGAATATTTTCAAAATGTAAAGACTCGGAAAGAGAGATTGATATGTGGGTCTGGGGGAGGACTACCCTTTGGACACTTCCCATTACTCTTGTGAACATCCTTATAGTTCTTTGAACATGTTGTTTCATATGAAATAGCTAGAAAATCTGTAACAACTAAATATTCACTATCCATATTAACAGATATTTTCAAGGAAAATTCATGGAAATTTTCAAAATGTACTGACTCGGAAAGAGAGGGATTGATATGTGGTCTTAGGGAGAACTACGCTTTGGACACTTCCCATTTCTCTTGTGAATGTCCTTATAGTCCTTTGAACATGTTGTTTCATGTGAAATAGCTAGAAAATCTGTAGCAACTAAATATTCAACAGGTAAATTAACAGATATTTCGATGAAAGATTCATGAATATTTTCAAAATGTAACGACTCGGAAAGAGAGATTGATATGTGGGTCTTAGGGAGGACTACCCTTTGGACACTTCCCATTTCTCTTGTGAATGTCCTTATAGTTCTTTGAACATGTTGTTTCATATGGAATAGCTAGAAAATCTGTAACAACTAAATATTCACTATCCATATTAACAGATATTTTCATGGAAAATTCATGGAAATTTTCAAAATGTACTGACTCGGAAAGAGAGGGATTGATATGTGGTCTTAGGGAGAACTACGCTTTGGACACTTCCCATTTCTCTTGTGAATGTCCTTATAGTCCTTTGAACATGTTGTTTCATGTGAAATAGCTAGAAAATCTGTAGCAACTAAATATTCAACAGGTAAATTAACAGATATTTCGATGAAAGATTCATGAATATTTTCAAAATGTAACGACTCGGAAAGAGAGATTGATATGTGGGTCTTAGGGAGGACTACCCTTTGGACACTTCCCATTTCTCTTGTGAATGTCCTTATAGTCCTTTGAACATGTTGTTTCATGTGAAATAGCTAGAAAATCTGTAGCAACTAAATATTCAACAGGTAAATTAACAGATATTTCGATGAAAGATTCATGAATATTTTCAAAATGTAACGACTCGGAAAGAGAGATTGATATGTGGGTCTTAGGGAGGACTACCCTTTGGACACTTCCCATTTCTCTTGTGAACATCCTTATAGTTCTTTGAACATGTTGTTTCATATGGAATAGCTAGAAAATCTGTAACAACTAAATATTCACTATCCATATTAACAGATATTTTCATGGAAAATTCATGGAAATTTTCAAAATGTACTGACTCGGAAAGAGAGGGATTGATATGTGGTCTTAGGGAGAACTACGCTTTGGACACTTCCCATTTCTCTTGTGAATGTCCTTATAGTCCTTTGAACATGTTGTTTCATGTGAAATAGCTAGAAAATCTGTAGCAACTAAATATTCAACAGGTAAATTAACAGATATTTCGATGAAAGATTCATGAATATTTTCAAAATGTAATGACTCGGAAAGAGAGATTGATATGTGGGTCTTAGGGAGGACTACCCTTTGGACACTTCCCATTTATCTTGTGAACATCCTTATAGTTCTTTGAACATGTTGTTTCATATGAAATAGCTAGAAAATCTGTAACAACTAAATATTCACTATCCATATTAACAGATATTTTCATGGAAAATTCATGGAAATTTTCAAAATGTACTGACTTGGAGAGAGGGATTGATGTGTGGTCTTAGGTAAAAATATCCTTTAGACACTTCCCATTTCTCTTGTGAATGTCCTTATAGTCCTTTGAACATGTTGTTTCATGTGAAATAGCTAGAAAATCTGTAACAACTAAACATTCAACATCCATATTAACAGATATTTTCATGAAGGATTCATGGAACATTTTCAAAATGTAATAATTCGGAAGGAAAGATTGATATGTGGTCCTATGGAGGACTCCCTGTTGGACACTTTCCATTTCTCTTGTGAATGTCCTTAATATAGTCCTTTGAACGTGTAGTTTCATGTGAAATAACTGGAAAATTCGTAACAACTAAATATTCAATATACATGTTAACAGATATTTTTATGAACGATTTAGGAAAATTTTCAAAATGTAATTACTCGAAAAGGAGGATTAATATACGTGTGGTCCTAGGGAGGACTACCCTTTGGACACTTCCCATTTCTCTTGTGAATATCCTTATAGTTCTTTGAACATGTTACTTAAAATAGCTGGAAAATCTGTAACAACTAAATATTTAATATCCAACTTAACAAATATTTTCATGAAGAATTCAGGCAAATTTTCAAAATGTAATAACTCAGGTAGTAAATGCCCAATTTTGTATTTTCCGAATTACAGAATCGTCTTCCTTTTTTTTCACCTAAAACCCAAAATACAAATTTGGAACATTTTTCGAAAAATATGGAACCTTCCTCCTCTACAGTCAAAAGAAAATAATTTTCGATTTCTACCATAAAACATATAAAACGTGTGTTCCAGATTCAGATTTTTGAAATGTAGTTAATTTTTCATAAGTAAATCCCATAGATTTCCGAATTTTTCGCACTTTTTGCATCATTAGTATGACGTTACCTACTTTAACTGAAATAGAAAATCCAAATTTGGAGCGTTTTTGGGAAAAAATCGCAAGTGATTAACCTGTTGTTCTTGCTAGTCCCAACGGTTTTTGAGATATCGTGATTTTTCCAAAATATATACAACATATTTTCAAAATATTATAACTCGGAAAGTAGATGCGCTACGAACGAAATTTTAGCATTTTTGGGATCATGGAGTCGTTAAATCTCGTTTACCTCCAAAATCAAGAAATCAAAATGTCGGCCGATTTTTGAGAAAAAATCTCAAAATTTCCTATTCTTATGTAATTTTTGAGATATCGTGATTTTTTAGATTTTCAAATCTTTGTAACTCAGTAATTTAGTGCCGTGCGAACAAAATTCTTGTACTTTTGACATCATAGAATCGTCCTCTGTCGTTTGTCATCGGAAATAGGAAATCCTACTTTAGACCGATTTGAAAAAAAAATGAATTTTCTGATTTCGGTGCGAAACTTTAATATAATTTTAACAATGTGGATCGTCATAATAAGAACAGAGAACGTTGGTTAACGCTGATGTATATTGAAGAAATATTTGGATACATGGCTTCATTAAATAGTCCAGGAACACAAGGGCTGTGAAGCGTCATAGTCCAGGCGTTAGAGGAATTTTCCATGTAAACCACCCACGGTGAATCCCCTATGGTGTACAAAGGAAACGTTGGCATCAGGTGATTAAATTATCATCGTCGACCGGCGACACATCACTTAACCGATAAAAATTTTACATTTTCAACCCCCTCCTGTATGTTTATACGTCGGCACGTGTCGCGATCGTCCTTATCGTACTCTCCCACTCTCTCTCTTTATGCGTTTCTCTTGTACTTTTTATTTTCGTTTCCCATTGGACGGCACGTGCACGACTCCCAAACCAAAGCGCGAGTTAATCGCGCGGAGTGCTTTTCGATCTTTTTTCACGTACCCGTTAATTTACTAAAAATGTTTTCGAGTAAATATTGTAATATTTCGGGCGACACGGAAAATTTACCTTCGATTCCTTTTGACGGGTTTTAATGGAATTGACTGTTACGAAATCGGCCGGAGGGCGTCGCGTCTTTTGTTCGAGGGTACGTCCGATTGACATGGTTTAAGGGACTCGCCAATCAGTTTTACGTGGGACTTTCCTTCCGGTGACGTATCGGACAGTAATAACCCGACGCCTACCGACGCTAAACACATCACTAATTATTACGAATGGCGTTACTTTTTAGAAAGTTAGCTTTCTTTATGCGAGGTTTTTCTACTGCTAAAACACACGGGTGAATACGCAAAATCCCGACCGTCAGATGACCGATGTAATATACCTATGTATATACATATATATTGCGACGTTCTTGCCACAGAGGTCAGCACTGGCTATAGTTTTTTATGTTGGCATTCTGTTTAGCACTGTATTTAGGTTGGTATTATGTTTTGGAGTAAATTATTAAACTGTATTACAACTATACAACATTACAAATTGAACTTATAGACTGAAATAATTATACTAAGATATACTTCAAGTAAAACGTTGGCGAGTCATTCATTTTCCTCGTTTCTGCGTCTAACGCGAAAGTACTAAATTTTCCAACTTTCTTTTCCCTTTTTCAGGTATTATGAAACAGGTAGCTTTAAGGCCGGCGTGATCGGCGGCTCCAAGCCGAAGGTGGCGACGCCTCCGGTGGTGGACGCCATAGCGAATTACAAGAGGGAGAACCCGACGATGTTCGCGTGGGAGATCAGGGATAGGCTGCTCGCTGAAGGGATCTGCTCCCAGGACAACGTACCTAGCGTCTCTTCGATCAACAGGTGAGGACAAGTAGATTTTTGGGGGACCAAAGGGCGTTCCCTTGACGAAATTAACCTTTCGGTTAAGTGTAATGTATGGTATCAGTCGAATAGGAAGTTAAAATGATCTTGTTTCCGAAATAACAGTACTGTAGGTGATATTAGCTGTGAAGCGGCTTCATCAAAAGGTTGAAAGTAGATGTCTTCTTAATGAGACTTAAGCGAACAGTCGTGGGATATATCAACCAAATTGAAGAATGTTGGCATTCGCACAGTTCCAAAAATCAATTGAAACTATTCTTATAACTAACAAAACATGTTTATAAAAATTGCTAAAACGTCCTGATTTCCTTAACTTTTCAGTTGTATTTAGCAGTACTGCAAATATCCAACCAAAAAGTACTGAGGAAAGTCTTACTTTTCTGACTTGTCGTTTATGAAGGTCCCAAGAGATGTCACGTTCTTAACTTCAAAACTCTTTCCAAAAAACAACTGGCATTTACTAAGCTTCCTAATACAACTTCTCTTACTATTCCTGTAGAGTTCCAATCAAATAGAAGTTAAAGAATCAACAGTTTTTAAACTTTTAGCTAATTTACAAACCCAACTCCGTTATATAAATCATCATGACTCGAATAGTTCTGCGTTTTAGTCTATGGAGCTCCTGAGTTGACCGACTGAAGATTCTTTATTCTTGAAGCTGCAAGAAGGTTTTTAAAAATTTGTTATTTCATGGGCATATTGCTAATATTTCCTTGTTGAACCTAATGGAAACCCTTCTTGAATTTTAAGTAAACGTATGGAAGGGATTCCTTGAAATTTTATTGAAATTGAAGTATGAGAAATATTTGTATGGAGTTTGCGCTCTGTCAAATGTTCCATTTCAACTAGTTTGGGCAAATTTCTAAAATTTCTTTATTATGCCCAATTAAAACTCTAGTACGTTTTTAAATGGCGCCCTGAAAATGATGGGTAAAGTTTCATTAAAACTGAAGTTGCCGAAGAGATTTTATGGAGTTTGCGCTCTGTCAAATGTCCCATTTCAAATGTTTCATGCACATTTCTAAAGTTTCCTTATTACACCCAATTAAAACCCTAGTACGTTGTCAATTGTGGCACTGGAAGTAATTTGATAAGTTTCATTAAACTTGAAGTTGCCGAAGAGATTTTATGAAGTTTGCGCTCTGTCAAATGTCTCATTTCAATTGTTTTGCATTGCAATCACTTAAGATATCAATTTGAGCATAATGAGGGTAAGGTTTAATTGAAATTGGAGTTGTAGGTGAGTTGTGCACTATGTCTACTATCGCATTTCTTTATTCAATATAAAATATTTTGGGCATATTTTTAAAATTTCTTTATTAAAAGTAATTGAAACTCGGTTAGATTTCAAAGTTGACCTATTGATGTGATCATATAAAGTTTCATTAAAATAGGAGTTACACGTAAATTTTCATACACTCTACAATCTATAGAATTGATCTAAAATTTAGGCATGTTTCTAAAGTTTCCTCATTGAAGCTAACTGAAACTCCTTTACATTTTAAGTGGACATATTAAGATGGTGTTATGTAGTTTCATTGAAATTTGAGTTGCAGATGAGTATTTATGAAGTTTCTTGTCTTTCAACTATCTCATGTTTGAATGAGTTCCAATGTTTTAAGAATATTTTGAGAATTTTCTTATTGAAGCTAATTGCAATCCCTTGAGATATCTATTTGAGCGTATTGAGGGGAAGGTTTATTTGAAATTGGAGTTGCAGGTGACTTGTGCACTATGTCTACTATTCCATTTTTTTATTCAATATAAAGCATTTTAGGAATATTTTTAAAATTGCTTTATTAAGAGTAATTGAAACTCCGTTAGATTTCAAAGTTGACCTATTGAGATGACCATATAAAGTTTCATTGAAATGGGAGCTTATTGAAGCTAATTGCAATCACTTAAGATATCTATTTGAGCGTATTGAGGGTAAGGTTTAATTGAAATTGGAGTTGCATGTGAGTTGTGAACTATGTCTACTATTCAATTTTTTTATTCAATATAAAGCATTTTAGGAATATTTTTAAAATTGCTTTATTAAGAGTAATTGAAACTCCGTTAGATTTCAAAGATGACCTATTGAGATGACCATATAAAGTTTCATTGAAATGGGAGTTGCAGCAAAATTTTCATGAACTCTACAATCTATGAGATTGGACTTAGATTTGGGCATATTTCGAAAATTTCCTCATTGAAGCTAACTGAAACTCCTTTAACATTTTTAAGTGGACATATTAAGGTGGTGTTATGTAGTTTCATTGAAATTTGAGTTGCAGACGTTTTTTTATGATGTTTTCTGTCTCTCAACTATCTCAATTTTGAATGAGCTCCAATATTTTGGGAACATTTTGAGAATTTCCTTATTGAAGCTAAATGCAATCCCTTAAGATCTCTAATTGAGCGTATTGAGGGTTAAGTTTACTTGAAATTGGAGTTGCATGTGAGTTGTACACTATGTCTACTATTCCATTTTTTTTATTCAATATAAAGCATTTTAGGAATATTTTTAAAATTGCTTTATTAAGAGTAATTAAAACTCCGTTAGATTTCAAAGTTGACCTATTGAGATGACCATATAAAGTTTCATTGAAATGGGAGTTGCCGCAAAATTTTCATGAACTCTACAATCTATGAGATTGGACTTAGATTTGGGCATATTTCGAAAATTTCCTCATTGAAGCTAACTGAAACTCCTTTAACATTTTTAAGTGGACATATTAAGGTGGTGTTATGTAGTTTCATTGAAATTTGAGTTGTAGACGTGTTTTTATGATGTTTTCTGTCTCTCATCTATCTCATTTCTGAATGGGTTTCAATATTTTGGGAATTTGAGAATTTTCTTATTGAAGCTAATTGCAATCACTTAAGATATCTATTTGAGCGTATTGAGGGTAAGGTTTAATTGAAATTGGAGTTGCATGTGAGTTGTGCACTATGTCTACTATTCCATTTTTTTTATTCAATATAAAGCATTTTAGGAATATTTTTAAAATTGCTTTATTAAGAGTAATTAAAACTCCGTTAGATTTCAAAGTTGACCTATTGAGATGACCATATAAAGTTTCATTGAAATGGGAGTTGCCGCAAAATTTTCATGAACTCTACAATCTATGAGATTGGACTTAGATTTGGGCATATTTCGAAAATTTCCTCATTGAAGCTAACTGAAACTCCTTTAACATTTTTAAGTGGACATATTAAGGTGGTGTTATGTAGTTTCATTGAAATTTGAGTTGTAGACGTGTTTTTATGATGTTTTCTGTCTCTCAACTATCTCATTTCTGAATGGGTTTCAATATTTTGGGAATTTGAGAATTTTCTTATTGAAGCTAATTGCAATCACTTAAGATATCTATTTGAGCGTATTGAGGGTAAGGTTTAATTGAAATTGGAGTTGCATGTGAGTTGTGCACTATGTCTACTATTCCATTTTTTTTATTCAATATAAAGCATTTTAGGAATATTTTTAAAATTGCTTTATTAAGAGTAATTAAAACTCCGTTAGATTTCAAAGTTGACCTATTGAGATGACCATATAAAGTTTCATTGAAATGGGAGTTGCCGCAAAATTTTCATGAACTCTACAATCTATGAGATTGGACTTAGATTTGGGCATATTTCGAAAATTTCCTCATTGAAGCTAACTGAAACTCCTTTAACATTTTTAAGTGGACATATTAAGGTGGTGTTATGTAGTTTCATTGAAATTTGAGTTGTAGACGTGTTTTTATGATGTTTTCTGTCTCTCAACTATCTCATTTCTGAATGAGTTTCAATATTTTGGGAATTTGAGAATTTTCTTATTGAAGCTAATTGCAATCACTTAAGATATCTATTTGAGCGTATTGAGGGTAAGGTTTAATTGAAATTGGAGTTGCAGGTGAGTGGTGCACTATGTCTACTATCGCATTTCTTTATTTAATATAAAATAATTTAGGCACATTTTTAAAATTCAATCATTTAAAATTAATTGAAACTCCATTAGATTTCAAAGTGGACCTATTGAGGTGATCGTATAAAGTTTCATTAAAATAGGAGTTACACGTAAATTTTCATACACTCTACAATCTATAGGATTGATCTTAAATTTAGGCATGTTTCTAAAATTTCCTCATTGAAGCTAACTGAAACTCCTTTACATTTTTAAGTGGACATATTAAGG